>OY751319.1:21753870-22353870 GCA_963564615.1 Rhorus exstirpatorius | reverse complement strand
AAAAATTTTGAATTATTGAAATCGAATTCGCGGAAAAAGCATGGAAATCGGTAACTCGCGCATCGCTTTCTCCTCATTATTTTAACTCGATAAAAAATTTGATAACAATAATTATAATTGCATTATTATTTATAATTGACGAATCGATGATAAAAAAAATTGTCTCTCATACGAACCTATCGAAAACTTTGTGCTTGTAATGCGCCTCGTCCGAATCCACATCGACCTCCTCGTCTGCGTGCTTCTTTCTTCGCTTCTTGTTGCTCGTCTTTGCCGAAGCTTTGATCTTACGTTTTCGATTGTTTTTCAAAGCCTCTTCCGCCTCGTCGGAATTCCACTTGGCATTGTTCAGAGCTTCTTGAATTCGCTGCGGAATTTTATGAAAAATAGTGGGCGAATGACAAAAAAAAAAAAATTTTTTTTTCTCCGCTTCGTTCTTCTTTGAACTTACCACGGCATCGATGTCCGGAAAAAGTGTAATCAGGTACTTGAGTTTGTTCTCCCTATCTCTGGTCTCGTCGCTCTCGGAGTCGGAAATTTTTGGCCTCGGCGAATTTTCGACGTCGCTCTCGCTGTCCTCGATCCGATTGACGAACTTTCGTCGAGTATGAAATTCCGGGGCTGTCGAATTACTGTCGTCGTCGGCTGGGAGAGAAGAAAAATGTTGAAAAAAAAAAATCGAAAAATTCTGTTTTTTTTTTCAAATTGGAGTAATTAAAAATTCCCGCCAAATGTTGAAATGGAAATTAAGGATGATAATCCCTACACATTTTCAATTTCTTCTCGGTTTTTTTGAGAAATCGAAATCTACGAAGATCGTTGAGAAGCCGTGAGCTACTTGTGTCCGTGTTTATTGTGGACTTATTGGACATAGCTGAGCGTCAAGCAAGCTTACGAGGATCCTCGACGCGAAGCATCTTTTTTGCCTTGTTAATTCGTCGTTATTGTTTTTTTTTTTATTTTTATTTTTACTCAATTTAATTCCTTTTCTATTATTCGCGTATGGTATTATTATTAGGTGAGATCACTGACAGGTGCTTATGAGCGATTTGTTCGTTGTGAAAATTTACAGAGAGGAGAGAGAGAGAGAGAGACAGCGCGCAGGAACGCGAAAAAAATTATAGTGTGTTCCGGTTGAGGGAAAACTCGCAAAGATATCCGGTAAGCGCCGGGATGTCTGAGAAACACAGCAGCAACGAAGTCAGACGTACATAGAAGCCCAGTTCCTATGCGTGGCGTGAAGCCAGTCCCCCACTGTAGTTCGGGTCTCCCAGTTGACGAGGGCGCTCGTGGCACTGTATGATTGTATTGTACACAGACGACTCACCGATGCCATGCATACTATCATGCTGCGAGCAGAGCCAATGGCAGAGCATACGTTCCGTCTCTCCTACTCTTACGGGCATAATACAGTGGGGGACTCGTGCAATCTCACTTTCGCTCCATCTCTTTCGTTCCTACGGCCATGATACAGTAGGGGACCATGCAGTCTCGCTCTCTCTCTCTCTCGCTCCTTCTCTCCTACTCGTATAGTCGTAATGCAGTGGGGTACGCGTGCGATCTCTTTCTCTCTGTCTATGCCTGTAAGAGTATACTCTACAGGCATAATACACTGGGGGACTGGTGCGATCTCTCTCTTGCTCCGTCTTTCCTAATTGGGATCCAACATGTAGGCGGGGCCTATTCAATATGGCGCAGAAAAGTTCCAGTGATATACACAATCCCTATGTTCAGTATTAGTTTCTTGCCAAAATGTTAATAAATATAGAAAATATATGCGATTGGGCCGGTACAAATCCTGCCCAACGCAATTCGCTGCGATTGATCGGTTTTTGAGCGAATTGGTCGATTTGTCGAAAAATTCATGGATAGAAAATTGCCTCGTCTACACGAACTGACTGACAGCTGACAGCAGTTGTCGAGTTTTAACAGCCGTGGATTTTATCGGGTTATACCCACTCCCTGTTTTGGACGATTAAACGCGATAATGAGTGTATTTTTTACGTATATTACGCGATGGTGCACATAAAAAATCCGCCAAGTGTAAATGAAAAACGATAAATATACTCGCGATATCAGATGCGACAGTTTTTTCGATGTTTATAACCCCGCGTATATATGCGCGATGTGTATTTCCTTACTTCTCGCTCCGTGTGTCATTGAATTATTATTTATCGACGATTTTTTCGCTGAAACGATGCATTCAATATACTATAAAGTGTGTTTTAAATGTAAGAAAAAAAATATGCCCTCCATGTCAAATGCATTTTGCAAAGTGTAATGCACACACTCTTATTTGTCCCTTTATTTTCTCAATTTTTAAAGCCCTTGTCCATGCTTTAAAACGGTCAATTGTCCCAACGCGGCGAATATTTTGCTCGGTGCATATGATTGCAATTTACAAAAATTGTATGTATTGCAATTGATCAAATCCATATGAACACGTATTAACTGACTGCTCTTATTCCTCCTTTTTCTGTTTTTACTTTCGGCCACCAGATGTCATGTCTCCCTATGTTGGATCCCAATATGTAGTCGTAATGCACTGGGGAACGCGTGCGGTCACTATCTCTTTCTTGATACTATTTAATTATTTATTTACTATTTAATTATTTAATTATTAATATATATCATTCAATAAATTTCGCAATATTCAATAATAAACATTATTCCTTTATATTTTAGTGATATTTTTTTTCGAAATGTGTAACAAAAATTTTACCTTCACAAATTTTCTTTGTGTAGTAAATAATTTGGAAATAATTAATTTTCATGTAAGGTATTGCACAATAGAAAAAAAAATAAATAAAAACGTCAACCCGCTGGGATCGAACCCACGACCACGTGCCTACAGGCATAATAATACACTGATTAAGGATGTATCGGACGTACCTTCCCAACCAAAAGTGACTTTCGTCGACAATATTGCATACTTTATTTATTTGCGTTAGGGACATCTCTAACTCTGTTCTTGACAAATTTGCAGATGTCGCTTTCATGTATCCTTGATTCTTTTTTTAAGTTACAGCATATATGCTGTAATTTATATTACACCACAACAATGATTTATTTCCCCCAATTTTTTAACCGACGGATAAAGTTATCTGATGAATATCGTATGCTTTTAACATGGATTATCTATCTGATAACTCATCTATCCAGAAGATAACCCTAGGTGAAAAATCCGAGCATAACCTTTTGCCCTATAGTACAGAGGGGTGTTGCGACGTCACTCAGCTCCCAGAGCCCGTACATTTCTTGCAATTTTTACACCTTAAGAAATAATAATTTACCTGCTTGAAGAAATTAATGCGATGTTTATTAACTTAAAAAAAAAAAACATTTAACTGTGACAGAATGATAATGAAAAAAAAGGAGAAAATCGTTTACATGCAAGTTCTTTATTATCAAGTATTGAATTTTGACAATAAAATGCTGAAAAATGTAAATTTGTTTAAATAAATATACAGCAAGCTACATATAACCATATGTAATGGACAAAAAAAAATTTCACTCACGATTTTGTTGTAGAAAAACTTTATATTGTTATACATATTTTATTAATAGTATTTTTACGTTCTTATAAGATAAATTCATATCTCGTGCATCGTAATGCAAAGTACCTGTAGAGGTAAAATGAAAATTGCGAAACGCTCATTTCCACACCCACCATGAGGTAGAGCAAATCTGGGCGCGTTTTTTTTTAAGTGGTATCCCCTGTAGGCCTAATCCACTCTGACTACCTTTACACCGATGGGGTTGCAGCATTAGCATGATTGCTACAGAACACGTACTCCTCCATCATCGAACTGTCACATTCATGCTAAAGCACAGACCAACTCCATCAATGGAAACGCGGTCTCTACCTATATCTGCCTAATTTTGAAAACTATAATTAAACGAGATAAAAAAAAACAAAGCGGAAGTAATTACGGAATTGAGGATAGCAAAGGCATTTTATATTTTCGAGAAATGTAAAATACCGACAACGACAAAGAGTCTCGTTATAGAGCTGCGCCCCAACAAAAGAGTCGAGGATCAAGTGTCCAGAACAATCTCTTCGTCATTGTGCCATGGAAACTAACAAAAATCTTCCGCTTTGTTTGAATACCCACCCCCTCTGTCGACAGAGGGGATTCTTATTTATATTAGGATATATCTTAACCTTATATATATACCTGCCTATATCTTTATAGAAATATTATAGTAAGTCAACTAAAAATCTTAATATTAGCTTAAATTGCAATGATAATCTCTTAACATCAATATACGCAGCGGACTAACTTAGATCTATGGAGTTGGTATTTTATACCGATTGAAAATCTTAGCCTTATAACGTATACCTGCTTATATTTAGACATGGAAATAATATATTAAACCACGTCAACTACAAAATACGGGCGTGTTTTTTTTCAAGTGGTATCCCATATTGGCCTAAGTCCACTCTGCTTACCTAAAAGCCTGAGGCCAATTAAAAAACAAAGCGCAAGTAATTGCGAAATTGAGGGTAGCAAAGGCATTTTCTATTTTCGCCAAAAAACGAAAATACCAGCAATGTCAAAGAGAATCGTTATGAAGGTGGAACTAACCCAATCTTAGCTTCAATGGTCCAGAACAATCTCTTCGTCATTGTGCTACAGAAACAAACAAAAATAAAAAAGCTTCCGCTTTGTTTGAATACCAACCCTCTCGGTTGACGGAGGGGGTTCGTATTTATATTAAGATATCGTAACCTTATATCTATACCTGCCTATATCTGGATAGCAATATTATAGTAAGTCAACTATAAATCTTAATATTATCTTAAATTGCGATGAGAATCTCTTAACATTAATACGCAGCGGACTAACTTAGATCTATGGGGTTGGTATTTTATACCGATTGAAAATCTTAGCCTTATAACGTATACCTGCTTATATTTAGACATGAAAATAATATATTAAACCACGTCGACTACAAAATACGGGCGTGTTTTTTTTCAAGTGGTATCCCATATTGGCCTAAGTCCACTCTGCTTACCTAAAAGCCTGAGGCCAATTAAAAAACAAAGCGCAAGTAATTGCGAAATTGAGGGTAGCAAAGGCATTTTCTATTTTCGCCAAAATACGAAAATACCAGCAATGTCAAAGAGAATCGTTATGAAGGTGGAACTAACCCAATCTTAGCTTCAATGGTCCAGAACAATCTCTTCGTCATTGTGCTACAGAAACTAACAAAAAAAAAAAAAAAAGCTTCCGCTTTGTTTGAATACCAACCCCCTCTGTCGACAGAGGGGGTTCGTATTTTTATTAAGATATCTTAACCTGCTTATGTCTGGATAGCAGTATTATATTAAGTCAATTAGAAATCTTAATATTAGCTTAAATTGCGATGAGATATTCTTAAATTTAATACGTAATAAGACTAACTTATATATAGGGGGTTGGTATTTTATACCAATTGAGAATCGCAACCTTATACCTATACCTGCCTATATCTGGATTGAAATATTATATTGAGTTCACTAGAAATCTTAATATTAGCTTAAATTGCGATGAGAATTTCTTAAATTTAATATACGCAACGGACCAACTTAGATATAGGGGGTTGGTATTTTATACCGACTGAGAGTCGCAACCTTATACTTATACCTGCCTATATCCGGATAGAAATATTATATTTAATCAATCAACGAGAAATCTTAATGTTAGCTTAAACTTGGATAGCGAACTTTTAACATTACGGCACAACGGGCTGACTTAGATCTAAGAAAGAGTCTAGATCTAAGAAGGATATTGTCGGATGGGGGGGGGGGGGGGGGAGATAACGGAAAGTTTTTTTTTTTAATTTATTTGACAACTTTACCTGTTATTTTATTTTACTTCGATAAATTATGAATGTTTTATCAACAGAGTTAACGAAGTACGTATTACACATAATATAAAATACATTAATATCAGAACAAAGCAATCACTATGAAAAAAGGAGATAAAAAATATGTATGATATGCTGTTCTAATTGAATCAAACCTGTCTCGTTCGATCAGCATTCTTCCTGTGCCCGAAATCTTCATGCATCAGAATATAAATATGTATATCGCTATAGTAATGCGTATATCCATCGAATCCATTGACAAAAAATGTAAACCAAATTTTGTATTAAAAATGCTTTATCATTACACATATTACATTATTAATAATTTCACATTCTTATTATATAAATTGATTTCTCATACATGGAATTGCAAAACCCCTATAGAGCTAGAGAAAGTTGCGACTTGCTCATTTCCACACCCACCACGGAGGTAGAGCAAACGTGGGCGCGTTTTTTTTAAAGTGGTATCCCCTGTAGGCCTAATCCACTCCGACTACATTTACACCGATGGGGTTGTAGCAATATAATTGTAGCAACTCCACCAATGGAAACGCGGTCTCTACCTATGTCTGCCTAATTTTTGAAACTAAAATTAAACGAGATACCCTGTAGGCCTACCCTGTAGGCCTACTTGACTACATTTACACCGATGGGGTTGTAGCAAAAGCATGATGCCACAGAACACGTACTCCTCAACCGTCGAACGGTCACATTCATGCTAAAGCACGGACCAACTCCACCAATGGAAACGCGGTGTCTACCTATGTCTGCCTAATTTTGGAAACTAAAATTAAAAGGAATAAAAAAAACAAAGCGGAAATAATTGCGAAATTGAGGGTAGCAAAGATATTTTCTATTTTCGCCAAAATACGAAAATACCAACAACGTCAAAGAGAATCGTTATGAAGC
Organism: Rhorus exstirpatorius; assembly: GCA_963564615.1. Taxonomy (NCBI): domain Eukaryota; kingdom Metazoa; phylum Arthropoda; class Insecta; order Hymenoptera; family Ichneumonidae; genus Rhorus; species Rhorus exstirpatorius. The sequence goes on along the minus strand of OY751319.1, from coordinate 22,347,108 downwards.
TGCGCTAGACCCAATCTCAAGCAACAAGTGTCCAGAACAATCTCTTCGTCATTGTGCTACAGAAACTAACCAAAAAAAAAAAAAAAGCTTCCGCTTTGTTTGAATACCAATCCCCTCTTTCGACAGAGGGGGTTAGTATTTATATTAAGATATCTTAACCTTATATCTATACCTGCCTATATCTGTATAGCAATATTATAGTAAGTCAATTAGAAATCTTAATATTAGCTTAAATTGCGATGCGATATTCTTAAATTTAATACGTAATGGACTAACTTAGATATAGGGGGTTGGTATTTTATACCAATTGAGAATCGCAACCTTATACTTATACCTGCCTATGTCTGGATTAAAATATTATATTGAGTTCTCTAGAAATTTTAATATTAGCTTAAATTGCAATGAGATATTCTTAAATTTAATACGTAATAAGACTAACTTATATATAGGGGGTTGGTATTTTATACCAATTGAGAATCGCAACCTTATACCTATACCTGCCTATATCTGGATTAAAATATTATATTGAGTTCACTAGAAATCTTAATATTAGCTTAAATTGCGATGAGAATTTCTTAAATTTAATATACGCAACGGACCAACTTAGATATAGGGGGTTGGTATTTTATCCCGACTGAGAGTCGCAACCTTATACTTATACCTGCCTATATCCGGATAGAAATATTATATTTAATCAATCAACGAGAAATCTTAATGTTAGCTTAAACTTGGATAGCGAACTTTTAACATTACGGCACAACGGGCTGACTTAGATCTAAGAAAGAGTCCCTGGAGCAATGAAAAAACGTGCGAAAACCTAAAACGTTTTGTTCCGAAGTACATGATCGATGAAAAAATGTTGTATACGTCGTATAATAGTGAAAACATGACACAAATAACCTGTAACCTAAGGAAATAGATGCAACATGGTAATAGTGAAAATTAACCTACAATGCGTGAAACATAATCTGAAAAAAGGAATCATTTGAAAATTTACCCCAACGATTCAAAAAATTTACGTTGAACATATATACATATACATATAAAATATCGAGTTTTTTCCGTAGCAAGCATGCAAGAGTCGGATATTGAAATTATTTAATGGTATGATTACCAGCCATTTTAAGGCACAATTAAAAAAAAAAAAAGCGAATTCAGCCGTTAGCAAATTCATGCTTTTACAATAAAATAATATTGTCGAAACATGAATTCCCCAGGTTCCACCGCGTGAAGGTGGCTGATTTGGAACCCGCTTCGCAAAATTTTAAAAAATCATCGAGCTTAATAAAATCAACAATCATTAAAAATTAAATTTTCATCGATTAAATTTCTTATATCTGCCTATATCCGGATAAAAATATTATATGTAATCAGTCAGCTAGAAATCTTGACGTTAGCTTAAGGATGTATGAGCACTAGCTTCACGATCATATAAAAATCTGAATTTTTTATATGGTGTAGTAAAAGTGTATATGATAAAACCTGCAAAATTTCAAAGTGGGGTCAACGACTCTTTACGCGAGTAATTAATTCGTGAAATCAAGATATTTATCCCACGCCATATACGAATTCTGGGCTGACGCAACTTTGAAACAGAAACTCGTATCTTTCACGATCAGATACGATGAATATTAAAACTGTTAAATGTTCAGAAAACTATCACGATTACATACGTTCCATAAAAAATGGGGGTTAACGAACCTTTTGACATACAATTATCGATTTTAAGGAAATTTTTCGCGTGTGTCGCATAATGAGCGGTCCGACTCTCTCTTGTTTCATGCGTGCCCCTCGCTCACCGCGCTCACCCGCGCCCACGTTTCCGCTCATTTCCCGCCACCTTGTGCTCATACATCCTTAAGCTTGGGGAAGAAAACTCTTAACATTAATGCGCAACGGGCTAACTTAAATCTAAGAAAAAGTTCCTAGAGCCGCTAAACTTATGAGAATCTCTCAACATTAATACGCAAGGGTTCAACTTGGTTCAAAGAAAAAGTCCCTAGAGCAATGAGAATTTCTGAAAACCTAAAAAATTTTGTTTCAACAACGGACATGATTCATGAAAAAAATTTGTGCATCCTGTAATAATGGGCACATTACATATAAACAACCTATAACATGAGAAATACATGTGAGATGATAATAGTGAAAGTTAAACCTACGATATATATTTGTATACATATATATATCGATGGTTAAATTCCATAAGAGCGTATAAGCTATGTTTATACACAACCGATATGCCTCTTTGGCATTAGTCCATCGATATTATCAACGCATGTTAAGCATAATCTAGCAAAATGCACAGAATCACATTATAATATAAAAAAACATAGAAAATGCACAGAAATACGTAATCGTGATAATGTGCTAGCACATCTTTGTCTGAAATAAAAAATGTTACAAACAGAGTACGAATGATACAAAAAATGTGGATCTTGCTATTGATCGAAATATATCTTAAAGTAGCAAGCACGTGAGAGCCGCGTAATGAAATTATTCAATGGTATGATTACCAGGCGCTTTCGGGCGCAATTTTTACAAACGTGAATTCAGCCGTCAGCAAATTCATGCTTTTACAATGAAACATTGTCGAAGCATGAATTTCCCAGGTTCCACCGCGTGGAGGTGGCCGATTTGGAACCTGCTTTGTAAAATTTTAAAAACCATCGATCATAATAAAATGAAGAATCATGAACAATTAAATTAATTATTATCTGAATGAATGATAATTAATTCATTGATATCAATTAATTTTTTATGATTATTAAAAATAATTCCATCATAAATTAAAATAGTACAAATTCAAAATTTCCTTCTCATTACCGCACCTCTCTCGTTTAGTTACAAGTTTATGATCCACAAATTTTAGTTAAAAAAAAAAAAAAAAAAAATAGATAAAAATAAATCCATAAATTCTGGAAAACCTAGACCACATTTTTGTTATCTCCGATCAAATTCAGTAGCAAACATGAGCGTCCGTTTGTCCAATCTGTGTTCGCAAATTCGGAAATCTTTTTATAAAATTTGACTCTCTTATTTTCTTGAATATTAAAAAAAATTTTAATGAGAAAAATTCAGAAGAAGCCGGTAGATGGCATCGAGCAGGTTTTCGATAATCGTAATAAAAAATATTCGATCCATTGGGATCTCGCCTCGTAGGAAGTTTCTATCGCTCTTGTTCGACAAACTAGTCACGGAGTAGCCGGAGATTAGGCGTTTAGCGGGGTAAAAGAGCTTTCGTCATTTCTGTAAATTCTTGGGAATGTCCAAAAAAGTTTCCCGGCAAAGGTGAATATAAAAAACCGAGCCCGCTCCAAATTGTAACAGGAATGATCTCCGTCTCTGGGACTACAAGCGGAAAGAGCGGCGTGAAAGACGCAGAGACAAGGCAAATGAAAAATTTCGAGGGGATCTCGAGAAGTTTAATCTGATATGTAAATTGAGAGGATCGAGAGGACGCGTAAGAGCCAAAAACTTCTGTACGATTTAAGAGAAAAAAATAAAATACAAAAGGATATTTTCTAAAATAAATGAATAAATAAATAATAAGGATAATGAAAAGAGTCTTGGAGACGAGATAGTCACTTACCCTGAGCTGTCAACGATAATCCGGCTTATCGTGGAGAGAAAAAAAGACACGAGTAGTAAAGACGTCTGGCAGGTTATGTTCGACGTGTGGTTGATTCACGAGGAAATTTCGTCAGGGCGAAGCACGAGACTGCGGTCCTTCGCGGATTAAACTTTCTCGAAGAATAACGCACTTTTGTTTACGCGATCACTCAAAATGTTGAGAGGTAAAAGAAAAACTGCGTGAAATTGGTGAAATCGAGGAAACGCGAAAAATACGCATTGTTCGAGTTTCGAGCAACACGTGACGCTCTGCGACCACTACGAACTACGACGTACTACGTCACTACGCGCCACGCGTCACGCGGGTCACGCGTCACTGCGCGGCACTATGCGGTACGTGCTATCGTCTCTCTCTCTCTCTCTCTCTCTCTCGCCCCTACTACTGCTTGGTGAACTTTAAAATAATTAACGTTGATTATTATTCATATTAATTATTATTAATTTCTAATTATTTGATTATTAATTTTTTTTCAATTAGTTACGATTGTTTCATTATGTAGCGATCGCGTGTTAAACGTTTTAATTTTTTTCTTTAACGCTTCGCATCACACGACAATGCGCGAGACGCGACAACCGACACCCGACACCGGGAACGGGCGATCCGCGACTGCCGACGGCAGCCAACAGCCAACAGCCAACTGCCGGTTCTCGCTCGCTCTCTCTTCACCCTATCACCCTTTCCCCACTCCCCGCTACGCACCTCGCCGGCGCACGTTGACGCGTACCCCCCACTTCTCTCGCTCGCTCACGCGCTCATACCCGTTACTGCCTCTCGCGCGCTATATTTTTGTTTCACATGAAATTGTAATTAACATGATGTTTATAACTGTTAATTATAATTATCATCGTTATAATTTTTGCTAAATATTTAATTTTTTTTTTTGCAACGTCTAAATTATTTTGACTCGAAATGGTTTTAAAAAAATGCCAAGCAACGAGCTGCTTGTGCCCCCGCAATCAAGATTATCCAAAAACCTCGAAAAAAAGCTTATTCACACATTTTATGCATTTATAAGGGAGAGTTATCGAATGAAAAAAGATTGAAAAAAAGGACCAATATAGCGATGAAATTGGGATATCAGTAGAAAAAATTTCTCGAGAAAAATGAAAGAAAATTTAAAAACGTGATAAAGAGCAATATTAACACGTTTGACAGCTGACTTTTCGTTGCATATGCAACAAAAATTGCACACGGTCATTGTCATCGGACAATCGGAAATTACATCTTTACGAGTCATCGCAGAATTGAATAATCTCAAGGAATTGTGGATTGTCGAATGTAGCTTGAAGGTGAGAGAAAAAAATTTAAAAAAAAAACAATGTCAGATATGATTTCTCGATTTTGGCTTTCTGACGGTGGGAAATTTTTTTTGTAATTTTTCGAAAACTATGATGAAGCAACGAACCACCTCTTACTTTCTCTTTTTTGACATTATTTGCCCGAGTTCGAATTATTGTAATTATTATTATCATTTTTTAAAATCAATTAATTCGAAATTCCATGATAATAATTATCATAAATAATAATAATTAACGAATAAACAATGATAACGATGATATTTTAAATAATTATTTATATTACTTCCTCTTATTTGACATTTGCCTGAGTTCAAGTTATTGTAATTATTATTATTTCTTAAAATCAATTAATTCGAAATTTCATGACAATTATCATAAATAATAATGATTAACGAATAATCAATAACAACGATGATATTTAAAATAATTATTTTTATTACTTCCTCTTCTTGGACATTTGCCCGAGTTAAAATTATTGTAACTATTATTATCATTTTTTTAAACCAACTAATTTGAAATTACATGAAAATTATCATACATAATTATTAACGAATAATCAATGATAAACTAATGATGATATTTAGTAATGATGGTAATGATGATATTTTAAATAATTATTTTTATTACTTCCTCTTTTTTGATATTTGCCTGAGTTTTAATTATTGTAAGTATTATCATCATTTTTTTAAATCAATTAATTCAAAATTTCATGATAATTATCGTAAATAATAATAATTAACGAATAGCAATTAACGAATAACGATGATATTTGTAGTGTTCGTTTTAGGGCTGGACTTTGGAAAAGAGCATACGCGATTGTTTAAAAGAATGACAAATCTTTCATATTGGCGCAGCAAACATACTGTTTTTTTTTATCTCAATGCCATAGCACCGAACCATTAACATCGTTTTTTCTATTGTTTATTAAAATTGAATCTATCAGCCACCTTATCAAATATCGATCACGACCTTGCAACCTCGAATGACGAGACTGTGAATTATTTTTTTTTTTGAGTTTCGTTTCAGGGATTCTCGAATTATCGTTTGAGGAAATTATTTATTTGTAATAATTTTCTGTTTTTGTCAATCTCGAAAACTTATTTGATCGAGTTTGCATGTGAAAAAAGTCTCAGTTGAAAAAAAAGCTCATTTTTCATAAAGAAATTCGATAAAATACGTAAAAAGCATATTGAGGGTTGAAAAAAAGGTTTTACCTAAAAATTAATTTTTAATCGATATTTTTACGGGGAAGAGCAGGCTTGAGGGTTTTTTGTTTTTAAAAGTAATATTAAAATTTCAAAGCGGCGTGTCTTATTGTCAAATTTTATTAAATTTATTGTACTTAAATGGAGGGCCCCCGCTTTGAATATTTGCTTTGGGCACGTAATAATTCAGAATTATGTTTCCTATAGCAAATATAATATATTCGCGTGTCTCGTGTTTTATATGCATGCAAGACATAATTTTGATTTTCACTTGAGGTGTTGACGATTTATAATTAAAAAAAAAAAATACGCATCCAATGGGAATCGAACCAACGACACCCCTCGCGCATATATCAATCTGGGACGGTACTAGGCGACTACTTCGCTTATTGTACTTAAATTGCGGGCCCCCGCTTGAGATTTATATGGGTATTTTGGATTTCATTATCCCGTGAATCTAATTTCTATATCCATCATATATATTTATTCGCGCGTCTCATTATGCCTCGGGGTCCCTTTTATACTGTGAATTCTCTTCTATTCCTATGCTCTAAACAGAGACAAACGCTTTCTAGCTCCTTCTCTCTCTTCATACCCCACTATTTCTTGACTGGGCGTACTCGATCAGGAGTGACGTCACAGCCCGACCGTCGCTCCTCCAGTGGCCGTTTACATCCGAAAAAACTTGTCTTCACGCCAAGCATAGGAACTGGACTTCTATGTACGTCTGACTTCGTTGACAGCAGTTAAATGTATATTTGCTACAGTGGGACAGATAGGATTTGACATATTTCTGGTAACCCTCGTATACTACGGTTAGTCAAATGAGTGCTTAATTTGTGGGACACATATTTAATTTTGATAATTTTATTTAGGGAACAATATGGGATAAAAATGGACCAGTTTTAGGTAAAAATAATAATTTGGAATTTTTAAAATTCGGACTTTATACGGTACAGTTTTATCCGTTGTAATTTGGATTTTTAATTTAAATGGGACAGTTACCAATTTGAATTGTTATTTAATATTTATAGGATCAAAAATACAATTTGACCATCCATAAGGAACAGCGTTGGCTTATTAAAATTGTATAATATTTTTAATTTGTGACAGTTATGCATATCAATATTACAATTTCAGATTGTTATGGGACAGTTGCACATTAGACTGATTTGACTAGTTAAGTAGCGTTGCTAACCTAAAAAAAAAGCAAACGACACTTGGTGTCTTACTCAACCACGTGTTTTTTTCATTTTTGACAGCCACTCGTTGTTGTTGTACCAAAAAATGTTCATAATATTGTCACCAAATCAAAATCAATAAAAATCAAATTAAAAAAAAAAACCATCATAATTGTTTACATCTTTCTATTTCCAAATCTTTCTTTTTAAAAAATTTCGTGAAAATGAACAAACGAAAGGTCGACGGCGAGATGGAGAGCTCAGAGAAGGAGATCAAAAGAGTTTTATCGAGATTCAAGTCCGATACCGGGGAAATTTTGCCCGGTGGACTTTTGGATCTTCCGGTCGATATAACGGTCGAGAAACTTCAGATTATTTGCAACGCTCTTCTTCAGGAGGAAGATCCTCTGCCGTTGGCTTTTTTCGTCAACGACGTCGAAGTTACGGAAAGTTTAGAAAAAAATTTGGACAAGAATTTCAGTACCAGCGAAGATGTCGTCGAAATTATATATCAGCCGCAGGCAATTTTTAAAGTCAGAGCCGTTACAAGATGCACCGGATCGATGGAAGGTGGAAAAAAACTAAATTACATTTTTTTTTTTTACAAAATATTTATTTCACTTCTCATTATTATTGAATATAAAATATTTGTTATTTAATTTTTATTATTATTGTTATCGAATTCAAGATATTTATTCTTTTTTTTTTTTATTATTATTTTCAGGACACAAAGAGGCTGTAATCTCCGTAGCCTTTTCCCCTGACGGCAGGCATTTGGCGAGCGGTTCGGGCGACACGACGGTGAGATTTTGGGACATAAATACGCAAACGCCTCATTTTACGTGCGAGGGACACAAACATTGGGTATTGTGCATATCGTGGTCGCCTTGCGGCAATAAAATCGCCTCGGCCTGTAAAAATGGGACGATATTGCTCTGGGATCCGGCGACGGGCAAACAAATTGGCAAATCGATGAACGGTCACAAGATGTGGATTACATCGCTGTGCTGGGAGCCGTATCATCGAAATACCGAGTCTCGTTATCTCGTAAGTTCGTCCAAGGATTGCGATTTGAGAATATGGGACGCAATATTGGGACAAACCGTGAGGGTATTGGCGGGACATACAAAAAGCGTTACTTGCGTCAAATGGGGCGGGAGCGGCTTAATTTATTCAGGTTCACAGGACAGGTCCATCAGAGTCTGGAGAGCCGATGACGTAATTTTACTTCGTTTCATCATAATTTATTTATAATCATTTTATTTTATTTTATTTTTCATATTTTTTTTTTTTTTTCAAGGGTATTCTCTGCAGGGTTCTGACAGGTCATGCTCATTGGGTAAACACGCTTGCCCTTAACGTCGATTACGTTCTTCGAACGGGTCCTTATGAGATTGGCGAAAATTCCAATGAATCAACGTCCGCTCTTCTCGAAAGAGCGAAAAAACGTTACGAGAACGTTGGTGAGGAAATATTGGTCTCGGGATCCGATGACTTTACCCTCTTTCTCTGGAAACCCGAGAAAGAAAAGAAATCCATCGGTGAGCAGCGAAAAATTTGAAAATTTGGTGGAAAATGGAAAAAAAAAAAAAACTATGGACAACATTCGAAATTTCGAACGAGATGGCGGGAAATTCAAATTTTTTTTCTTCCGTTTGTTCTCAAGCGAGAATGACCGGACATCAGCAGCTGATAAACGACGTGAAATTTTCACCCGACGGACGTTTAATAGCTTCGGCATCTTTTGACAAATCAATCAAGCTTTGGGAAGCGACGACGGGACGATACGTGACATCTCTGAGAGGACACGTACAGGCGGTTTACTCGATCGCCTGGAGCGCCGATTCACGATTGCTCGTAAGCGGAAGTGCCGATTCGACGCTCAAAGGTATTGTGAAAAACGTTTTTGTATTTTTTTTTTTTTTTTTTTCATGCATTTGACTCTGGTGGTGAGATTTGAAAATAATCAAGAGGGCCGCCGGAATGGAATTTATTTTTATACGAAAATAACACGACAAAGCGGAATTTTGAAGAAGCATCAATTTTTGTAATCTCATATCCGGAACATCCTGCGCTGAATCAGCTGATCAATTTTTTTCGGAGCTTGCGCAAAGTTTCAAGACTCTCCGAGAATTAATTCAGATTTTTCGTGCTCGTAGTTTAAGCCGCGAGGAAAAATAGAAAATACGATACGATTGAAAAATTACAGTTTGGAGCATGAAAACGAAGAAACTCGGTCAGGATTTGCCTGGGCACGCTGACGAGGTTTACGCGGTCGATTGGTCGCCCGATGGACTGCGCGTCGTATCCGGTGGAAAGGACAAAGTTCTCAAGCTCTGGCAAAATTAGAATTTCCGACGTTTCACCGAATGTTTGTACGCGGTAATGTGAAAAACAGCGAAATTATATGTTATAAAAAAAACAAAATTAAAACATAAAAAATCATCGAGTGGATGGTCTTCTCTATTTTTCCCAATCCTGAATGATTCCTGAATAATTGAATATAAAAAAAATCCTAGCCAAGACCGTTTTCTCGATAACTGGAAAGCTGATACTGAAGTTCTCAAATCGGTCCTCTTCGATTTGAAATTTCGACGAATCTAGCCTTCTTTCACTCCATGTCACAAGAAAAATAATCCAAACATCGTTAGAGCATAAAATTTAAAGATATTTTAAAATAATTACCCTCTGTAACATTTTATTTTTACCGACGTGAATAAACTAAATTCCTTATGCTACGTAGTTCTCTCCAATGACACTCGCGCGCATTTTCATTCGTGAAAATTAACCTAAATGATTGCTGGCAAAGTAATAAAGAAAAAGCCCATAATCGACGAAATTTACACGTAATTTAATTGGACTTGGGTCTTTTTGGTTTTCAGCTATCGATATAGCTAGATAAATTGTCCTGAATCGTTTGACATCTGCCAGAACACTAAAACTAACCTCCTCCCATTTACTTATGTATTTAGTCACGCTTAAAACAATAAAATAGCTGTCACGAGCAGCATAAAATGGTAAATAAACATTGTGTGAATCGACGATCGATTAAATCCGTTTGAAAAAAAAATCTTTTTTCCACCCTAAAGTTTTACCCATTTCCCAAAATCCTTCCAGGTTAAAGTTCTTTTTCGAAATATCGTTCTACTTCCCATTTACTCCAAAAAAACGTATTTTTATTTTTTTTAAAATTGCGAAAATAACGTTTAATTTTGATCGATTTGCCGAAAAAATCGTGAAAGTAAGACTGCGGATTGCACGCATGAAAAATTTGTTTAATTTTTCAAAGACCGTACTCCAATGTAGCAATGTGGAAAAAATATAATAAAAACCCTTTTTGTTTTAATCAATTTTTCCTCAACCTTTTCATTCCAAATCTTATCGAGCCAATGGTTTTTTTTTTTGTATATCACGTTATTCATTCGAATTTCAACGCGAAAATCTCGTATTTTTAAGGAGGTTCTTAACATCAATTGGGTGCGGCAAGGGGCGCGGCGCGCGCGACGTGCAGGGCAGGTTGCGTTCGGCATTTGTTTCACCAAATACGTTTTATAAATCTATGAAGGTGTAATCTGTCGTTTAAGCGGTTCTTTAGGGAAATGTTACCGTTTTTTCACTCCTAAAATAATCTCCAATCATAGCTTCGAATACTTCTCCCATAAAAGCCCATGTATAAGCTGCATATATAATGTTTTTTTTTCTCCTCGACTACATGGTCAAAAAATCTGAAATAATTACGGTGTATTCCTAGTACCAGGACAAACCTTCCCTCAAATTTTAAAATCATTCTTACCGTTTTTCTCTGGTTTAAGAACCTCATTAAGAAAAAAAAAAAAAGCAATATTTCGCAAACGCTCATGAAATAACGAAAAGACTTGTACTCGAAACAAATTTTTTTCTGCTGCGCGGCTCAAATTTGTATCCAGTGATTTTGGTGTACCGCAGTGAGACTGAAGTTAAAAATTGAATTTTCCATGCTGGAGAAATGAATTATATTTTTTGTCATTAATATTATTTTTTTTTTAAATTCATTATCATCAAAATAATCATAATTAAATAGTTGCAGCGATAGATTTGCCTGCGTACAGAATTACTTTAACTCCAAAAGTTTCCAATCGATCCAGTGCTCTTAGAGGAGTCGTTTTTTTTTTTTTCACCAAAATTAAAAAAAGAATATTCCCTGAAAACGTTTTTCGACGAAAAATTCATTTTTCTCAATTGAAAATTACGAAATAATTGCAGGACGATGATGCGGCGGCTCTGCGAAGGCTCGAGCATCTCATGACAGAGTTCTTTTCGTCCGGAGCGACTAACGAACGAATAAGAACGATCGAGCAGAGTCTGCATGAGTTTACGTCTCAGATAAACTCATGGAAGCCGTGCTTGCATTTTTTATCATCTACGAGCAATCACTATGTCAGTATGTTTGCGCTTTCCACGCTCGAGGTGAGGCAAAATTAGTTTTAGGCTTTTTTTTTTTTCAAATATTTACCGCGATACTGTTATTATTATCATTCAAATTCATTTATTTCACTGTGAACGGTAATAATCATGATCGATAAATAAATTAAGGGAAAAACTTTATTTTCATGGCTTTGATCATAATTTTCGAGTTTTCCGATCATGTACTCGAATCTTCCGGGTAGCCATTGCCTGCATTCACAAAAAAAAAAAAAAAAAAAAAAATAAACGAAGTTCGATTTGTTTGACGAAAAAATTCGAGTTTTCTCGTTGTAATTATGGAAGAAAAAAAAAAAAATTTATACTCGTAGACGACGATAGGAAGGCGTTGGCCAATACTACCGTGGGAGGACAGAGCTCTGATAAGATCAACGCTCTACACGCTTTCTCTGGAGCACAGAGTGGCTCCTTATGTGAGAAACAAAGTTGTTAAGCTCGTCGTTGACATTGCCAAACACGACTGGCCTCACTTCTATCCCGACTTTTTTCCAAACATTTTGCAGGTACTTTCAATGCTTTCTTCATTATTCTATCTATAAGAGTGTGAAAAAAAAAGAAGATATTCAAAAACAGCCAATAAAAATTTGTGCCTTGAGATAATTTGAAAAGCTTTTGATATATTAGTAACAATAATATATGATATATTGAAATATTAATGTACTATTTTTTATGATTCCGATTATTATTATTATTATTATCATTATCATTATTATTATTATTATTATGGAAGAAATGAAAAAAAAGTTTAATAAATAAGATTTTTTGTTTTTTTTCGATTCGTATGATTAAAAAAAAATTGCGCCAAATTAATTGGCGTAATTTTACAGTTGCTCAGTCACAGGCACACGCGTCTCTTGGGTCTTGTTTATCTGAAAACGGCGTCCGAAGAATTGGCAACGCCCAGGGAAGATATGCCGATACAAAGAAAGACCGAATTACTGAGATTGCTCAGCGCTCAGGCATCCGTTACCATGGACACTCTCACCGGTAATTTAGAAAAAAAGAAAAAAGAAAAAAAAAAAATCAACAAGCCGTAAAAAGAATTGCCATACTTTTTTTTTAGCTCTTGAGTCAGCGGGGAAAAAAAAAAAAAAAAAAAACAATTAATTAATTATCTTCAGGACTTTTGAACGAAACGACGAGGGGACAGAGTCGTTCGGGTACGGTTACACCACCGCCATCGCCAACCAGCGGACAAACTCTTACGCCCATGAGACCGGTTCTGGATGTCGAGGGCTTGACCACCGGAAGCAACGAGGTTTGCATCGCCACCCTCGAGGTATTGGCTCATCTCTTCAGCTGGATCGTACCCACGGATTTGATAACCGCAAATCTTCTCGATGCCATATTCGCATGTGCCAAGTATCACGATTCTATGGTAAATTATTCATAGTTTTATTTTTAACAAAAAGAATAATAATAATCATCATCGTCATAATCATAATTATTCTTTTAAGCAAAATATAAGCAAAAAAAAATTTTTTTTACAACCGGAAGAAAATTTAGAGATCTTTCGATGATGGAATTTTTTGTTTTTTTGTTTTTTCAATTTTCTAGAACGGCAGACAGATAGAAATGACCGTGAAAGCTATGTCGACGATAAACGAGCTTCTCTATCGACCATGCTCACCGAGTATCACGGACCGCTTACTTTTGCAAATATTCGAGAATGGCGTTGGACTCTTTCAGCTGATGGAACGCTTGGACTCGATAGACGAGAGGTACTGTGAATTTGAAAAAAAAAAAAACAAAATAGGCATGAAACAATTTTTTGTCTCTCGATCTCGTGAATTATTTTATCTCAATAATTCAGGGTACAAGGGAGATGAATAAAGCATGAGAACTGTGCAAGATTTTTTTTTTCCAAGCCTGATAGATTTTATCGATTTTTTTTTTCGGATTTTCCAACTTCCCCAATTTTAATGATTTTTTTTTCATTTTTTTTTAATAGCTTTATCGAGAAAAAAAAACTGTAAAAGAAAGATCCTTTTTTTTTTTGAGCTGAAAAAATGAAGTAGGAATAATCGTTAAAACGAATCAGAGTTTCATTATTTTGGTTTCATTATTTTTGGAGAGAATCATTATTTTGGTAGTGGATAATGGAATTCAATCCATCAGCCATTATTTTGGTAACGGGTAACGGAATTCAATTAAAAAAAAAAAAAAAAACGAAAAATTGCACACATTTTTCGTTTGATGAGATTTTCAGGGTTCACTAAAATCCCTGTTTCATTCACTTCCCGGAAGGATTGGGACTCTATTCAGTGCTTATTCTCTTCGCAACCGTTTTAACTTTAGAATACCGCTTGGTTCATCGATCTATCATATTTTTTTTATTTTTCACAAATTTTCAAAGACCGACCATCGTTTTTCCTCAATTTTTCCATGCATGCCCCTTTGGACTCAAATTCGCTGATTTTCAAAGTGCTCTTTTGGGTACAAAAAAATTGAGATCTCGGGATGAATCAAAACGGCATTCCCTGAGTTGACTCAAGGGCTCTTCAAAACACTCCTGATGAGCCCATATCCGTCAATCGGGAGCAACGTAATGGCCATTTGAAATTTTAACCCTCCACGTTCTGGCTATATACACACGGGGTCCCAATGATCCCAGTCATGTTTGAACGGCTGTTGCGTTGACCGTATCGTTCCGAATGACTCATAAAAATTCAGGATATTCGTTTGAACATACTGCAATGTAGAATTGACGGTGTTATATTTTAATCGAATTTCAAAATGGCGGAAAAAATTTGGAAGGGGTCAATGCGTAAAAAATTCCTTTGAAAAAAATCACAACTCTTGCAATTTTCAAATTTTTTTTCATAAAATTTGAGGCTGCTACTCTTGAGATATGATAGTTTAGGAAAAAAAATAGCTCCATTAGGGAAAAAAAATAGTTTATATCTGATGAGGGTCTATTTCGGAGTGAAATAAGAACAGTAATTATGGAAAATGAGCGATTTATTATCAAAACTGGCTTGAAAAATACATTAAAGTTATTCTACTCCCCCGCAGTCGACACAGAGAAACATTTTTTTTTTACTCCGATTTTATAATAATACAAATTTCTTGACCGCCAACAACTTATAGTAATTTTGGCTTAAAGTTGCAAGTCTTTTGGACTCCGTGTGACCGCGGACGGTTAATATTCTCAGATTTTCGAAAAAGTAGGCAAAAAGTTGAAATTTGTTTTTTTTTTTTTTCGTCTTTTAACATATTTTCAGGCTTGCAGACGATCGGACATTTTTCGCTGATTACGAATCGCATCGAATGTTTTCCGCAAAATCTAAAATTTCGAAATAAAAATGCAAAAAAAATGTGAAAATTTGATTTTTTTACAAATTTTCACAGTCGGACCATCGTTTTTTTTCCAATTTTTCCATACGTACGTATGGACTCAAACTACCGATTATGACTCATTATTTTCGTAATGAGTAATTAAATTGTATTCATTGCCCATTTTTTGACAACGAATGATGGAATCTCGATCGATTATTGATTTTTTTTAAATGATCGATGCGTTATTTTACATTGAAATTTTTACGATCCTGAAACGAATAATTCTCATATAATTACAGTTATATGGAGAAAACGACGGAATTTTTGCAATTATTCGTGACGAATCATCTCAAGAGAGTGGAATCATGCGCGAAATTTCCCGTCAGCACGTTTCTCGAGGTTCTCTATCATCATACGTTTCAGCAATCCTCAACGATCAATGTTTATTTGCGCTGCCTCGAGGTTTGGACGATTTTATTGGAGAGCACACAGTCGCGTTATCGCGAGCTTGCTCTGGTGCTTGGCGAGCGTATTTTTCAAAAAATAAGCTTCAAGCTCGATTCTCGTACGCTAAAGAGCTTGGATACCGAGACACTGGATGAAAATGTAGGAAAAATTTGATATATTAAAAAAAAAATAATAATAATAATCATATAATGATGATAAATAAATGATATTAAAATATATGAAAATTTTTTTAAAATTTTCAAATTAAAATTAATTTATTAATTTTTTTTTTTCAGGAAGAAACAGAGTGGCAACATTTTCTTCGTTGTAACATAGAATGTTTGGCAAAAGTGGCCGATATAGCACCAATCCCGATATTCACGTTGCTCTATCGTTCGTGGCGCGACGACTTAAGGGTTTACGGTGAATTGGGCGGGGCTTTAGCGAACGGACAAGTCATTTTACTCAATGAAAATGAAGCCTCGAACGTACATTCGCATCTTCGAGATCTCGCATCGACGACTCAGGCACTCGCCAGACTCTATACGTTATTCATCGGCAAGTATAACAGAAATTTATTTTTTCATTATGAATTCAAAAGGATTGTGACGAATTTTGTGGATTTTTCACGAACGAAAAAGGTTTTGGGAAACATTAAAAGCCACGAAGAATCGATTTTATTACATCATTTATCATATCACCAATATTGTAATTGTTATCTTTTTTTTTTTAATATTTTAAATTAAAAAAAAAAAATAGGTGACGAAGAGGATACGAGTAATTCGCTCGGTGGAGAATTAGTCTTGGAGACACTGGACGCTTGTGCATTCGCTCGTGATAATCAATTGCATCGGGCTGCTCTTCAGCCGGCTGCTATAGTCCTCGATCTCATCGAAGTGTGAGTATCCCGAATCACGAGATGAGAAGAAAATAATTTTTTTGAAATTTTTCATGAATTAAATTTGTCGGTTAATGATTCGAGCGTGTTGGAGAATTGTAATTCAATGAATATCGAATTTTACAATTGAAATTGTATCTTTTTGTAAATTTATTAAATTTATTATTCATTAATTTTATCTCTTAATAATTGTTTATTGATATTATTGATTTGTTTATTTATTTATCACGTAAAAATCTTTGAGAAAATGATTGATATGTATTTTTCTAATTAATTTATCGTGCATAATCGATTGAGTAATGGTATACTCGGTGTTTTTTTTTCTTTTTTTTTTTTTTTTTTACAAAGACATTCTCAGCTTTTGGCATCTCTGCAAGCCTGGTGTCACTGGATCGCCAAGAGGCCGGAAAAAATTAAGGAAAATCTCTGTCATCGTTGCATACAGTCGTGCATGTGGTCATTGGCTTATACGAGAAATTGCGAAACAGCTCCACCACCGAATCTCATACACTCGGCTGCTCATCTCTTGCAAAGTATCGTCGCAATTTTACGTCCAAATCTCTGGGATGAAGGAGCCTTCAGGGATCTAATTTGCGTTGGTAATTATCCGTATCTCAAGCCGGACACGATCAAAGTACTCAGGAGAGCTCTGGTAAATGGAATAATTTTGCCTTCTGGAGACGCCGCAGCCCGACAAAGATTAATGGGTACGTGATGTGAAATCATTTTTTTTTTCTTTCCTCACATCGTTCGAAATCCTCGTACCGTGTATCAAGTTTTTCTTTTGTTTTTCGTCGAATTTCATAATATTTTTGATTTTTCATATATTTTATTAATTTTCTTTTATTTTTCTATTGTTACTTTCGAAATTTTGACATTTATTATTTAATCAACGATTCAAGGAATGTTCAACGAACGAATTTCATTGAAATCGAATTAATTTTTCGTTTCCAAGTCATTCACATTAGTTTTGTCATTTGTTTTGTTTTTTTTAATTTCAAAACTTTAGTTTTGCATTTGTAATCAGCGACACAAATAATCACCGAGCACAATTTTTCATGAAAATCATTGCTTCGAGTAAGTTCGATATTTCATTGACATTGAATTCAAGATAGTGACTTGAAAAAACGTTCCAAGTCCGAGGCACTGTTGAAAAAATTTTGCTCACGCATGGAATTCGGTATGAACAATAACAAAAAGAACTTTTAATCTTGAGATCTTGTTAGTATCTCGAAATTAAAAATTTTAAATTTTAAACGGCAACTTAGAAAACCTCCGAGTTCGACGTTTTATGATAATGATAGATCGCGAGTCGGATCAAAAGGATTTTATCTCGAATAATATTTATCGTAACTTTGAAAAAAAAAAAGCTATCATGACTTGGAAAATGTTAATCTTCACTCCGGTGGGTTTGAATTTAAAAAAAACTAAAAAATTGTTCATGGCTCAGAAAAAATTTGATCAATTTTTTTTTTCCCCCGCGTATCAGGTACGATGATAGTCGCTCTAGCAGGACCTCTGGGTACCTCTGGCACTCATTTTTATCGTAATTTGGAAAATATTGATACGGAATTAGGAATAAAATCGATCACGACTTGAAAAATTGATTTTAACTCCAAATTTTGTTATCGCTAGTCGGAAAATTTTTATCTCGACTCATCTGTGTCTCAATGAATATAAAATTGAATCATGACTTGGGAAAAAAATGGTTTTTTTTTTTTTACCCCGTACCAGGTATGATGATAGCTGCTCTGGCGGAGCCTCTGGGTCATCAGGGACAGCCAATACCCGGTGAATCAACGGTATCCTCGGCAATCGTGCCGATCAAGCAGATGCTCGAGGATTGTTGTTCGTCGTCGAGTACGATAAAAAAAATGCTTCACGCCTGTCTCGTCTCGACGATAAATCGTGCTCTCGAAATTTTGCCACATTTGATCGGTTCACAGTCAACGTCCGAGACCCTAATGAGCTTTCTTCATGCGATATTTCTCGTTCTGCAGCAACAATTGGGCCCGGAATTTACCCA
Source organism: Rhorus exstirpatorius (assembly GCA_963564615.1). Classification (NCBI taxonomy): domain Eukaryota; kingdom Metazoa; phylum Arthropoda; class Insecta; order Hymenoptera; family Ichneumonidae; genus Rhorus; species Rhorus exstirpatorius. The sequence continues at coordinate 22,328,679 of OY751319.1, read as the reverse complement.
AAATGCCGTACAGGGAATGTTGCATATTTATACGAGAGAAAATATATCGGCCGGACCGGCTCTCGATCAGTTGCTCGAAATTTTGATTCTCGTTGTTTCCGCGCCGAGCAGCGCTTTCAAGGCTTTCGTGCCATCGGTCACGGGTCTCTGTCTCGGACAAGTTTGGCCAGCGGTCGGCAATGATTTGTCATCTCATCCCGACACGACTCTCGTTCTTTTACGACTCTTTCACAGGTATTTGTTTGTTGAAGAAAAAAAAAAAAAAAAAACGCAAAAATAATCAAAAAAATCTGTTTGAAAATAAAAAAAAAAAATATTACCGAAAAATTGATTCATTTCGTTGAATGTTAAAAATATTTTTTCTTTTCTTTTTTTGTTTTTTTTCCTTCCAGTATTTTGATGCATCGCTGGCAATATTTTTACAATGCCTCGGTGCTGCGAACATTCGGTCATCCGGATCGCGATGAGCCGGTCGAGCACAAGGAAGAGCTCGTCGCGATACTCGAGGCATTTGGACAGGCGCTCCTTCAGCCCGACGTAAATATATTCCGTCAGAGTCTTCAGTCCCTCGAGCAATTGAACTCCCGATGGAGATTGTATCAGCGCTCGGTTTTCAAGAGCCATCTTCTCGAGCGTTTTCTCATGGCTCTGTTCACCGTTCTCTTTCAACGGTTAGTCGGAAAATATCGAAGAAAATTCACTAAAATCCGTATTATTACGCTGATTCAACGATTCTTAGCCTCCTTTCAAGCCTGAATTCGGATTTTCATTTTGCATGAAATTCGAGCTCAATGGAGATTTGAATTCAGGCTGAGAGGAGGTCGAAATTTAGGCTGAATTTTAGGTTTAGACTAATATTTCGGCTGAAGAGAAGCCGAAATTTCAATTTGTGAGGTATTTGTGGCTGAAATAAAATGAAAACGAAATATAAAAATTTTGGAGTAAAATAAACGGGAGTATATAATAATCACGGCATTTTCGAATAAATTAAATCTGGCCTGAATCGAGCAAATGAAAAAAAAAAATATATATATCGCTAATATTTAATATTTATTTTTTCGAAAATAATTCCATAAAATGTTCGTTTTTTTTTTTTTTAAATAGAATAATAATATAATATAGTAAATAAAGTATCGAGAATTCATGAAATCTATGGTTTTTTTTTTATTTTTATTTTTTGACTGTCACAGATCTCACAATTTGTTGGCCGACGAAATAGCCGTTGCCATACACAGTTTGGCCTCCGTCAATATCGCATCCTTTTTCGGCAATTTTTTGCCGAATTTTTTGGCAAGCTGCGAGGGCCTCGACGACGTTCAGCGTGGAACGTTGTTGGAAAATTTCGACAAATCTACGGTGAGTTCCCATATTATGAATAAAAAACAAAACAACTTACAAAAATCCACATTTTTTTTTCCATGGATATCGTATTTTTTTTTTTTTTTTTTTTAATAAAATCTCTACCAGCTGCAAAATAATTCGCAGAATTCTTCTTCCAAGTGCTAAAAATTACGCGATCAAGTTGAAGAAAAAGCTGATTTTTCGGAAAATCAATTTTTGTTGAAATTTTTTTTTTCCCCCAGGATCAACCGACTCTGACGAGATCCGTATTGCGTCTGGTTTCCGATCTTCGTTGCTACCAAATGTGTCGAACCTGAATCGTTAAATATCGTACAATAATTATAAAGACACATATTCGCTTGGATAAGTTTTTATCATTATTATTATTATTATTATTATTATTATTATTATTATTATTATTATTATTATTATCATCCAAGTTGGCGATCGTTCGACAAATAATTGTTACGAATAGACTCGTTTTTTAAATTGAAAATTAATTTATAAGAAATCGTCTTTTCTTAATAAAAGAAAAAAAAAACATTTCATATTTTTGTTGATGAACTAATTGTTTTCTTTGTTTTTTTAATTGATTAAATTTTATTGATTTTGGCAGCGACACGAGTATGGTTGGTTCATAATGAATCTCAGTGCTGATAAATTCTTCTTACTGATAAAAAGTCCAAATATATAAACAGAGAGAGAGAGAGAGAGAGAGAGAGAGAGAGAGAGAGAGAGAGAGAGAGAGAGAGAGAGAGAGAGAGAACTGATAAGGTACAATCTTCTTCTCGACATATTTTCTCTTCTTTGCTTGGTCGAACGAGCCTCGACGAATATCGATGCAATATTCAGTCCCGTAGTCCACCATGTCACGACAATTATTGAGAAACGTCTCCAGGAACGTAAATTTTCAAATATCGAGAAATCTCGTGAATGATTCAAAATATGGTTTTCTGAATGAATTGGGAATAAAGGAGGAGAATCTGGGATTGTACGATGGAAAGTGGGGAGGCTCGGGAAAGGTAAGTTGATCCTCTCGTAAATCATTTTAAAAGTTGGTGAAATTTTAACAAAATTCCAATTAACCATTTATTCAATTCCTAATTGTTCTTACGAATTAAAAATATTTACAATAATTATTTCTCGCTATCGCATTTTTTTAATTCAAATTTTTCTTGTCCTCATTGCCTTCTATATTAAAATATCAATTAAATAAATTACTTCCTGTATGAAAATATAAAAAAATTAAAATTAATTCCGGTGGTTCTTAAACGTTTAGCAATGCTTAAAAACAATTCAAACAAGCGCCTAAACACTTTTCAATGTTGAACAATTCTGTTCATCGTAGAACTCTCGTTTTCATTTTTACATTCTTCGCAAAGATTGACTCAATGCCACTCTTTTCACGAGAAAACTTTGAATAATGAAAAACCAAAAAAGCACCAAGATTAAAACATACTCACTTTTCAATGAAAAATAAGAAAATACAATTAAAAAAATAGGAGGTTCCATTTAAAAAAAAAAAGTTGGGCCTCAATGGGCCCAGCAGAGGCTCCGGACCCAAAAACTGGGATGCTCATCCAATGTCCCTCTTCATCAACAACTTTTGTCCCAATTTAATGCTTAGTTTTCGATATATTTGAGCATATTTTTTAAAATGAGATATATATTATATATTTTTTTCTCATTATTGTATTTTTTTTTTAATTAAAATTTTCCTTGTCCTAATTACCATCTATATTGAAATATCAATTAAACAAAGTACTTCCCGTATCAAAATAACAAAAAAATCGAAAATTTGCATATTTCCAAGTCAAATTATACTTATTTTTCAAATTCCCCTATTTCCCAATTACGAATTTTCTATTTCATATTTTTTACTTTGCACCGATATGATGCTGATTTGTTTATTTATTTTTTATTAATTTTTTTTTTCTAATATCGAGGTGATCGAGTCAATTTCACCGGGATCGGGAAAAGTAATCGCAAAAGTGAGAGAATCAACGACCCAGGAGGCGAGGAATGCCATAAGCGAAGCGCAGAGAGCCTGGCCCGAATGGGCATCTTTTCCAGCACCGGCGAGAGGCGAGATCGTGCGTCAGATTGGCGATGAACTTAGAACAAATTTGAAGCCTCTGGGTCTTTTGGTTTCCCTCGAAATGGGTAAATAGTGTTAAAAAAAAAAATAAAATAAATAAATAAAATAAAATAAATTTTAATAAATAAATATGTAATTATGTTTTTTGAGGTAAAATATTGCCGGAAGGAATTGGCGAGGTTCAGGAATACATCGACATCTGTGATTATGCTGTTGGCCTCTCGAGAATGTTGCCAGGAAGTCTTTATCCCTCGGAGAGGAAGAATCATGCCCTCATAGAAAAGTGGAATCCACTCGGTGTCATTGGTGTTATATCGGCATTTAATTTTCCCGTCGCGGTTAGTCACAGTCACATTATATCGTCACAAATAATTCGTAAAATGTCCAGAGAATATATATATACTATATGTATGTATATATTATATATATATATATATATATATTTTTTTTTTTTTCTACAAGGTGTACGGTTGGAACAGCGCGATAGCAATGGTATGCGGTGATGCTGTTATATGGAAAGGATCACCCACGACGCCCCTCGTCTCGATAGCCACGACGAAAATAATTGCCAATGTCTTCGAACGAAATGGAATTTCCGGTTCGCTCGCTTCTTTGGTCACCGGCAGCGGGGACATTGGCGAGACGTTGGTCAATGATAAACGGTATAATCAAGGCTTTTTTTTTTCTATCGCTAAAAATTGATTTTTAATCAAATCAATTGAATTAAAATAACGAATTAATTTAATATAATTAATAAATATTAATCACAAATTAATTAATAACGATACTGATTAGTTTATCGTTTCTTTGAATAAATTGAAATTGAAAAAAAAAAAAATAATTTCAAGCAATTAATGAAATTTCTTCAAAATATTTCGCACAGTCTTCCGCTCGTATCGTTCACCGGAAGTACGAAAATCGGTAAGCAAGTAGCCCTGAAGGTTCAGGAACGATTTGGAAAGTCTCTACTCGAGCTCGGTGGCAACAATGCCCTCATAGGTACAGCGAGAAATCAATTTTTCGAAAAAAAAAAAGTGAACCCCAAAAAAATGTATTATTTTTCTTTAGCTTCAATTTTTTTTTTTTTTTTCGACCAAGTCGCCAGCGACGCCGATCTCGAGATGGCTGTTAGAGCAGCGGTTTTCTCGTGCGTCGGAACAGCCGGACAAAGATGCACCACGACAAGACGTTTGATCCTCGATCGTAGGATCAAGAACGAATTTATCGGAAAATTGAAAAAAGCGTTCAAGAGCATTTTAGGAAGAATCGGCGATCCGTTGGACGACGCAACGCTGTACGGTCCATTGCACAATAAAGAGGCCGTGGAAGCTTACGAGGTAATGATAATATAATCAGATTCGTATTTATATAAAAAAAAAACATATTTAAAAATTTTTAATTGACAATTAAATATTATTAATTGATTGCTCGATAATAATAAATATTATCAGTTCCGAGCTATTCGTTTTGTGTTATTTGTTTGTTTTAATTTTAATTTTCGCGATGCTTGGCAGTTGACCGTGAAAAAAGCCGTTGCGATAGGCGGAGTTTTGGAATTCGGTGGCAATGTGATAAATCGTCCGGGTTTTTACGTCGAGCCAACGATAATATCGGATTTGCCGATAAGCGCCGAGGTCGTGCAGAAAGAAACCTTTGCCCCGATCGTTTACGTTCTCGAGGCCGATTCCATCGACGAGGCTATAGCGATTAACAACGGGGTCGAGCAAGGGCTCAGCAGTTCGTTGTTCACGAAAAATCTGTCCGACGTATTTCGGGTAAATTTATTCGAAATTTACATTTTTTGCGCGCTATTTTTATTTTTATTTTTTTTAAATCAATTTTTATAGTTAATTAAAAAAAAAATTAGGAAATTAAATTTATTGAATTGAATTGGCTGATTTTCCTCGTCTCTGAGGTTTTTAACGATTCAAAAGATTTCTTTGATGGTCCAAATTTGGTTGATTTTTTTTTTTTTAATTTACAGTGGATCGGGCCACGGGGCTCGGATTGCGGTATCGTGAACGTGAATATAGGAACGAGCGGGGCTGAGATCGGCGGTGCATTCGGTGGTGAAAAGTCGACGGGTGGCGGTCGCGAGAGCGGCAGCGACGCTTGGAAAAATTATATGAGACGAGCTACGGTGACGATTAATCACGGTGACGAGTTGCCACTCGCTCAGGGTATCAAGTTCGAGTAAAGAAATTTTTTCTTTTTCAATAATAATTTTACATTTAACATTATTACTGTTAATGTTTAATATTATTAATTGAAAAAAAAAAAAAATTATTCAATTTAAATTAAATATATATTTACAAGTATATTCTTATAAAAAAAAATATTTACGAATCAAGCTGGAATCTTATGAAATCGACCTTAATGTCGACCGATGATTTTTTGTGAAATTTGTATGCCTGCGGCAAGTCATAACGCAGCTCGGCGATCACGGTAGCCTCGGCACCAAGCTGCTTTCCTCTTTTCAGCACGTGACTACGGGTGCTCGTCTTGTGGAGCGAGTAAACCGCTCGGGTCGCTAATTTCGTAGCGATTTCCAGAAATTTCATGTCTATACCGGCATTGTGCTTCGTACCGAATGGCGGATTCATTATCACCGTATCGAAAGCCTTTTCGAATCTCCCTGAACAAAAATTTTATTATTACATTAATATATATATATTTTTTTTAAGGGGAAATTACAGAGAATGGCAAAATTTTTGTTACGTTTGTCAAGACTGTTTTTCTTTTTTTCCAGTCATAATAGAAAATGTTTGATGAGTTGGATAGTCGGGGGAAAAAAAAAATCCAACTAGGCAGCGATTGGGATCAGATTTGTAAATAATGCATTGTCGAAATAATTCATTACCGAAATATATTGTCCATTATTTCCGTAATGGGTAATAAAATTCAATCCATTGTCCATTATTTTGATAATGGGTAATGGAATTTAATAAATTATTCATTATTTTGGTAATTAATAATGGAATTTAATCCATGATCCATATTTTGGTAATGGATAATGAAATTTCAATGCATTACTCATAATTTTCGTGATGGACGATGAAATTTAATCTATTATCCATTATTTTGGTAATGGATCATGGAATTCAGTTTAAAAAAAATGGTAAATCGCACTTTTTTCATTCAATGAATTTTCGAGGGTTCGCTAAAATCGCTGCAACTTTGCTTCCCGAAGGAGTTTGTACTGTATTTAGTTATTTTTATCTTTGAAATCTTTTAATTTTAATCATTAACCATTTTTTCGTCACCGGTAATCGAATTTTATTCATTACCCATTCTTTTGGGAATGGATAATGAAATTTTATTATTTGCTCATTTTTTTTTTTGATCATGGGTAATGGAATCTCGATCGATAATTTTCTTATTTTTGAACGATTAATGCGTTATTTTACATTGAAATTTTGAAAACTCTGATTGGGATTGAGGAGCTTAGTGAAAGTTCGAAAGTTCAAATGATAAAAGGGGTAAGATTTAATTTTTATTCTCTGGAACTCCGATCAGTGGCAGGTTGCTGATTTTTTTTTTTGCAGTCTATAGAGATTTTTGAAGATTTAGTAAAATTAGGAATAAAATTAGAATTTTTTTGCTGAAAAATAATTATTTTCAATTGAAGAATTTATTTTTAATGGCCCATTTTATTTGCTTACATCAAAACCCGCGATCCAGAATATGTTAAATATTTTTCTGCAGGATCTTTGCGCATTCTCGAAGACGAAATAAAATCAGTGAAAAAATTAAAAAAAAAAAACGATCAACACGGGGGAAAAAAAAAAAAATTAAAATCAATTTTTTTCTCATACCGATCCAACATTACCCGGTAAAAATTGAAGAACATTGCACTGTACGGCATCGACCATCAATTCCATATCTTCGTTGTTCCTTCTGAAGATCTCGACGGCGTCCTCATCGATCTCGAAGCCTACGACCCAACCAGCGCCGAGAATCTTGGCCCCGAGCGATAGAACTCCGCAGCCGGCGCCAAGATCGGCGACCGAGCAATTTTCTATATCGCCGAATTGTGTCTGCGCCGCGTACAAAATATTCGTTGCGATATGAGGGCTCGTGCAATATTGTTCGAGCAATATTTTTGGTTTTTCAAAAATTTCCAACTCCTGAAGATATCCTTCCAATTCTCTCATCCGCATCGGCGCCATTCAATCCGATTTTTCTATCCAAAATTTTACAAATTATTTGCCGTCGAAGCGCGGCAAGACCGGAATAATCAAATTTCCAAACGAGGAATCCTGCGTCACGAAATAACCCGCGGACGCGGCGTGAGCGTTGTGCAAGGCGGCGCGCTGAGAAGCGCTTATCGCTACAACACCGTCGTTCGTGGCGGATTGTACGAGACCGGTGGCAGTAGCTGCCGAGGGAGTCGCCAATTGAGCACCCAAGGACGGCGATGCTCCTTGCTTAAGGAGCATTTGCTTTTTCAACTGGAGTTCTTCCAATATTTTACGATTTTGGAGCTCTGTTGATAATAAGTTCGAGGAGCATGGAAAAAATATGAAATTGTGGATATTGAAAAATTATGGTATTGAAGAAATAGGAAAATATGGATGCCAATTTATGAAAAAAAACAATCTTATTATTGTTACAAGTTTCATAACCATAATAATAATGAATACTATATAATTTTGGAGCTCTATTAATAATAATTTAGTAATATTAATAATTATTATTGAATTATATATAAATTAATATTATTAAAATTATTAATAATATTAACAAATATATATTATTAATAATTAATAAAAATAATAAAATCAAGGGATATCGAAAAAAATCGCGAATTAGTCATAGTTGGCAATTTATTTGAAAAAAAAATGATTAATATTATTATTATAAATTTAATTTAAATTCATGAATTTAGAGGGCAACAAGCCCAAAAATGATAATACGGCATTTTCGGAGTATGATAAATATTTCAACTTTTCAAGGGCCTATAGAAAAGTCCGAAATATAAACATTTCTCGACTCCGGGAGGTCATTCTGAGCTGCTTTTTGGTTAAAAAAAAAATTACATTCAGCGAGAAAAACCTTACCTCTCGAATTCGGTTGAGGAAAAGCCATGAAATTCTCCGTTAACTCGAGAACGTAGCAAAAAAAATTATCGCAAAGTTCACGAAATTAATGAAAAAGCATTTGTTGTGTTTCGAATTGAAAAAAAAAACAAATTTATTTTTTCAATCCTACTTTTCGACAATATTAAATTCGCGAGGAAATTTAGACACCCTAGAGTACGTGAAAAGTGAGGTTATGAATTTTCAAAACGTACCGTCCCGTTAAAAAATTACGTTCTCGGAGATTAGTGAAATGAATTTTGTAAATTTAATTGTATTAATTCCTTTACAAACGAGAATTTTACGTATGGAATTTATAACTAACAATATAACTGGCAATTATATTGTGCCATTACATTAACTAAACAAATAATATGTAAAAAAAAAATTTTAATATCGTTATTCGTATTTCAACCATTTGAATTACAAATAAATATTGATTCCACATTTCCAGAGAAAAGTTGCCCATCATAATTGCAATGTATAATTAGACAATTACAAAAAAAAAACATCTGAAAAGTAATTTGCCAAAAAATCAAGCCGAGAAAACATTTTGTCGCCGACTGTACGCGAGTCAGGCTGTCCAACCCTTTCCCGTTTCCCAAAGACTGAAATAATAACCCTAGAAACCATGAACCCTAGAACCCTAGATTCGAGAATATAGAGATGCGCATGCGCGATAAAAAAAATTGCGACCCCTCGCGTTCAGTCCGTTCGGCGAAGTGTCTCGGAGAGGAGGTGTATAAAACGCGCTTTACCCGTCTCTCGCGGTGCGCTCGTCTCACTCTCGCGTTCTCTCTATTATCCTTTCTCTCTCTCTCTCTCTGTCTCTCTCGCCCCGTGTTGTGCGTGGCGTGTATATGTGTTCGGGCGCCTTATCGTCGTTATATACCCCGGGGGGCTGTCCTCCCTGTTTTGTAACGCAATTATATATTTTATTCGTTCGCGTCTAGTGAGGAAAATTCGTGGCATCTGCTTGATCCTTATTAAAAACGTGAGTAAAGCAAGATAAAATAAAAAGAAAAAAAAAACGAAACAACAACACAGAGACGACAAACGAGTGACGATTCATGAGCCGAGCGCGGGGGAAGGTGGCGGGGGAGGAAAAATCGAAATGTTTCAAGAAATAAAAATTAATCGACAATAAAAATTGCGTACATTGTCGAATTCTCCTTCGTGTATCTCGGATCGGGGAAGTACGTTGCTTTTAACAGCCAGACGTGACGGCTCAATGGCAAAATGGCCGTATATACGCGGATTTATAATTTAAAAAAATATGTATATATATATATATACAACGCGACAACTTCGCGACAGACTTTTTTTGTTTATTCGAAAAGTGACTTTTTGCAAAAATTCTTCATCGTTATTCACGCTTTCCTTTTTTCGTTCATCCCTTCTTTTCGCGATATTCGCATTTTTTTTTCAATGTTTCACGCGCTCGCGTGTACGAGGGAAAAAAAAATGAATCAATGAACGAACGATGAAGAGTGGGAGCGAGAGAGAGAGAGAGAGAGAGAGAGAGAGAGAGAGAGAGAGAGAGACGAGAATATACGAGAAAGCTTGTTGAACCTCGAGGATTTTTTTTTCCAAATTGGAAAAAAAAATCAATTTTTCTGAAACTTCAGAATTGGAGTCCATGGGACACGCGTGCGAAAATAAACCGATTCTCTCTCTATCTCTCTCTCTCTTTCTTTCTCTCTCTCTCTCGGTCCATTCCTCTCTTTTTTTCAAAATTTTTGCGAATTTCCAAAATCTCCTGACAGCTCGGTGGGGCGGAGCCTTTTTTTGTTTTTCCCACGAGATCCCGTCAGCTGTTCGTGACTTTTGTCAATCGTAGATTGTCGTATTGAATTTTTTTTTTTTTGCGAATTATTTTCAAAATTTTGCAAATTTTTTTGGATTTTTTGAGTTTTTTTAATCGCGAAAATGATTTTCGAAAATAGATTATGATTTTTGTTTTTGGATAATCGTTAAAAGGATGGCTCGATCGAGATTCCGCTGTGTTCGATCTCTCGGCACGCAGGGTCCTCCCCTTTCGGTCCATGGACTCTTCGAATCTCGGGCTCGTCGATTCATTCCGCATCTTGAATCAATTTTTTTTTTCCATTATTATTATGCCCGCGAAGCGTTGTAAGAATTTTTTTTCTACCGCACTTGCGGTAGCTTGAACAAAAATTGTTGATCGATGGCTTTCGGCGAGGGAGTAATAATGTTTCAATTTCCTGAATTTTCTTGCCCGAGCGTCATCTATGAATCCGGGAACTGATAATCGGAGATAAAAAAGTTTCCCTTCTGTGAGTCGTCTCTGAGAATCTTTCCGTCGGCAATTAATCGACTGGCCGGTTCTCGAATTTCCTGGCGCTTCGCTAGAGCCAAAAAAATCCTCGATCGGTGTTTCAAGAAAGGCAGAAAATAATAAAAGCAAAAAGAGAAAGAAAGGAAATAGCAAAGCAGGGAGAAGCAAAGATAGTACAGCGATCTAGAAAATATGAACGTAAAAATTTACATCTCCCATCCTAACAGGCACAAAAATTCGTTTTTCATTCCTCAAAGCTTTATCCATCGAACGCTTTCGTCAAGATCAATCATATTTACGATTAATCGTTTGATGAATATCACATAATGATTGATTACATTTTTTTCATTTAATTCCATTGAATATATAATTGAATATAATGGGATATTGGAATATATCAATGGAGGGCTAATATATTCAATAATAAAATATTTACATATATCTATATATGTTAATATTAATATATATATATATCGTTTTGGTATAATATATTAGTGCTATATAATAATAATAATAGTCTAATGGCTTTAATATATTATTATTATTTTATAGCACTAATATATTTATCATACTAATATGATATATTAATACAATTATATTAATATATAATAACAATAACGATACATTGTTAGTAATAAAATTGATTATAATATTATTATTACAATTATATTACGTTGAATATACTTGAAATTTATAATTATTTTTAACTCGTTCGTGGAAAAATAGCCAATTGTGAAATGGATAGTCGAGGAGGGCTTAAGGGGACAAAGAGGGACGATAAATATTTGAGAGCATTGAAATAGGAGGACATACAACAATGACGTAGCCGGCCGGCCTCCCTCTCTCTCTCTCTCTCTTTTTTTTGTCTCTCTCCCTTTTTCTTTCTCTATCTTTGCCATTCCACCCTCATTCTGATGGTGGGCGAGAGAGACGGTGCTGCTACACGGAGGGTGCACGTCGACTCTCGAGATATCGATTTCAGGACATTGCACACGCATCATTGCTACGACGCCGTCGCATTCGACTTTGTTCCTTCATTTTATTCTCTCTCTCTCTCTCTTTGTCGATTTTTCAAGGTCTCTCTCTCTCTCTCTCTCTTTCTCTCTATTCGTCCCGATCGAGTGTGTTTTCGTTTACATTCATTGATGCAATATATATATTTTTTTCTTTTTCTTCCCTCACTCGGTCCTTTTTTTATTTTTGGCTGAGACTCAAAACTTTGCCAATCCCATTCTCAGGATGAATCTTTCGACTCGCCTGACTGGGCAGCACCCTCGATTCCTCGTCATATAAATTTTGGAGTAAAAACATTCGGGATTTTGTTTTTTCAAGTTGCAGCGGTAAAAATTAAAACGAGCTATTTAAAAACAAAAGCAATAATAATACAATTTTTAATTCTTTATGATTATTATTTTTTTTTTTTTAATTCTCGTACAAAATTGTTTAATATTAAATTGCCAATTAGCGCACAGTTATCGAATGCCTCAAAATTGTGATTTGCATTTTAAAATGGATTGTCAAACATGATCATTTTGATTGAAATTCGATTAAAAAATTTATCATTGATGTTTCTTTTTCTACTGCTGGTTAAATCTACCGGCTTATGAATTTTTCAGATTTTCAGGTCACGTGGTCATGGGATATAAACAAAAAAAAAAGCCCATGAATAAAAGTCGCATTGAGAGATAATTAATTTTTTGATTTTTCAATTTCTAGGCGTTGCCGATGGCGGTCCACTGAGAATCGAGCCGACTGGAGGATTCTGGTCCAGCTCGCAAAAAAAAAAAAAATAATAATAATAATATAAAATAATAATAACAGCAATCGAGCTCGATAACGTCCCCGACGAGGAACAAGCCGGGTCACAACGAGGATCATGAAAATGGTGTTGTCACAACGTCAGAGGGAGGAGTTGTGAGTCATAATTTGTTTCTCATTTTCGTTTTTTTTTTGTTCTTCATTTTCTTTTTCTCGTAATTTCATCGATCGTTATTATTGCGTTATGATTTTTATTTAATAATCCGTTGGACGCGATCTCGTTAAAACAATTTCCAGGAACGAGAGAGTCTGCGCGGTAAAGAAAAAAAAAAAGAAAATATATTCGTAAAATTCAGAATTTATACAGGAAAATTCCATGAAGTTGAAATAAAGTGAAAAAAAATAATAATTATTATTATTATTAATGGGAGGATCACAGGATTTGTTGAATAATAATTTTTCTTTTTTTTTTTCAATAGATACAATGAAATAGTGTCGAATAGTCATATAAAAATTTATTGATTGAATTTACAGAAATATCGATAAATTCACAAAATTTTTCATATCTTATTAAAAAATTTGACAAATATTTTATCAAATAAATCTTTCGAATATATCGTTAAAAAAATTTATTAAATATCGTAACGAAATATTCGTCATATTCGATTACAAAATTTGACAAATATTATTTCAATAGTTTTAGCAAATATTTTGTTTTTTTTTTATAAAAGTACGTCGAATACTTTGTCAAGAATTTGACAAATATTTTAACCCAAAGTTTGGCAATTTGTGTATATTTTTTTTTTTTTTCCGAAAAATTCGACAATTCAAAAATTGCCAAATGTAGATATATTTTTTTTTCTCATTACAAAGGGTAGTTAACCGGTTGTTAGCTCGGCTACGTACAGTCATAGCGAATACCTGCTCCCCTCGAGGTTTCTCTTGGGGTGGTGAGCTCGCCTCGAGTTTGTGGGGCTCTCGATCAATCGTTAGGACGTAAAAACTCGTCTTGTCCTTCTCTCTCTCTCTCTCTCTCTCTCTCTTTTTCTCACACACACTCTGGTCTCGTCTGACGCAACGAGAGAGTATACGATAACGTGGGCGATTCCATCATCGACGAGAATCTTCACCTAGACCTAGAATCTTCAAACGACAATTTTATTCATTCAACAACATCGTGATCTCTGAAGAATTAATTTTCTTTCGCGAAATTTCCATTTCTCGTTACGTCAGAGTGAATTTCATTTTTTTTTTTTGCAAAATTCACTAAAAAAATTGAAGAAAAAAAGATTGTAATAAAAAAAATTTCTACCAATCCTAGGAATTATTATTATTATTATTATTATTTTTATTACTCAATCGTGAAAGTGCGTTCGAAATTTTGACCGGAAATGCTTTTTTTGTTTGCCTTGAAAAATATTCCAGAACTGCAGATCTTTGATATGATTGATGAGAAAAAAAAACAACCAGATCGATTGTGCTATTCTCGTGGCCGTGGCTAATAAATTTTTTTCAAATCCTCGGCAATTCCAGATTAGTCATGAATTCGCGCTGCGGGGGTAGTTTCTGCCCCGCGAAACTCGAGGGGTTTGGGGGAGGGGAATTGCGCGGCGATGGTCGTCTTGGGCACGCGCGACTCGCCAGATCGATACCCCTAGCGTCGAGCTTCGACGAGAGAGAGAGAGAGAGAGAGAGAGAGGGAGAGAAAAATAGAAAAAAAAATACCTAATGTATAGGGAACTCGAGACCAATTGAATCGCCCAATTTTTTAATTATTTTTTTTTCCAAAGTTCTTCAGAGTGTCAGAAATGTCGAGGAATTATTTCAGATTTTCCGAATGTTTACTCTGGCTGCAAAAAAAAAAATTCTCCAAATTTCAGTTGAATGAACTTTTTTACGTTTTTAAAAATAAAAATTCGATTTTACGAAAAAAAAGCATGTATGTATGTATGTATGTATGTATATTTATTTATTTACTGAGACACGAATGTTTTTCAGAATATTTGCTCATGATTATTTTTTGAATTTTTTTTTCCAATATTAATGCAAAAATTCCGATTTTGATGAAATAATTTTTATTTTCTATCTTAAAGACCCGATTTTTCTCTAAATACATTCTAAGATCATTGGAATTTTTATTATAATCAATTTTTCAAAATTTATTCAAATTTTCTAATTTTCAGTCACCATAAATTTTCTTTGTTTGTTTTTGTTTTTGTTTTTAATTTACAAAATGACACCTGCTTGACGGGGCAGGAAACGAAAAGTTGTTGAGGAAGTATAGGCCACTGACGTCATTGTCAAAGAGTCAAAGACGAGAGTTGGAAGATTCTCGAGTGTGTTTGCACGATGGGGGAGACTCCCCGGGGCAACGAGCAGTTAGGAACCGGATCGTAATACGGCACCTTCTCAGCTCGATTCGACTTCCTCACACTCAACTCGTTTTTTCTTCTCTCCCCTCCCTCTCTCTCTCTCTCTCTCTCTTCTTTCCCCTATAGGGAAGGGGGGGGGGGGTCAGCTCTCTCGTAGACTTTGAATAAATTTTATTAACGCCTTGTAACATCCTCGCCGACGAATTATCCTCGTTTATTTGTCCAGATGGTCGAAACGTCAAATTCCAATCCGAAGAAAAATAGCCTCTTTTTCCATATTTTACAATTTTTTATTAAAAAAAAAAAAATGTTTTTTTCCCCTCAAGGAAGAACCTTGATCTATTTTGGATAAATTTATTTCGATTTAATTACGTTTGGAGCAATTTATATAATTTTTTAAAAATGAAACTGAAGCTAGATAAAGAGAATAAATTTTTATTGGAAAATTATTGGAGTGGGGAAAAATTGCCAAATTTTTAATAACGAATTACTCCGAGTCGTAATGAAATTAAAATTAATTTTAATTGCAATATTGATTTTGTAATTTACTTGCATGACTGGATTTGTAATTAATTAATTTTTTCATCACAATTATTTTGAGTAATTGTAACGAAAAAAAAAAAAAAAAAAATAATTCCAATTGACGTACAGTAGAATTTGGTTATAAGCAATCTGGTTATAAGCAATTTCCCCTCCGATTTTTTTTCGAGTCCGCTCAGCGCGGTCCCCCACCACAAGCCAATTGCTTATAACCAGCAGCATTGCGCATTTCACCGACTCACTCACACACATTAAGAACGCTACATTGATGCGCTGTAGTGGGGGAGCCAGATTTTACGACTCTTCGGCGTTTTTTTTTTTCCCCTACAGCCCCGAAGGATTGCTTATAACCAAATTCGACTGTAATTGAATAATCTCGAATTATTTTTTTCTCCCACGAAAGCAAAGCTTCCTCCGTGAGGTTGTAAAAATATTAATTTCTCATTTATCGTATAAATGTCAGAACACAATGGGGTTATTGGTAAATAAGATTTTTTTTTTAATCGAACATCTAATCGATCGTTTCATATAGAGCATCGTTCGATGAATAAAACGAGCCAAGTCATTCGTCATAATTGGATGAACTCTGTGGGGAAACGGGCTGTCAGTGAAAGTGTACGAAATTGTTCTCGATACATACAGATACTCGTTTTAATAATTTTTACATCTCATATACATGTCAGTCCTGTAGAAAAATAGGAAAAAAAAAATAACAGACAATCACTCAGTGAATCAAAATTGAATATAATTCGAGGCAACTTGAAGAAACTTTATATCGCACACATAGAGAATTTTTTTTCGTTTCATTTGAATCAAAAAATCTCTATTTTTAAATTTAAAAAAAGAGCCTAAACTGAAAATCGAGAGAACAAATAATAATTTAGAAAAAAAAAATCATTAAACGAATCCGAGTTTTAAATATGGCATAAAATGCCCCATGTGTATACAATAATAATAAAAACAATAATAATAATAATATACAGCTGGATCGCATAATCGTTAAAAGCTACTATCAGCTCGCAGGATCATTAAAAAAAACCTCCCACAGACTTTACCAGAATATTTCGTATAGCTTCGAAAAAACGCCGCCAGGTGGCTTCGTACCCGATCCTTTCTCGTTACTCGAAACTCGCACCTTCTCGTATAACTAATTTTTTTTTTTAACTTTTATAAAAAAAAATTAAATACACTTCCTCAACAATTATTCTCTAAAAATAAATTCTTTTACCAACATTGCAAAATATAGACAATACGCAAAAAAAAAAAAAAAATTAAACAAGAAAACATGGAATTGATGAAAATGACTCGAACGTTCGGTGATTTACTCGCGAGGCCGTTACACCCTTCCCATTGTTTCATATAACGTGTAAATAATTTTTCACGATTCTCTCACGGAGTGCAAGGGGGCCACCTTTCACGCGGTAGTTTGCACTGTAGGAAGATGCAGGTCATACTCTCGCATTCCAGAGTCTCCGACTCGTGCACACACCTGAAGAGAGACTCGGCACTCGTTCTCCACACTCAAATAACCCGATGGGCTTAATACGTGGGGGGCAAGGAAAAAAAATTAAGGGAAAGGAGGGAGGCGGGGGAGGGGCGAGAAGTACAGTCAAGTAGAACGATTAAGTGGATTACAGAGACACAAATGCACGTGAGACAAGAGTTCTGGAGTACTCACGAGGCCAGTGCACCCCAGCCCTCTGTACAGAGGGCATTTCCAACATATATACATACATATCGTTGATTATACTTTGTATCACGTTACTTCCATTAATTGGTATTTTAATGGGCGATTTTTTTTTTTTACACGTCAATGAAAGGAGCAAGATTTTTAAAAAAATCTCGATAATATTATTAATAATAAAAATGGCAAAAAAATGTATCGATATATTTTTCCACAATGTTTCTTCGCGTATTTTTAATTGGAGCCTTGATAGAATTATGAAAAAGAGAAAATGCGTGGGAAAAAATGCATGCTCGGGAAAAACAAACGAATTATATTCTTATGGAAAAAAAAAAAAAAAAATACGTTAAGAGGGAATATCGGATTTCTTGTAAAATTATACCCTTAATCCCTTGATCGATATTTATTGTTTAGCTCTTGTTTTTTTTCTTCTTTTGATCTCTCATGTGCTTTAATAATTTTTTGAATTATTGTTACAACAGAAATAAGGCGATTGCGGATTATCTAAGTACCAACGGGTATCAGGATGCTCTCGAGGCATTCAAGAAGGAGGCTGACATGCCCGGCGAGGTCGAGCGAAAATACGCCGGTCTCTTGGAGAAAAAATGGACCTCCGTTATACGACTGCAGAAGAAGGTGAATTGATTTACGTTCTTAAAAAAAAATTTAATCGACGCAATTAGCAAAATGATAATAACAATAATTGCCTACGAGCAAAATTTGCCGAGCTCGTCATTTTTCGAGCATTGCTATTTTTTTTTTCATGAACTTTGACCGATTCTAGCAAAAAAAAAAAGTTCCAAAGAGCAAAGCTGTAAATAATGCATTGCCTAAGTAATGCACGAGTAAAATATATTATCCGTTATTTTGTTAATGGGCAATGGAATTCAATCCATTAACCAATATTTTGCTAATGGGTAACGGAATTCGATAAATTGACCATAATTTTTCCAATGGATAATACAATTAAATCCGTTATCCATTATTTTCGTAATATAAACTATAATTCAATCCATTGCCTATTATTTTGGTAATGGGTAATGGAATCTCGATCGATTTTTTTTTTTTTTTTTTTTTTTAATGATTAATGCGTCTTATATATTGAAATTTGTATAACCCTGTCAAAGTGGTAGGCGTTGCGATCAATGAATTTCGAGTTACGAATTTTTTTTTACATGCAATAAAAGTTCGGAAAATTTGGACAAAAAAAAATCAATTGCTCCATCAATATTTTTAACTTAGTATTCAATGAAATATCCAATGGACCTAAGGCAATCAGAAGCTGAGAATAACCAGACTTGAAGCTCTTTAAAAAAATATATATATATATGTAGATAGATTAGATTTTTATTAGCCATCCTTGCCCTAATGGGCTTAAGAATATTACAAACGTTAACAATGTTTTTATATATTTCCAACTTGAACGGTGTACTTCAGGATTCATAATTTTTCCTTAAATATAGTTGGCAATTTCCTCTTCCTCACACCTCCATTCGTCCCCTAACTCTCCCATCGCATCCTCTCTCAGTTCCGCTTGCTCTTTGGCTCTCGTTGTCCTTTCCAATACCCTATAGTACTCGCATAATATTGGATTTATCGGGTCCCCGAAAAATCCCTGTCCACCGCTCCTGACCTTTATCCTCCCATTCTCTCATTCGACTCCATCTTTAAGATTTCTATGAACTATCTTCTTCAAATTCCCGACAACTCCAAATATGGCCCAAATCTTCTTTATTCGCTCCGCATAGTCTGCATTTTACGTTCTTGAATCCCTCGTTCACCGCTCGGCCCGCATTCCCACATCTCATTCCTGCCCATTGTTCTTTGTCTTTAATTTTTCTATCTTTTTCGTCCCAATACCTCTATCTCTCTCTCTCTCTCTCTCTTGACCCACTGAATTTTTCCACTCCTTGAACTCTGTGGACAGTACGTCGATCCGTCTGTACGATTCCAATCTTCCCGTATAGCTTGGTCTCCTATAATCCTGCATCCTTCACCTAATCTTTCAGTAACCGTTCTCAGAGATTCATTCCCTCTCTCCATAGCTTGTATCGATGCCCACTCTATCCGCCACTCTTCTCATCGCCATTTCAATTTCCTTCATCCACCTCGAGGCATTTCCATTTTCCATAATTCCTTGACTCATCTCTCAGGCATATCCTCGGCAATCTTTCGTCCCCCATTTTCAA
Source organism: Rhorus exstirpatorius (assembly GCA_963564615.1). Lineage (NCBI taxonomy): Eukaryota > Metazoa > Arthropoda > Insecta > Hymenoptera > Ichneumonidae > Rhorus > Rhorus exstirpatorius. The sequence goes on along the minus strand of OY751319.1, from coordinate 22,309,320 downwards.
GATGCTCACCCAGATACCTCGAAGCTCATCTCGTTGCCTCAACTTCCAGTTTTTCCTTATCTAATTATACAATTAGATAAGATGAAATTACATATAATTTACATATAATTACATATAATTACAATTAGATAAGATGAAATATACAATTAGATAAGATGAAAAGAATTAGATAAGATTAAATAGCCCCAGATGCATGCAGGTTTGCACTTATTCACTGCCATCGTCATTTTCACATACGTTCCCGCCATCCGTTCAATCTTCCGCCGCTCTCTCCACTTTTTTTTTTTTTTTCAATTTCATTTTTCTTTATAAATAAAATATGAATTTTTAAAAATTCATATCATATTTATTTGAGTTCGCTAATTTGTGTGTGTGTGTGTTTTTTTTTTTTTTTTGGCTGGTACAGGTAATGGAATTAGAGTCCAAGCTGTCCGAGGCCGAGAAGGAGTTCATCGAGGGTGCACCGACGCGAGGAAAGAGGCTGTCGTCCGAGTGGATACCTAGGCCACCGGAAAAGCACTGTCTAACCGGGCACAGATCCCCGATAAACAGAGTCATCTTTCATCCCGTATTCAGCCTCATCGTTTCAGCGAGCGAGGATGCAACGATCAAGGCGAGAAAAAAATAATAATAAACTCAATAATAATAATTATAAGTATAACAAAGTTTTTTTTTTTTTTTTCCCCCCTAGTCATTGTTTATCTTGATAAATTTTTAATATTAAATTTCGGGGGAAAAAAAAAAAAAAACTAGGTATGGGACTTTGAGAGCGGTGAATTTGAGCGTACTCTCAAGGGTCACACCGACAGCGTTCAGGACGTTGCGTTCGATCCGTCCGGCAAGCTTCTCGTCTCGTGCAGCGCTGACATGTCGATAAAGCTCTGGGACTTTCATCAGTCGTTCGCTTGCGTAAAAACTATGCACGGCCACGATCACAATGTTAATTCGGTGTCGTTCGTGCCCCAGGGTGATTTGGTCGTGAGCGCGTCGCGCGACAAGACGATCAAAATATGGGAGGTAGCGACGGGTTATTGCGTCAAAACGCTCACAGGACATAGAGAATGGGTGAGAATGGCGAGGGTCAGTCCGTGCGGCGAATTGATCGCCAGCTGCTCCAACGATCAGACCGTAAGAATTTGGCACATGGCTACGAAGGACACCAAAGTGAGTTTACTAAAAATAAAAACTTTTTTTTTACAAAAATTCTCACGTAAAAGAAATTTCTAAAAAAAAAAGTAATAGGGCGAGTGCGCACCGGTGAATTAACGATTAAGCATATGCTGAGCTTTGTAAAAGGTTTTTTTTTTTTACCGGATGTTCGCGGCGTGATAAAACCAATCATAATCGTCGCATCCAAAATTATTGATTTAGCTTTTGCAAAAATGTTATTTTAACGGAAATATATATTTAAAAAAATCTTATCAAAAGCGAAAATAGGAATTTCCCGGGTAATTGAACGCTCGGACCCAATCAATGAACAGCCAGTATGCGCCAGTAATTGAACAGACCAAACCAGTTGGACGGTATGAAATAATAGATATTTAACATTCATTATTCAGGATTTTACGCATACCCAAAATCGTATCGAAGTGTTGGTACGCGATTTTTTGTCAAAAAAAAAAATGTCAAGTAATATTTCGTCCAGCTTACGGGTATACGGCTTGAAATATAATTATACTTGATATATTAATTTACTAATCGACGGTATTGGACGCGCGGTCGGTGTGCGGCTCTGGCGATCTCCCAAGTTAAGCAAAAATGGCCGAGGCCACTGTTTGGATTAGTGATGGGCGATGTTTAAAAAAACTATCGATAGCAAAATAATCGATTCATAAAATAATCGATGTTTCAGAATCGATTATTTTCCAAAAACATCGATTTTTAATCGATTTTTCTAGAAGTTGAAAAAGCGCTATTTTCTGAATTTCCGTAGCCAATTATTTATCAGAAAGCTAATAAAACGAAAAAAGTCGAGGAAACAAGGAAGTTCGTAATGTTTATAAATTGATAAATAAAATTCGAGAATAAAAATTATTATTGCTACCTTTATTGAAAATACAAACAGCAGTATAGCAATTTTTGAATTTGTTGTCCCTGCTCGTGGATGATTTTCCTTTTCTGTAATTCCAAATTTTGATCGGCTTCCAAAATTATACCTAGAAAAAACAGTATTCATGTACATCTCTTCTTATAATTATCGAGTGCAGTTTACGTGACAATAAGCATGCAGTACTTAAAAAATTATTTGTGAATAATAATAATAACCATACCTTGATATAGAGTAATGCAATGCAAGCAAGCACAAAAAGGTTTAAAGCAGGCAATGGTTACATGATGCAGATGTAAAAACTTAACATAATCTTATTATTTCAATTTCTGTACATATTTATATGTACAACATATTTGCACAGTGATGCCATGAAACCCGTGCAGAGCGGTGTTGTGAATTGCTTTAAGCTTGGAGTACCACCCCTTTTTGCATTTTCGAAATTATTATTCTCGTGCATCTCTGGAATACGAACATGCTTTTCCTTCGATTTCAATTTTACGATCGTATCAATCTTTTGAACCGCAGCAGCCACCGCAGAACGCTTTTTTCGAAATAGAATTTTTTAAATCGAGGATCGAGAATCGTCGCTATTGCAAAGATTTCGATAGATTCATAGTCTTTAAATCGACGATGTGATTCCGAAAGCAAGTTATTTTGAAAATATTTTCCAATCTGTGTGGACGGCACGAGTTCTTCAATACTATGAACTATCGCCAAGAAGTGTAAAATTTAAAATTGCGAAAATTTTTAGGTTAGAAAAAACATCGATTATTTGTAAAAAAAAATCGATTTTTTTTAAAGAATCGATTCTTAAAAACATCGGTTAAAAATAATCGATGCAGAAACAAAAAACATCGATTATTGAAACATCGAGTGAACATCGCCCATCGCTAGTTTGGATTGGTGACCGCTCAACCGGCAGTTTTATTGAGTTTTTGATGGTAACGTATCGGAAACTCAGTAAAAAAAAAAATTAAGGGAAGTCAATAAAGCCGTCTGTATCGGCATGCGTTTTCCGCAGTTTCCCCATTTCCATGGCGAATGCGACACAGCGTAGCTAAAAAGCAGCTGCGGATGCTACCGGAAGTTAGGATTAGCTCAGCGAAGTGCGGGTAGGGAGTCGATAGGAGGGATCAAAATGGGAAAAAAGCCCGCAAGGATGTACGTTGGAACGCACGAATAAAAAATATTGAGAATATTAATTTACTGAAGAAAGCCCGGTTAAAAAAATTAATCTATTCTCATAGATTCAGCATTACAAGAAAAGATTTGTACTTGAATAACAGCTTTATTGGATAATTGAATTTAATATCGTTTATTTGATGAAATCATGAAATTCAATGAATAAACGGAGCCGTTTTCATAACGTTCGTTAACGGAAACTCCGTGTACCGGTAAATTAACGCTGCCGTTCGAACATTGGAAATTCACGGTTGCGTGAACCGGTAATCGAGCACTGTAATTTCGAGGGTACTTTGAGCTTATGTTTCATAAAATATTTGTAGAAGGATGGCTTTGGACCTCTTATTGAGCCAAAAAAATGACACGATGAATACTTTTTCAGTAATAATGTTGGCTATAAATGTAGCGGGGTTCGCTGACATACTTACTATTCTCCGCGAATACACGGGATGAGGCACGCATGCATCCCCAAAACAATTGATAACCACGTTTAACGAGTTAAATTGTTTTTTTTTTCTGATTTTTCATGCTCTCACCCCTCAAAACTTGAGTTTTGATAGAACAAAAAAACATCCTCGCGAAGAGGGAGCTCCGGTAGCTTAAAAGTGGAAGCCGCCGCTCATTGAACGTTTCTAATTATAACAGCCAATTAACGTCTATGACGAACTTTTTGGAAGGAAAAATTTGAGACCATGTGAATTGTATTTTGTATCAAGAAAAAAGAATTTTAGTAAACGAATTTTTTTCTGTTCCTGATTTCGAATTTTTTTATAAAAAATTCTAGACAATTTTGAGTTGAAAATTTTTTTATTCTGACACCATCGTGTTCTAAATAAAAATTTAGATCGATTTTATTCATAACGATAATTTTTCGATTGAAAATTGTTTAGAAATTGTCACAAACAATTCGTATGTAGTGAAATTTTTTTTTTGTTTCATGATAATTTTTTTTCTCAACTCAAACACGTACTGTATGGTTTTGTTGGCACAATGTCATTTATTTATTTATTTTCGGTAAAGGTTGATGCCAACGACGCCTTTTTACGCGTGACATACGTCTTTCGATGTAAATCAGCGACTAGAAGTATTGCGCTTGATCTCTATCCTTCGTTAATAACGTTTACAACTTTAAAATCATTGAAGTTTCTTTTTTATTTGAAATACATGGTCTCAATTTTTTCCTTCCAAAAAGTTCATCGTAGACGTTAATTGGCTGCTATAATTAGAAACGTCCAATGAGCTGCGGCTTCCACTTCCGCTACAGAGCTCCCTCTTCGCGAGGATGTTTTTTTTTTTCTATCAAAACTCAAATTTTGAGGGGTGGGAGCATGAAAAATCGATTTTTTTTTTTTTAATACCCTACTATACACATATATGATTAGTGGCACAGCTACTACTAATCTACAGATTCAATTGCGAAAAATTTATGAAACGAAAGAGTCCACTGACGCCTTATTTTTTCAACGAAAATTATAATTCTGCTCATTCACTGCTGCGCTCGCTCTAATTTTTTATTTTTTCAATTTTTTGATGATTCAATTGAAAATTGTAATTTCAATGACGCGAATGAATGGGGAAAACGAAAAAAAAATTCAACAGTTCGAACTTCGGGATCACGATCACGTGGTCGAGTGCATCGCTTGGGCGCCCGAGACCGCGAGAGCGTCGATAAACGCAGCGGCAGGCGCCGACAACAAGGGCGCCCATGAGGGACCTTTTCTCGCTTCCGGCTCACGCGACAAGACCATAAGAGTCTGGGACGTTGGCGCCGGTGTTTGCCTCTTCGCGCTTCACGGTCATGACAATTGGGTGCGCGGAATCGTCTTCCATCCAGGTGGTAAATTCATCGTGAGCGTGTCCGACGACAAGACCCTGCGAGTCTGGGACACCCGCAACAAACGCGCGATGAAGACACTCGAGGCTCACGTACATTTTTGCACCTCTGTCGGTGAGTTTTTATTTCCAAAAGCAAAAAAAAAAAGAAAAAAAAAAAACAAAACAAAACAAGAGAAAAATCATTCATTTGTTACAATTTATCGTTATTTTTTTACTGTTTCATTTTATTATTCATGATAATTCATGAGTATTATCATTATTATTATTATTATTCATGATATTATTCATTCTTATTATTTATGATTATTCATGATAATTCATTGCTATTTATTATTATTTAATATTTATATGTTTATTATTAAAATTTCGACGCAATTTTTCGGGCAAAAAATTCCATCATCGAACGCTTTCTTTCTTTCTGAAACAGATTTTCACAAGAGTCATCCGTACGTGGTGACCGGAAGCGTGGATCAGACTGTCAAGATCTGGGAATGTCGCTAGTCACCGAAATTTTTCGCGCGGTTTTCTTTCTCTCTCTCTCTCTCTCTCTTTCCGTTTCTCTCGAGCTTTCGTCGAAAAGTTTGAGCGAGAAGCCAAGAGGTCGGTGGGGGTGTTGCGGTTAGAGGAAGGGTGGGAAAAAAAAAACAAAAAATCGGATGTCGAAGAGGCCGAGAGAGATGAACGAGAAAAAAAAAAAAAAAGTTTTGAGGAGAAAAAAATTTATGATCGAGAGCCGACTTCGTCGGGTATGAGGCCGGAGCTGCTACAAAAAAAAAAAAAAGCTATCGTACATACTACTATTATTATGATAAAAAAAAGAAAAGAAAAACAAACAACAGAAACAACACATAAACACCTACGGTTAGGAGCTCTTTAATTAATTTATAATAAAATATAATTAGTAATTATTAATATGGTATATCGTTTCACGGTAATCAAATCTCTACACACAATCGATGATTAATATAACGATTATTATGAGAAAAAAGATGAAAAAAAAAAAAAAAACCCCCCCCCCCCTGCGCAACTGGGGCCGTTATTTGAGCGGATTCGAGGAATGAGAGGAAAAAAATCGCGAGGGACCACAGCCGGGGAGGACTTGAAAAAAAAAAAAAAAAAAAAAAAAATCATACCGATTCTCGTTTGCCGCAGAAATTTTCCATTTCCGGTTAAACGACGAGAATTTTTTTTTTTTTTCTTTTCCGAGGATTTTTTTTTTTCACAATTTTTCTTTCTAATTGGTATATCGATCATTGATCGTTAAAAGATTTATCGAGAATCGATATATCGATACATCGATCGCGTGTATCGATTATCCACGATATAATTGTAAATAATTTTTTTTTGTCGCCTCGTACGAATTTTTCGTCGTTTTTTTTTTTTTTTTAACATTTCCTATAATTTTTCTTATTTTCCTTTCTCTCTCTCTCTCTCTCTCTCTCTATCTCTCTGTCTCTGTCTCTGTCTTTCTCTTTTCCGTAGATCGTAATTCAAATATCGCGTCGTTTTTTTTCTTTCTTTCTATTTTCTTTCGTTTTCATTTTTGTACGAAACAGACCGGGCTCGAATTCCGGCCTACGCGCTTCGGCGACGATCGAAAAAAAAAAAAAAAAAAAAAAAAATAGAAAGTGCAACGAGTCCTCCTCGTGCCTGGGAAATTCTCGATGGAAAAAAATTCGAGCTGTCGCTCTCCTCGAATTTTTTTTTATTCATTGAAAAATTGGGATTGCTTTTCTTTCATTTCAAATAAATATCGAACAAAAGAATTATTATTATTAATTTTATTTTATATTTAAGCGAATTATCGTACGAAATTTTTTAAATACGAAAATTAAGCAACACGTCGATCGAATTCATGATATTTATCGATACGCTTACAATATTTTCCATCGAGTTAGCTTTGTTTTTCACATTTTTTTCAAATTAACGGGGGGAAAAAAAAAAGAGAGAGAAAATTTTATTTTAAATCGAAAACGCGAGAAATTCGGAGGAATCGTAACAATCCAGTTCGTAAAAATAAAAATATGAAAAAAACAAAAAAAAAAAAAAACGAAAAAATGGGCCCTATAAAATTTAATATTTCGCAATTGAGAGAAAAATAAATTTTAGCTTGCGATGAGTTTGATTTTTTTTTTTTTTTTTTTTTTTTTTTTTCGAACGAGGGCTCTGAGATGCGAGGTAATAAAACTGTAGTTGCATACTATACCCAATTTAAAAGATGAGAAGAAAAAACAAAAATTAAACTAGCTAGCGATGTAGCAACAGACTTTTAACTTATAAATTGAGGGGAAAAAAAACGGAAAGAAAAAAAAATTTAAGAGTGAAATCGACGAGGCAAGGAACAAGAAAAGGTATAAAAAAATACGGGAGTGACGAATTGACGAGCCAAGCCATCGGAGAAAAAGGATTTGAAAGAAAAAAAAAAAACATCATTTTCGAGTTTCACGATTTTTATTCGAGGGGACACGAAATAATCTTTTTTTTTCCTTCTTTCTAACAATCCCGATTACGTCTACGTTTTTTTTTATTTTCTTGACTCTTCTCGTACGATTCTGTCCTTGAAAAAAAAAATAAAATAAAATAAAATGCGCATCACATGTGTCAAATTCTCGATTGATATTTTTTGTTTTTGTTTTTAATTAATAAACGAAGCTCTCACTGACTCTCGTGAAATATTCCAATTCTTCGTTGCCTTCTTTCTTCACATCCGATAGACGGATAAAACTATGGGAAAAAAAAAATTCAAGATAAAGGAGCATGGGATAGTGGACAAATAAAAAATTACCAAACTCTTATATAATCATAAATTAAATGTTCATATTGATTTTTCAATATTTAATTTCTGGAAAAAAAATAATAATAATTTCTCATTGAGATATTTTGCTCGATGAGGTTCAGAAAAGAAAAGAAGAAAAATTTTGAATCGACCGAAAGATGCATGATAATCACAACAGGGTGCTGTACTTGTAGCTCGAAGAGTTTCAAGAAGCAATTTCAGTACTTGCGAGTCAAAATGTCTTTTTTTTTCCCTTAAATGGAAATTCCCATTATAAAAGTATAATATTACTCTAATAATAATGAAAAAAAAAAAAAAAAACATACACAATGTAGAAAGCTTGTCCCAGTAATGCCGTGAAAAAAAAAACAAATTTTTCCCCATTCCCGTTTATAAGCGGGCGCTTATTCGCAGCGATAAACTTATAATTATTCGAACGAATGATGGAATAATAATCAAGTATTATTCATAATTTGTGATATATTCAGCAAAAAGAAGAAAAAGAAAAAATAAAAACACTTGTGTCAATAAAGAATTTGAAATTTATGTGCCGACATGCATTATAACCTTTCGGTGAAAAATACAAAAACATTTATGAATTAATTTTAGAAAATTTTTTGAAGATAGTGGATTTTTTTTTTCAACCGGAGAAAAATACTTAAAGCTAGATGATGAACATTGAAAAAAGAAAAACGACGGAGTCACTTATTAATAATTAATGATATTAATTATTTTATTAACGAACTGTCTCGTAAATTATTGAATTTTCAGAAAAAAATGTTCTACAGAATTTTATTTTATTTTTTCTTCAAATAATATCTACAGCTGTATAGAAAAGCTCTGAGAAATTTTGATGCTTTCATATATATGCATTTTGTATATAGTACTGTAATATCAATTCAAAGTTTTTGATTATTCGTTTTATATTTGCCGCGCAATAAACTATTCCGGCGCGGCAATCTTGCTTAGTGCAAATCTTTGCCACCAGGGTCGCACGCTGCAGGAGCCTTCCAGTAAGGTAATATTTTTACCTTACCTTCCCGCAAGAGAAGACGAGAAACAAAAGGGTAATAAAAAGTAATATAAATTCAATGAAAACTTCATTACGAATTTTACGATTGATAGATGCGTTTTGGAGAAAATTCAAATCGCGTTTTCAGAGTAGTTTGGCGCGTTTTTTAGAGTCACGATAACCTAATCTCGGTAATACTTGCTATTTAGCCTTGTAATAAAGATTATTTACGACAACCCTCGATTATTCTTTGGATTGTCATTGAAAAGAGTATTTTTTTAAAATATTAATTACTCATCCACTGGTGATAGTCGTTGATATGACCTGGCGTGGCAGTAGGAACGCGACGGTATTTTAACGTACTAACGTATACGTACGATTCGAACACATCAGTGAAAATTTAAAAAAACCGAACGAATGACAAATGGAGAAAACGACAGAACAATGGAGGCTTCGAGCGTCGAGATTGTTGACAGTAAAGAGCAAGAGGGTGTCATACGATGCATATTTTTTTCCGAATTTCATCACATAGCCGGTCCAAAGATAACCTGCCAGGTATAAGACTTCCTTTTATTCTCCGCTAAAATCTTACATAACCTCACTTTCGACGTGTATCTCTATTCGAAATACAATAGTAATCATGAAAAAAAAATCTCGGAAAATCTCAGCATCGTGACTCATTTTTTCCACAGTTTTAGTTTTAATTTTTTAAAATTATAATCGAACCTTTTTTTTTGTTCGTTTTTTTTTTTTTTAATATCAAGGTCCCCGACAACTTTGTGTCCAAAGATGTGTTCGACAACGTAAGCGTTTACATTATTCCCAAAGCTCGATTACAACGAAGTACCATCACCGTGTGAGTAAACCCATTGAAATATTTACAATTTGATGAGAAAAATAGAATTAAAAAAAAAACTTACCGTAGAAATTTGAGGAACGAATTTTATTGAATTTCGTACGCTCCGTATTCATAAAATTGTAATTTACAAACGTAATTTGTAATTTACGAAAGTAATTTGTAATTTACGAATGTAATTTTAAATTTACAGATGTAATTTGTAATTTACGATTGCAATTTGCAATTTACAAATGTAATTCGTAATCTATCAATGTAATTTGTAATTTATAAAATGGCATTTGTAAATCGTACCTTAAAATTTTTCATCCTGTATTCATAATTCGCAAACGCACATTGCCGCCCGTAAACTTTCGCACCGATCCCCTCGCGGCTTTCCAATGCTGAAACTTTCGTAATTTCTCAGAACCCTCAGGGACTACAAAATTCTCGGATTCCCCGTGAAGATAGACGACAAGAAGTACGCCAGAAATGCATTCTACTTCAATCTCTGCTTCGTCTGCAACCCCGAAGCTCGAACCGTTCATTACGAGCCCGTAGTCAAGAAGATGTCCGATTTTCTGGTACATTTTCTTTATAGCAAAACGCAAAAAAAAAAAAAAACAAACAAACAAAAAATACAGCTAGGAAGATAATGCCCAGTTATTATCGAGCTATGTTCATCAGATGGCTCTGGAAATTGAAAATCGTTTTCTATCGTCGTCCGACGACAAAACAAGATTGTCACAGATGCTCCGACAAGTTATGGAGGATCTCAATTCCTACAAAATGTGCACGCTTACTGGTACATTTTTTTAATTTTTTAAAATCAATATCAATTAATAATAATAAATAATAAATAATTCCAATTTTTTAAAAATTACTCATCACTTTCCTGTACATTCATTTTCCTATTTTATCGTAAATATACGAAATTTTTTTTTTTTTTTTTTTTTTCGCTCATTAAGAAGGAACAATGACTTCTCATCTGAAAGTCGTGAGATTGGCTGCTGAGCCGAAACCCGTTCTCGATCATCAGGTGCCGATATTTCTCGAGGGTCGCGAGGTCTTTTGCAGCGATCAGTGGGATCTGACGACCCAACAAGTTTTGCCGTATATCGATGGTTTCAATCACGTAGCCCGTATCGCGACGGAGGCCGATGTCGAGAATAATTTGGTCAAGAGTTGCGTTCAGAATCTCGTGTACGTATAAAAAAAAATATATATATATATTATAAAAAAAGAAAAAATGACTGACAGAGAAAGGAATCGAAGGAGGAATGCTGGAAACGATAGAAAAAATTTTCAAGGAAATAAGAGCAGAGGTTCAAGCACAAGGGAAAATCAGTGAAAATTTTAAAACAAGGCGAGATGTAAGGCAAGGATGTGCTCTGAGTGCGGTATTATTCGATTTATACGATTTATATTATATTTATATTTTAGATTATATTTATATGATTTAGATTATATGATTTAGAAGATGAGGGGGAATGGAAAAATGAGGGAGGAGTTTTAATAGGAAAGGAAACGATTTTTGCGATAAAATATGCAGTTGATGTTGCGGCAATTGCGGAGACAGGGGAAGGTTTAGAGAGTATACCGAACATGTTTGTTACGCATATGGAAAATTGGGAAAACTCAGGGAATTTATAAAATTCTCTGGAATTTTTCCAGAATTTACTTTTCGCCAGAATTACGAAAAAAAATGAAACCAACTATAAAAAAAAAAGCTGAAAAATATTAAAATAAATATTTTTGTATATTTTTAATATTTATATTATTCGTTATTACATTTAAAAAAAAGTTACGTCAGTGCCAAACAATGAAAATTTCAAAAACTAAAAACTAATTTACTCCAAAGCTCCACAGCTACGCTTCTGCATTCGATTTGTCGATACGCAACTACACAATTATTATTGTAGACAAGTGTTTATATTTATTTTTCATTTATTGGCACAGACATAAAAATTTCCGTTTATAATAAAGAACATGTTCGGTATTTGCTTTTAATGTAATTATTTTTTACTTTACAGTGCTTAAATTATTTTTTGTATTTCAGTTTTTTTTTAATTTTTTATTTTAATATTTAACATTTTTTTATTTGACCCTGATCCCCCGGGAATATTTGCAAAACTTGTGTGGAAAACCTGGAAAAGTCAGGGAATTTCTGAGTCAATAATGCGTAACAATCATGCCATAATGATGGGCACATGAAAATAAGATGAAAATAAATGCTAAGAAAAGAAAGATAATGATTTTTACAAACGGATGAAGAGCTAAAAAATGCAGAAAAATGGAAAATTAATGGAGAAAAGGTTCGGACAGTAAAGGAATTCAAATATCTGGGATACTGATTTACATGTCAAAATTCGAGCTGGGCCGATGGGGGGAAAAAAAAAAACGACAGGGAAAATGCAAACAGCAACGAATACGATGTGGGGAATTCGGAGGAGGGCAGGGAGAAATGTTAATGGAGGAGATAATCTATTTTTTGAATACGATAGTAAAAGCGGGAAAAATATATGGCGTAGAAATATGAGAAATGAATGATCTAAGTATATTTGTAAGGGTACAGAGTTGGTATTTCAAGATGGCAACGGGTATGGATGGAACAACACCAATTTATATATATGGAGAAGAGAATTGGGAGGGCCTGCTATGGAATATTTGACAAGAGAAAGAGCGTTGAGGTCCATTGGAGAGGTGATAAGAATGAACCCAAAAATTTGCTTGGAAGATATGAGGGCGATTATAGAAACGGTGAACCGTCAAAATGGAGGAAGAATGTAGTTAAAGTTATAAAAGATAGAAGAAATGATAATGATGACGAGGGAACGAAGAGATGTGGAGAGAATAGACAAAAGAATGTATGAGGGGCTAGAAAACTTAAAGACGGAAATTGTAAGGAAGGAAAAGAGGAAAAAATTAAAAAATCGTCGTCCCATGCCATGTAAAAATACATCATGCCCTGAAAATACTGGCCTGATGAGGGGATGAATGGAAGGGACAAAGAAATGTGGGCAATGTTAAGATTTGACATCACAGGAAGGGCGAAAAAGAAAGGAGAGAAGGATTGGAAGTGCAGGATATGCAAAGAACAAGATGAGACGACGGAGCTTTTGTTAATATGTAAAAAAAAAAGGTAGATAATTAGTAACGGAGAAATGATAAATATGCTGTGTGGGAAAATGTAAAAAGGGATGTGTGATTACTATAGAGAAATAGAGGAGGTTTGTAAAAAAAAAAAAAATAAGGAGGAAGAGAAAGCGATAGAGTAGAGGAATAAATGAAGATTAAGAGATGAATATTTGATAGCGCCATGTGCATTTTAAGGATATTGTTAGAAAATATGTAAAGGAACATATATATGCTATAATACATGATATTATTTTATAAAAAAACTTGACAAAGTTATGCAAATGAAACACCACTACTGCTACTACAAAAAAAAAATGATAGAAATTATGAATAAAGATGAAACGAATGAAAATAATAAATTTAAATTAAATGATTCTTCGACTATCCGTTGTAGTATGCTTATCGTAAAATTAATAATTTTCAGATATTACGGTGTGGTGACTCTCATACCGATATTTCAGTACAGCAATGTTTACGCGACGACTCCGAAGCTCAAAGAACTCGCGGAGGATCAAAATTTGCAGGATAGATGCATAGCTTACTCCTCAAAATCACGTAGGTTCAATAATTCATTAAAAAAAAAAAAGAAAATACATTTTAAAAACATTCCCGAGCTATTATTTTATTAAATTTAATTTAATTCTCTAGCTCGCCAAACCGCGTATCTTCGCGATATATATCGAATGTACGCCAGTATGACTCACGGTACGAGCATGAGGGACTTGTGTCAGCGTTTGAATCCTCAAAATCTTCGAATAAACGAGAGAAGGCTCGTACAGTTTGGACTGATCGAGGGCCTCATACGGAGAGTACACAAGGTTGCAAAATTTTTTTCTCTTTTACATCGAATATTTAGAATTTTTCGTCGAATTATGATTTTTCTTAGTGGGATTTTATTAATTTTTAATCGATCTTAATTAACTTTAATCAAACTCAATTAATTTTCATCGAGTTTAATCAACTTACAATTTTTTCTGCTCCACTTTATTCCCGCTGATCACAATTTACATCGCAATTTTGTTCAAAGCTCAAAATTCGATGATAAAGCGGTACAAAAAAAAGGAAAAATTGCACACTTTTTCAATGAAATTGCGAGGGTTCACTAAAATCCCGGTTTTATTCACTTCCCGGAAGAGTTGGAACTCTATTCAGTGCTCATTCTTTTCGCAACCGTTTTAGCTTTAAAATGGCGCTTGGTTCATCGAGCTACAATTTTTTTTCTATTTCTTAGAAATTTTCAAAGTAGAACCATTGATTTTTGCCAATTTTTTCATACATGTCCCTTTGAACGGAAAAAAAAGCTGATTTTCAAAGTGCTCTTTTGGGTACAAGAAATTGAGATTTGAGATGAATCAAACGGCGTTCTCTGAGTCTACTTTAAAAATATCCCCGATAAGCCCGAACCCCTCAATATAGAGCAAAGTTATAGCCATTTGAAATTTCGTCATTTTTAGGTTTTCGAAAAAGTGGGCAAGATTGAAAATTTTTTTTTTTTCGTCTCTCATCATACTTTCAGGCTCTAGGCGATCGAAAATTTTCCGTCGATTACGAATCGAATCGATTTTTTTTTTAGAAAAACTCAAAATTGGTTATGAAAACGCAAAAAAAAAACGAAAAAAGTACAAATTTTTTTCCCCGAAATTGCAAGGATTCACTAAAATCGCTGTAACTTTGCTTCCCAAAGAAGTTGGGGACTCTATTCAGGTATCATTCTCTTCGCAGTCGTTTAAACTTTGAAACGCCGCTTGGTTTATCGAGCCATCATATTTTTTTCATTTTTTTTTACGAATGTTCAAAGTCTCCCTTAAATTTTCCGATTTTCAAAGAACTTCTTTCAGTACAAAAAAAAAATTGAGACAACGGGATGAAAGAAACTGCATTCTCTTAGTCTACTCGAGGGCTTTCCAAAGCACCCCCTACAAACCTGAATCGATCAAACAGCCCGTGATATATGGCTGTTTGAAATTTCCATGTTTTTTTTTTTTTTTTTTTTTTTAAATAGCGAACAAAGTGAAATTTTTTCTGTTTCACTTCTTTTCCCACTGATTACAAATCTTAATTTTGTTCAAAGCCAAAAAATTTATGACAAAATGGACAAAAAACGAAAATGGTAATCGAATTTAATCCATTATCTATTATTTTGATAATCATAAAATGGAATTTCATTCATTAACCATTTTTTTGTTAATGGATAATTGAATCTCGATCGATTATGATGATTATTACTTTTTTCAATGGATTAATTAATTATTTTACATTGAAATTTTTACAACCCTGAAAATATCTAGAATTTTCTTTTTCCATGCAGGTAACTTTGTTTATATGAAAAAAAAACTCAATTTTCACGAAATTCCTCTTAAATAAATTTCATTTTATTTCGGCGAACAGTTCGTTGAGGCAATATCATTGAATCGTTAATGGAGATCGTAAAAATTCTACAGTATCCGATTCACGTGCAAGGACCTTGCGCGGAGATCGAGGGTGACAGCGAGGATGGTCGCAACGAGCCGATCTACAAATATTTCACCGGGGCATACAGCCTCGACGAGATTTGCTGCAACACCGGACAATCCGTCGCGCAGATCGAGGAAATCGTGGAGAAAGATCCGAGTGTCGTTATGCTCTGGAAATGATCGTTCGGAAAAAAGAAAAAAAAAAAAAAAAAAAAATCGATCAATCGATGTGGAGCAGGATGGGAGAAAAAAAAATTTAACGTAAATTTTAAGATGATTCAACCGGCGATCCTGGTGGTGAGAATTTGAACTCATAATAATAATTAATAAAAATAAAAATTGACTTTTCACGCGATAACCAAGAGGTCGAAACATCGAAAACTTTATATACGCATGAATAATTAATTTTATTATTACTATAAATACAAATAATTATAACAATAGTTAATAATAATAATAAATATGATTATTATTAATTTTATTTAATTCAATAAATAAATTGATATGATAATTTCAATTTTAATTTTTCGAAATTCATAAATTATAAAAAAATTTTGACATTTCGTTCCATTATCGTGAAAAAAAAAGTCACTTTTTAGTTCGAAGCATGCAACTCAATTATTTTCTCGATCCCGAAACCCCAGCCTCGAGATCCGTTAAAATATTTATTTATTTTTTTTTTTCATTTGTCTCGAAATAAATCCAACGATCGTGAAATTTAGTTTCAAATGGGAAATTTAATCTTAAAAAAAAAACAGCTAATAACAAAATACTCACTTTTTTTTCTCCCATCGATAAATATGTATATTTTTTCTTCTGTTTTTTTCATCGATTTTCTCATTATCCAACATTATCGATCATGCTCTTAACCTCATTTATATAAACCTCGGGCACATTGTTCGCTCTCATCTCATCGCACTTTCGTTCCATCGCCTCGCGCAATTTTTTCTTTCTCATCTCGATCTCGGCTCTCATTGCGGCGCCTTCCTCGAAAATTTTTTGCCTATCCTCAATTTTTTTTCGCTCTTTCTCATTAACCTGACGCAATATTTCGGCTCTGTGACGACGCGACTGCCGTTGCTTCGCCTCCTGTAATTTTTCATCGCGACAAATCGCCTCTCTCTGAACATTTAATATTTTCTCGAATTCGAGCTTCTCGCGCTCAATCTCCATCGCCTGCACCATACGACGATTTTTTATCTGCTCGTTGCGGGAAATTTCCATATTTTTCAATTTTTCGACGCGTTTCAGGGCCTCCTCCTTTTCCTTGCGACGCCATTCACGTTCCACCTCCTCCTGAACTCTCGTCGCGTTCAATTCGTCGATTTGTGCCTGGAATTTCATTTTTTAAATTTTTTTTTTTAAAGATTTCAATAAGAAAAAAACTATTGGTTTTGCGTTATATCTGAGGAATTACGAAAATGTATTGTTATTAATGAATCATAAAAATAAAAATATTTATTGTGATCAACAATAATTATTATCAATAATAGTTATTATTGTAAAAAAAAATCGTTATTATTATGAATAAAAGCGTGCAAATGAGAAATTTCCACATTGCTTTCTCATTATTTTATTTCGCTAGCGAATATCCCTCTGCGAGCGCAAGCGGGTCTTTCAATTTTTGCTTCCTCGCAGAGGAAGCTTTGCGAGCGGGATAAAATAATGAGGAAGCAACGTGAAAATTTTTAATTTGCACGCTTTTTTTTTCTGAATTCGATTTCAATCACAATAGAATTTTTTTCAATGACATTCAATGCAACAACGGTAATTTTTTGTAAATTTCAAAATTTTCCACGATCCGAATCCCTTAGTCGATTCTTGCCAAATTCAATGTCAATCGTGATTGTGATAGTCTATTTGTGTAAACAAAAAAAAACTTTTGGCTCATTAACCAAAAATTTGCGGAAATTCGAGCTATTCGAGATTTTTTCAAATTCAAAGTTTCCAAAAAATTTGAATCCCTTAAGGATGTTCCTTGAACGATGGAAAACGTGAATTTTGAATTTTTTTTTTTTTTGCAACATAAACGTTAATATTTCAAAAACTTACAGGAGTATATTCCTATAATTTTTATAAATTGTTATCAATGCCATTTACTATGGAACAGCGTTGAAAGAAAACCTCACAGTTCTAATTCTGATTTCGTGAGCATAAATTGACTGGTCGAGTTGAGTGAGGATTTGACGTTGGCACCACTGAGCACTGCCCGTGTATAAGCATAGGACGATTCGTCCCGCGAACAAACAGAGAGGAACATCTTTGAGCGATTTTTGTCAATCTCATAGTGCAACGCTACAAACTTTTGGCTCGATAGCCAAAAATTTGTGGAAGTTAGAACTATTGGAGATTTTTTCTTAACTCAACATTTTCAAAAGAAAATCTAAATCCCTTCAGTGATTCTTGCTAAATTCGATACCAACCGTGCTGCATAAAAAAAAAAAAAAAAAAATTACCTCGATAGCCGCAAAATTACGAAAGTTAGAGCGCCCGCGGAAATTTTTCGAAAAATTCACAATTCAAAAGCAATTCAAACGAAAATTTCAGTAAGCAAATTTATCCTTAACAATTATAACTATCGATAATCATAATTATTATTGCAATATTTTCCTGTCATTGAGTTCGAATTTATTGAGGAAAAAAAAAATAAAAAAATATTCCCCTCTCACTTGAACATCCTGGGCTTGACGAGTTTGAGCAGCGACTCTCTCCTTCTCTCGTTCCTTTCGTAATTTAGCGAGTCTCTGAGCTTCCGCAATTTCGGCCTCGCGCTCTTCCTTCAACCTATGAAATTCTCGTATCCTGAAGAAAAAAAAAAAAAAAATCAATATTTTTTTGATTTCATATTAAATAATCGTAAATAATTCGATCGAAATGAATTGGCATTAATTGAAGATAATTGACGAAATTAGTGTCGATCGATTAGGACGGAAGAGGACCGATAGCGAACCTCAAATCCATAATTCGATTTTCCTCTCGTTCCATGTCCTTGAAGTGTCTCAAACGTTCATTGCCACTTGCCAATTCGCGTCTCATCGAAGCGCTCTCCGCTTCCTTCTTCTGAATTCTCGCGATCTCGTTCTCCTGCCAGGCGATATTACCGAGGGTAGCGAGTCTTCCCTCCTCCTGCTTTCTCTCGAATTCCATAATTCTCTGCTCCTCGTTCTCGTCAATCTGATTCTTGAGAAGACGCGCGAATTGACGCTTCTTCGCGGCTTCCCTCTGCTCCTTCTTCTCGTCCTCCTTGATCGCCAGTCTACGCTCGTTCTCCATCATCGCGTTGAGCCGCTTATCCTCCTCGCTAAGCTCACGCTCGATAAGCTTCTTCTCGGCTATCTTATCGTTATGATTTTTTTATTTTTATTTTTATTTTTATTTTTTTTCGTTTCGCAATAATTCATTATTATTCGTAATGCCAAGAGACGTAATTTACATTTGGGGATTTGATTCGTGGATTTTTGAATAAGAAATTTTTCTATTTTTCATTCGATCGTGTCGAATCCGTTATTTTCTCTCATACCCCGTTATATCCTTTAATTTTAGACTGGCCATATTGTCTTGGCCATTTTAAATTTAGAAATTTTCAACACTGAATTCAAGCTCAAGTGATCTCTCGGGAAAAAACTTTGATATCGGTTTTTTTTTTTTTTTTTTTTCATAAAAATCGCATAATTTTTAACTTTCAAATCGTTCGCGTTGGCTCCGAAATTTTGAATTTCGTAAATCTCAACATAAAATTACGCCTCCGATGTACCAATTCTAATGGACAAAACATGAATAACGTATGAAACGATCGTACTTTACCTGAGCATCGCGTATAGCTCTGCACTTTGTCTCGAGGATCAACCTGTTGCATCTCTGAATCTCCTCCTCCTGCTCGAGCTTGAGATTGTACGCACGCTCGAGAAGATGCATCGTTCTTCTGCGAGCATCGGCCTCCGCGTCATCGAGACGAGGCGCTTTTTCCCTCGTTTTTTTCATATCGATTTTTCTTATCGCATCTTTGCGCGACATGCTCTCCGCCACCAAACGATCCTTTTCCCTTTCGATCGCCGTTTGAGCAGCCTCGCGCTCTTCCCTCGTCACCAGACCCGACATGGCGCGTTCACGAAAATAATCGTACTCCTTTTTGCTAATTATCTTCGGATAAACGTTCGGCTCTTTGGAGGGAATTATGTATTTTCGTATACGTCCGTCAGCCCCTTTGGCATTATCGCCCATCTGTCGAAAAGGGGCGAGGAAAACAAAGAATATACATTGTTCATTTCATTTTGTAATTTTTTTTTTTTTTTTTTTTCAACTCAACGATATCTCGTTTATTCGGGAATTTTTAACTTTTTTTGTTGTTGTTTAAATCAGGTTAACGTTGGATATTTTAAGACACAGACCTCTTTCCCATCGTAGGCTGTTGCACGTTTCAGGTGTATCGGTCGATTCTTTAGGGTTTGATTGCAAACCGAGGGTGAATGAATCGTGTATTCTCCCGATTGAAATTTCGATCCGGTTGAGATCCGATTAATCCTGGGGTCCGCAGTCTTCGGGGCGTTTCTCGACATTTTGAGCAGGAAAAAAAAAAAAAAAAAATATAGCAAAGCTAGTCTAGAAACACTAGAAACGTCAGAAATCTCGCTGAGCGACTCGTGAACATTTCTGTATCGAAAGAACTCACGACTGACGCGTTTTTTTTTTTTTTTTTCGCCTGACGCAAAATGCATTTATATGTGTCATGAATCGCGATGCCAACCGCGACATTGCTCGGGTTAGCGTGTAGCATTTTGTTTGCTCGATAACGGAATCGAGCAACAAAGTGGGAAAAGCGATCGATCGTGTTGGAGCGAAGAGAGCAGTATAGCAGGGTGTAGTAAAAGAGATATGATCCCTCGTAGCGTACAAGGAGTCGTTTATTTTTTATTTCTCATCATTGGTCAGTTGGCGGGAAAACGTAAATTTTTCCCAATTTCCCGCGCTTCAGATTTTTTTCGATTTTCCTTCGATATTTTCGATATTTCTTTCGAGAAATTCGATCTTTTTGATTTTATTTCTTTCGGGGACTATTTTTATTTTATTTTTTTTTTTTTTATGATATCAGGCTATCGAATGATGAGTTTTCGGAAAAATTTTGGAAGAAACAAAAATGGAATTCACTGTTTTTACTGTTTTCTTAAGAAATACTGCAATTTCGCTGGACATTTACTTTTGATCGGTCAATTCAGAAGAAAAAAAAAAAAACGTGCACATTATAAATTTGCATTATAAATTATAAATTCCTCTACGAGGAAGCAAAATTTTGGAAAGCCCACTTGCTCATAGAGGGATCTTTGTGAGCAACATAAGATAATGAGGAAGTAATGTGCAAATTTATAATTTTTCATTTCATGTTTTCTCCATTATTGTACTGTGAGGTGGCAGGGAGGCGTCACTCCAGTTTTTCGTCCATCCAAAAAAATCGATAGCTACCCGCTGGAGGTACCACGTGATAAAAAAAATCTGGATATACCCTCGAATTATATCAAAAAATTCTCCTATAACGAATAACGATGAGGCAACTTCCCAGAATTCATGTTTCGCTGATTCGCTTCCAGCTGAGCTGCACGTTTTATTAAATTTCTTTCCCGCAAGTTCCAGCATCATACGCAGCCAGTTTTCATTAAAGCTAGAAAATATAAAATAATTTACATACGGTCGATGCCATCTCCTGCAATGTTTATCAGTCACGGATCGTTTCTCTGGGGGGGGCGAACGGTTTGATCTGTCCGTCGACACGGAAATCACTACATTGCGTGATGTAGTAACAAAGTATACTCGCAAATAAAAATTCGCTATTGGTTCGTGCAATTTTATTCGACGAGAATGTCGAATGACAAAAGCTTGTCCAATGAAAAAATTTCCTCACGATGAAAACGAACGACTTTATTAATTTTTGCCGCGAAAACTATCAGTCAGATGCCATCAGTATTTTTTCCGATGTTCCATCCATATCTTTGTCTGTGACACATGACAAATAGAGATTTTTTTGTCTTTGAAAGGAATTCAGAAATTCCGATAAAATCAAGGAAATAATTTTTATCTCGAAAACTTTTCGTCAGATCTTATCAGTATTTTTTTCGTATGTTTCATAATACATTTGTCTATAACATATAAAAAAAAAATCCGATTCTCATCTCAGACACAGGACTCCCAAAAAAAAAAAAAAAAATCAGAAACTTCAATGTGGTAGGAATTTTTTTTTTTAGCAATTCCAGGTCAAATCGAGCAACTTTGATAATTTTTGTTTCGAAAACTGTTCGTCAGATCTTAACGTTGTTTCTTCTCATATTGCATCATATCTTTATCCACGAACTATAAAAAATTCAGATCTTTATCTCAGACAGGTCTTGCAAAAATAATCTTCAAATGCAGCAATTTTTTTTTTCCCATTCACTACGAAAAAAAAAAAGTGGCGACGGAAAATCGCGTATGACAAACGGGACATTGCTCTTCATAACGCGTGTAATGTTCACTTTGTTTTCTAGATACGAATCGAGCAACAAGGTGGGACGAGCGATCGATCGCTGAAACCCTGTGTATTTATGTATATATATATATACATATAGAAACTCCCCAGAAGAGCATAGAACGTAAAGACGTCTTATTATTGGTATAGCCGTTGGTCAGATGGTGAATGTCCTACCGCAATCATTATCTCAGGCATCAATCGATTCTATTTATGGGATTTCCGGTACAGCGAGAACTATGAAATTCACGACAGAAGAAAAGAAAAAATTAAGATTTCCAACAAATCGGTATAGAAAAGTTTGCATAAACTTGTCGCGACTGTCCTATCTCATGCTCGATCTTTTATTCAAGTTACGAACGGTTTTTTTACTCCAAAACCTTGGTTGGATTAAAAAAAAAAAAGTTTTTAACATCGTCATTCAATCTCATCAAAATTTTTCATTTATTTTTTACACATGAGATACATTCGAGCCAATGAACACTGATAATTAAAAATAATAAAAATTTTAATAAAATCCTACATTTTTTCCAACAAATAATTTTCTCCGGTCAATTATTTTCATAAATAAATATTTTTTTTTTTTGACAAGACCATCTTTCTTTCGTTTGAAAATAAATTCATCGGAAGGACGAGAGTTTAATAAATTAAATTTTTTACGTCATTAGTTCGTATTTTCTCGTGGATGCAATTATCGTATAACAAATAGGATAGAATATTCCTGATTACTCCGGTCAAAAGCTTTAAAATCGTCCGGGTATTTCGAGACGTGTGCAATAAAAACAACGATTTCGAAACAGACAATTCTTTTTGATAAACGCTTATATATATAGCTTCTCGATTGAAAAAAAAAAAAAAATTTCAATCATCGCAAATGAATCAGGCGAATTTTTTTCCATATTAAAATGAGAAACAAGCTGGAAAGAACGTTTCGGCATCTTCGAATTGCGGCTATCATCGGGGAGAAAAAATCATTTCCCCTGTCCGGCTGAACAAAATAGCGAGTATCGTGAACTCTCACACGAGAAAATAATACCACGGACCAAGCTCTACACTTGCAGCATTTATGAGTAGTACGAAGGGGGTTGGGCTGGGGTGAACGACGCCGATGTTTCACCTGCTGCTGCACTTTCACCATCTCCCCCGTAGCACACACTCCCCCGTTGTCGCGAGGATCGAAAAGTTTTCCCGAACGTACCGATATAGCGTGTGCCTCGAAGAACGCTCGTTGGGGAGTGAAAAAAAAGAAAGAAAAAAAAAAATATATATAGATAGAAAATAATAGGGCAGAAAAAAAATACCATGTACGTGGCTCTGTTGCATTCGTCGGGCCAAGTGATGGGATAGGTCGCAGGATATAAAGGTGTTTTTTTTTTTTTTTTTTTTTTTTTTTTGATAAAATGGGGTGACCTTAGCCCTGGCTTATATATATATATACATATATATACATATATATACATACACATATATATACATACATACATACATACATATATATATATATATATGTAGCAAAGCATTGATGCAAATTGAAGGATGAATAACAGTTCATGTCGAAAATTATTGGCATTATTATAGGTGTTATTATATTCGATTATAATAATAACGATCATGTAAATGATAATAATATTGCCATAATGAACGGAGATATTCGTATTTTAATACATAGCCCAATGGAATTAGTATATCTCATTTGTATTTCCATCGTTGAGGTTCTCAAATTTTTACGTTCCTTGCCCTCTGTTCGCATTTCCATTCCCCGAGAGTACTATACCCCGTTGTGCAGTCCGCATTTGTTTTGCAATGGACCATGCCACTTGTGCGAGGGCACAGGGAAACTGCGAAAAATCTGACTGATAAGGGATGAAGGGCTACATTTTACTGGAAGGTCGAATCTTATTTAAGGAGTTTCGATACCACTTTTGAAAATGATGCCATCAACTCAATTTTTTTTTTAATAAGTGACAAATATATAAAACGCGAACTGCTCAAATTTCAAGTCGATCCTCCGTGTCGTCATTGTAAAAATAATTTTCAAAAATTTGGCTTATACACGAGAGTAAATGGGAGAGCAATATTTGTTTGAGCTGTCAATTCCATTAAAATACTACCACCCGCATAAAATTTATGTCAGATCATTATTGGATCCTTAATATGACTTTCAACAAATTTGAAAGTAAAGTCTGTACCGTAATACCTTAAGCTTTGATAGTTGCGGAATTCCATGTTATTTGATACACATGCTGTTTTGGACAGCTTATGGGAAGCGATGGTCGTGTGTGAGCTATGCAGCGTCAGTACTGGAACTAATCCATATACTTCGCTGTGCCTCTGTGCACACACACGACAAATCGCTGAAAATATTTTATTCCAAAAAAAACGTATACTTATCATTTATTAATTTTATTATTCGTGCAATATAAATTTCTTTCGCAATCCCATCGATACTTTTAATATTTTTAACGTGCTCATTTATAATCGGTATTGAATAAAAAAATTTTAGATCTTCAAAAAAACAAGAAGAAAAAAAAAGATCAAAAACCCGACGCATTCGTGGTCGTTGAGACTACTTCAAGATCTATTTATCATGAAATTTCCGAACAAATTTTTCCATAAAATTCTCAAATACCTCTCTCATCGATGATATCTTCAAGAATAAATCATTCAGAGACTCGTGCTGTGTGGGTTTTACAGTTACTGTATTGTTTCTGTAAAGTTCCCTTACCTTATCGCTACTCTGTTACTGCACTATATTATTGTACCCTTACTGTTTTTCCTGCAACCGTTACCGGTACTACAGTACTTTATGTAATTTTACTGAATTATTACTTCGCTGTTACTTATACTTATACTATGAAAGCATCAGTTCCAGAAGTAAATTTCTAATGTTTTTTTTTTTTTCCCCCATTGAGTTGATTCCAGGAGGACTTTTCAATTGCAAAAATCTACGGAAATATTCAAGTTCGAGGAGCCCGGTGCGATGCGTCGTGTACGAGACAAAGATTTTTTTCTCATCGCATATGCACGCGATTCATTCAAACCATGTCCGTGTCAGGTATATATCCTTCTTTCATGTATACACAGACCTCGTCCTTTTTTTTTTTCCCTCTTCGCGACCTCCTACTAGCCGTTTTATTGGCTCTCCCGGACTTTCACAAAAACAAACTTCCCCTTCGGCCATCCGCAACATCATCATCCCTCTCTCAACCCTGCGCGCATGACCTTTGACCACCACGTGGCTCTGCGAGATGCAGAAGAGTGAAAATCTACGGCAACAACATTGCATGGCATTCGCGAGTCGTTCGCCGTGCCGCGTGGCCACGAGCGCGAATTCTCTCACCCTCTCTTCATCCTTCCCCCACAGTTGTATCTTCCCATCTTGGGATTTAAATTAAATCACAGCTCAAATCACCCTAAAACCCTTGATCGTGTCGGTAAATTCTATTACAAAAAAATAATAATAATAATAAAATTAAAGTGCATCGGTCGTGCGTTCGATAGGTGAGTTTTAATTGCACAGTTGAATTATTAAGACGTTAATAACAGTCCAGAGGCCCAAGTACGCAGAACGTTGCAGCACGATCGTTAAATCCAATACCGCAGAGAGTACAACAAATAATTGACATGTTCTTTGTACTTTTTCCACTTTTTTTTTTTATTTCCCCCAATAGAAATATTTGAAAAATATCAGTAAAATTTTCACAGCGATGCAACTAAATAATCAGCCTGCAATATTGTAAGATTTTTTTTTTTTTTTAAAGGAATACAAATATTTGAGATATTTCAGTAAAATCCATTGCGTCGATTCAACCGAAATTATTAGCCACTATAGTTAAATTATCGCCCAATATTTAAATTGTATAAAAAAAAAATATATACATATATATATATATATATATATATATATATATATATATATATATGTATTTTTTATTTCTTTGAACTATCTTAATAGGGTATGTAAAACTTTAGGACATTGCACTTGCTTACATCAAGTAAAAGTTTATGTATGGAAAAACCAGTTCGACCCAAGTGGTGGATGAGTTTTCTTATTTCTTTTTCGATAGCTCTTGTATACGCGTGTATGTATGTGTGTATATGATATAAATCGACATAGTTCGTACATGTACTGTGGCAAGTTCTCTCGGGTATAATGACTCGACGTCTACTCGTGACTTATTCACGAGCAACGTTCGGTTTTCTGCATATAGTTTTCGCCCTTTATGTATATATATATATATATATATACATACGATGGTGGTATAGAAAAAAAGGGAAAACTCCGGGAGTATCGCAACTGGCATAGGTGAACGATTGAATTATGAAGAACCGAGGCTTTGTAAAAGGGGTCCCCTACCCATTGCACATTACATATATATATATATATATATATATATACAGACTGTACCATGCGATTTTATAGAGCCTCGAAGTAAAACAGATAGAGAGAGGGAGAGATGAGGAAATGAAGAAAACTCGTATGAGATACACATGGGGTAGTTCAGCTCATTTTAGAAAATTGAACAATTTTTTTCTTTTTCGACGATCTAAATTTTACTCGTATTATCGTCTGGTACATCGGGGAGGGAATTACCTAAATTTTTTTCCAATTATTTTCCGAGCACTCATTGCGAGACATTTATTTTCAAGGCATTTTGGACGATTTTTTTCCGGAATTTTAGACGAAGAGAAACTTTTTGAGTGCAATAAGATTGCGAGGCTTAATTTTTGGGGAAAAATAATGTTTGAAGAATTGGCAAAAATAGGTCTTGAAGATACGAAGGTTTTGAGCCCAGAGCCATCGTTCTGGATCTCACGGTACGAGATTATCATTTATTTTTCAATTACGACGAAAAGTTTTTGATAGAAAAAAAAAAGCAAAATTTTTACAGTCTCTCCATAAAATTTCCACCTCACCGTCTTCATTTGCTTCTATATATTTTTCTTTTTGTATCTGTAGTTTCTGCATATCACAGTCTTTTTTTTTTTTTTACACTTTCCTTAATTCTATTTTTACGCTTTTGTCTCTTCGTCCCTTCGCTCACTATCGTTGTAATCTATCGTCGGTGCCTTATAAACGCTGTGTGTTTCCTTCGCCACCTAGCTTTCCACTTCCCTCTTATTTTTTTTTTTCTATCCTTCCGAAGGTTTTTAAGTATTCGCATATTTCCTTTATCACCTTTCCTTTTAGCGTTTCTTTCAGCAACAGTGTTACAACCATAATGTGTTCCAAGTTCTCTTCCTCGTTCCCAAAAATTCCGCATGTCCAGTTCTCGTATCCCTTTTTTGACCACTTTTCCTACGTTTCCGCAGCCTAGTCCATTCTTCTTTTAGGTCTCCGCTTATCCCTTTCTCGTTCCAGTATGTACTTTTCTCTCCATGCTCCTATTTTTATATCTTCGTAACATCTCACAGAACGATAAAAGGCAAAATTATAATATTTCAATGAAAATTCGATTCGATGAATTGTGAGCTCACTGATTTCCAAATCGACGTGTACGTATTTCGTAAAATTTAAGGGAAAAAAAAATGTTAAAACTACCAGTAACGAAATAATGATTAGAAAATCTGAGTAATGGAAAATTTTTGAAAAATGAAAAAAAAAAGTATAAATTAATAAAATAAAGAACAAAATGTAGGATCAGGGTCAGTGTTATATATGACCTGGATCAACGTAGTTTGGGGACGGAGGCAAAATGACGCGCTTTTATATTTTCAATGTCGGTCTCGTTACATATCCGTTACCGCGAAATTATCCGAGCAAGATTTTACGATCCTTGGCCGCATAGCTCATCGGGTGCGCTCGTCGTAAGAATTTCCCCGCTGGAATGCCCCCATAAAATATAATTTAACAAAATCTCGGAACATAAAACTTTTTTCACTGTTTGTCCCATTATAATTTTATTGACGTTGTAAAACAGGCACTTTAGAGTAAAAATCATGAAAAAAAAAGAAAGCCCATTATTATTTCGTCCATAAACGTACTTTTTTACTGCCAATTTTCTACTCGTGAATAAGAAAAGGTACATCTCAAAAATATGATGTACATAAAATTAAAGTTCTCCTCAATCTTTGACATTGTCATTGAATTGATTAATTTTATTTATTCAACCCTCGTCTCGCACGTTTTTTTCATTCGTCACTCGTGAAAGAGGAAAAATGATTTTTTCCTTATTTTTCCAACTCGCAAGTTTGAGCTGTACCGTCAAATTATTTCTCAAAATTTTCAATAGAATAAAAAAAAAAAAATAACACAAAGCACAAGATTCGAGCTCCATTCGTCGCAAAGAAATTCGCGAGTTATCCCGATATAAACGGGACAATTCGCAATGTTATAATCGCGAAAAATGATGACATTTGAAAAGAACAGAAGAGACAAAAGAACAAAAGAACAAATTTACAAAATAAGCTGAAACAGTAAAGATTCCCCTCCAGCACCCCCCACCCCGAAATCCTTTGAGTCGTGAAACGAAAGTACAAGCCCCCAAGAGCCACTTTGAACTACCCCTAAAACTCTACAAAGTGGGAAGACTATGTAGATCGTAAGAACTTCCCCCTCTGCCTTGGCCCGACTCGAGGAAGCCCCTGGCGCGTCAGATCGAGCTGTACGAAGAAAAAAAAAAAAAAAAAAAAAAAAAAAAGCGGAGTAAAGAGCCTTTTCCTTCATATATATCGACTCGGTCAAACGTTTTTGCCAACACCGTCCGATACATTCAAGCCAACATTGAACCGAACCTCCCCCGCTCCTGGCCTCCCTTTAACCGCGCATCCACATATACCCCCGGCAAACGCAAGGGTGTTTTTTTTTTTTTTTTTTTTTTTTTTCTTTTTTGTATATCTTCCACGGCACATGCAATCCTCGGGTTTCCCTCTCCCCCGCCGAGTCCAGCACCGATCCCCCCCGGCGCACATAGCTGTAACAGAACGGTAATTTTGTTCCACAGGTTTGCGTTTGCCTCATGGGGGGTGTAAAGTATTCGTCGATGTGCAAGAGGCAACACGATGTTGGATAACGTAAGCGTGGCGAATAAAACGGTTCATCGGCCGGTGGGCGGTGGTATAGCTACGGCACTCAGGGATCATCGTCGTACATGCGTTATACCGATACAGCCGAAT
This sequence comes from Rhorus exstirpatorius, assembly GCA_963564615.1. Classification (NCBI taxonomy): domain Eukaryota; kingdom Metazoa; phylum Arthropoda; class Insecta; order Hymenoptera; family Ichneumonidae; genus Rhorus; species Rhorus exstirpatorius. The sequence goes on along the minus strand of OY751319.1, from coordinate 22,280,429 downwards.
CGCTCGTTGCCGGTACATCCGGCGCCCCATCATACCCATTGCCGTGATAGAAATATCGTCAGAGGGTCCACGTCGCTCGCACAAAGTGCCCAGCTCATTGGCACGGATTCAACGTGGCAGGGATCAACGACGGAGAAAGATTCGTCGACGATCGTGGCACCGTTCGAGGCGATACGGCGAGCCGAGACGAAAGAACCGCCGGAGCTTGGCTCGAATGACGAGGACGACGACGCGAGCCTGCGAAGAAACGCGGAAAAAGCAAAGATCGAGAAGATCGAGAACGAATTGATCGAGTGCTTGGAGGATCTCACGAGAGAACGCGAAACGAAAGATTCGAGCTGGAGATTCAAAAAGGCGCGTGATCGTCGCGATTCGATGGACAGCAGTGAGATCGGTCTGATCGACATAAGCCGAAGTCCCGTGAGTATCATTGATCTGAGTGTCGATCTCGCGAGCGACGAGAACGGCCTGTCATCGGGAAAACCGGCCGAGGATGGAATATCCACCGGTTGCTGCGCCAATGACACGATCGACAGGCACAAGAGAAAACGTCGCAGGCGTACGAAAAAGTTTAACGTTCAGTACGGCCGAGAATTGACCGAGGATTCGACGCTCGACGAGCTTTACAGCGCGAAAATCGTGCCACCCCTGAGGCTCAAGAAGATTCAGAGCCTGCGCGAGTCCGATCGCCCGATAGATTCGAGCTGGCAAGATGGTACGATCGATGATATTGAAAAAATTGCCGAGATCCCGAAGAGTCCGATGACGATCGGCAACAGCGCGGAACTTCGTGAAACTGCGAATCTTAGAAATTCCAGCAAGTATAGAATTGTCACGGGTCACACACCGCCGTACGAGGATCCAATGGATTGCGCGAGCCTGAGGGAACCGAGACTCGACAGCCTGATGAACGCAGCCAAATTGAGATACAAGAAGAGCAAGCAGATCGTCAAGCTTGGACAGTTGAGGAGCAAAGCGATGGAGCTTGCTAATGAGATGCAAACGCTCGTATCACCGAATGGGCCACTTGCACGTAGAAAAGAGTGAGTAGCAGACGCAATTTGTTTCCTTTTTTTTTTTTTTTTTTTTTTTTATTCCTTTCATCCTTCCTTCCTTCCATTTTCCAGCATATCAAAAAATATTTCGAAATACTCGTGGATATTATTCGGGGGGGCTCAATCGAATATTCTTGTGCGGATAATCTTTCCTGGCTATCTATCGGAAAATTTTTTAAATTGAAAATATTTTAATTCTGAAACGTTTTAGCATAGGATATACGAAAGAATCAGCTTGGAACAAGTTCAAATTGAAAAATGAACCTGTCTTATTGAATACCGGAGATGTGATACATTTTATAATCAATTTTTTCACAAAATTATGAGCTTTCGATAGTTGACTCGAAAAAAAAAAAGTTCAGTCGCGGCAAGAAATTTCGAATCAACGATGAGACCAATTCTCGGTCGGTTTTCGATGTGAGCGATCAGTTGACAGCCCTTTGCTACGAGTGTTGCGGCAATTCATTCGAATTTTGACTAGTAGTAGCAGTAAGTTTTACTTGCATAGCCCTTTCGGCTTTTTACAACACTTTCATTCACTATATCACTATTACACTGGGCCCACTATTTTAGTTTTTCTGTTCATTTACGGAACTATTTTTCTCTCTCGATTTTTGCAACCTCAATTGCTATTGGCCCAGTGTATTTGTGAGAACCTACAATTTAAGGTGGGTTTCGAACCACCGAGCTCGCAGAAAAAGCATCTGGAAAAATCCATTGTTGCCGGCCGCGGGATCGAACCCTGGCCGCCTGCGTGGCAGTCCAGAGTCGGACCAACTGGGCCACTGCTCGCTCTTGAATTTTGACTATATTTATCAATACCAAACTGCTCGCCCCCTATTAGGTACTTTTTCTTTCATCGTCTAACCTTCAGGTCTTTTACATCTCTTCCATTCTCTTCCTCTCATACGATCTTCTCTTTTCCTTTACATTCGCGGTACAGCATATATTTTCCGAAATAAATATTTCCAATGTAGGCATTTCTCAGTAAACAAATTTCCAATCATAATACCATTACGTTTATCCATCAATACGCTCGTCTTCCTTTGGGGATTTACTTTTAAGGATTTTCATTTATTCATCATCATCCTTAGTCCCATCTTTATCTCATCCTACCCTGGCCATCTTCGTCCCATTTTCACGCTTCATCCTCGATCCACATACTCCTGTTTTATATTCTCATCTTTTTTTTTCCCCCCCTCTTTGCGTGTCTTTCTTTTCTGCGTTTTTCCATCATCATCCACCTCGCCAGTCCTTCTAGTCAACTCGGATCCTCGTTTACTGCCAATCCCTTTTCTCAGCTCTCGCCATCCCTCATGTGCCTTTTCCTTGTCCGATTTCTTTGCCATCCTTCATAATCAATTACGTTCCGTCTCTCGCTATACGTTCAAACATTTCCTCCGCGTGTCTCGATTTTCGGGACAGACCGGAACTTCTTTCTTGTAACATTCTTTTTCTCATCTTCGCGCCCACACCTTTACCCTTTGCATCATTAAATTTCTCTCCCTTTCTCGCTCTTTTATTCAGTCTTTTTTTTTTTTTTTTTTTTTTTTTTTTTTTGCACATTTCCCGGCTTTCCTATTCCAATTTCTTCCTGCACACACGTGCCTGTATCGCTTGAGATTTTGAGCTCACGCTGAACATGAAAAATCTTCTCATTTGTGTCGTGTCAAGTACAAGAGACGCGAGCAGCGAAATGCCATAATTTCTGAAACTTGTGAAATAATTTATAAACACATATAGAACAAACGATAATTGGGAAAAAAAAGGGAGAGAGAATAAAATGTGCTAGTTTAAATTTTATCAATTGTCTCTTCGCTAACTTTTTACTGATTCCCCGTGTAAGCGATATTGCGTCACGGGATATTCCTTTCGTTTTCAATATGTCGGCTCTTTTCGTGGAGGAAACTCTTGAAATGTTAACAAATTGGAGTGAAGCGATGTTTGGTCTCCTACGTATACCAGCAAAACAGTGCTTCCCCGCAATTTAAAGTTTATGTAATAAAATATATTGATCCAATATCCTTTGCCCCTCTCTCTCTCTCTCTCTCTCTCTCTCTCTCTCTCTCTCTCTCTCTCTCTCTCTCTTCTCTTTCTGCCCGGGTCTCGTTTTCCCAGATGAGACTTTTTGTTAGTTATAATATCGATAAAATTATATATATTCTTCCTGGTGATAGATTTATCATTATGCGCATCCAATGTGATTTAGATTCTTACTCATCTCTTGCAACAACAAAAAAGGCTCTTGAATCTGGGAAAAAAAAATTAATTGACCGTTGCTGAAGTCAAGAAATGCTGCTATTGGCTGTTTTCTTTTATATCTACGAATACGAGATACACGCACGTGCATGCCGAATACCAAATAACCTTGACCTGGGAACATTTTTTTTGCGATAAAAATCATTACGAAGATTGGAAAAAAAAGTTTTCAAAAATTCAACTCTATTGATTTCATGCATTGCACTTGAGGAAAAATCTAACAACAAAAATCCACTGTGCAAAGAGGATAATAGTTTAGGTTCGAAGGAGGGAGAAAAATTTAGACTGAAAAAAAGGGAAGAATTTAGAGTTGAGAGAAGAGTGGAGGAAGCTTGAAGCTTAGGCTAAGGGAAAGAGAAGATTTAGGCTAAGAGGATGGTGAAATGTAGGTTGAAGAGCGAATGAAATTTTGACCATAATTCTCTCTCTCTCTCTTTATGACAGTCAAATTCGTCAAAGATTGAATCGCTACAAGGTACAGATAGAAAATTTGGAAAAATTCCTAACCGATTTGCCGGAAGCCCCTTCTTACGTCGAGGACAGCGTTGACATCGATTTTCACGTCTACGATTCCTCGTCACCAAGACAAAATTCAACCAATGACATTGACAACATATCGTCATCAGTTAGAATAGCCTGTAGCTCGAATTCCTCGTCTCGTCGTTCTTCGCCGTCTCTCGAGCCTCCGAAACTCTCGCCAAAGTCATCAACGAATTACGAATCCATGAGATCACCGAGCGAGCTCAGAAACAGCCCACCAATTTTGCCCCGTGAATACGTAACAATCACCGATTGCACGGACGATTCTTGCGAGGAAAAAATCACAACGACACGCGGCAAAGAACGCCACGAGCAAGCGAGAACATCGATGAGGAGGAAAAAATTGAAAAAACGCACCTACTCGACATCGTCGACCGTCCCAATTAGCGAGACAATGGAAAATCATCTTAACGACAATTTCGAGCTAACGGATGAGGAAATTATCGTAACTAGAAATTTGTCGTCGACGCAACTCGTGGAACTTGGAAAAAGTGATTTGGATATTTTATCGGGCAATTCTCTCGATATTCTCGAAGTTTACGACGAGACGAAGTGCGAAATCGAGACGAAGGATCGCGTTGAAAATTTCGAAATATCGGAGACCGTGATAAAACGTTCGAACAGTCCGCGAGAAATTGTTTGCGAAAAAGCGAGCCTACCGGAGACCGAAGAACCGAAAACGATGGAATTGCGAGTCATTGACGTGGCCAAGATCAGCGTTGATTCGACGAATCTGTTGTACGAGATGAGCATGAATGAGAAGAATGAAAACGGTGAGAAGAATTGCAAGGATGTCGCGACCCCGAGGAACGAAGTCATTGAGAAAACGAGCGTCAACGGTATTCCCATTTGTGAGAGATTTCCAACGTTTGCCGATTGGTTCGCTACGGTATCGAAGAAACAAGTTATCGATGCTAACACGAGATTACCGGAAGTTCCTGCGGTCGTGGAACAGTCCAGTGCTTTTCCGGTAAAGAAAAATATATTAATGTGCTTCCAGTTAATGATAGAAATTACGTTATTTTTTATCTTGAAAATTTATCTCCAAATATAAAATCGGCTGACCTCAAAATCGCAAAAACCCCTTGATCGGTAATTTATAGTTAGCCATTTTGAATTTCGGAATTTTAACTCCAAATTGAAATGAGCTGACCTCGCGAACGCGTAATTGCGTCTCGAAATTTCGTAAGAAACAAATCACTCTGCTGGAGTTTCCGGTCAGCCGGTTTGATTCCGTCATAATAAATTTCTTATTTTTGACTTGAAATATCGAAAAAAGGATATGTTTTATTGTTTCTCACTCACCGCATAATGCTTTACGTGTGTTTTCCACATCTGGACTTTGAATTTCACTGTTCTTGCAGCAGATAATCGGCACGGAGAGCGTCAAAAAAGCGACACCGGAAGTACAAAAAAGCGTTGTACGACCACCGGTAAACAAGAACCACGCTGTCGCTCAACATTTGAAAATCAGCGAAAAGTGGCAGGAGCAACCAGCTCAACAGCAGCAACGACCTTTGCTCCAGTCTTATGGTACACCCAGTGTGCCATTGCCGCATTCGCAACCGTCGCCAGCTCTCGGTCAGCAGGATGTCTGTTCGCCAATCTCTATGGCCGGATTCTATGCCAGAAATTACGTAAGCGCCCAGCTCAAAACTTTATTTCGCTGCATCGAGCATTGATTTAATCATATTTTATTCCAAAATTCCAGCCTCAAATATATGAAATCGGCGTTTATCAATTTTCATTAAAATCGAACGATCATTATTACATTTTTTTTTTTTCTTTCCATAATTTTCTTTTATACATAGTTTCAGATATCATCCGTTAGCATCCAATTTTCAAAGTCCTCTGCGATCTATAGTTTTTGTTTTTTACAGATAATCATTTTTTACAGCTCGATCATTACAACATGGCTTACCGTTACAACTCGACAATCGCAGCTGCCGCATCCCTCTGGAACAGCGCGGCGATATTGCAATATCCCCTCATGCGTCCAGCTTCGACGATCTTGAATGCCCAGCAATCGCCAATAACGTCGAGTAATCTTCAATTTACGGATAATCAGGTTGCCAATCGAGCATCGTATTGTGTCCCGATGCAACAGCACAACGACGCGAAACGCATGAAGGTCGATGGTTCTCTGAATTACGGACAGAGAGATTCAACCGCAAAATTGCATCCTGCTGGACTTTCGAGTTCCTACGATCACGCGAAAAGAATAACTTTGGAACATCAGCACACGCTGCCAGTCGGACAATCGAGAATATCTTTTAATTCTGTAAATCCTCCAGCTGTTAATTACAGAAATTTGCTGCAACAACAACAACAGCAGCAGCAACAACAACAACAACAACAACAACAACAACAACAACAACAACAACAACAACAACAACAACAACAACAACAACAACAACAACAACAACAACAACAACAACAACAACAACAACAGCAGCAGCAACAACAGCAACAACAGCAACAACAACAGCAACAGCAGCATCAACAGCACTATTCGCAGGAACAGCAACAATTGAGAAGGTCAAATCATGCTAATTCGAGACTTCCGGTTTCCGGTGTACCTTGGAGCACCGGTCACTTGCTCGCTGCTCCAATGGCACCCGACTACAATTATTCTGGACTCAACGGCTGGTCCGCAAATTCTCCTAATATCTTGAATCCTCGTACTGCAGCGTCAGCGCCATCTTTCGTCGCACCCTCGAATGTCCTATCGATGAACTCTGCGCGCTCAAAAGTATCCAAAGCAACGTTGGAAACGAATTTTCGTTATTGCAATACTCCGAATCTTGGTAAAGTCCACTCGAATCCCAATGTCGCCAGCAGCATCGAATGCTCGTACTGTCGTATCGCGGGACCTTCGTTCAAGTGTCTCGGTTGCGAGGTTGCTTTCTACTGTAATGAGAGCTGTCAGGCGCGTCATTGGGACGAACACGTCAAGAGTTGCCCGAAAAAGATGCCAAAGCTGAAGAAAGTCGTTCTTTGAATATTCTCGAGTGTTTATTATTTCTTTTTTTTTTTTTTTTTCTTGTAAATGCTATTATATGCCACAATTGTCGATATTAACTGTGTATATGTATATTCATTCGTTGCAAACAATTCGTCCGCTCTGTCATCGATATTTTTGTATGTTAGTTATATATATATATATATATATAGATATATATGAAAAAAATGGATAGAATCTCATCGATTATGAAAATATTGATGCGTCTTCTTATTCTCCTCGTTTAGTCTGAAATATCCTTAGAATCGAAAAAAATACGCCAACCTTCGCACTCGTAGATCGTATCTGGAAGTTATTTTCATCGTTGTTGGACAAACGGATTGCGGATGGCGGCGATTATCATCGCAATCGTCATTGCGATATTGTGAAAGTTATGATCCAACTAAATACGCTCAAAATTACCCATGATTCGCTGCGATCCCGTTAAAATATTTCGTAACGTATGGCGCGAGTAATCGCTGCGGGGATTGAATTATTTATATTTGAAAGGTGATATAACAACATTTTTCGACAACTTGCAATAGAGCACAATTATTTTAATTCATATATATACGCCAATGTTTCGTCAACTTGGCGGGATTCGGAAATGCTGAAAGTGTCATGATGCAAAATTTAATTGAATACATTTTTTAAGAAAATATAACGTTGAATCATAAGACAATTTATAAAGAAAGATGAAAAAAAAAAAAGAAAAACCATGAAAAATAATTCGCGCGATTGCGTCAATGGTATAAAATGAATTTCAAAAATTCTCGCGCTTTTTCTATCCTGTAAAAGTGTTTTATCGAGATAACGACGCGAATTCAATTTAAATAAAAAAAAAAAATACTATCTCCATGAAGTTATATTCAATGTATCCTTGCCCAATTTGTATTTTCTATAATTCTCGATTTATTTTCTTCAATATCCGTTGAATTTTTTTTATCGCGGAAGCGCGTAGCTTGGCAAACCATACCCAAGATGGAGCCGTTGGAGTTTTCAAAGATGGCCGACTACGAGAAAGAGGAGGCTCACAATCTCGTAAGGAATTCGCCTTTGCCTAACGTCTATCTAATCACTCTTGACCTTGTTGATTCACGTATATTTCTAGATAATGATCCTTATCTACCGCTCGCTCGAATAAATCCAAATATCATTTACCGAAAGTGCATTCGCGGGAGCTTTTCACGATTGTAGTTTTTAGGTTACGGTCGTTTGTCATCGGTTCACGAGAATTTGTGGAGGCGCGTTCTTAAATGCCATTTTTTTTTGCTTCGGATGCATCGTGTGTTTGTTCGATCAATTGATTGGAGAGAGACAGAACAATGCATCCAGTGTCGAAAACCGTCAAATTTTGATTGTCAAACTATCAAATTTTGACACTTTCATATTTTAACTGTCAAACTGTTAAATTTTGACATTTTCATATTTCGCGTGTCGAACTGTCAAATTTTGACATTTTCAGATGCATTAAAATCGAAGTACATAGTTTTTTTCTCACACGTTCAATAAAATGGTAAAAAATTCGTAAAACTCATTTTCAAGATATATTTCATATAGAAATAAGAGGGGGGAAATAAACTTTTTTATCGTTCGCAGCAAATGGAATTTGAGTGGGTACTCCACGGTGAGGTACATTCCTCATTGTCGCAGCTGCGTGGCATCTTAATGGTGCGTATTCGCCCTCGCGTATATAAAAATAGCCGCTAAAAAATTAATATCCCCTGAACTTTTGTCATTTTATTGCCTTCGCTGCATAAGTAAAAAAATATTGAATAACATTAAATATTAAAGAATATTATGCAGCTTTCGCTGCGTAAGTAAAGAATATTAAGCAATAACAATGAAAATTCCAGAAATTGTAAGTCCGCCGACACGAATTAAAGAAAACGGCGACGTTAATAAAAGCCTGGGAAAATTTGTAAAGCCCTCTTTCGTAAAAATTCGCAGCCCGATTTCTCGATCAAATGAATTATTATCCATGAATCAAATAAACGAACCGTATTTCACATTGCTTGGACGCAGGAATGCGCTCAGCGTTTTCCCCTGGCGCTCTTCGGCAACGATCAACAGTGCAAAACGGACAGATTTGTCTTTGCCGCGCCTCACGATCATGTTAAATGCGTCGTTGTTCTGACCGGCGATAGTATCACCCATGCAGTGAGTAAAGATCAAAGAAAAATTATTACTTTTTTCTTTTTCTTCCCCCTCGAACGAAATTCAATCTTCGATAACGTCTCATTAATTCAATTTAGAATTTGAAAAAAAAAAAAAAAAAAAAAGTTGAAGTTCATCTCCCTGATCCCGTTGATTCGTCATTATAATGCGATAAAATTGTTCTTCGAAGGAGGTAAATTTCAAGATACAGCGTCAGCAAAATGTTTTGATGCGTACAAGCATACAGAACGATCATCCATGGAAATTGCAGCAGATACAGGACGCGGCGAATCATTTGCAACAGGCGATAGCGCACATCGACAATGTCGATCGTAATTACGCGTTCAAAACGTCGGACGAGGTGATGCACGTTTTGGGCAATATACTCGGTTGTCTGCAGCGCAGTCGTACGAGTCTAATTGTACCGAAGAAAAAGACGATCGACGATTTGATGAAGAGCCGGAATATGAAGTCGCTGAATCCAAATTTGCCGGAAAATTTGGCGATAAGCTTTTATATACAGAGCTACAAGCTCGTGCTGGCGGTTTATCAATTGGAGAATGCTCACGGTAGCGTTAAGTACGAGTCGCAACAGGCAGAGTGCAGCGTACCGTGGTTAAACGATGCACTCGTCCTACTGACTATTGCTCTGCAGCTTTGTCAGAGGCTAAAGGACAAAGTACGTTGTATATGCATAAAATTGACTTTTTTTTTTTTTTTTTTTTTTCTTCGCTCCTACCACTCAAAACTGTAGATTTTGACATTAGAGGGATCCTCGTTCAAAGAGGGCGCTGTAGCTTGAAGTTTGGAGGTCGCTCAACGAGGATTTAGGTTTTTCATCTAATTAACACGTAAAAAATATTCTTTTTCGTTCAAAATTATGTCGGGCAACCAAAAAATTGGCGATGTCCGTGTTTCTTGGCTTATTCGAAAGCATGACCCATCCCCTAAACGATGATAGGTCGTTTTTCGACTTTTCCTTGTTCCAATTTTTTTTTTTACGCCACTTTTCGACCACAATAGTCACTTTTTCAAGTTTACAAAGTCTCCAAGGTATCAATGAGTCCAAAATGAATTGCCACAAGTATTGTTTGTTGATTCGAATATGAATAATCAATTCCAAAAATTGGTAAAACGTACAAAATTTCTCAAAATGTACATGGTTTTTTTTTATTAAAATTGAATTCCGTATTTCCGTATTTTATTCAAAAAACCATGTTCATTTTCAGAAATTTTGTATGTTTTACAAATTTTTGGAACTGGTTATTCATATTCGAATCAACAATCAATACTCGTAGCAATTTATTTTGAACTCATTGATACCTTGGAGACTTTGTAAACATGAAAAAGTGACTATTGTGGTCGAAAAGTGGGGTAAAAAAAAAAAAATTGGAACCAGGTAAGTCGAAAAACGACCTATCATCGTTTAGGGGATGAGTCATGCTTTCAAATAAGCCAAGAAACACAGACATCGCCAATTTTTTGATTGCCTGGCATCATTTTGAACGAAAAACAATATTTCTCACGTGTTAATTAGATTGGGGAACCTAAATCCTCGTTGAGCGACCTCTGAACTTCAAGCTACAGCGCCCTCCTTGAACGAGGACCTCTTTAATGTCAAAACCTAAAGTTTTGAGTGGTATGAGCGAAGAAAAGAAAAAAGTCTATTTTCGACACATATATATACATATATCGACATATATATATATATATATATTAGGGTGTGTCGAAAATAGACTTTTTTCTTTTCTTCGCTCATACCACTCAAAATATATATATAGTAAACAAGTAAATATAGTAATAAGTAAATATAGTAAACAAATATATATATATATATATATATATATATATATATATATATATATATATATATATATATATATATATATTTGTTTACTATATTTACTTTAGTGAAGGTAGAGTTTTGTTAAATAATATTCAAAATTGGAATGGTAATTTCATTTTTCAACGCCCAATATTTCATACCCAATACTTTATGCCCAATACCATAATAATTATGAGCAATAATTAATTTACTTATTTTTTCCTTCATACGACATTAATTATCTGTTTTTTTTTTTTGTTTTTGCTAGATCTGCGTATTCTCGCAGTACAAAGATTTCACGGTTGGTTCACGGGTTTCTTCGGCAGAGGATCTATGAAGTAGAACACGTTGTACGGGTCAAAGGCTCGCGGAATTCGATGCAACGCGGAGACACGTCGGATACCGAGAGCAGTAGCCAATCAGGTGCGAGAATCGTTGAGTCACGTGAGAGGTCCGGGCCAATCGGGCGAGACGAGCGGCCAATCAGGTGAGACGACCGGTGAATCAGGTGCGAGAAACGACCTCACAGCGACCGCTTGACCCAGTATTATATAACGCAAAGTTCGGTCAAACGCGAGGGCTTTAACTTTGACCCGTAAAAACCACACCTCTATTGAGCATACATACATGCCACACTAGTGCGATTTGGGATTTTGCATTTTCAATGTACTATAACTCTCGTATAAATAATCTAAAACTATTCGATAACCAGTGTTTTTTGGGGTAATAGTTTCTCAGGAAACCGAAGGTCATAATTTCAAATGCGATAAATATTATTCATTCAGTGAAAATACGACAAAATCAGAACAAAAATGTTCAAAAATTCACAAAAAAGAAATTTTAGGTGGTGCAAATTTGCACCAGTGTGGCGTTTACGGGTTAATAAAATCATAATTGAGAAGTTGTATGAGGAGGAGGAGGAGAAGGAGAGAGAATAACAATCGCCGAAATGGGCTCGAGCGAATCGTTTCCACTTAGTCAATCTCTTAAATACACTCCGAAATTCGCACGGGTGTGTCTCCGTATGTGATAATTGTCGTTGTACACTTCACGACTATACCGCGCTAATGCGTTCCCTCGCTGCCTGTTCAATATTTGCAATTTTTGTTTTTTTTTTTTTCCTTCCGTCATTGAGGAATTTGGCCACGAGCTCTAAAGTCCGAAAAACAAAACGGTTTATATTTTTCGTAACTTGACAGAGGCAAAAAAAATCGTTTCCGAAAACCTCCGGGGACATGAAAAAAATTTGGTAGAGACCTGCTGTTTTTTTTTTTCTCAACACTTGCTTTACTTTCGAAAAACAGCAGCATTGTCGAATTTTTTTTTTTTTTTTTCTCGTTCCCTTGGATAATTTTCGCAGGATCCTTTTTGCCCGAAAAATTGAATTGGAGCCTTGAGAAAGGAAAAATGAGAATGAAAAATTCTCTACTAAAGTGCACGGATGACGCGTACTCGACTAATTGGAATAATTTTTTTTTTTTTTATAAAAAATTCTCTTTATCCGGTAAAAGTTGTTATTGTGATTAATATTATTATTTTGTCGAATAAAGTCAAGTATTAACTGTTTAAGATAGTCCTTGCACTTTGGTAGTTTTTAAAGAATTTTGTGAATTGGAATTAATGCAATCGTGAAACACTTTTTTTTTTCCTTCCAAGACTCCAAAGTTGACGGATCACGTTGCGGGCTTTTTCCGCAAGAAATTTCGATTTTAACATCACCGTATGAGCATAGGATATACGAAAAACAATTAGCTCCCCACAAATTCAATTGAAAAATGATCCTGATTAATTACACATAAAAAAAAAAAAAAAAACAAGTAAGGTCGCGGGATGTTTGACAAAGAAATTTCGAATTTAATGAAATTATTCGCGTACTTGATCGCATTATATTTTAATTTAAAAAATCACTGAAGAATCGTGCAATCATAGAATATATTTATTACAAAACTTTAAACAGTTTTGAGTTTAGCCGAGGTTAAATTATTCAACGGACTAGTCAAATAGATGGACGAAAAATTGAAATTACTTGAAAAATATTAATTCAATTGCTAAAAGACATCCCTACAATTATTATAAATTCTGACAACGATTTTTCCGTGTTATCGAATTTTATAGCTTTCACCAAAAATTTCATTGATAGAATAGTCGATTACATGACTAGTCTGCCACAAGGACTACCTTAATAAAATTGATGACTCTCGCCGATCGCTGTTTTTTTTTCTTCTTTTTTTTTTTTCTCTCTCGATCTTCGTAGAGTAAACGAGCGATTTGCATAAATTTTTTGTTTCCAACGAGCGAGAAATTACGTTTGCGAATATAAAAAAAAAAAAATGAATACATCTTCGAGGATTTACGTTTTTTTTTTTTTATAAATTCAAGTCAAAGCAAAAAAAGTAGAAGAAAAAAACGTAAAAATCATTGTTGGTTGCTTCTCAAGTTTCTAGACGTCCTTTGTAGGGCTAATTTCTCGCCCATTGCCGGACAAATTGCTGATTTAAATTTGTACGAAAAAAAAAAAAAAAAAAACAAACAGAATTACAGTAACGGCGATTCGAACAGCCAAAAGTTAAAATGAAAAAAAAAAGAAGGAACGACAGCTTATCTACGCGCAGAGACTGCTAGAAAAAAAAAGTCTACGGAATGAAGAAAGAAACCCCCCCCCCCCCCCCCCTGACAATAATCATCTTCGCGTGGTCTGTCTGCACAGGTGTGTATGAAATATTGAGCAAAAAAAAAGAAAAAAAAAAAAAACGTTACGACAGTATAAAACGTGCTCGAGCGTATAATTTTCATGTTGGAATAATGAAATTAAGATATGAGTCCTAGATAACACAATTATTCATTCGTTCAAACGAATTAGGCTTAAGTTTGACAAGAAATTGAATTTCGAAAAAAAAAAAATCTAGTAATTCAATTCGATAGGATAAAAAAAAATGACGAACATCATATTGAAGAATATTACTGTCTCGTGTTTTGTTTTGTTTTTTCTTCGAAATTTAATCATGAAAATGAATAATTGATTGTGCGAACGTAGATTATTTGAATATGGAAATTTTCCTATAAAATACGAGAAAGAAAGAAGAAAAAAAAGTACGATCATGAATCCATGTAGCCATTTCTCTAAACAAAATATCCCTCGAGCATCTCTAAATGTGTATATGTAATATTAAATATCGTTGTTGTTATTGGTAATTATTGAACCAATTAAATCGCCCCCAGATCGTTTGATCTCTGCTCCCAGAGTGCGAGAATAATTGACGCTATTTTTGTTTTTTTCTTTTTTTTTAGAGCTTCATACATTAGCGCACATAAATAAAATTAAAATAAAAACCTAGATTGCGTATAAGAACAGTGGTATATTGGGAATAAAAATTATCGAGGTGTCTTTTGGCATCTCCGAGATGACATTTTAAACGACGAGCTTTCCTACACAAAATTTTTCTTTTAATTTCATCAGAGGCCGAAAATAGGGTAAAATTTCGGCTGAAATAAAATGAAATTTAGGCTGAAATTAAGGTTGAGTGTTAAAATGATTTTGACCTCAATTAAAAAATATTCCATCTTTTGTTCCACGCTTGCAGTGATTGAGAAGTCCTTACAGAGCGGCCATATTGAATAGTTCAAAGCCTCGCCACCAGGTTCACCGTGTTTTTGCGAATATTTTCAATGTATCGTTTAATATATCATTTTATCGTCACATGTATCTATATGAAAATTCGTGAGAAAAAAAAAAGAAGGAACCATTTGTTACTAATGTATAAGTATCGAAAGAAAGAACGATGATTTAAAGCGAAAACGAGTAGTCAGCCATTTTCGTGCTAATAAATTTAAAATATTTGTCGTCCACAAGCGCCATCTACATCGTGGTAGCTTAATCGGTGCTCCAACAACTCCGTTGAATAGCAGTGAAATTGAAAAAAGAAAAGAAAAAAAAACGAGAAAACGAGACCAAATTGTATTCGTGAAACTCGGAATATTGAGTTTTAATGAAAATCACGAAAAATATTAATAAAGCAATTATGAAGATTGTTGATTAAGTATATTTGTAAAAGAATTATTATTTTTTGTTCCGCTCAATTCGTCGAATTAATTCCTGGATCTTTATAAGTTCCTACGATCAAAAGAATTTTTTGAATAAAAATTCAACCCATTTTTCCGGGTGTTTACGTTCAGCTATTATGGGGCTTCTTTGCAACGCAATAGTTTTCGTGAGTCATGATGACACAGCTGTCATCTACGACTTCAGTGACACGAGTAAATATATCACTCTTACCCCCCCCCCCCCCATAATGCGCGTATATCATAGAATTCAGTGTCTATGACGCAAAAATGATAGCAAATAAAAAAAGATCGTAAAATACATGGAAACACTTTTTTATACTGTCAAAGTAACAATTGAACAATATGACAGGTGGTTGCCATCGAAAAACTGTAACTGATAAGAGACGTGACTATATAAATAAGCGAAAAAATATTTTTTCATTCGCATCGAAAACCAAGCAATTGCCTTCGTCAACTTTGCTCACTGATATATTATAATCCACGATGGGTAAGTCCTAGAGCTGTTACTTTCATTAGAATTTTGGAAAAAAAAATTATATTTGTATATATTTTTTGGACCTTTTTTTTTTTTTAAATGAAAATTTAATTAATCCTGCATATTTTGGTCTAGAGCGTGTTCTTTGAGAAAACAAAATTTTAACTCGAATCCAATTTTTTGTCTCCCCTCTATCGAGCCTTTTATCGCTTTGAAGATTCAAAGTCACAAATTCGTTGAATTTACTCAAGTCTCGAGAACTTTTTTCCCCACAAGTATAGCTTACGAAATTTCTTAAAAGATATTTTGAGATAAAAAAAAATTCACTTATACGTATTCTAACAGCTGTTTAAAATTAGAGGACGATAAATTTGTCAATTTATTTATTTTTTAACATCTTTAAGGACACGAGTTATCGGAACATTGCGCAAAAAAAAAAAAAAAATTATTTCGTAATTTATCATTTTAGTAGTCCAAATGAAGTCTCAAAATGTAATATGGTAATTAAAAATTATTTGAATACACATAAAGATTGTAATTTTCAATGCAAACGAGTCAGTCAACAAATTTACAATTGCAATTCGTCATTTAGACGATTTTGATTACAAATTAACAGAAAATATGTATATTTAATTTTTCGCAATTGTCGTAATTAACACAGCAATGGGAGTCACAGTTTTGTTTAATTAATTTTTTTCTGCTTTGATCTACCAGTTTCTGTAAAAGCATTATGGATCATGTTCATGGCATTATTCGTCGCTAAACATATTGCGCCCCTTTATCATGCACCGGTGATTCTGAGATCATCTGTAACGATGATCGTAAGATAAAAACATGCGTCCAGCTCGGATATAATGTGAGTTTTTACATTTTTTTTTTTCATCTCAATTCGATCACCAGATATCACCGTTTCTTATTCATATTTCCAATTTATTCTGTACGACGATTTGAAGCGTTTTCGTGATTATCATTAAAGAGAATAATTTCTTTTCGAAATTCCAGACGGAATTCGAATGCAATGTTTTTGGTTTTGATAAAGCATTCGAGGAAGTATTTCCGGTTTAATATTGATTGAACGTCATTATTTGTCCCTCAGGTGAGTTTTTATTATTTTTCGTGTGAAATAATTTTTAAAAAATCATATTTACGAGTGTCATGACGATCAAGAATCCAGCAGTAATGTTTTTTTTGTCCGTTTCATAATTTTTGTGCAGATCGGAAAAAAATTTCTGATCTGGCTCGGATTCAACAATCCAGTGCAACGTAATAAGATGACTTTGGCAAAAAAGAATTTCAATGAATCTATTATGGATATCCCGGCAGCTAATAACGAAGATACAAGCGGTTTTTTTTTTTTTTTAAACAAAATTTATTATTTCATGTATAATTTTTGCTTGATTCATTGCAATAAAGAATTTAGCTGAATCTAAATTATGACACGAGGATTCTAATCTCTACGAGGAAAAAAAAAATCTTTAGCTGGTATAAACATTGCCGAGCTGCTGGCAAAAATTCTTTGCTGCACTGGCAAAATATTTTCCACGCTAGTGTGCAATCATTGCCATGCTTGGAAAAACTTTGCAACCCTATAGTGACATCTTTTTTACGATTTCAATGATTTAAGAGATAAACGAAAAAAAAAAAAAAAAGTTTGTGAGTAATTTCCACGAGGCGCAAAGGCAACAAGTCCGAATTGAGTGTGGTCTGTGATCGACGAATGGCATCACTATACGGCCTGTACTGTAAAAATGTACGGACGAAAAAATACAAATAATGCATGTGAAAAAATTAAATGCTGTAAGTTATGCAAAAACCGTAAAAAAAAAACTAACGAAGGTTGAGTCCTTGAAAGGAGTAAATGATGGGATGTAGATATATAAATTAATGAAGCAATCTTAATAATGAAAGCATATGTTCATCATTTAAAAAACCATCTGAATAAAGTAAAAAAGAAAAAAAAAAACCTGTCGGGATGCACCGGAGCGTAGATCACTCCCCGTGTGAAGCGAGGTCCGAGTGACGAATGACGCCACTGCCTATACTGTACTCTATCTCAGTCACAACGTGAATCTGTAAGAGGAATCTTATTCGAACGTGAAAAAATGTGTAGAATTCGAAAAAAAATGTTTCGAACTTCTCCGACCTGACACAATTGACGCAAATTTGGTTTTAAGTTTTCAAGTCAAATTTTGTTAACCGAAAAAAACGGTTACGGTTTTTTACGGTTTTTTTTTCTCGAAAAAAAAAAAAAAATTGTCCAAAAATTGGATTCAAGACGAATCGATTGACTATCTTGATTACATTTGTACGATGTTTCAATCGCGAGATATCATCGATTCAAAATTCGTGGATGTAAAAAAATCACAAAATTTCAAAAATTGATAACTCCGAAACGGGGGGTCAAAAAAATTCTAAATAAATTAGTGAAGATATACTTTCATATAGGATAACAAAATCGTAAAAGTAGAATGAAATCGGAGGTGATGCTGGAGGTGGTCCACTTCACGTGGAATACATTACGGTGTTTCAAAAACAAACAAACAAAAAAATCGATTTTCCAACAGGCCACACCTGAAATAGTTAGTTTAGGTAGAAAAAAAAATGTATGTCAAAAGATGAGAATTTTATATTGAGTGGAAGATCCGCCATACATTTTATTTTTAATTTTTTTTTTCCTATTTATCGAATTTATGATGAATAATTGCTGGCAAAAACTTTTTTTTTTTGAGCTCACAGCTGCCAGAGGATCAGTTTGTGTCTTTTGAACAAGATGCTTTTAGAATTTGAACTCTTCGGTAGATATTTAAATCCTTACCTCTGTGCATGACGCATATATGCGTCATGACAAAAAAAAAACCGATGAAAACTGGTTGCTAATATCGCGATTTAAATAAAAATTGGTTTCCCATGGTTTTTGGGGTCGCTGAATCCAAATATGAAGTCAGATTTTGGAAATACAAAATGGCGGATCCAATATATATGATACTCCGAAAAAGCAAAATTTATTTTATTTGCACGAAACCTCATACTGAGGGACTTTCGGAGTCACTGGATACGAATCTGATCTTAGATTTTCAAAATCAAAATAGGGAACCGATATACCGGATCTAATCAGCAATATTTTGAAAATCCATATTGATAGATCTAATATGGTGGATCAAAATGCAACATGTTATTCTCTTTGGATGGAATCTTGCGCTCGGGGGTTTTTGGGGTCGCTGAATCCAAATCTGATACTGAATTTTCAAAATACAAAATGGCGGATCCAATATGGCGGACCGAATACGCAAAAATTTGTTTCATCCAAGTGGACGTTGGTACTCGGGGGTTTTTGCGGGGTCACTGAATCCAAATCAGATACTGAACTTTAAAAATTCAAAATGGCGGATCCAATATGACTGATCGAAAAGGCAAAATTTTATCATATTTGGACGAAACCTCGTACTCGCGGTGGTTTCTGTAATTGGTGATGGTGGATATCGTGTGGGTGCCTACAATTTAGGAAACAGTCAAATTATAATGAAATTTGAAAACACGAATCGCGGCAATCAGGCTATATTTGAAAAAAAAAATCACAGCGGATTCGCTCTTTTCAATTTCATATTTTTTTACATAAAATTAAGGTCAAGTGACCCCTGAGAACCTTTTGAGTGTTAGATTTTATTTAAGTAAAAATAACATTTTGCCTATCAGTGCGCCATGATGGATCCGCTAATTTGAATTTCAAAAATCTGATCTCAGGTTATTTGGGTTCAGCGACCCCAAAAATCCCTGAATGACAGGTTTCATTTCAATAAAATAACAATGTGCTTTTTTTGGTCCGCCATACTGGATCCGCCATTTTGTATTTTCAAAATCTGATATTAGATTTCGATTCAGCGACCCCATAGACATAAGTAATAAAATTTCGGTGTACATTTGGAAAAAAAAAAAATTCCCATCGCGTTTGTGTGGCACAAAAAGTTATTTTTCGCGCCACAGGTAAGGGGCAAGTAGAGAGGCGTCCAACGAATTTTCTGATTATTATATTCAATCGAAACACATAAAAACACGATATTACTTACATTTTATTTTTTAAATTGGATTAATTTTTTTTATTCCGTGGCTTATTCCGTTGGCAATAGTGATGCTAGCTCTTTCTTTTTACAAGTGAGATACTGCTAAAGATGAAATTTGACAAGCTTGCAAAAGGTAGTATAGTATTGCCTTTTTGATCTTCGTTCTTTTGTCAATAATGAATTAAAATCCTGGGGCCAAAAAACTGCTCTTTCAGCAGTATCGTTAACTCCACCAAACCATGTAAAATTTCCATACATTTGATATAATATGCCTCTGTTTTCCATGATTTCGGACTTACGTCAAGAAAATATAATTAGGCAAATTATACTGATGCAACAAAAATAGTGATTTTTTAATGATTAAATTATTCACGTCTTTATCAAGCACTGTCTCACGATCAGCCTCTTCGACTTATTCAACTCTCGTGTTTCGACTAGGGTAGACGTATCAGTTGTGACCATAATTTAATCATTTATGAACAGTATTTAGTGTTCACATTATTATTGCAAATTCAGAACTGAAAAAGTAATCGATATAGCAAAAAGTAATCGATATAGTCCACGTGATCGAATTTTTGTCATTTGAAAGCTTTTCTGATCATGATAAATAAGAAAATAGAAAATTATCTTGCGGCTGTCATTTTCACCATATCATGTGGCCATCAATTGTACTACTTTTGGTCATTCGAAGCAGTACCAGCTGTATGGCCACTATAAGCTTTGAATTGGGATACGGATTATGAGATACAAAACGAAAAGGTAGAGAGTATTATAGACAATCATCAGTGACGGCAGATTCGAGTTAAAAATAGTTATTAAGGCGGCCCATTCGTGACAAAACTAGTCAAAAATCGTGACGTGAAAAAAAATCATAAACCTATCATAATATTTTCTAAATACTCTGTCTAAATAAAATTTATGAATTTCGATGACGTTTCCCGTGATATTTTATTCATAATTTATTATAAATAATATTATAAATAAAGTCTCAACTGACAAAAGTATTTAACGCTGTCGGAGCGATCGAGTCAATAAACGATAGCTGCGATATTCATATGTTTCCTCGCGTGCAGAATGACAGACATACTATATTGTATCCGAGATTTGCACACACGATGACTTTCGCGATTAAATTTCTCGGGGAAATTCCCTGGCAAGACACAATTTTTTAAATACCATTGGAAAGTTCACGATTTCATCTTTCAATACTCAAAATTTGAATAAGAACTCTCGTCTTTGTCAAAAGGTATCGTGTCACTTCCGGTGAAAATGGAATCAACTGCCACAAGACCCATGCTAAAATAGGTAATTTTAAATTACTCGTTCGCAATAATGTGCCTGGCTACATACCCTGAAATTTTGAGAGAGCGTTCATTGCGTCATCTTCATTCATCTCCCGAAGTTTCATTCGTATCGCCGGTTTTTTAATTCACTGATGAGCCACCTTGTTTGTGGCCATATAAAGCTGACCACAAATGGAACAATCGCATTTTGAATGTATACCATTTTCGGTCACCGCATATTTTTCAGGTATTTTAGCTGATATGTCAGTTTTTTTTAAATTCTGATCCGAAAAATGAGCTCCAACTGATAAAATATAAATTTTTGATGAGGCGGAATGACTTTTAGATATATGAGAAATCGTAGTCTTCTTACCTCGGGATCCCTTTTAACACTTCTGACAAGAAAACCACACAAAACGCTCAGCGTTGGACACATTTCGTTGAAATAAATTAGCAGATATTCAATAAACCAATCGATAGGAGTGGGGAGAAACATCTCGAATATCGTGATACGCTCGATGAAGTAAGCACGCAGAGCCTTGAAACTTAAAAAAGTTCGAGGAAAATGCGGAGTATGGCCACAACTCTGCTGGCACACGTCTACCCTCTATATCTCTGCGCTCTCTCGTTTTTCGATGGCATGCGCAATTTTTAATTTCCTTTCGTTGTTGCAACAGTTGACAAATCGGCTATACTGAACGGCAGTCAAATGCTATGACGGTGAATGGGCACTCGGAACAAACCAAAGCAAAGGAACTCAAAAGCTACCAAGTTCATTTTTTAACGAGAATTTATAGATATAGATTCTATTCAATTTTTCAAAGCGATACCCATAACGCAAAAACGGGTTTTTCCACTTATTGTTATACGAACGATAGTTTTGAAAAACCGTGAAAAGACCATCTAATTATTATCTTATTTGCCTTTTAAGATCGTCTGGCAGCTCTGTGAGCGCAAAAAAAAAAATTTTTTACCAGCAATCATTTATCATAAATTCGATAAGAAGGGGAAAAAAAAAAATTAAAAATAAAATGCGACGGATCTTCCGCTCAACCTTAAATTCTCATCTTTTGATATACATTTTTTTTTCTACCTAAGCTAATTATTTTAGGTGTGGTGCGTTGGAAAATCGATTTTTTTTTTTCGAAACACCCTAGTATACACATGCACGCAAACTTTTCCCCTTAATTGCATATCGTGTAAAAATGACAATTGTTATATAAGCGTGTAATTTCACGTCAAAATTACAAAGTACAATTGCAATTTTTACAGCGGGTGATCAAAGCCATTTTCACGAATCATTAAGTTCTCGAGCTTGAGCTCCGAACAGAGAGATTTAAAATTATCGTAAATTAAAATTAAATGACTTGTCGATCGTTAAAACGATCGAAAGTACAATATAACGTACTCGTATCACAACGGTACACGCGAGAGCACGAGGCTCCAACGAAATATCGATCTAAAAAGAAAAATGAAAACAGCAGTTTCTCCGTTAAACTTTCGTAATCCACTTCTCGCTTTGACTTCTCATTCGACCTGAAGGAAGAGAAAGAGACGGTGAAAAAAAAAAAAAAAAACAAAAAATGCGATACTTTGATTCACGCGTTCTCATCTTGATTCTTATCATCCAGTTAAATGATAATTCGGTATGTGTCAAAGGAAATTTTGCAACTTCATTGAATATGGATTTGTATGGTGAACACAAATTTTCACGGCCGATATGCGATGATAATTATCGCAAAAGATACATGATTGAGGATGATCAACAGCTGTCCAACGATCAACTGTTCCCATCATCCTTCGAGGAATTTTTGCCAAACGACGCTACGTCCGATGATATATTCCCCCAGTTTGATCCCGATGGATCCTCGGAATTCATAACCCACGATCGTGACTCCGATGAATTCATAGAGCACAATGATAACTCCGATGAATTAATATCCACGTCGGAAATTCCGTGGATGAAAAGTTATTTGAGTTATAGAGATCAGGGGGCTCGAAAAAAATTCGACAAGAATGGTCGAATTATTCGTGAAGCTGCGGCGCAAGATTCGAACAGAGTGAAAAACGATATCGATGATTATAAAACAATTCTGACGCTTGACGAATATTTGAGAAAGATAAAATTTTCAAAGTCCAATTGGACATTGGCGAGGAGCGATGACAATGCGAATGAACCGTATTACACGATGCATGATACTTTTGGCCAGCTTAGTCGCGTTGGCAGCATTGAGAATAATGCCTCTCAGATCTTAGATTATGTGAACGGATGGGCGAAAAATGCTTGTGCAAAAATGAGACGAATCGTCGGTGGCTGGAGCCTTCAGTCGCCCGAACAATTGCCCTACATGGTGTTCGTCGATACCGGCTGCGGAGGTGTAATTATCGGTGATAATTGGGTCCTCACTGCCGCCCACTGCGTCGATGGGTAATTAATTTCTTTTTTTCTTTTTTTTCTTTTTTTTTTTTTTTTTTTTTTTTTTACACTCCAAATCGTTCGGTATTTTCGTTGAAATAATTTTTGCCGCAAACAAAGGCTACGAATTTTTCGGAATAAAAAAATTTGCGAATAATTAAAAATTGTTAGATGTAATTGTGATGTTTTTTTTTTTTTTTTTTCTGTCAATCAACAATCAAGTATTGGTAAAAAAATTCGTTGAGCTAGAAAAATCTTTTTTTTTCGCCTCTTGCATTAAAGAAAATTTGTTCTCAGAAAGTAAAAAAAAAAAAAAAAAAAAAAAAAGACTGCTAGAATAGTTAATACTTGCGAGAACCGAGAGTTTATGAATTTTCAAAAATATTTCATTTCATTCTTATCAAATTCCGCGTGAATATAAAAAAAGTGACGCGCAGACTATAAAATTTCGTATTCATTGAGATAAAAAAAAAAAAAAAAAAAAAAAAAACCCATGACAAAACAATGAAATTTTCACGCTCGAAATTTCATAATTTCGAAAAATAAATTCATATTGTTTCTTTTTTTTTTTTTTTTTCAATTTTATTCTGCACAGCCGGGCTCCCGAGTACGTTTACGCAGGTAGCCTCGAACTTCTCGGTGGTTGCATGTACAAAGTTATAGAAGTACACGTTCATCCAGAATTCGATGCTAGAACTTTACGTTACGACCTTTGTCTGCTGAAGATAAATCCGAGATTCGTTTATTCTCCGGCCATAAAGCCGATAAGGTTATCGAAGAATCGTGCTCGTTACAGAATGTGCGGTGTCGTTGCTGGTTGGGGTGCCAAAACCGTAAGCACTTTGATTTTTTTTTTTTAATTTTTTTTTTTTCTCAATTCTGCGAACATCTATGTCATTTTAATTTATCGTAATTACAAACGAAAATTATTTGTTATTTTTTTTTATTTTTTAAATTATAAAGAAAAAAAAGTGGTCGTTATTTTATTTAATTTTTTAAAATTTGAATCTGATTGAATTTTTTTTAAACATGGAAATTTCGATCGTAGTTTCAGGGAGCACTGTCGGTGAAGTTGATGGTGGCGCTGATTCCCGTCGTGGCTAGGGCAAAGTGCGAGAGGTTTGAACTAACAAGGGGCCAATTTTGCGCCGGATACGAGGAGGGCGAACTGGACTCCTGTCAAGGTGACAGTGGTGGTCCTTTTGTCGTTAATAATTACGTTGTGGGTATTGTATCATATGGATTCAAGTGTGCAGAGCCCAAATCTCCCGGTGTCTACACCGATACATACCATCATCGTAGATGGATCGCCAAAATCAGTGGAATATCATAAAAATAAAAAAATTACTTTCGACTCAATAAAACTATACATAAAAGTCATTTAATCGAATTTTTATCCATTTCCCAGTGACCTTTTCCCTCATGATTATTCTCGTTGAAAAAAATAAAAAATTGTGTCCCAGAAATGCTCGAAGGAGAATTGTCCTCGAGAAAGAAGTAAGGTTATAACGACGAAAATGTGTGTTCGCACCTCGAATTAAATTATATTGAATTAAATTATGTATATATCGATATATAAATTATATATATATCGATTAAATTATGTATATATCGAATTAAAAAATAGTCTTTTCTCCGAGATGACTCAAGAAAATTCAATGAAATTTCGACAATAGTTTCAGCATATCGTGGCACAAACACAAATTTATTCGTTTTTTTTTTTTTTTTTTATCGTCAAGACTAGAGGGGAACGATGATTAATTCGGAAAAATTGATGTCACCCGATAAGTGCACGACCATATTCGGGCCATTACCCAATATGCATAGCTTCGTACAGTTTTTTCTTTTTTTTTTTCCAAATGTACAACTCGTAGAATGATCGATTAGTCGAAAGTTTCGATTAATTCAGTCCGTTTTAGGTAGTATTTATAAAAAAATTGCTGCAATATAAACAAATGAATAATTATCACGAATCATGAGTCCGCCAATTTTCATCACTTGCATTTTTGAACATAGATTGATTTATATTTCATCACAACATGTATTAGTACATGTATATATATATATATATATATACATATATATATATACTCCATTAACGTGGTATAGACTTATTGTAATATATAATATACAATATATATTTATATATGTATGTATATTATTTCATAGGTACGTTGCCTCCTCATTTTACACAAAAATATAGAATCTATAGTTACTGTTTGAGAGGATCGATGCCTGAGAGAGCATAATACACATCAGCAATTAATAATGAACGAAACATTATTTGGCGATTTTTTTGTTTTTTCGAGAGCAATAATCGCTTACACATTTATACTACTTAATAGATATTTGGATTTTCTCTCTCTCTCTCTCTCTCTCTCTCTCTCTTATTTTTTTCTTCTCTCTCGCAGATTCAACCATTCCAAATAATCTTTCATTTTTTTTTTCTTCCAAGTGTCTCGTATATGAGAAAAATAATGAGGTGCAAAAAAAGGGGTCCCAGAGGTTATAGAGGAGAGTGGATGAAAGCTCAAGAGTCATGTATGCACCAATCAATGTCGACGATAAAGACGAATTTTTATCAATTTGTAAAAACCGATTCAGACTATTTTTGTTTTTTCAGTTGTTATTTTACGTATATATAAATATTTATATGTTTAGATATTATTATCCGCAGGAATGAAATCAGCTGTACGCAAAGACACTTTATAATCTCATTGATATTTTTCTTGGACGCAACGATATATGAAATATTTATGTATTTGACGTCGATGCTTTTGTCGATTCATCCTCGTGGGAGGCTGGGACCACGAGGAATCATCTTATAAATCAACTCCGCTAATCTGTATAGCTCACTATGGGGGTTGTAACATAAATAATACAAAATATTTTTTTTCATTGCGTGAAATCATTCTTTGAAACCTATTAGAATTTATCATTAAGACAGAAATGATAATTATTGTGTGTATAAATATATATTTTTTTAAACTTAATAAGCGCAACGAATTTTTGAATCGCGTATAAACTATACTATAGTCATGGCGGTTCGATTCAGTGACTTTTCGAATGCGAAGCACTTGATTTGTTCTCGTTGCCTATACTTTCTACGCTTAACCAACTGACAGATGGTGTATAGTGTGCATCTCCAGGGTACCAGGCTCTGGAGAACCACTGCCTGAGGCCTCATCTGATTGGCTAGTGCTGTCGCCCGCTATCCAAGGCCACGCGGGCGTTTCAAACGTACACTGGAAATCGCTTAACTGTCCGCCGGTTAACTGAACCCTCCAGCTCTTTCCCCGCCACACGGACAGACGTGTAGGAGACGGTTAACTGCCCGATTTTCCTCACCTATCCGCCCTAAAGCGGACAGTTAAAGGAGTCCCAGTCTATAGTACAGTTTTAAACTTTTTTTCAAACAAAATGAAATGTTTATAAATTTTTTCAACTATCACGTTACCTTGGTTTTGTGACATATTATTCGAAAATAATTTTTCCAAATATCATGTTACAACCCCATTACAATGCAATCTCGGTCAAGAACGTCGAAAT
Organism: Rhorus exstirpatorius; assembly: GCA_963564615.1. NCBI lineage: Eukaryota > Metazoa > Arthropoda > Insecta > Hymenoptera > Ichneumonidae > Rhorus > Rhorus exstirpatorius. Next base: position 22,253,749 of record OY751319.1, on the reverse strand, counting down.
GATCTGTATTTTTCATCGACATTGTAATATAGTGCACATTCGAAATCGGCAGAGTAGCTTGCCACTTTTTTTTTCGCGGCTAACAGGAAGGAAAGTAAAACTTTGCAGCTGCTGAATCACTTTTTTTTGGACTTCTTTTTTTTTCAGAAAAAGTTAATGAATTTTGCAATTGTGTTTTTATGGGGGGGGGCCTTCGTAATGACCCGGTGAGTTTTCTTTGGATTCGACTAAAGTTACGAAAGAACAGGCTAAACTACTGGCTAAAAAAAAATTCTGACTTTTCTCTAGTGGCCAGTATCTTTTCCCTAAAACTTTACGCAATTGTATGAAAAAAAAAGTCTAATAAGTCTTTAATGATACAAATTTTGTAAATTATTTTTTAAATCATATAGCTCCGAAACTCCATATCTTATATAGGTTTATGATCCACATAACCTTTTTTCAGTAAAATTGACTCAAGATTTGCAAAAAAAAAATATATATATATATATATATATTTTCAGACAATTTACCATTACCAAGATGCAAAGTTTTTGCCTCGGTAAATCCGAAGCTTTTCTCGTTTCGGCATTACGTCTTATAGCAAAATATTCTTCATTAAATTTTTGTTCTCTTTCTTAGTATACTTTCATATGCCAAGTATATATTTCAATATATACAGCAAAAAGAAAATCTGCGGCTAACTTTTTTTAATATACCGCGCACGACAAAATACACTTTTACACGCGACAGTAATAACCGATTAGTTTTTTTTTTCTTTTTACTCCATTGTTTGATTTTTTTTTTACATTTTTTTCCCATCGATCACGTCAAAACAGCGACAATAAATAATTTGATTTTTCTTTTTTTCATTTTTTTCCTTCACCCATATACGCTGCTTTTCGATATACACACAAACAGCACCATATTTATTTTTCATGCTGCGGAGAGACTAGACGGGGAGAATGAATTCTTATCAAAAAATCGAACTGTCGTTATTTTTAATTTTAATTTTTTTTTGTTTAAATTTCTTTCGCGATAACGGGAGAGAAAATGAATTTTTTTTTTTTTTTCGTGCTCGATCTACCTGACGCGTAGAAGATTACTCGCGCCCAAAAGTGCCTATATATATATATGGTAAACGAAATACCGTACGAATTTCTCGTGGAAGAACTTCGAAGATCGAAACAAAAATGGTTGGATGGAAATTTAAGGATTTTTTTGGATTGCGTATAGGCCGTGTATGGAAAAAGTAACGAGAGAGAAGAGGAAAAATTATATGTTGAAAATAATTTGAAGGAAAAAAAAAGGAATCGAAATTTGAAGATATTTTTTTTTTTTTTCAAAATAATTCTCAGAATGACTTCTCCTTTTGCAAGGATTGTTTTTTTTTTTTTTTTTTTTTTGGTGCGATACTTTTGGTTACACGAATTTCGAAAATTGAAACGAAGAGCTCGGATATATTTGTTTTTTTTTTTTTCCCCTCATCGACTTGTCCCTTTCTTTTCATTCGGTTTATCTCGCTATTTGTTTTATCTCATTATCCATGCAATATAATTTCTCAAAGCATCGTTGTTTTTTTTTCGTTTTCTTTTTCCTTTAATTTTTCATTTACTTGCTGGTTTTTTTTTTTCCCCTCATCATTGATCCGATCCCGAGGACGAGGACGAGGACTGAGTCGCACTCGCTGGTGTCACAATGACGTTTGTCAATTGTGATTTATCGGTGACAGTTTGTACGGGCAATGCCTTGAGAATAGCGTGAACTTCCTCGGCGACAGCTACGAGAACGAATTCGAATTGTTGCTTAGTCGCGACCATACCCGGTCGCTGATCTCTGATATGCTCGAGCGCAGCGGCTATGTCAATTTCCTTGGCACCCTTTGCCATGCGATTCAGCACCATGTCGATCAGACAATACGTACCCGTACGTCCTGCACCGTCACTGAGCAGGAAAAAAAAAAAAAACATTGTTTCGAACATGGGGACTCGATTTGTCAATAAAATTTTTTTTTTTTTTCATTTAATGAAAGCTAAATGAATGATAATTCAGTATAAACAATCCTGTTTTAATTATTATTTCGTGAGATATTGGTCTTAAACATTCAAAACATGTAAATTCATGGTTATTTTTGGACGTTATTTCTGGGGATTTGGATTTGGATAACGGTGGATTCGTGATCGGAGGAAAATTTCCTATCGGTACGGTTGACATGAAGGGCAAAAAAGAAAAGAGAGGACTGGAAGTACAGGATATGCAAAGAACAAGATGAGACGATGGAGCATTTGTCGATATGTAAAAAAGGTAGAGAGTTAGTAACGGAGAAAGTAAAAGAAAGAATGCAGAGGAGCGGATGGAAGGAATTGATGAATGGTCAACAAAGGGAGAAATGATAAATATGCAGTGTGGGAAAATACGAAAAGTGATGTGTGACTACTGTAGGGAAATAGGAGGAGGTTTATAAAAAAATGAGTAAGGAGGAAGAGAAAGAGTTGGAGTGGAGGAATAAAGGAAGATTAAGACATAAATAGTGTTAGAACATAAGTAAAGGAATATATATGCTGTTTTACATTATATATTATTTTGTAAAAAAACTTGACAAATTTATGCAAATAAAACACACCACTGCTGATAGAAAATTTACAAAAATAATAAAATCGTCGTATAATGCCATGTACAAATACATTATTGAGAAGGATGAGATGCCTTAGGAAATACTGGTCCGAAGAGGGGGCGAATAGAAGGGACAAAAATAAATGTGGGCAAAATGTGGTGAAAAGACGGAAAAGAAAGGAGAGAAGGATTTGGAAGTGCAGGATATGTAAAGAACAAAATGAGACGATGGAGTATTTGTCGATATGCAAAAAAGGTAGAGAGTCGGTAACGGAGAAAGCAAGAAAAGAATGCAGAGGAACGGATGGAAGGAATTGATGAATGGTCAACAAAGGGAGAAGTGATAAATATGCCGTGTGGGAAAATACAAAAAGTGATGAGAGCGAGCAGTGGCCCAGTTGGTCCGACTCTGGACTGCCACGCAGGCGGCCAGGGTTCGATCCCGCGGCCGGCACCAATGGATTTTTCCAGATGCTTTTTCTGCGAGCTCGGTGGTTCGAAACCCACCTTAAATTGTAGGTTCTCACAAATACACTGGGCCAATAGCAATGAGGTTGCAAAAATCGAGAGAGAAAAATAGTTCCGTAAATGAACAGAAAAACTAAAATAGTGGGCCCGGTGTAATAGTGATATAGTGAATGAAAGTGTTGTAAAAAGCCGAAAAGGCTATGCAAGTAAAGCTTACTACTACTACAAAAAGTGATGCGAGATCACTATATATGGAAATGGAGGAGGTTTGTAAAAAAAATGAGTAAGGCGAGGCAGAGAAAGAGACGGAGTAGAGGAATAATGGAAGATTAAGACACAAATAGTGTTAGAAAATAAGTAAAGGAATGCATATATGCTGTTTTACATTATATTATTTTGTAAAAAAAAAAATTTGAAAAAGTTATGCAAATAAAACACCACTGCTGCTATATTTTTTTTAATGAGCTATCAATATGAATAACGCATTATTATCCGTTTGCATTTATTCCGAAAATTCAGTCTTATTAATCGAAAACATTGAAAATTTCATGCTTTTACGATTTTTATTATTTCATTGAATAAAAAATAAAAATTAATTTAAAAAAATCATAAATTCGCAATGAAAAAAGTAAAAATCTCACCTGCAATGAACGACAATGGGGCAGGATCTTCCGCGATAGGATTTGTTGACTTTTCTGCGAAATTCCAGGAGCGCCTTGGTCGATTGTGGCACACCATTCTCGGGCCACGAGAGAAAATGAAATTGCGTCACTGTCCGCGTCTCGCCGGTTCGCAAATTTTTCAGATAAAACGATCTGACGAGATAATCGTCGCACCATATGTGCTCGGAAACGAGATGAACCTCGTAGATGTGATAAAGCTCGGAGCCTTCGTCGGGCCAGTAGCGATGACACATACCCCGTCCCTCCTCGGTCAGACGGGTCAGCATGACGATTACGACGCTTCCCTGTTCCCAAACGAGTTGCCAAAAATCTGCCGATGTCTGCGGCAGAGGTCCCTGTGTCGATATGTAGGCTGGATTTCTCGGATCATGATCGGTCTGGATAGAATCGACAAAAAACAAAAACAAAGGCAATACCGATTTAAAAAAAAAAAAATAACATTTTTTATTTCACTACATGACAATCTCTTTCGATCGAATTATTTTTTTTTTTTTTTTTAAATTTAGGCGTCCGCTGTAAAAATCTGCAATATGCAATTTTCGAGTAAATTAATGAAAATCCAAAAATAAAAAGCGCCAAACTGAAATAAAATGAGCAGTTGTGCAAAAATTCTGTTAAAAATTAATTGACTATTGATAAAATTTATCAATTACTAATCAAATTAATTCAAATTAATCCGATTCATTGATTGAAATAAAATAAATAAATTAATTATTAATTTGATTAATGAATGATAAATTAATTAATTATTCAAATTAAGCTGCTCTGGCAATCCCTTTCGTGTGCTAAAATATGTGCATGCTCCGCTCCGCTCTTCCTCGTCCTCTCTATATTTTTCGCTGGCTCGTTATTATGGGGATGAAAAACAAAAAATTGCCAATTTCTTTCCTCCTCCACACTTTCACTGTGGAGAACTTACCGGTATCTGCGAAAGTAGATTCAAGGCGGCATATCCGGGGCAAATCGTAGTATCGTATAATGCGTGGGACATGAATTTTGAAATTTGCAAAGCTAATTTTTCGACTTTCCGTTACATATAATATCTGCCCCGGGATCACAGAGACTCCCCGGTTTTATTATAACAAAAAAAAAAAAACTTTTCTTTCTTTTTTTTTTCATCAGAAAGAAATTTTCTTGCTATCGTCTCATTCGCCTTCTCTCCGAATAACCTTTTTTTAATTGAAAATAATTATCAAACAGGGAATTTGGTACGAATGTTATAAACGATTCCTTTTTTTTCTTCTTATTAATTAAGAACACAGCTTGTGTACTTTTGCAATTTTTTACAACAATTGTCATAATAATTGTTTGTAAAATTTTGTATAGTAATTGTTTGTAACGATTTTATAATAATTGGTTGAAACAATTTTTATTACAATTGCCTGCAACAATTGCTGTAATAATTTTTTATGATAATAATTTTATGAGAAATTTACTTACGATGGTCGAGGCGTTTATGTAGTCCGAATTGTTGGCATTGGAAAGATCATTGAGGACGACCCTCGAGTGATCGTAGGGCAGAGACGAGCCAGGACGATTGCGATCGGCGTTGAATTTTTCCGTAGCAATTTTCACGGACGATGGATCAGCCTCGTAGGCGCATATACCCGCCCATTCATGATCCAAACGATCCTTGTTCTTCAAATGATCTTCCATATAAGTCTGCAGAAAAAAAAATTTAATACCTGTTTACTGTTTTTTTTTTTTTTTTCGTCATTTAGCTTCCCCACAGAGGAAACTTTGTTTTCATGAAAAATTTGTTTTTCGAGATTTTTATGGCAGAGTGCTTAAAATGTTCCAAATAGTCAAGAAATCACATTAAAAAAAATATATATATATATATATATCTAGGTATGTATGTGCTGGGTTTGCGGAAATTCAAACAATTATATGTCGAGAGATGAATCACGCCCAAATTTTGTACACAAGTAGGACAGTAAGCCCACCTTGGTTTGTTACAATTTTTGTCAAAATTGCTCAGAAAAATTCAGATTTTATAGGATTTTAAATTTAAAAAATAAAAAAAAATCTGTACTCGCTCTAACTTTTGTATATTTTTAGCTAACAGGTCGAAACTTGTTACACGAATAGGCTAGGGGGACAGGGACGTTTGGCATTGAATTTCGCGACGATCCATCGAAGGGTTCAGATTTTATGAAATTTCGAATTTTTACGAGAATCGTTATATTAACTCCGACACTCGCGAATTTACGAATTTACCACTATCGAGTCAGCAATCTCAACATAAATAAGCCAGGGGATACTGATGTTCGATATTGCGTTTGAAAATAACTGTTTCTTAGATTTTCGAAAACTCGAGTAACGTCACAACACCCCTTGGTACTGGAGTATAAGGTTCGGTTTTTTTTTTCACCTAGGGTTATCTCCCGGACATAGTTATATCCGCCAAATATAATTCATGTTAAAAGGATGGGCTATCAGTCGGATAATATTTTATCCGTCGGTGAAAAAAATCGCGAAAGTAAATCGAATTAGCGCATAATCATAGAGTGTGTGTGTGTGTGTAATATTATATATTACAGCGTATGCTGTAACTTGAAAAAAAAAATGAATCAAGGATACACGAAAGCGCCATCTGCAAAATTGCCAAGAATAGATTCAGAGATGTTCCTAATGCAAATAAACTCTTTTTTCCGGCGTTTGATACAATTGTGTGTTTAAGCAAAATGGTAAAAAACAATATTTGTATACACTTTCTTCGATTGTTCAGGTATTAGTCATGTTTGAATCCCATTCACATGCTACATATTTACGAATTACGAAGATTTTTTTTTGGGTTAGGAATGATTGGCTGCTCTCGAATTTCTTAATTTTACCGCTAGGGGCACTGCTGCGCTGGGGTGTTGTGACGTCACTGTCACGTGATATACGTTTGAAACGCGACTAAATTTTCAAGCTGGTATAATTAATTAAATAATTATGGGTAACTGAAAAAACCTATGCAAATTATGTTTTTGAATAATTATTGTTTAGAGGTAATTTAAAAGTTGAAAATAATGCAAGTTCTCTATTAATGAAGACACTGTGAGAATTAACCTAGATCACAAGAGAGAGAGAGAGAGAGACATGATTTTTTTTTTTCAACGAATCGATAAGATAAAAAATTAAAAATACGATTTTTTTTTTTTTGGATAAATCAAATTTACCAGAACCATGTGACCGGTGGAGATGTCCATGTTGGTAAGGGCAGCGGCTTCCTCGCCCCAGGACGATGTGCTCGAACGATTGGACTCGCTCTCGCGCGACAGCAGACTTATGATTCTCGGTGATTCGGGCTTGTCGCTCGGCTGTTTCGCTTGCATTCTAGCCCTGCAAAGATCCTGATAGTCCTTCGAGGCTTCGGGATCGGGTGTCGCAAGGCCGGCCAATTTTGCTCGTGATTTCGCGTGTTTTCTCGCTATAACGAGAGTCACGATGGCCGCTGCCGCTGCCGCAGCACCACCGGCCGCGACCGTCGCACCAAAGAGCCCGGGACTCATGGGTTTCGGTGCAACCTCGATTTCCAATGTCGGTGGTAACTTCACCTAAAATCCATACCATTCGATAGTTGCAAAAAAAAACCCCCTTTTTTTAAAATTAATTCCTTATTTTTTTTTAGTTCAATTGTAATTATTTTATTTTCATAATAATAATAATAATAATAATAATAATAATTTAATGTAGCTCAATTAATAATTATGATTCAATGAAAAAAAAAATTATTTTTCAATTCCTTACCTTGTCTCCGATTCCGGCAGTTCTGACCTCCATTCCCGTAGCTTTCTGCAATTCCTCGCGTATCATTTCTGCAACAATAACAGTTTTTTTTTTTTTTTTCAATTAATCAGAAAAAAAAATTAATAAAAAATTACAAATTCATTGATTACTGAAAAATAAATTTATCTTACTGATTCGTTGAGCTACGGCAATTGAGTCATTGGGAAGCTCCCTGGTCACGCGAAATGTAACCTCCGCACGGCCTACGCGAACATCGCTGAAAGACTCGGGATCCAGTTCCAGGAGTTTGGCAACTTCCTCCACGACTTTTTCACCCTCCGACCATTTTGTAAATTCATTGTTGAATTGTATGTAAACGTGATCGACATCGACATTTTTGTAAGTCTTCCCGTTGTAATTGACCTCGGAGGATATTTTTTTCACTTGAGGAGGACGCAAAAATTCATCGTCGTATTTTTCATGAACTTTGATTTTTCGTTCGTCATCGATGCGGATAGCTAAGAACGGAGTGCATCGATTAACGAAGTTTTAATAACGAAATGATAAATATTTGATGAAAAAAAGAAGGGGAGGGGAACTCGGTTTTTAAAAAATATTTTTTTATATTTTTGTATTTGTTAATTTATGAAAGACTAACGAGCTGCTGGCGATTGAGTCTTGAAGGCGTAATTGTTTGTGGAATAGAGTGGTCCGGGTTTTTTGACGTCGACGCGTTCGGGACGTTGAAAAGCCGCGAGATTACGACTCCAAAGTAGCGCATTTATATCGTCATCGAAGACCACGTCATCGGGTTCTGAAACTTGTTTTAAAAACGAAAAAAAACATGTCTTTTGGAAAAATTTCAGACTTTTTGAGAATAATTTCCGATATATTGGAGACATTGTAGATAGTAAATATATCAGACATTTTATAGACGCATTTCTGAGGTCTTTTAGTCATACTTCAGACTTTCCAGAGATATTTAAGCGTTTCAGACGTTTTTTTCGGACATTTCAGTTATATTTGAAACATTTTAGAGATATTTCACACCTTTTCAGACAAAAATTTAGAGATATTGCAGACATTCTCGAAATTTTTTTTAACATTTCAGACATGTTTTCGATATTTCAGGCGTATTTCAATGATTTTTGAAACATTTCAGGCCTAATTTAATCATATTTATGATATTTTAGAGAGGTTTCAGGCATTTCAGACCTATTTCAGCAATCACAAATTTTTGGAAATTAAATTTAAATTAAAAATTAAATTTTTGAAAATCATAGATCTACCTAGATCATCGTATAAAAGAAGCTTCATAAATTCAAGTCGACCTAATATCATGTTCGAGCGCATTTGCTTATTGTATCTCCGTTTATATCCACTCAAATCTCAGAGGATTCACATAATATCATAGTCAACTTGAGGACAATCTTTAGACTCTTCGTTCATCATGGCAATCGCATTAAAAATCGTAAAAAATTTCTATCGGTACAATACCGGTCGAAAATGAAATCCAAGAATTCTCGTAGTTCAATACAAGATTAATAATCCTTACCTTGAAAAATAGGGGAGAAGTTGTAATGGAAAAAGGAAAATATTTTTGCGATAAAACGTGCGGATGATGTTGCGGCAATTGCGGAACAGGAGAAGGTTTAAAAAGTATACACAAAGGACCTGGAAGGATGGGCACAGGAATATAAGATGGAAATAAATGCTAAGAAAACAAAGATAATGATTTTTAGAAACGGAGAAAGAGCTAAAGAGAACGACAAATAAGGAAATTAAAGGAGAGAAGGTTCAGATATAGTAAAGCAATTCAAATATCTGGGATAATGGTTTACATATAAAAATTCGAGCTGGGCCCATGGAAAGATAACACCAGGGAAAAAGCAAACTGCCAAGAATACGGTGTGGGGAATTTGAAGAAGGGCAGGGAGAAATGTAATGGATGAGAGAATTTATTTGTTGGATACGATAGTAAAGGCGGGAGCAATGTATGGCGTAGAGATATGGGGAATTGGTGATATTATAAGCATATTTGAAAAGGTACAAAGTAGGTATTGCCATGACGGGCGCTAGGTGTGGATAGAACAACACTAATTTATACATGGATAAAAGAATTGGGAGTGCCTGCTACTATGGAATATTTGATAAGAGAAAGGGTGTTAAGGTACATTGGAGAGGTGACAAGAATGGAGGAAATAAAATGGCCAAAAATTTGTTTGTTGGAAGATGTAGGATAGACGTACCAGTTATGGCCACTGTATACCGTGTTTGCGGTCACTTCGCATTTCCCTAGATTTTCTTAAAATTTCAAGGCTGTGTTTACTTCATCGAATTTTGGAAATATTCTGTGTGGGAAAATACAAAAATGTGATGTGTGATAACTATTTAGGGAAATAGAGGAGGTTTGTAAAAAAACATGAGTTAGGAGGGAGAGAAAGAGTTGGAGTAGAGGAATAAAGGAAGATTAAGACATAAGTGTTAGAAAATAATTAAAGGAAATATATATGCTGTTTTACATTACATTATTTTGTAAAAAAAACTTGACAAAGCTATGCAAATACAACACCACTGCTGATACAAAATTTACAAGAATAATAAAATCGTCGTATAATGCCATGTACAGATACATTATTGAGAAGGATGATATGCCTAGAAAATACTGGTCCGAAGAGGGGGTGAATTGAAGGGACAAAAGTCAATGTGGGCAAAATGTGATGACAGAGGGAAGACGGAAAAGAAAGGAGAGAAGCATTTGGAAGTGCAGGATATGTAAAGAACAAAATGAGACGATGGAGTATTTGTTAATATGTAAGAAAAGTAGAGAGTTAGTAACGGAGAAAGCAAGAAAGAATGCAGAGGAGCGGATGGAAGGAATTGATGAATCGGAAATAAAGGGAGAAGTGATAAATATGCTGTGTGGGAAAATACAAAAAGTGATGCGTGATTACTTCAGGGAAATAGAGGAGGTTTGTAAAAAAAAAAATGAGTAAGAAGGAAGAGAAAGAGATGGAGTATAGAGGAATAAATGAAGATTAAGATATAAATGTTTGATAGCAGGATGTGTTTTTTAAGAATAGTGTTAGAAAATAATTAAAGGAATATTGCTGCTTTACATTACATATTATTTTGTAAAAAAAGCTTGACAAAGCTATATGCAAAAAAAAAACACCACTATATATAATCCTCACCTTGCCTCAACACCTCATCAAGATCCATTCGCTGTACCAATCCGCTCTCCGTATCCAATTCACTTTTTCGTCGATTGTTCAAACGTTCCAACGACTCCTCGACCCGTGAAATGGCTTCCTGATTATCCTCCTGCTCAATACTTTCCTGATCTTCATCATTATCATTGTTTTCCGTATCGGGCCATCCCACATTCACCTTGTCATCGTCGTTGCCATCGTCATTATCCAAAAATTCCATTCTCGAAGAATCATCGTCACTCCTTTTTGGCAATGTGCCATTCGTTATCATGAAATTCCAAAGATTTTTGTCAATTTGAGCATTTTTCCAGCGTCGATTTTTCACGACTCTCGGTATTTCATCGTCACTCAAGCTCGTGAAAATTTTCTCGAAATTTTCGGGCTTATCGATTATCGATGATTTAAGATTATCAAAAGTATTCTCGTCCCAGTGAGGCTGTCGTCTCGATCGATAAATCGGTTTTTCATAATTGACGCTCAAATGTTGTGCCAATTGATGAAAATTTGGATCAACGTCAACGGGATTCGGTGCCTCGTCGATTTTCATATCTTGGAATTTTGATGATCGATGACTTTCGGGTTTCTTGCGAAATGACGAATACACGTAAATATAATCATCCGGTGAATCATTTTTTCGTGAATCGTGATTTTCGTATTTTGGTTTTTTCGATGAAACCGGTGGATAGTACTTTTCATTGGCATAATCACCGTAACCATGACCGCGAATCGGTGTAAAATTTACCACCGCGAGAGGCTGAGCATCCTTTCAGAATTAAAATAAATAAATAAATAAATAAATAAATAATAATTTCCTATATTTTTTTTTTCAATCTGTACCGAAAAATATTACTAAATTTACAGAGCTTTGGGCAAGATTGTACAATTTTTTTGTTTCTTAATTACAATTGCATCGAATAATTCTTTTTTTTTTTTTAATTTTTCGATCCTTTAAGATAGTAAAAAAAAAAAAATCCCATCACGTTTTCCCTTTTGCCTGTGAATAAATTTGATGATAAAAGAAATTTGATGCATGTCCCACAAACCTGATTAGGCACGTCTTCTTTCCCATAAACGTCATTCGCATTACGATCCTCGACGTTCGTTAATTTCTCACAAATCTCCGACTCGTGTTTCAGCCGGAAACGAAGACTGTAAAGGGAGCTCTGCATGACACACTGGGTATACGGATGAGTCCACTCGTAACCACCCAATACGAGTCTCTCCAATTGTTTTCGTAATATTTCGAGTTCCGTTGAGTCAAGATCATATCGATAAATGTCCTCGTCGTCGAGCCCGCCAAACGCACTTACGCATCTTCCAAAAGCCGAGTCTATCGATTTTTGTTTAATTAAAAAAAAAAATTAATTGCTATTTTTTTTATCGATCATCTTTTTTTTTTTTTTTTTAATTAACGAATTAAAAATTAACTTAGAAAACAAAATGTGAAGAACAAAAATTTCGAAATTTCTTTTTTAATAGTTAAAAATAATTGAAATTTATGTATAAACGTAATTCATTTGTGTTAATATATTCTTACCATCGTAGCAAGTCTCCGCTCCTGTTCTGCACACATTTTTACTGAAAAGACAGCCTGGAAAGGGGAATAAGTGGAAATTTGAGAAAAAAATTCGGATTTTTTTTTTCGTAAATTTATATAATTTCCCTTGCTCATATTTCAACGTCGATTGTTTCGTGGGTATTTTCGTTTTAGATCATAATTAAAGACGCAAATTGCCCCTCGCCACGCAGTCTCTGGGGCGTTACGTGTGGGCGAATACGTTCGATATATATATATATAGATGCACTTATAACCGACCGCCGCGCCGGGAATCGCAAACTTGCTTCGGGTGCATCAATGAATGTCACGTGACTGCATTAAAGCTGCGCATACAGGGGTACTCACAGGGCAACCGGAAGGTAAAAGCTATTTTCAATTTGCCTCAAAAAAAAAAAAAAAAAAATAACGTTTACCCTTTAAAATATATGAATCACGGAAATTTCACTTGAAATAAAGTTTTAAAAATCTCATCGACTCGTGAAAAAATAATTGTGACATTATCATTGTTTAAGAATTAAATTTATGAGACAAAGAATTGCTTGAATCCTTATTTTCGTGATACTGCACGATTACGGAGAAATAATTTGAAATTCAACCTAACTGCCCCTTTAATAATTTTACGAGGGCTCTGAACATTAATAAAGCTCGACCTTAATCGGGTCAGATATTTTCGGTGGGCCAATATACTCCCTCAGATTCAATCGAGAATTCCCCAAAGTGAAAATAACGTGTCTCCGGGCACTCTGACCGTGAAATATTTATCAGCGGACGATTGGAATACCGAGGGTAAATAGGTAAAAGCCTGTATTGTGAGCAAAAAAATTTCAATGCAAAATAACGCATTAAGGTTTAAAAAAGAAAAATCCATTACCGAAAAAAAATGGGCAATGAATAAAATTCCATTACCCATTACCAAAATAATGGACGATGGATTCAATTCCATTACCCATTGCCAAAATAATACAGGTAATGAATTAAATTCCATGAACACTTTCGTTTTTGTGCGTTTTGTCGTTAAATTTTTACCTTTGAACAAAATTACGGTGTAATCTGTAATCAGCGGGGGCGGGGGGGGGGGGGGGGGGAAGTGGAACAGAAAAAATTGCATTTTTCTTTGCTATTTAAAAAAAATTCGAAACATACTGATGAAATTTCAAATAGCCATATCTCACTGGCCGTTTAATCCATTCAGGCGTATGGAGGGTGCTTCGAAAAGCCCTCGAGCAGAGAATGCAGCTTGGTTCATCCTGCGTCATCTCAATTTTTTGTACCGAAAGTAGCCCTTTGAAAATCGGCGAATTTGAGTGCAAAGGGATGTGTGTATGGAAAAATTAGCAAAAAAACACGATGGTCTGACTTTTAAAATTTGTAAAAAATAAATAAAAAGATTGTGCCTCGATGAACCGAGCGAAGTTTTAAAGCTAAAACTGTCACGAAGAGAATTAGCACTATTTCAGGGGATAAAAAATGTGCATTTTTCGTTTTTTTTTTTTGGCTTTTTCATATCGAATTTTGAGTCATCCCCAAAAAATTCGATGCGATTCGTAATCAGCGGAAAATTTTCGACCGCCAAGCGCCTGAAAATATGGTGAAAAACGGAAAAAAAAAATTCTCAATTTTTTACCCACTTTTTCGAAAACCTGAAAATACCCAAATTTCAAATGTCCATAACTTCGCTCAGGATTGACGGATTTGGACTTATCGGGGGTGTTTTGAAAAGCCCAGAAGTAGAATTAGAGAATTCCGTTCGATGTTACTTTGTAAATTCGTAAAAAATAAAAGAAAAAATCTTAGCTCGACGAACCAAGCGCCATTTTAAAGCTAAAACGGTTGCGAAAAAAGAATAGAGTACCAACTCTTCCGGGAAGCGAATGAAACAGGGATTTTAATGAACCCTCACATTAAATGAATAAATTATGTGATGTTTCGTTTTTTCGTATAAATATAATTTAATCCATTACCCATTACCAAAATAATGGATAATGGTTTTAATTCCATTTCCCATTACCAAATACTGGGCAATGGATTGAATTTCACAAATCATTGCAACAATAATAGATAAAATATTTTAGTAATATTACATTTTACTTAGACAATGAATTATTTGCAACTTTGATTGGGAGAGACGGCAGGCGATATGTCGTGCAATAAATTTTTAAGTAAGTTTCCTTGGACGTCAGACTTCGATAAGAGGAAAATCCAGTAATAATCAGACGTTTGTTTTTTCCCGAAAAAAACTTTCCACATTTATCGTTTGAATAGTTTTTTTTTTCAGTTCATCTGCGGTAACCAATTCGAAGATTCATTGGTTTTGTTAATTTATTTTAAAATTTAAGAGTTACGTAGATTTAAGCCACATTATTATTATTATTATTATTATTATTATTGTTATTATTATTATTAAAATGTGAGACCGTACATCTCGATGACGTCGGTCCAATGAAAATACCCTCTCAATATAGATATTCTCTCGTCGCTAGAGATTATCTACAGTCCAGCTTTATAATTTTACGATAAAAACAAAAATAGCATCCAATAGCTCGAATCGGTAAACAGAAGAGAGTGGTTTTTTTTTTTTAAGTTTCAGTCAACCCTGATAAAAGTAAAAGGAGGATGAAAAAGAGAAAAACGGTTTTTTGCAGAAAAAAAAAATGATGAAAAACACGTTTATAATTGATTTTGATGAACTTACCGACCTCACCGTCCCCGAGAACGAGACATGGAAGCAAGCAGAGGACAAGCAGCTCCAGGCTTGTCTTCCACCACCGTTTACGGCCCATGGATGTTGCTGAAAAACAAAAACAAAAACTAAAACAATGATATTTCTATATGGCTTTAAAATTTCAAATTCATTGTTGAAAGTTATGAAACCATGAACGTCAGACATGGTTATTATTATCGTTATCATTGTTGTTATTATTGTTATCGTCAAAACATTAAGGTGTGTATGTTGAGTGACGAAACGAGATGCTGGCTTTATATTCGTGAGAACGTCACGAAAATATTGTTAACTATACATTTATATATATATATATATATATATATATATATAGTCATACGTATATAGTCATAGTATATAGTCATACGTGAGTTACGAAAGGTCGCTGCGCGAAAATCAATAATAGCGAGTTATAGATGTGTACGCGTCTCCGGTGAACCACCCATAGTAACAATCGTATACGTTGCTTTTCCGTCGTTGATTACCCGAAAGTTTTCATATAAACTCCGATTGAAAACATCCAAACAAAGCATCCCTGATACGACAATGAAATTTGTGAATAGCGAAAGGGAGAAATAGTTGCGAGATACAATCATTCAAAGGGAAGATGAAAAGACGCTTGCTCAGAATTACGAGGCTTTGTGTGTACATATATAAACGCGCGAGAGACTCTATGGATTGCCACGAAAGAGCATCAGGTTGTCCTAGCTGTTCCACATCAAGCTGATGATTTTTCACGCAAAATTCGATTTTGAATCATTTGATTCAATCATTCGATTGAATCATACATGGAATTTTTTGTTTCAGTTTTTTTTTTTTCTTCTCTTCGTCAGCGGTTGTTTTAACCAATTGTTGACTTTTTGAACTCTCAAAATTATGATTATTATTATTGATATTTGAGAATGTACCCAAAAAAACTACTGAAGAAATTTCAGATTTTTCTGAAACAACATATTTTTGAATAAGCATGTAAAATAAAATATTTCGATAGCCACGCGAAAAATATACATGAAGTAACACCTACGTGTTCGGATAATCGAAAATTAATATTTAAATTAATTTTTTCGAGAAAACTTATTCTGAGAAAATAAAACCTTTGAAATTGAAATTTTGCATTCGAGAACTCTTTTGTATCGATATATCCAATCAGTATGTACAAAAACCTATCGAATTTACGGTATATCCTGTTCTACAATAAAAATAGAAATAAAAAATACATTTTTTTTGCGTTTTTTGTTTTAGAAAAAAAAAAAGAAAAAAATTATCGTGATTTTTCGAAATTATTTGTTGCAGACTAAAAAGATTTTTTACGCACTTAAAAAATAAAATGAACCATCTGGTAAAATGTACTTTCCCTTTCTAGCGATATACTCTCTGCCATTGGCCAGACGGCCAAAGGTATTAAAATCGTGCCGCACCCTCGTGAAGAAGAAACGACAGTCCTTACTTTCGTACGAATCCCTTGACGTGAAAAAAAAAATCTTTTAACTCTTACCAGGGCTTTAGTCGACGGTGATTTTTTTCTCAGTTGGCCATAATCTTCGTGGGTTTTTTTTTCTATCCGGTCCAGGGCAGCCTTTTTTTAGCTGCTGATTTATCAAATACACAATTTTCTTCCCTTGTGACTTTGTGTTTTTTTTTTCAAACGTTCAACATTTCTCGATTTTTTTTTTTTTTTTTTTTTTTTCGAAACACTTTTGACTCGAATCTTGATCGTGTGCACTCGTCAAAGTGGCAACATCGACTGGCTCGTCACAGTGCCACGGAGAGGGCGTGCGTTGGATTTCAAATCGATTGCACAAGCCGGCTTCTCTCCCTCTCCCTCTCTCTCTCTCTCTCTCTCTCTCTCTCTCTCTCTCTCTCTCTTTCTCGTCCTCATCCTCTTCAACCCCCTCTTGCAACCCTGTTTCATCCTCCAAAGCTCCTCATCGACAAAGGGTACAAATATATTTCAAAACTCAAATATACATAGTAAAATCTCCAGGGGGTTACTCTCACCACCCACGAAATACCCTTTTCCACTCCACAAACAAAACGAGGCTCACATAATATATACAAACAACTGTCAGATGTTTTTTTTTTTAATTTTTTTTTCGAACGTTAAATTGGCAAAGCTTGGAAATTAAAAGCATTGAAGATTTATTTTCGTTTTTTTAATTAACTTTTCTCTCTCTCTCTCTCTCTCTCTCTCTCTCTCTCTCTCTCTCTCTCTTTCTCTCTCGTGTTTTACTTCACGTAGATTTAACGAAGGTTAAGAATTTATAGAGTTAATTTTACAAAATCATCAATTTTATCCTCAAGATGCGAGAAAAATTTCTAAAAATTATGGAAATTATTTACTCAATTGGATGGTTGTTATTTCAATTACTCATTTGTTATAATGATTTTGAATTTCGCAAGGAAAATTGTTATTACCTTGATATTTATTTAACAAGGGTCTACAAATTGTGTGAATAATGTGAATGAACAGCGGTATAACCGTAAGAATTTTGTTTTTCAAAATTCAATATTTCGAAAACCATTGCGGTGCGCCAAAAATCCTTTTAGGCAAAGTTTTATATCATCGTCAAAAAGAAAGGTATGTGCCAATTTTCAGCCAAATCGGTGGGGTGTCGCTTTCGGAAGTACAGCCGAAATATTGATAAAATAATCAAAGATCGAGCTAATAATTAATTGCGAATTTATCTCGAAACGAAGGAATTCAAAATTTCAAGAATTTATTTTTCAAACAAAAGATTTGACGCTAAAAAAATGTCAAAACTGACTTCCATTTCAATATCTAACAAAAATACATTTATATTAATAAATAAATAGTAACTGGTGCGAATGAATTTTTTTCTAATCGCTAACGATCAACGAAAAGGCTAAAAAGTTTATGAAAAGAAATAAAAAATTGTTTTTTTACTGATAAAAAAAAAGAACTCTCTTGTTCGTTCTACCATATGGTGGACAATTCGGACTTATATATTTGTGGGTTGGACGCTTTTACGCTGGCCAGGAGTTTGTCCCTCGCCCCTGAGATATCGATTAGGAACACTTGTTGCAGAGGGCATTTTCGTGCCTGTGGGAGTTCTCGCGATCGTGTGAATTTTGAAATTTCTATTTTCCATGAGTAATTGATAAATTCGATTTATCTAGTAGAAAAGAGATATTTGAATCATGCTCGTATAAATTGTATATATAATTCGTATGTAATAAAACCCAACCCAACCCAACCCAAGTTGACCAAAAATTAATCGTGATAAACGAGTTTATATATTGACACGACAAATTTCCATTTATCTTTATCCTTTTTTTTTTGAGCCCTTCACAGTAAGAACACTATATAAAGTCTTAGACAACTCAGAGAGAAAGAGAGAGAGAGAGAGAGAGAAGAAGAAGAAGAAGAACATAATTTATTATACTAGGGCAAGGGGCCCTTGAGTACAAAGAACAAACTTAGAGTAGATAATATTAATTACTTACATGTAATTAATTAATATTAATTACTCAATTATTAAATGAATAAATATAAATGAATCAATGAATCGATAGAAGTAAGCAAGCTTAGATGCAAATTTAAAGGCACAGTAAGGATGGAGAATAAAGAATAAACAGTGGAGTCCGCACGAAAAATAAAGTGAGCAGATAGTCCTAAGCAGAGTGATAGTGTGTATAGTATGTTTTATAGAGAAGAGATCGTGTGTTTATTTTATTTGCTTTGTGTTAGAAAGAGATGATGATGATGATGATAATAATAGTATTTATTGCCCAAAATTGAACAAACATTGTAGTTCGTTACCGAAGCTACGAGATATGCATTACAAAAATAGTATAGATAAGTAAAGAGAAACCATGTGGGAGAAATTAATATCGAAGTAATAGTAATGAAGAGATGTAGAAATGTAAAGTAGAAAGAGAGAGAGAGAGAGGAACTCTGCGAGAAACGAAGATATCGTTATTGGAGAGAAAAAAGAGCTTGACGAGAGATCTTTTCGAGTCAAAATTGTCCCCATATGAATCTGCCTGCACTTATTTATTTCCCAATGCAAGTGCACCTGTGTGACGGAAGGTTTAAATAGCGTTCCGCAAATTCTCAATTTGCATGTTTTTTTACAGTATAGCCGATGATAGAAAGAAACTTTCCGAGAGCTACAGGACAAAATAAGCGCTTTTTCCGAGCTTTAATTTTCGATGCTTCGGTCAAAAACGACGAACGAGCGATGCGCCAAAGTTTTCTCCTATACACTCTTCGACTGTACGTATGCTCGTCAAGATTTTGCGACATGACAACATTATTACGGGGATATGCGATGTGCGATTTAAGGTAGTTCTATATGCGCGCGTGCAGCGAGAGAGAGAGAGAGAGAGAGAGAGAGAGAGTTGGATCGCTCGCAGCCTAGATAGATCATGGCTATAGCGGATAACTTTGACTTGTGATAATCGAAAAAATTGATGGTCGACGATTCTCAGAAGTTTCCGCACAATGACCCTCGTAGTGTTTCTCTAACGATTTTTGGTAAAAAGTTGCTGATTTCAACAATAATTATCTCAAATTTGGACTGGTATTATGTTTCGAAAAAATTCTAAGGAAAATTCATAGCGATTAAACTATCTATATCATAGGCAAAAAATAGTTATAACCAAAGTTGTGGAAAATAAAATTTCCTCCAAGTTTGCATGATTATGACCATTTTCAGTGTAAAGTTTAAAATAAACAAGATAATCTATTAATTAAATTTAACCCTCAAATTCAAGATTTCGACTGAACTACAAATGGTGAATTCCCGAAAACCTGGGATTTAGACTACCAATGACCCCCATGAACGATTCGTGAAGGAAAATTGCTGTTCGGAATTATTGCAATTTCCAATGTATCTATAGCGACTGGGAAATAGACCGTCCCGTCCGTACATGAACCAGCTGTTGATATCCCGGCCAAAAACAAACCCATCGTACAATTTATTTATATTTCAATCATTTTTTATGCGTGAGCGTACACCGTAATTTGTAAAATTATTTTCATAATGGAAGCAGGGGGCGTTGGTATGCGCATAATTGTGTTTTTGTTCAACGGTAGGTTGGGAAAGAGACAGAATTATGGATCCGAAATCACAAAGTCAAAGCAACTCGTTTAAAAACGAATTATGAATTCAAGTGGTGGGGGGGGGGGGAGACTCGTTCTTATAATTGCTTCATTGCAGTGCGATCATTGTTAGTGACATCGATGAAATGGAACATCAAGTATCCAAGAACTTCATATAAATTGATCGTTCGTTTCGGAAAATCGGAAAAAAAATCTGAGAAATGTGTTTTATGGGTTGATCAGCGACAAATTTAAAAGTCGCGGGCAGTTTGAATTTAAAAAATTTATCGCCTGGATGGTAGCGATCCTGGAGCTCAAGAGCGGCGGCAGTAGAATGAACTACGAAAATAATCACAATAATTTACGAAAAAAACAGACATAACCTCAAAAAAAAAATATATACAAATCGTTTGTGATGCAATTATCAGTAAAAATTGTCGATAAAAGTGATTAATCATCGAGGGATTCATAATAAAATCTAGCGAATAAGTTCGGAGACTCGAAAATCAACGCAAGCATCCGAGGTATCGTGTTTGTTTTTTCTTTTTTTTTTTCAATATTTTTAACGAATGCACTCTCCGAAAATCCATTGAAAAAATCATTTTCACAAAAAAAAAAAAAATCCTTCATGACACAATTGACGAATTTTCGAAAAAAAAATAACGTTTTTTTTTTAAATAAATTTCTTTTCGAATTTTTTTTTTTTTTTTCATTTTGGCGCGTACTATTGGAGTCTTAAATGTCTGCTTTCAGAAAATTTACTGAGGCTGCCAAAAAAAAAAATTTTTTTTTCAAAATACAAAAATGAATAGTATCGGTGAGACGTGCAATGAGCTTAAGAAAGATTACGACTCCTGTTTTCACGTGTGGTTCTCTGAGAGATTCCTGAAAGGCGACATGAATGACTCCATGTGTGCTCCCATCTTCAAAGTTTATCAGCAATGCATCAAGGTAAAAGAAAAAAAAAACAAATTTTTCATAATTTAGACGAGAGTTTGGCGAAAGATTGAGTATAATGGAGGCGTGCAACGAGCTCAAACAGAATTACGACGCCTGTTTCAATTATTGGTTCTCCGAGAGATTTCTCAAAGGCGACAATAACGATAGCGCGTGCTCGTCGCTGCTCAAAGTTTACAAAGAGTGCGTACAGGTGAGTAAGCCGGTAGTTCGATCCGGAGAACGATGTTTATTTTTGTTTTGGAACGAAAAAAAAGACTAATTTCGATACGCTGGAGGGGAAAAAAAAAAAAACGAAATTTCGACGATTTTTATGTAAGAAAAAACGTTTCAGACTCTTCCTCGGTGGAAAAAATTATGATTACTATTATTGGCGGTCTGCGATTCTTGTTGAACGGCAAAAGATTGCGTAAAAGTGATTTTCAGGTTTCATTTCGTACATTTTTTTTTTTCTTATCTCATTCATTCAGCTCAATTATAGCTGGTCATTATGATTAATTTTCTTGCAATTGAGAGGAGGCATTGTAATTACTATTTTATATCATTGAAACTGTTTGGAGCAATTATAAAGCAATTTTCGTTTCATTAAAATCGCTCAAACTATCTTTAATTAAATTTCATTTGATTGCAATTGCACCGAGTAATTTTCATTAATTTTTGTTTCATTATAATTGCAATTTTTTTTTTCTTCACTTCATTTATTCATCAAACGAACGATTAATCCATATCGCATCAATTATTCGAGCACGAAAACAATTGAATTAACATTCAATCGAATTTTCTCTTGACCGAAAATTAAAAAAAAAAAAAAACAAAAAATCATTTTATCGATCAATTTTACCTCCCTTTCTTTCTTTATCTGTCCCAGAAAGCTATGAAAGAGCAAAATATAGAACTGAAGGACGTCGAGGTTAATCACCTGGGCACGGAAAAGGAGAAAGGTCCTCAGAGCTGACGAGTCATCGGTGACGAGAAAAAGCAAAGAAACAAAAAAATTGTAAATAAAAATTACGAGGAAAGGAGCTCGAGGGATGGTGCATGGATTTTCTCATCTCGCCCATTGACGATCGACGTGCTTCTCTCTCTCTCGTTGGGCGCCTCGTTCTTCGCTGAATACCTTCGCGCAAGCTCCTTGCAATATTAATTTTGCACGATTTATCGCCTCGAGATGGAGAGGAAATGGGCAAAATTTTTCCAAATACATACAAATATTGAAATTTCAACTTTTTTTTTTCAAGTTTATTCTTTTACAATTTGATACTAGATATTTTTTATTTAAAAAAAATGCAATAAAAAAAAAAAATTTTCATCTCAAATCAAAGATGAAAAATTTATGTTTAAAGCCAATCTTTTTAAAATACTTTTCAATTCTCGTAATTGAAATAAAAAATTTAAAAAAAAAAAAAATTCTTACGAAGTTTGAAATTTTCAATTTTGCCCATTTCCGGTCAAAAAAAAAACAAGAGTGGGAATAATGTTGGACGTAACTTTATTTTTCCAAATTTGATCATAGAAAAGACGAAATTTGGCTCGAGCCCTGCCGAGGCTCGCAGAGCTCAAGGAAAATTATCGTGTGCAATAATCGTTGAAACGAATGTATCGTGGGAGAAAAATTTAGAAATCGCAAAATGTACGTATAAAATTAAAATTAATGATGAACAATGATGATAATAATTTTAATCGCTGCCCTTGGACTCAGCCTCGCTCGACGAGGGCGTATCTTCGGCCTCTTCCTCCTCGCTCGTCTGCGAACTCGATTTTTTCGCTACTTTCGCTTTCTTCTTTTTGCTATCGTCCTACAACGAAAAAAAGAGCGATTTAACAATACTTTTTTTTTTTACAAACTATCATTATTATCATTGATATTTAATTTATTTCTTTTTTCCCTGATCCCTCGAGGGGGATTTGGCGAATTTTGAATTTTCTAAAAATGCAGGAATGGAAAATTGAAAAATCAAATTGCACGCCATGGGAGAGCTTCGCGAGCGAGTTATAATTAATTAGCGAGCAATGTATACGAATTTGTGATTTTAAAGCTTTCTTATTTAATTTCAACGTACCCCCGACGACGATCTCTTCTCTTTCTTCGATACTTTCTTCTTTTCCTCCTCGCTCATTGCATCCTCGTCATCCTCCTCCTCCTCCTCTTCCTCGTCATCGGATTTCACATTTTTCTTGCTCTTCTCCTTCGTATCGGACTCATCGTCGGATTCGCGTGTTTTTTTATTTTTTTCTTTCCTGCTCGTCTTTGCGCTCTCGATCTCCTCCTCGTTCGCCGTGTCGCGTGTTTTTTTCTTATTCCTACGGCTCTTCTCATCGCTGTCGGCCTCGCTGCTGCTCTCGTCGCTTATGTACTCTTTGCTCTTGAACGACGAGCCGCTCATCATTTTCGACGGCGTGACGATATCCTTCTTTCCGTCCTTCTTTTTTCTCTCCGATTTTTCGTTCTTTGATTTTTCCGCAGCTCTCTCCTTCGCCTCCTTAGCACCGCCGCTCTCCTCGTAATCCTTCATCGCTTCGGCATATTTTTTCTTCAAAACCGTCGCTTTGTCCTCCCACTCGCTCTTGTCCTTCATTTCCTTCCACATCTCGCCGCCTTTTTTCGCTATTTCCGTCACCGATATTCCCGGATTTTCCGACTTAATTTTCTCGCGCGAGCTATTGAGCCATAGCATGAAAGCCGTCGCCGGCCTCTTCGGCTTATTCTCGTCGCGTTCCTTCTTCTTCCTGCGCTGCTTTCTCGGCTTTTCCGACTGGAGAGTATTAAAATATATATATATATATATATATATATATATATATATATATATATATTAGGGTGGTTCAAAATAACCCGACCCCCGAATATTTTTCGGGAAACCCTCTGAAAAGCTTTAGGATGATGGAAAAAGATATTTCCCACTGGCTGGGCGAAAATGAATAAGATTTAGAGGTCGCGCAAACGCGTTTTTTGCCTAAATTGGTCATTTCTTTCGTTTTTGCGTTTTTATTTAGAAAAAAAAGGTTTCAATTGGAAACGGTTCGAATCAAGGGCTGACGATTTTTTTCACAATCAAATACACTATAGAGACATGGGGAAAAAATTCCAAAACCGTTACCGAACCCATCGATTATGAGATAAAAAATCTTTCGCGTTATTTTTTTGTTAAAATCACTTTATTTTCGAAAAATTCCAGCTGGCATGATTTTTACGAGATTCAACTTGTGCCAGTCTAGATTTCTTCATCAAGTGCTATAGTTTCATACAAAAAATCAGGAAACAATAGGATACTTGATTCGCGAATTCATACGACCTCAAACTCATCCACCTTTTTATTTCCGAAAATCATAAAAATCCGCATTTAAAGTTAATTTTTCTTGGTCATTCATTTAATAACATTCTTTACAGTCACCACAGCTTGATTGCCAAACGCAGAGTCCATGTACCGAAAAAGTACAATCCAGAGACAGGGATAAAAGAGGCAAGATGTATGTAGGTGTAGGTAAATGTAACTGTTAATTCAAGGATGAAACAAACTGAACGTGATTATTCAGAAAGTATAGTATTTTATAGTTAAGAAGAATATGAATATATTACACAATATATTATATCATAAATGCTTCATGCTTCCAGTGAGGAATTTATTGCCTTCTTTGTCGAAGTTTCGGTAATCGGTTTGCGATGACGATGTATGACCTGAAGCAAATATTGCTTTTGTTCCTCATTGCCCGTATGCAAGGAATTGTATTCTTCCATCAGTGCAGCTCCTCGTTCAGCAACATCGTTGACAATACTCAATCCCTGAAAAATTCTTTTTGTATCAAAAAAAGTCGAATTTAACTCCCCATAGTAATTGATCCATTACTATGGGGAGTTGATTCCACTTTTTTGGATGCAAAAAGAATTTGCCACGGATTGAGAGTTGTCAACGATGTTGCTGAACAAGGCGTTGCACTGATGCAATAATACAATTCCTTACATACGGACGACGGGGAACAAAAGCAATATTTGCTTCAGGTCATACATCGTCATCGCAAACTGATTACCACGTTGACAAAGAAGGCAACAAATTCCTCACTGGGAACATAAAATGAAACGTGAAGTATTTATGATATATATTGTGTAATATATTCATGTTCTTCTTAACTATATAATACTATATTTCCTGAAGAATCACGTTCAGTTTGTTTCATCCGTGAATTGACATTTAAATGTACCTATAACTGAATACATTTTGCCTCTTTTATCCCTGTCTCTGGATTGTACTTTTTCGGTACATGGACTCTGCGTTTGGCAATCAAGCTGTGGTGACTGTAAAGAATGTTATTCAATGAATGACCAAGAAAAATTAACTTTAAATGCGGATTTTTATGATTTTCGAAGATAAAAAGGTGGATGAGTTTGAGGTCGTATGAATTCGCGAATCAAGTATCCTATTGTTTCCTGATTTTTTTGTATGAAACTATAGCACTTGATGAAGAAATCTAGACTGGCACAAATTGAATCTCGTGAAAATCATGCCAGCTGGAATTTTTCGAAAAAAAAAAGTGATTTTAACAAAAAAAAATGACGCGAAAGATTTTTTATCTCATCATCGATGGTTTCGGTAACGGTTTTGGAATTTTTTCCCATGTCTCTATAGTGTATTTGATTGTGAAAAAAATCGGCAGCCCTTGGTTCAAACTGTTTCTAATTAAAACCTTTTTTTTTTCTAAATAAAGACGCAAAAACGAAAAAAATGACTAATTTAGGCAGAAAACGCGTTTGCGCGACCTCTAAATCTTATTCATTTTCGCCCAGCCAGTGAGAAATATTTTTTTTCATCAGCCTGAAGCTTTTCAGAGGGTTTCCCGAAACAAATTCGGGGGTCGGGTTATTTTGAACCACCCTAATATATATATTAATAAACGTAATATATATATATATATATTAATATATTAATAAAAAAATATATATATTAATAATATATTATAGGGACGATAAAAGGTTCAATCGCAAATAAAAAATTGTTCCATCATTTGTTTGTTCGAATAATTTGCAAGTTAAAAAAAAATCTTTGAAATAAATTTGTCGGTTTTTTCTTTTGTTCTTTCTTGTTTTGCACGAAAAAGAAATGCCAAAAATAAAAACTTGCCACCGTTTTCGCGCTTCTCTGCTTCTTCTCCTTTTTCTCCTTCTTCTCTTTCTTCTGTCCCTCCGAGGCGTCGGAATCGAGCTCGCTCTCCGACGTGCCGGGATTACTGTCGTACTCCTCGGCTACGTCGCTCTCCTCGATATTCGGATTGAAATCCTCGTCCGTTGACTCGTCGTCCTCGGAATCTTGATTATCATCGTCGCGCTCCTTGGCCTCGGCCTTGACCCTCGCGAGATACGCATCGGGCTCGTCCTCCTGATCGCTGTTGCCAAAATCATTGTCATAATTGAGCTTGTCCTGGAGAAAAAAAGAGAGAGAAAAAAAAAAAACAACAACATCGGTGTAAAAGAATGTGGGAAATTTTTTTTTTTTTTTTTTTTTTTTCAAATTAAAAAGTTACTTTGCACTATTACTCACGCTCTTGCCGCGATTCTTGACTCTCAGCTTCTTCGTTGATATAAAATCAAAGAGCTTGTTGTATTCTTCCTTCTCGATGCTGCTGAATGTGTGCATCACGCCGCTCGTGAGCTCTATCTCAAAATCGAAGGATCTCGTCGATCCACCGCCGCGCGCAAAATTCACCGATGCTATCTCCTCGAAGCGTATGTGTATCGGCGGCTTGTGAACGTATATAAAGCCACGCTCGAGCGGATAAAGATATCCGGCTGCTGCTTTGAACGAACAACTGACCGCCGCGGTTCCCGAGTGTCTGCGATGAAGAAAAAAAAAACATTACTTTGTTCCAATTACATATATCGAATATTATTTATTTATTAATTTATTTATTTATTTATTTATTTATTCAAGGGGAAAAACCCTTTTACATTAATACATTATATACAGGTGGAAAGCTTGGTTAGTGAAAATTAATAAAGACAAATAATAATAATAATAATAATAATATCCTTATAAATATTTTAAAATCGGATCGTGGACTGACGTTGCTCAAAGAGCGGATCTTTGCCAATTTTTTTTCCTCAAAAAACCGCGCAGGAAAAAATTATAAAAACAAAAATTGACGAGACACATTGATAAGCGGAAAGGAAATTATAAAAATTTCAATCCAACGGTACGTGTATGCTGTCCAAAAGTACTGAATCTCCTGAACTCCTTACCTGTGACGCGAAAAAATAACTTTTTGTGCCACAAACGCGATGGAATTTTTTTTTTTTCCCAAATATACACCGAAATTTTATTACTCGTGTTTAGGGGGTCGCTGAATCCAAATCTAATATCAGATTTTGTAAATACAAAATGGCGGATTCAATGCGGCGGACCAAAAAAGCACAATGTTATTTTATTGAAATGAAACCTGACATTCAGGGATTTTCGGGGTCGCTGAACCCAAACCTGAGATCAGATTTTGAAAATTCAAATTAGCGGATTCATCATGGCGCACTGAAAGGCAAAATGTTGTTTTACTTAAATAAAATCTAACACTCAAAAGGTTCTCAGGGGTCACTTGACCTTAATTTTATGTAAAAAAAATATGAAATTGAAAAGAGCGAATCCGCTGTGATTTTTTTTTCAAATATAGCCTGATTGCCGCGATTCGTGTTTTCAAATTTCATTCTAATTTGACTGTTTCCTAAATTGTATAGGCACCCACACGATATCCACCATCACCAATTACAGAAACCACCGCGAGTACGAGGTTTCGTCCAAATATGATAAAATTTTGCCTTTTCGGTCCGCCATATTGGATCCGCCATTTTTTATTTTCAAAATTCAGTATCAGATTTGAATTCAGCGACCCCAAAAAACCCCGAGCACCAACGTCCACTCGGACGAAACAAATTTTTGCATATTTGGTCCGCCATTTTTTGTTTTCAAAATTCAGTATCAGATTTGAATTCAGCGACCCCAAAAAACCCCGAGCACCAACGTCCCACTCGGATGAAACAAATTTTTGCATATTTGGTCCGCCATATTGGATCCACCATTTTTTATTTTCAAAATTCAGTATCAGATTTGGATTCAGCGACCCCAAAAACATCCGAGTGCAAAATTCCGTTCAAATAGAATAACATTTTGCATTTTGGTCCACCATATATTAGATCTATCAATTTGAATTTTCAAAATCTTGCTGATACGATCCGTTATATCGGTTCCCTATTTTAATTTTGAAAATCTAAGATCAGATTCGCATCCGGTGACCCCGAAAGTCCCTCAGTATGTGGTTTCGTGCAAATAGAATAAATTTTGCTCTTTCGGAGTACCATATTAGATCCGCCATTTTGTATTTTCAAAATCTGACTTCATATTTAGATTCAACGACCCCAAAAACCATGAGAAACCAAATTTTATTCAAATCGTGATATTAGCAACCAGTTTTAATCGTTTTTTTTTTTTTTCATGACGCATATATTATGCGTCCGAAATTTTTGTACCAAAACGGAAGAAAAGCCTTCCTAGTCAGAGATGAAAAATATATCAGACCGCAAATCCTTACCCTGGGGATGGGCAGGTCAACCTTTAGGTTGCTACGAGCCCAGGAAGAAGTGCCAATATACGAATTACGTATACGTATTCCAAGTATCGCGAGTATTTAAAATATCCGATGTAAAGTATTTAAAAAGCTCCAAATATTTTAAATACTTCCGAGTACTTTGTCGAATTTTTCGTGGGGAAAAAAAAAAAAAAAAAAAAAAAAAAAACTCACCCGATAAATGCACCTGGCCCCGTCAGCTTTCTATTGATTATGACCTTCATTACTTTTCCCAAAACTTCGTACGTCGGCCCCGACAACTCTTTCGTCAATTTATCCTCGTACTTTTCCTTCAATTCTTTCCTGGAACAAAAAACAAAAAAAAAAAAAATCAAACGAAAAAGCCACATATTCCTCGTTCAATTATTTGAATTTCGTTGCGATGGGGGAAAAAAAAAAAAAAAAACATGGACAAATAACTCACTCGGAGAATGGAAGTTCGATGGACGTTTCCTCCTCCTGATTGAACAATAGTACGAGATAATGATAACGCGTCTGTCCCTGTTTGATCGGTGGATCCAGAGAAACAACGAAAAACATTTGCCTGCTGTCCTTGTGGGGCAACAAAAAGAGCCGCAGAACCGTCGACATTGGTATCTTGTAGTCGAAAGTCTTTCCGTGAAGTTGAAAAAACGATTGAAATATTTTTATGTCGTAACGACCGCTGGCGGAGACAGAAAAAAATTTCGAAATCATTTGAATTGATAAAAAATGAAGAATAATTAATTTATATATATATATGTATATATATATATATATATATATATTACCGAGGAGTGAGACACTGAATTTCTCGGAAAATGGCAATGGCGTCACCGCTCACGCTTATGACCGATGCCTTCTCCATGACTCGCTGATGGAAAGCCTCGACGGAATCTTGATCGCCGCCGTCGCTAACCGGTATGTGAAATCTCATTTCGAGCAGGCTGATGGGTGCATCGTCGTTCTGATGAAACTCAAGGGTCACCTCATTTTTTCCCGTGTTGCACTGCGACACATCCTCGAGCGGTATCTCGAAAGCGGTATTATGACCAACGTCGAAGCTCAGTACAGAGCCGTTGAATTTCGCGGTACCCCAGTTCCAGCCCTTGAGACTTAGCTCCTTCTCCAGCATGTCCTTCTTGTAATTAGCGCTGAAGAACTTGGCGACCTTTTCTTGGTCCTTGTCGCACCGAAGTGGCGAAGAAATTTTTTTTTTTTCGTTTTAAAGAGTACAATTTTGTGGTAAACCCGTACAAGGAGATTTGCAGTTTTTTTTGTTTGCAAATTTTTTTCGAAAGGTTTTTCATTCAAATAGAATGAAAAGTTCAATTTGATATTGTTGCAGAAGGTATACGCATGGGAATTATTCTTTTTATTCGAATTTTATTGTTCGTCAATGAAATTTATCCATGGCAGGAGCAATTGTTCGTTCCGAGGGATGATTACAGTCTAATATTGAAATTTATCGTTCTCGAAGCGCTTTTGCGTACTGAAATCTTTATTTGTTATTTGTGAGGCACGTTCGGAGATTAAAAATGAAATTGGTAACCTTTGGGACACAATTACATGATAAAATCGTAACTTGTAATTTATGAGCGATAGCTGATGATTAAAATTGTAAATTTTAATTTATAAGGCAACGACGGCTATAGTTAAGCAGTCGGTGGGTGGCTCTGGCTGCCTCTAATGTCAAGGTGGTTCTTGAATTTTCGTTAAATCTAGATAGGCTGATGAAAATACGACGAACGGAAAGGTTGAGATTCCTCCGGCATGCTCGCAAAGTTTTAGATTTTTCACCGTTTCGTTACGGAGATATATGCTTGTAAACTTTTCCAATTTAACACGGTAGGTATAGGCGCCAAAGCGACGAAGCCCCAAATTTCGATGCTTAAAAACTAGATAAGCGAACGAAACTTTGCTGAATCGATGCGATAAACAATATTGAAGATTCTGATGAAAACTCAAATTTATTTACCGTACCGTATAATTAAAAAACGCAATTTTCTAGCCCCGGGAGCAGACAGATCGTCTTTTATTTCATGCGTGCCTGTTCACCGCACTTCACCGCGCCTACGTTCCCTCTTATGATCGCCGATCGGGAGGTAATTTTTTTGGAAGGAATAGGCCTTTTTTGGAAAGAATTGTTTAGAACGATGCCTGTATCGGCCGGGTTTTCGGCACATTCCCTGCACTCTTGTGCAAATGCCATACGGCATAGGTACAGTGGCTTTGCGGGACTCCAAGAATTCATATGGAAATCAGGAATGAAGGAAAAAAGGAAGTCGAAGCCCGAATGAGGTAAACGGGAGAATAATCGAAGTAAAAAAAAATGTTTAAGGCGCATTTATAAATAAAAATTAATTTTTGCAATCGATAAGGGACAGTCGCTTGTTAAAATTGCCATTTTCATGAAATTTCGTATTTCATTCGAATAATTGATTCGTTAAAGCTACAAATTGAAATTTAAAAAAAAAATACATAAGATAACTAAAAGGTCGACTTACAGCTTCCTTGAAACCTCGAAATCTGTGAAGAGTTCCGTTCTTCAGGAATATCCTGAGTCCCCAGGTGCCGACGAATTTTTGAAAATTCACCATTTCCATATCGCCGGAAGATATCTGCTCGACCTTGCCGGTCTTTTGATTCTTGAATATGAGATGCTGATCCGTGAGCTTGAGACGCCCCGGAGTCTTGAAAAAAAAAAAACAATTTTTCAAAAACATAAAATACAATATTACTCAAAATTTTTACGATTTTTGAAAAAAAAAAAAATTATATGTTTAAGAAAAAAAATTATTACCATAGCTCCCTTGACTTCGGCCGTGATATCCGGATATTCGAGAAAATCCATTTTTCTTGCAGATTTTTACTCGTTGCGGAATTTGAGGTTACGTTTCGAATATTTGTTTGTTACATAAAAATACGAGAAAATCCTTCAGACTCACATCGCCTTGTTGCCCGTTGGGAGCTTTCGTTGATAATTTTTTTTTTCTCTCTCTCTATTTCGTCGCGTTTTTTGTATCTGGTTGTAATTACGATAAATTATGGGGTAAAGCACACGCGAGGGAGACGTAGATCAAACGGGGAAAGCGCGGGTTTTCAACAACAAATTTTTCGGCGTCCCCCTCCATGCGAGACAATCCGCCATTGTTAAATAGGGTTTTCAGAAATGCCAGAATTTTTAGGGAATTTTGCAACGTGTTTTAAAATATTTCATGCATGTATAACAACGACAATGAAATATTACCTTTACCACCTACTCATCTCTGCCTTTACTACTATAAATATAAACAAACTAGAAATAGAGTGGTTGTAGGATAGTGCCTATTTTCGTTAAGCTAAAATAGTTTTTAATTAATTAATCAATCAATTTCCTTATTTTACTACTGTTTGGAAAAATGTAGGTTCCTCTTGCTTGTCGCTGGAATAAAAAATGATAATCCCACGAAAAAGTATTTGAAAGATATATAAAAATTCACTTTCACCTTCAGAATATCAATCTTCAATATTATTAACTAATGTATAACGCTAAAAACGTAATAAATTACCTTCGGCGGCCATGTATGTTTCCCGCGAAAAAGAGTAATTTGAAAAAAAATGCGGGAATTATCCCATCTACACAGCGCTATCTGCCTTCCCCCAGATATATGCTGGCCATGCACATCAAGTTCTAGTTTTTTTTTCTGCGAAAATAAACAAAAAAAAGTTGGCACTTTCGCCGCACGAGGCGCTTCAGTTCCCTCGTAATCCGTTCATTCATCAATTTTTTCGGAGTAAAAACACGGTAGTGTGAAATACGAGTATATATCCCGTACTATATCTACGCGACAGGGGGATAATTACGCATTTTTTTTTTTCATTCGTTAATTCAATCGCGACGAATTGTGTCCCTCGTGTCCGGTCTTTCGTCAGTTTAATTAATTCGGTGTTTTTTTTGTGCGCGGATGTGGGTGGGTCTCGTACCCAGTTTTCTCACTATCTCTCGTTCCGGCCGAATATATATATATATATATCATTGCCTACATTCTTTCACCTGTCAGCCTACGCTTAACGTCTCTATATGTGTTCTATCGTTAACATGAGAAATTGAAAATCCGGTTTATCTCGAAATTTCATGATAACACGAGTGATTAAAAAAAAAAAAAAAATTATTAACTAAAATACCCGCGCGGCGTTTCTACTCGTAAAAAATACGAAATCGCGACGATAATATTTCAAAAATTTGTCCAAAGTGCTTATTTAATTTTTCTTTAACTTTTTTTTTCTTAATCTCAAGGTCAAATTAATATTTTTTTTTTGAGTATTGAAGTGCAATTCCCATCCAAAATTTTTTTATTTCATCATTTTCGCGAATAAAATACGTCGTTCTTCGAAATTTTTTTCGGCGACCAGTGAAAGATTTTTTCACCGACTGAACGAGCGAGCACAGCCTTTAGCGAAAAATTTCGAAAAAAAAAAAAAAATTATTTCAAACAACAAATTTTTTTTCGCAGATTTTTTTCTCTCTTTCGAAATTTTTCCGTTATGGCATCGCTCTCGCTACCACGAGTTCTCCAGCAGAGAAAAACTAGTTTGGATCTGGAGCGTGAGCACTTTGAAAAGTTTCAGGTATGATTCACCGTGATTCATTTTTTTTTTTTTTTAAATATTGAGTTCCAGGAAAAACTTTGACCTTGCTCTTTTATCGACGCTCTTTGCATGGACTTATTTGTCACTCTCTCGACGATAGAGTTAGAATTATCATGGAACAATTGCGTCGCCAAGAAAAATTTGACGATTCGCTTGAAAAATCGACTTCTCAAAATTTTTTTTATGTTTTTTTTTTTCGAAAATATATCGAATTTTTTTGAAAATATTTTTGTTTCCTTGGACGCCGCTCTTTCCTGCGCAGATGGCTTAGCAAAAATTACTTAACTGACGCTTCGCCTGGAGATTCTCCAGGGAAAAAGTGGAGAGAGAGAGAGAGAGAGAAAAAAAAAAGAAGAATTATTGCACGCAATTTTGTGAAAGACATTGAAAAATTTTTGTGATTTGCGCACGACTAACAAAAATGCTGCCCGTTGTACTGCCTCCTGCCAAACAGCTGCAGCACCAGGTGAGTTTTTTTTTTAATTGAAAAAATTTTACTGCTGCGAAAGACTTTGCATCGTGGACGATCGGACCAAAAATATAGAATGCTGGAATACTTTTTTTTGACTTCCCGCTGAGGAAAAATTTTATTCTCGGGTCGAAATAAATTTCTGCGAAAGGAGAACTCTATGGGTAAATTTTCGAACGGTCGCCCCCTGCCAATTTCTGTATTTTACGCCGTGATTATTAGTTATCTGCAAAATCCTGTATCTTGCGTAAACATTACGAATAAAAAAATTGTACGGCTTAATGAAATCTGATTCCCTGAATTTTTTCGTAATTTTTCCAACATTGATTCTTTTGTAAAAGTCGTATAATAAAATTAATTGAATTTGATTAATTAAATTGATCAATCCATTAAAATCATTAATTTTGGCTACAAAAATTTTGAGAATTTTTATATGCTTAATTTGTGTTCTGCATGGCTTGTTCGCTGTAAATCATAAAATGTCTTACTAATTAACTAATACTTGGGGAACTAATTTTTGGAAAAATTCTCGACGATAAAACAAATGCTCGTAATCGATTATTATCGATAAGATTTTATCTTATCGATACCCAAAAGCCTTAAAACTCAACGCGGCCTCTTCGAGCATTGATAAATCTACTATCGAAAATTGTTGCGAACAATAAAAAAAAATTATCCTCCCGAATTTTGGGCTATTCGCGCAATTTTCTTTTCGTTAATTATTTTTCCCGAAGATCCAAGAATGGAGCAAAGAGTGAGCAGAGATGAATGTAAGTTTTTCAATTTCAGAGTATAAGCATAAGCAAAGCTCTTCATCCGTCCGAGACTCCGGTAAAGGAGAAACATGTTCGCAGTATCCTTTTTACGCTGGAATTTTTTTCCGTTTCATTAATTTTTCAAGCCGCAATGATAATTTTTCGCTCTTTAATAACGGTTGAAAAAATAAATTATAAAAACACGAGCCGAGGCTTCATCGAGCTTTGAAAAAATTGCCATCTCTCGTTTATCTCTAATGAGATTTATTTGGTCCAAAAAAAAAAAAAACAAGAAAAAAAAAACATATTGTATCCTCATCGAAGAATCAAAGGTGCCATTATCGGTACGTATCAGGAGAAGAGCGGCGTGATATTCTGGATGTTCGTACTGCGTCAGCCGCTCCAAGAGAATCGCATAGTGGCGTGGAAATTTTGTCACGTTTTGCACAAAGTCCTGAGAGAGGGACATTCCCGTGTTATAAATGATTCCCAGTGTCATCGTGGCAAACTCGAGGATATTGGAAAGTTGTGGCAGCATCTGCGCGAGGGCTACGGTCGTCTGATACATCTTTATACACGCCTCCTCGTCACGAAATTGGATTTTCACAAGCACAATCCTCGTCTACCCGGCAATCTTCAAGTTACCAACGACGAGCTCGAAGCTATCGGAGAAAATGACATAAACATTTAGTGAGTCGATTCATCCAAAGAGATATTGTCAATTTGATGAAAAAAAAAAAAAAAAAATTTTCGACATTTAAAAATATGAAAAATATGAAAAAAATATAACAAATATACAAAAAATGTAGAAAAATAAATTAACCGGCATACGGTTAATATTAAAGATAAATCGGGTCTGAGAAAGCCTCAATTTTTTTCAATATTTTCGATTAAAAAAAAAAAAAATTAACAATCACATTTTTTTTTTTTTTTTTTTTTGTAAATCTAGTTTTCAAATGTCCGTCGAGATGTTCGATTATATGGACGACATACTGAATCTTCAGCATGCCGTTTACGCCTCTCTGGATCTCGCCCGTTCGAATTCCATGACCCCATCCGGACAGTGCCGTCTTGCCCCGTTGATACCCTGCATTCAGGATGCCTCGAGATTGTACGATTATTGCGTTAAAATTTTGTTCAAATTGCACGGCGCACTGCCACCCGATATACTGATCGGTCATCGTGATCGTTTCAACAAACAATTTCACGATCTCAAGACATTCTACAGTACCGTTAAACACATGCAGTACTTCAAGCACCTGATAACAATACCGTCCTTGCCGGAAGTGAGTCGGGATTTTATTTTAAAAAATTTAGAGGATCAAAATTTTTTTTTTTTTTCAATAATAATTATTATTTTTAATCAGAATCCACCAAATTTTCTCATTCAATCGGAGCTTCGTACGTACGTTACGCCTGTGGTTGTACTTCCGCCGGATGAAGAACCAATGGACTCGGATGCCGCAGTCGAAAGTCTCATCGATACATCTGACACGAGCTCGATGATCGGCGATCAGATGGACGCCGCGAGAAATGGCTCAATCTCACCGGATCCCCTCGCCGAGAGGTAAGCTTGAATGAGAACAAAAAAAAAAACGAATTTCAATAATTCCCGAAAAAAAAAATATAATAAATTTGAAAAATTAATTTTTTTTTTTCATTTCTCAACGCGAATGAGTCGAAAAATGTATTTATTTATTCATTTATTTGGACAATTATTCGAGATAATTGTACTTGATAATTTTTTTTTTTTTTCAATCAACTTTTATCACCGTTTGTAATTATTCATATTTAAAAATATATATATTCATACTTCGTTTCTCGTTCTCGAAATAATTTGATACTTTTTTTTTTCATTCGAACACAGAGACAGCCTCATAGAGCATCTTCATCGGGAGAATGGTCGTCAGCGTGAGGAGATGCATCGTATATTGAGCGAGTACAATGGAATAATAAGCGAGATGAAATTTCGTATACGTGAATTGGAGCCGACATTAACGGCGAGGGAGAGCGAGCTCGAACAGGAGAGAAAGTCGAAGGAAATTTTGGCAAAGCGGAGCATCGAGACGAGCGAAAAAGTTTGCGAATTGAAGGGTGAGCGAAAAAAAAAAAAAAAAAACAAACAAACAAACAAAAAACAATATTTTTTTTTTACCCTATTTTGCCACGTGAATGTATCGTGATTATCATGTTTCAGAAAAAAATCGTTCTCTGGACGAGAAATTTCAGAAGCTCAAAGAGGTGTACTCGAAACTTCGGGACGAGCACATTAGCTTGATCAGGAAGGTGCGATAAGTCGTTATCGTCGATATAAAACGAATCGACGCTATAATATAATACATTTTTTTTTTTTTTTTATTTTTTCGTATTTGAATTTAATCGAATTCTTTGTCAATCGAATTAATTTTTTTTTCTATTTAATTTAACTGTTTTTTTTTTTTTTTCAAATAAATTTCAATTTTTTTCAATTTGATTAAAATTCTTTGATCAATGAATTATTATTTTTTTTTTTCCCATCTCCAACGATAATTCGAACAGAAAGCCGAGGTGGACCGACAGCTGGGTGGCATGAAGATCCTGCAGGAGCAGGCTGAGCGTAAAGCGTTGGAGGCCGAGCAGAGATTCGTGGAATTGCAACAGGGACAAGTGACGGCCGATCAGGAGGCTCAGAGAGTGGCTCAAGCTAGATCGGAGTTGGACGAGGCGAGGGGACAGTTGGATCAGTCGAAGACGGAAAATTTGGCTCTTGTGGCGAAAATTGATTTTATAACTTCGGAGAAATCGGTTGCCGAGGGTGATTTGCACGATTTGCTAGCACAGAAGGAAGATCTCGATGTCAGGATAGCCGAGCTGCAGGCGGAAGTCGAGAGAACGCGAAATCAGGCGAAATCCGATTTTGATGCGGCTTATTACGAATTTATCCGTAAGATTTATTTTTCAGCATAATTTCTCAATTTTTTTTTTTTCATTTTCATCTTTATCTCATTATTATTATTTTTTATCGTATTTTCAATATTATTTTTGTTTGCTGTTTGAAAAAAAAAAAATATCCTGGTATTGAAAGAAAATTTATTTTTATTATTTTTTTTTTTTCCAAACCAATTCTGTTGATCGTTGTTATTATTATTGTTTCATTTTTGTCATTTCAAATATGGCTCGTTGAAAATTATATCGTAAAATATTTCTCATCAATTCGCCAATTTTCTGTTCATTTATTTCGATCTTGAAGCGAACGACCTTGCGTTTTTCGTAATTTTTTTCTTATTTTTATTAATTCGTTATTTCTCCAATGTTAATTTTCGTTATTTACGCCACTTTGAAGCTCGTTCTGACAAGATTTTACCGCGTCGTACTTTTCAAGACAATCGTTTGAAAAACAAAAAAAAATATATTTAGATTTGTTAATTTTGTTGTTTCAATTTTTTAAAGCCCATTCCCAGGCAACTTAACATATAATCACGTTGTAATATGTCTAAAGCGTTTCAGGCCTATGAAAAAAATTATAAAATTTTTTCATTAAAAAGAAAATTTTACTTTTCGTTATTTTTGGTATTGCAAAGCTGATTTGAAATTCTTATTGAATATCTCAAGTAATTTACTCGTAAAAAAAAATTATTATCTCATGTAATTCACTGCCAAAAAAAAATCATTATCCATTTTCTCAACCGAATAAATATTATTTTGTTTTTGTTTTGTTTTGTTATTTCAGTCGTTTCAATTTTTTGTTTTTTTTTTTGTTTTCCAGTCAACTGCATCTCGTCGGCCGAAGCCATAATCTCGTGTGCAGCGAGCTCGATCGAAAATCCGGCAATATCGACGCTCACCTGTACGCC
Source organism: Rhorus exstirpatorius (assembly GCA_963564615.1). Classification (NCBI taxonomy): domain Eukaryota; kingdom Metazoa; phylum Arthropoda; class Insecta; order Hymenoptera; family Ichneumonidae; genus Rhorus; species Rhorus exstirpatorius. The sequence continues at coordinate 22,215,508 of OY751319.1, read as the reverse complement.
GGATTATCTCGAGAGTCTCGTAAAGCCAAGCTGCCAGGCACTGGACGAGCTCGGAGCTTCGTTCGAGATTTACGTGATCGAGGCGAAACAGGGAAAATCGTTGATACGCAGCGCGATAAATGCCTCATACGTACTGGCGATTTATCTGACTCATGCGAGATCAACGTCAAACATATCGACCGATATATCGCTCGGTGACAGTGAGTCATCGATTATTTTTCCTCTCTCAGTCATGGCGAAACGATTAAATATTTTTATATTTATTTTTTATTATCTATATATTTATTATTTATATTTATAAATCTATTTATTATTATATTATATTATAGTATTTTATTATATAATATTTATTATATATATATATATATATATATATATATATATATATATATATATATATATATATGAGTAAAAACGTCAATTATCGGCCAAGTTTGGGCTTCACTATGGGGGATCTTTTTGTAAATTATACAGCTCGGTGTCTGTGTTGAAAAACACGTGCAATAATTTTTTCAGATTTTTTCCTCCATTTTTTTTTTCAGCTATCATTAGGTATCGAATTCTTTCATTTGAAACTTTTTTGTTTTTTTTTCATTTAATTTTGGTGGCTTGAATTTGAAAAAAAAAAACCAATTCTATATATATATATTTTTTTTTTAATCTCAACTTTCCGAAAAAAAATATAGCCTAATTAAAATACGTGTAGAAAACTCTCAAAATCAAGATTATAATCTGAAAAGTCGTTTTTTCGCCGTTGCACAAAGTTCAAAAAAAATTTCCGTATTTTTTTTCAGAAAGCTGGGAAAATTTTACATAACCTATGTCATTTCTAAGTTGGGATCTCTAAAAACATTCCTGGGATTAATAAACATGTAAAAAAAAAAAACATTATAAATCTCATTTATTCTAACAGTTTTAATATTTTTATTTTTTATTTTTTCGAGTGGCTGTTGAAACGAACAATAGACAATTGTTGCATACTGGTGTAAATACTGGGTTATTGTTTTCATTATTTTACCATTGCGACAACATATACAATCATTCCAGTTGAAATTCATGTGCTAGAGAAAACGTTTCTGAGTTCGACACAGATTTGAGAATAACTGTTCCCAAATTATTCGGTACAGGCGATATCGAAAACAATGATTGAGTACCTTTGACAGTCTTTGAACGCAAAGATCTTTGTTCAATTTCAGTCTTTGAATTCAGATACTCAATATTTTCCAAAAACTCAAAAGTTACATTTGGTATTAAAATTGTTGGAATAAATGAGATTTATAATGTTTTTTTTTACATTTTTATTAATTCCAGGAGTATTTTTAGAGATCCCAACTTAAAAGTGACATACATTATGTAAAATTTTCTCAGCTTTTTGAAAAAAATATGGAAAATTTTTTTGAACTTTGGGCAATGGTGAAAAAACGATTTTTCAGATTATAGTCTTGATTTTGAAAGTCTTCTACACGCGTATATTAATTAGGCTATATTTTTTTTCGGAAAGTTGAGATTTAAAAAAAATATATATATAGAATTGGTTTTTTTTTTTCAAATTCAAGCCACCAAAATTAAATTAAAAAAACAAAAAAGTTACAAATGAAAGAATTCGATACCTAACGATAGCTGAAAAAAAAATGGAGGAAAAAATGTGAAAAAATTATGGCACGTGTTTTTCAACACAGACACCAAGCTGTGTAACTTACGTAAAGATCCTCGATATTGAAACCCAAACTTGGCCGATAATTGATGTTTTTACTCATATGTATTATTTATAAATATATTTACAAATAATATATACATATATTGATCTATTATTTAAATACATATATTTAATTAATCATTGGGTGATAAATAATGTAAATGAATGCCAGAGGACTTCTACGTAATCCAAAATAATTTTTAAAAAATAATAATTTAAATATAAATTAGAGAAAACAAATTATTTTTCCAGAACTGACCGACGAGTGCAAACTCTTGGGATCCGAGGCGCTGCTGATGTTTTCTCGGATAAAGGAAAAATCGTCGAAAACTCGGGAACAAATTGAGATGGTAAAGGAACATCTGATTAATATTTCGAGCATGGCCAATAAATTGGCAAAAGCACGAGGTAACGTGGACGCGATTGGTGATTTGGTGGAGAACGAGCTGCTGAATATGGACAAAGCAATTGAGGAAGCAGCTGAAAGAATTCAGGTATATTATTATTATTATTATTATTATTATTATTATTATTATTATTATAAATCGATCGTTCGATCGATTTTCATTATTCATTAATTTCTTGGATGTATTTGATCAATTAATTTTATCGTTTACGTTAATGATTAATTTTGATTAATTTTTTTTTTTCAATTTCGCTTTTTTTTTTGTTTTTTGGCATCTCCATAAACACAGGCAATGCTGAACAAATCTCGTGCCGCTGATTCGGGCGTGAAACTCGAGGTGAATGGAAAAATTCTCGATTCTTGTGAGGAGCTGATGAAGAGAATTAGAAAATTGGTACAAAAATCGAGATTATTGCAAAGCGAGATAGTCGCCCAGGGAAAGGTGAGCGAGGAATAAAAAAAAAAAAAACAATGGTATAAATTCGTCGAAGAAGTTTTTATTTTTTAATTTGGAATTATTTTTGACGAACAGGGAACGGTCTCGGCGACGGAATTCTACAAGAGAAATCATCAATGGTCGGAGGGTCTTATTTCGGCTGCCAAAGCGATAGGAATGGGAGCTAATTTTTTGCTGTAAGTTTATAGTTTATGAGACGAATACTGGCCGTTCGGAAAATAATATTTGATATTCCCGAATATCAAATAGCATAATAATAAAAAGTTTATTTGATATCCGGGAATATCAAATAAACTGGCCCTGTATTTTTTTTTTTAATTCTGTTTTTTTTTTACGATCAGCATTCCATTTTTTCTGGAATTTCAGTGTATTTGGCCGAGAAAATGCCCTATAGAGGAATTATTTACAATGGAAAATTTTTGAGATACGAATTTTTTGAAGTTAGAAAAACGTCACATTGAATATAAATTATATCATCCGATTTACTGATCGTAGGGTTGCCGACTGTAGGATAATTTTTTAACCAAATCGACCGAGGTTTCGGAAAAAAAAAAATGATTGGCCATAGTAAATAGACATTCCGAATATTTACTGACTCGAATACCTGGACTGGCCGTGAATTAAAAAAAAATAAAAACCTTTCATAAGGCCAATATTTTTTTTTTCTGAAACTTCATGTAATTTAACAGCGAAAAAGTCGTGCAAAGATACTACTTAAAATTGAAAGTTTCAGCGATACGAATTGTTTTCACTTAAAAATTACATTGAATATAAATTATATCTCCTAAATTAATGATCGTAAGGTCTCCGAACAAAGGACATTTTTTTTGATGAAACCGACTAAAGTTTAAAAAAGAAAAACAAGTACTGGCCTTCAATATGATGGCCATGAGGTACTCCAGAGATTCATCACTCTCCTCCTTTATCTTCCCCCCCCCCCCCCTTTTTTCCAAACATTACGAATTAATCAAATTATCGCAGAGAAGCTGCTGACAAAGTTGTCTCGGGCGATGGAAAGTTCGAGCAGTTGGTCGTAGCGTCACAGGGAATCGCAGCATCGACCGCTCAACTCGTAGTCGCGAGTCGAGTAAAGGCCGATCGTAACAGTAAAAATCTTTCCTCGCTGTCGGAAGCTTCCAGGGAAGTCACCCAGGCGACCGGAAGTGTCGTAGCTACGGCGAAAAGTTGCGGACAGCTCGTCGAGGAAAATGGTAATGTTATTAATCAGAAAAAAAAAAAAAATCAGTGCACAATTCCTGGAGAAACATTGTTTATGAGAATATTGACGATTTTTTTTCAACCGCGTTGACTCGGGATTAAAATTAATTTTTTGTTTTTCGAAATTGAAAAATTCGATTTTGTGAAACAATTTGAAAAAAAATCATGCTTGAAAATTATTCAATTCTGAATATTTCGGATTATGTTTCTTTTTTTTTTTTACAAATTTCTTTGAATTTTTTACATTGGTGCTTCATTGCCTTGGGAGGGGCTCGCACATCATTGAGTAAAAATTCAATAATACGTACTTGGTTGGGTCAAACTTGAATTATTCGTACTGCGTTGTATTGGAATTTCAATTTATCATACTTCATTTCTTGCACCATCGTGCAGACTCACTTAATTTCTTGCACATTCGAACTTTCGTACTTTAATTCTTGCAGATTTGACAATTCGAAATTTATTTCTCGTAGGTTTGAAATGTTCGCGCTCGATACTTCTTTAAATTTCAAGCGCTCGTACTTCGTTTCAGTTTTGAAAATAATGCATTGTCTGGATAATATATTGCTGAAATGTCTTATTCGCATTGTTTCGGTAATGAGTAATGAAACTCAATTCATTATCCATTATTTCGGTAATGAATAATGGAATTTAATCCATTATACATTATTTTCGTAATACGTAATGAATTTCAATCCATTGTTGATTATTTCGGTAATGGACAATGAAATGTTATTTCATTGCCCATTCTTTTGGTAATCGGTCTTGGAATGTCGATGGATTATTATTTTTTTTTTTTTTTATGATCAATGCGTTATTTTACATTGAATTTTTTACAGCCCTGCTTCGTTCCTACCAAATATGCATACTAGAAATAAATTTTGCTTTCAAGTATGCTTCGTTGCTTTCAAATATGAAAATATGTTCTTCGCTCCTTGCAAAATACTGTATACTATACTTCAATCGTTTCATTTTTTTTTTTTTTTCTTTCGTTCCCCCCCAGACGATCTCGACTTGTCCGGTCTGACTTTACATCAGGCAAAGAGGCTCGAGATGGAAGCGCAGGTTCGCGTCCTCGAGCTCGAGCAAGCTCTCGAGACTGAAAGACTTCGTTTGTCCGCGTTGAGGCGTCATCATTATCAAATGGCCGCCGAATAATTATTCAACGCGTAAATTCGTGCTGGAACATGCAGAAACGCAAAAAAAAAACATCTAAAACACCATTGAAATGAAAGTAGTATTCTAAAATATATATATATTTTTTTTTTCATAAATATAAATATATATACATACACACTAGGGTGCGGTCCTTAAAAAAGTCATTTTCGAATGTCGACCGTTCAAGACCCCAAATCGGCTCCAAACAATTAAAAAATAATTCCCTAATTTTTTCCAATTTTTATCTCAACTCTAACGCGTGCACCCCCAACAGGGTGGATTTCCGCGTTCAACCCTTTCAACGGGTACGTCAGATCTACGCAACCGATTTAGATGAAATTTGATATAGGTTGAGTTCAGATTACGAATATGAACTCAAAATTTGAAGATTCAAAATGTTGAGTCCAATATGGCAATATCAAGGTGACTTTTGAGGGTCAGAGTCGAGATAAAAATCTGAAAAAAAATTAGGGAATTATTTTTGAATTATTTGGAGCCGATTCAAGGGTCTTGGACAGTCGAAATTCAAAAATGACCTTTTCAAGGACCACCCTAATACACACACACATACACAAGAGTAAGTCTATTGACAATTGTTACGATACCACTATCAAGAAAATCACATCGTGACGTTTGTCACGCTGCATAATTTATAATTCCCTATCGCGATTTGTATTTTTGTTATATTACTCGAAACCAAATTGGCCAGGACCAAAAGAAAAAAAAAAAAAAGGAATAGAAATCAAATGCTCGAACGTATGACGAGACCGCGGCTCATACGTTTATATATACAGCAAACTATATTGAAAAGATTATTAATATTATTATTATTATTTTTATTAATATTATTAATATGATCATGTTTAAATCGAAACTTATTTTATATACAAATATAGTCAGTATTTATGCCTCATGTATCGCGTATATCTTGAATCATGGTTGATAATGATTCATCTTTTTTTTTTCTTCGTTAAATCATTGTTGAGAAGAAAAATTGTAAATTCTCAAATGTTTTTTTTTTTTTGTAAAATCTTTTTCAGGTGATTTCGAAGATTTTTTTTTTTTTCGACGAAACTACGATAGTTAAGAGTTGTCTCGTTACTCACCGATCTTACATTGCCTACGTTTTGTAATACGAGATGAATGGGCATTAAAGTGTTTTTTTTTTTTTCCTCCAGAATAACTTAGTTCACATTATTCTCGCTTTGAGATACCACTGGGCCGAGTGTCCTCGTTAATTATCGTCATGATCCTCTCCATAACTCATCAGAACTTTTTGTTTAGCGTCATAGTTTCCAAAATACTAACACGGAGAGAATTAGAAAGTAATTTTTACCGTGAATTTCACGGTAAAAACTACCGTGATATGTTGGAATGTGGCGAAAAGTTGAAAAAACGTATTAATTCGTAAACGGAAAGGTTTTTTTAGCCTGCGAAATGGAAAATTTCATATACTTGGCGTAATTTTTTACTGTGCAAGAACACCACGCCATCCTACAGCGTAAAACCTATGAAGGGGAATTTTTACTAAGCAGCAGGGTAAAATTTTTTGCACAGGTTGGTAAAATTTACTGTGGAGCACGGTAAAATTTATCGTGACGCTCATTAATATTTGAAAACAAAAAAAAAAAAAAATATTGAAACAATCGTCATAAATACGATATTTTTTCATAGATATTTTTGAATGCACGGTAAAATTTCACTGGTATCAGATAGTTTTTAAATTTGTGTTCTGCATATTTTACGGGAAATCAAAATTTACTAGACAATCCGGCAAATTTTCCTATTTCAAAGAACAAATATTATTTAATTTTCATGAAAATTTGTGCTCTACTCAATTATATTCTCAAAAATGGCAGGATTGTCACCTGATTACTGCTACTGCACGGTAATTTTTCAAGTTTAATTCTCTCCGTGTAGTTTTTCAGTTCTTCCAGGGCAGTAATCTCTTTTTTTCCCGGTTCTCGGTATTTTATATTTATATTTTTATTTCAAATATAAGATACCAAGCCTCTCAGCGATGTGTACTTCAACTTCGTAATTTCTTTCGGTTTCGTTATCACATTTTAGAATTCTTTTTTTCTTTGTAAATTTAGTATCTTATACCTTTTATTTGGGGATTTTATATTTTTTTTTCTTCCCAAATCAAGAGTCGCGGCAGCGACTCGAGACATGTACATTTCCTCCTGTACGGACGTGTCGAGAGGAGGCTACAGACTCTTATACGCCATGTAAGATGCAAAAACATTGTCAGTCGCATTTACTTGACCTTTTTTTTTGTCGTTTGGGGATAATATAACGGCCTACCAGAAAATATAACGAAATAAGAAAAAGCGCATTCAAAAAAAAAAAACATTTCATGAAATTGGCCAAGTTAAAAAAAAAAAAAATACTGGCTAACAATAAAGACACTGGCTCTTGACTCCAGATATCTTTTCAGAGATTCCTCGATTCTCCCGTTTCTCCACAGCCAGGGATTAATTGAATGGGAACTTTTTCTAGAAAAAACAAGAATTTTATAAAATTTTTCTTTCTTTTATTGTAGCATGTATAATACGGACGATGAAACAATTGGATTTTCTTTTTTTTTACATGGAGTACAGTGGAATACACGTGGGCGCACCCGGTGTTTTTTGTTTTTTCTTCTTCTTCTTCTTTTATCCTCCAAATTATTAATAATCTATACATATATACGTATATACAACTATCGGATAAACATCGGAGCGATTTTTTGTTCATCGAACAATTTTTGTATTCACCAGCACGTGCACACGGACCAGAGCACGATTCGAATGAATTTTCATTAAAGCTATCCTAACGAACATAATTCTTGCATTACTTTGTCGAATTATATTCAACAAAAAATATAAAATAAAATCTTAAAAAAAAAAAAAATGTACTCAACGAGTTAATTTGTTCGAAAAAAAAAAAAAAAAAATGAAAATTAACATACACGCTCAATTATTTGAGTTATTTCTAAATTAATCGACTTAAAATTTTGGTTATCACGATATTTCATTATCAATCGGCTTTTCAACATTTTTTTTTTCCACTCGAGTAATGCCTTTTCTCGCTGGTTATTCGTTGCAAACTGAAAAGCATGATTTTGTGTTTTGTTTTTCGCAAAAATTCACGGTAAGCGTGATATATTTTTTTTTTAAGATTTTTTTCCTTGCTATTTGTTGTTTGCTCATAAATAAATAAATATTTCATTTATTTATATATTTATTTATAAGCCCAGTTCTTTTTATTTTTTTTCTTTTCGTTTTACTAAATATAAGCGAGTTCTAATAAACTAAACGTACGCGATCGAATCAATCGCTGAACGACAAATGGAACGAGAGAAATTCACAAAAGCGTTCCCCGCTGCTATCGCTACGAAAAATTCGCTTCTCTCATGGCGAACTCACGTTTTTTTTTTATATACATATACATTTATATATATATATATATATATATATTTCGTTATTTTCTCTAAATCTCAACTTTACATTATTTACAATGTTAATAATTTTAATCCGACAAATGCCAGAATCTGATTTTTTTTTAATCTTGTGAATAGAATTTTTTTTATTATTTTTTTGTAAAGGAAAAAAAAAGTCAGTGTGTGGCGTTTGCGGAGAAAATTGAGAAGGAATCTCGCTTCATCTATCCCGAGCAAAATATGAGACATTAATTTTTCTTTGAACATTCACAGTCATTCAGTTTTACTTTAGTTCTTGGTGAAATATTTTTTTTTTTTTTTTTTTTTGCAATTTAACGAAATATTGTTTATACGTAGAGACGAAAAAAAAATCAAACACACGGATCTTGAGTTTTCGGAATTGAAAAAAAGAAAAAAAAAAAATTCAACGGTCTCGCTCGTAGATATGCAAGTGAATATAATTTTATCAACTGGAAATCTTATAATTAGCGGCAAAATAAGAAAAAATAAAATTATATTCTCTTCGAAACAAAAATCATTATAAAATTTTGCAAAAAAAAAAAAAAAGTACAACCCTGTACCGAGGCTTTATGGTGTGGCCTAATATTATCAACGAAAAAAAAAAAATATATATATATATATATATATATATATTTATTCTCCAAAACATCACATGAATACCGGGATTTTTTAAAATAACAATTTTTAAAAATTCGAAAAAAAAAAAAAAATATATTTTTCTCCCAGGCAAATACTCCAAATCGATTGCTTATTTTTTTTTTGTCGTCACTTTTTCAATATTTTTTTCTCCCATCACATTTTGCTCGATTAATATCTACATATTTTTTCAATTTTTTTTTTTAAAATTAGGAATGGCCGGTTTTGCTTCAACCTTATCTGCGTTTATCGGGCTCTACTCTGCCGTACTGGAACGATGAAATATTTCGCACGCAGGCGAGAGCGGTCAATAAACAAATATATATATATATATATATGTGTGTGTGTGTGTGTGTGTTCTTTTTTTATCTATACATATTATTTTTTCCCTCTCTTCAATTAATTATGAATTATTTAAAACTTTTTCTTTGCACCTTTAGACACACTCACATTAATCACGTTTTCGATTCGATACTCATTGGCGTGTGGCGCTGAAGAGAAAAAAAAAAAAAAAAAAAAAAAAAAACAAAAATTGCCACCGAGTATCAAATCTCGACTTAATCGCACGAAGCGCGAATATTTTTCGCTGAAAATTCTTCGGAGCTAGTTTTTCGATTTAAAATTATTATTATTATTATTTTTCGAGCAAAAGAGGCAGAAAAACTCGTAACGAGAACAATCGCGTCGTGGGCTCAACAATTTACGGCTAAATAATACCTAAATTTTATTTATCTACAATTTTTTTTTTCCGAATAAATTATATTTACAAACGAATCTTTTTTTTTTTTCCTTTCATTTTGAATTCTCTAACGACACTGTCGAAAGAATTTCAATCGAAAAAGTGTGCTTTTTTGGGGTTTTTTTCGCATCGTGTGTGTGTGTGTGTGTGTGTGTGAAATATTTACAATTTAAGTATCCTAACGAGGAATCTTATCGGCGATTTTTTGTTTTGTTATTTTGTTATTTTTTTTTTTTCGTTCGGGACGAAATATTCTCACACGTCGCGAGGAAGTTTCCTAGAGTTCCGTATCTCCTCGTCAATGCAACCGATCGTGTTTCGCGACGTGAATCTTCGCGGTGTTCCGCGGGTCCCTAAAATAAATGAGTTTATGGTTTTGTTTTTTTTTTTTTTTTTTCGTTTTTGTTTCATTTTTTTCTTGTTTTTTTGTTTTTCTTTTGCATGCCGAATATTAAAAAAAAAAAAAAAAAAAAAAAGTATAACGATCTTGAGTCTCTGGTCGATGAAGCACTCGATTGTGAGAGTAAAACCTTCATTTGTGCATATTTTCGAAAATCACGACTTGGAACTTGATCGAACTGACTGAAAATGATTTTTTTTTTTTTACAATCCAAATTCGAGGATTCAACGAGTCGTCATGAATCGTGTGGTTTTGTTCGTTGCTCAAACGATGTATAAATTGAAAGTTACAATTGGTAATATGAGATCTGAATGTTTCAGGGAGAAATAAAAATTAATATTTGTAATTTGAACAAGCAGGAAGGAAATTTTCTAACGTAGTTGCGAAATTTTTTAAAATAATTAATTACTCAATCAATTGTAATTGGATATATAATTTTTCATGCGAATCATAGAATTGACAATTAAGGAGCATCGAATAACGATTATTTTTATGCTTCAATCGTAAATTGCAACTGTTTGATAGTTGAATGGTAAAAATTGAAAATTACTATTTAATTTGGTAATTTATAGCGGGTAGAATTGGAAATTGTTATTGTAATATGAAATTTGATGAGAAAATTAGACATTACATTTATAATTGATATTTTGTGATAGAAGAATTGAAAATTGCTATTGCAATATGTAATTTTAATGATGAAATTTGAAGTAACCATTCAATTGGTAATTTGTGAGGATAGAATTGAAAATTGTTATTATAATATGAAATTTGATGAGAAAATTAGACATTACGATTATAATTGATAGTTTGTGACGGTAGAATTGAAAATTACTATTGTAATATGTAATACTAATGGTAAAATTGAAAGTTACAATTGAATTTCGTAATTGATGACAAAAGAATTGAGAATTATTATTCGAATATTTAATTTGAATGATGAAATTTCGAGTTATACGATTTTAATTGGTAATCTGTAACGATAGAATTGAAAATTACAATAGTCATATGCTATTAAAATCTTTTAATCGCAAATAGTAAATTTCATCTGTAAATTGTAACGATAAGATTGCTCATTTGTGACCGTAGAATTGAAAACTGTGATCGTTAAAATATGTGAATTGATTTAAAAAAATGACAATTTTCAACGATAAAGCTGAAAAATTACAAATTGAACGGTAAGTAACGAAAATTATCATTCTAATATGCAATGAGAATCGTAAAATTCTAAGTTACAACGGAAATTGTTAATCTTTGACGGTTAAATTGAAAATTACCATTCTAATATGCACTCAGCGTATCGCAATCGAAAATTTCAATTCTCATTAACAATTTCCCAAATTCTCATGGACGAAAAAAAATCGTCAAAAATATTCTCTACTCGCCCACAAGAGCAAGCATCTCCGACGCAAAGAAAACTGTTTTTTTTTTTCCCCCAAATCAATCCGTCACCACCAATTCAAGTTTGTGTACAAAATTCTAAAAAAATAAAAAAACAAAATTCGTTAAAACGACCACAAACTCTCGATTATCCCATGGAAAAAAAAAAATCCCCCAAAAACAAAACGAAAAAATTCCTCTTTCTCAATGTTTCTTTAACCTTCAGCGAGTATCTCCATGAGAAGTCGTTTGAGGCTGTCGAGACCGGTGAGAAAACCGCAATCCGGTCCATGATGTACGGTCGTGGAATTCGCGATTAGACTGGAATTTGGCGAATGACCGAAAGTCGTGTGCGCAAAATCGATCATTCTAATGTCAACCTGACCGTCCGTTTGTCCGTCCAACGTTCGCAATTCCCTCTTTATCCTCAGTCTCTTCGTTATGCTCGTCGTAACTTCGTCATCCTCGTCATCATCATCGTCATCGTCATCGTCGTTCGCGTCATCGTCGTCATCGTTTCCCGCGTCGTTGTCACCGCCAACTCCGCTCATCTTTCGTCTCTCCATTGTCTCGTAAATACGATGAAAATCACGTATTCTCGCTGGCCTCGTACGCTTGAGACTGCACTTTTTACCGATATCGAGATCCGAGCTCGTATCCTCGGAATTTCCAATCGTCAATTCTCCATGACAGCAATAATCATCGTTCAATGAATTATCGACGCTCGCGTCGCTGCTGGTCGTGCTGCTTGCCCGTGTGCTATTCGTATTGCTCGCCGGACTACCGTAACACGAGACCGACCAATTTTCATAAGTAACGGAATTCTTCGAGATCGTCGATTTCATGAGATCCGACGGTGGATCCATGAAAACGGTTTCCTCGCTTATCGGATAAAAACCCGTTGTATTTTTTGCTCCCCTTGCCGCGGCCTCGCCGAATGCTCGATGCAGCGTTGATTCGCTGACCTCGTCGCTTTCACCGAGTATACCGTAACTCGATGAGTTTACGCGCGAATTAGCTCGTCCCGGCTCGCAGTAACACGTTTTACGATGATTCACGAGTGCCTGATCGTTCGACGGATCATCGTGATCTTCGTGACCATTGTCATTGTCATTGTCGTCGTCGTCGTCGTCGTCGTTGTCGTCGTCGTCGTCGTCCTCGTGGGTTATATTTTCCATGAAGCTCACGTCGTTGGATTCCTCCTCGACCGTGTGCTTCGTCATTGGACTGCGCGCAGGTGGCGTGTAAGACTGAATCTGATGACCCTCGTAAACGACGAGCAGGGAACTAAAAATAGGGTAGTTTGTTTGTGTTTTTCTTTTTTTTTTTTTTTTCGACAGAGGAAGTATAAATTGGAGCGAGATTTTCTCGGATTTTTTTTTTTAATCTCGTAGATATGGAGGTTTGTTTGTTTGTTTTTTTTTTTTTTTTCAAGTTTCTCAGATGATAATCAAAGATGAGGCGAGAGAGCGAGTCTTTTCGGTCATTGTTGGGATTATTTGAGTAAAGATAATTTAAAAATGTGCGCTTTCCGCATGATGTACGATGATACCGAGGGGGAATGAAGGTTTTCGTCTCGACTTACCAGGAATAAAAGCGATAACTGCTCTGTCTCTCGATGGCCCGTCGCAGGCTCTCCAAGCGCGTTATAACTTTTTGTATCGCCGGTGTTCGCAAACAGTAGCCATTGTGAAAGAAACGATAGAGGGCGGTTTTGAAACCTTCCTCGTTCAGCTCCCGACCCCAATATTTGTCCCTCTTCACGTAATTATCGCTGTCCGATTGATACACCTGTTGAACGTAACGGGAGAAATTTTTGTGAGCGAAAAAAAAAAATTGTTTACGTGTGCGTTTTTTTTTTTTTTTTTCTCGCACGTGCGACTTCGTTTCACGATTGTCCGGTCAGGCATTGGGCACAATAGATTTTTTTTTTTTTTTTTCTACCATTATGTCGCTTTGCTTACTGTACTGCGATTAATAATACCGCAAGGGTACAGTTACTGTACGATAAAGATACAGCAACAGTAAAGTAATAATGCAGTAACAGTATTAATGTAAAAATACAGTTTTTTTGTGCAGTAACGATAAATTTACTGTACGGTAACGGCACAGTAATGATACGGCGACAGTAAAGTACAGCGCAGTTATTGCACAGTAATGGTGAATTAGCGATACAGTTATTGCGAAGTAAAAATCCAGATTCTGTACAATAATTAATACAGTTATTGTACGGTAGCAGTACGGTTACTGCGCAGTAAACAATAAAGCATAATGTGCAATAAAGCACAGTTATTGTACGGTACAGTAAAAGTATAGTACAGCAAGAGTACAATTATTCTGCAGTACAGTTACTCCGATGTTACGATACCAGGGTGGCCACAAAAAAAAAAAGCGAAAAAATTCCATGACTTTGCCCTAATTTTCCGCTGAAAAAATACCCAACTTTGCCTAACCGAAATCTGAATAGAATAGAAGCTTATTGGGTTAATCAAACAATGATTTTCTTAAAACTCGAACGAATCGGTTTTGGAAAATGTTTGCATTTGATTGATGTCCTTATGTCTACAAATATATATATATATATATATGGGGAATTCCACGTCAGATCGACCTGACCAAAAGCCTGACCCTCTCAGAATTAAGTTGAAACTTTCTGTCACTTGTCGAGAATATTTGTGATTTTTTTTTTAGATATTTATTCGACGACGCTTAGACGTCAGCATTCGATATAATACATGCGGAAATCGAGAATTTCCGAAGTTCAATTAAGCATAACTCGAAAACTGTTGATTATACAAAAAAAAAAAAAAATGCAAAATTTTATCAAGACCGCTGAAAGTTCTTAAAAACTAAAAAAATATTAATTTTTGAGATTTTTCAAAAATGATTCAATTTTTTTCGCTAAAAATTTTAGAGGATATTCCTTTCTGAGTGTTCAAAAACTTGTATAAATTTAATGATGGGCCGGGATTCGAGCTTTTTATTTCACAGTTTTCGTAAAAACTGTCATGTCATGTCGTCCTGGTCGTCGACGTCATATTAAATAATTCCAAAACTTGGAAACCAAATCCCGGCCCATGACGAAATTTATACAAGTTTTTGAATACTAAGAGAGGAATATCCTCTAAAATTTTTAGCAAAAAAAATTAAATCGTTTTTGAAAAAATTCAAAAACTAATATATTTCGAGTTTTTAAGAACCTTCAAGCGGCCTCGATAAATTTTTGCATATTTTCCCGTTAAAGTTCACACAAAACTCAAACTTTTTTTTATATAATCAATAGTTTTCGGGTTGTACTTGATTGAACTTCGGACTTTCTCCATTTCCGCATATATCATATCAAATGCTAACGTCTAAACGTCGTCGAATAAAAATGTAAAAAAAATTGTAAATATTCTCGACAAGTAACAGAAAGTTTCCACAAAGTTTAAACTAATTCTGAGAGGATCAGGCTTTTGGTCAGATCGATCTGACGTGAAATTCCCCATATACATTTATATATCTACATTATATGAAGATCTTGCCACTGTCGCCGTGTACAAGAATCAAGGCACTCTTATATGAACACCGCAAATGCGGGTGTGCATTTGGGGAGGAAGTCGACGAACGTTTGAATGAAAAAAAAAAAAAAAAAAATCGTTGGAAACGACGAAAAACTCATTTTTTTTTTCATCGCGATGTTTTTTTTTCTATTCTCATTAATTTGATTTTTTATTTATCGATAATATCGAAAAAATATTAATTTATTCAAAATCTGTATAAGCCAAGTGAATTTTGATTAAACTTTTTCCGATGAAATTTATTATTTTAATTTTCAGGGGAAAAGAAAAACATACGTTTTGAAATGGAATTTTTGAGTTTCAAGGAGTTTGCCCAATGAATTTGTCATCAGCGGAAGATAATACATCGATACAGGGTCCTATATGAAATTTCGAAACTACAAGATTTTTTTAAATTTTTGCGAAAAATGAATGGGTTCACTAGAATCGCTGTAACTATGTAACTATGTAACTATAAAATTACCTGACAATTCCCTGTTTCCTTGAATAATGTGAAATTCTCTGACATTTCCAGGTTTTCCCTGACCTTGGCCACCCTGTATACTCTACTATAATTGTAGTGAAACTTTTTCATTACTTTTACTGCCCTGTCGTTGTAAGATTGTCTAATAATTTTGTTTACGGGGATATATTTTTTTTTTTTTCGTGGTATCAATTTTTATGCACCGGACAAAAAAAAAAGAGATT
This sequence comes from Rhorus exstirpatorius, assembly GCA_963564615.1. Taxonomy (NCBI): domain Eukaryota; kingdom Metazoa; phylum Arthropoda; class Insecta; order Hymenoptera; family Ichneumonidae; genus Rhorus; species Rhorus exstirpatorius. The sequence continues at coordinate 22,199,729 of OY751319.1, read as the reverse complement.
ATTCGACAGGTTCAAAAGACCTCCTGCACAATTGGTCTTTTTCACATCGAATTATTCGTAAATCCATATAGCGAGACATACGTTGCTCCATTTTTTTTTTCTCCAGTTCTTTTTACAGTACCGATCGATGACCAATCTCACTCTAATCCCATTGAAATAACAATGAGAAATTTATCGACTTGAAATTAGTATCGAGTCATTGAAAAAAAAAAAAAAGATGACCCCAATAAATTGATCAACACAGCCCTGATATAACTGAGCTCGTCTGAACAATGAAAAATCCGAATTTTCCCCGAGCTGAAATTTTCAGTAGTCCTGAAAAACTGACTTACGTATTATAATTTTTTTTTTTCCCCCTCCATTCACATTTTATTTTTGTTACATTTGAGCACAACAAACACAGCGTTCCGTGGGGTATAGAAAAAAAAAAGGCAAAGACGAAATGTTCAGGCTTGTATTTCGCAATTTATTTATGGGCAAGGTTCGAATGACTTTTTTTTTTTTTTTTATTACAAACAAATACGGAACGGAAAAAAGAAAATAAACGTATTACAACAGTAGAAATTATACGAATCCATGTGATTTACCTGCATTCCGCAAAGTCTAACGCCCAACGAGGCTGACGTGCTGGCAGCACATTTTGCAATTTGTTTGCTTCTTTTTTCCGCCGACGCATCGTCACCGTGCTGCCTCGTACCCATTTTAAGGTCCAAGATGCACGGATGCGTGTAACGCGACGTTATGTTCTCCAGCAATAAAAAATCTATTTTTTTTTTTTTTTAATATTTAAAATAGTTAAGAAAATGCACAAATTAATAAATTAAGAAATACATTTGTTCATTTATCCCTCATTGAGGACGTTGCGTGGATTAAATTACTCAAATTTTCGGTCGACTCATCGATCAGCATTCTCGTATCGTCAATTTTTCATCGTTTTTTTAATTTTTTTATTTTTTATTTTTAATAATCACAAAGAAAAACAAATCACGATTGAATCTTTTTTAAATTACGTTCTATCAATTTTTTATTTCGACCCCTGTTAATACTTTATTTATAAAAAAAAAAATTAAAAATTGATTCGAGAAAAACTTTTATCGTATTTTCTAGAATTTTTTTTTCTTCGTTTCCAATTCGAAAAAGGATACATTGCTTGTTCGATGCACTGTCCAAATGCGTTCCCGGCTTCAAGACATCCACCGTACTGTTTTTACGGTGGATTTTCATTCTGAAAAAATTAACATCAGACAAAAATTGTAATTACATCAAAATTTTTCTCTCGCAATAGAAAAAAAAAACAAAAAAAAATAGAAAAAAAAAATTACTCGTTTCTTTATCGACAAAAATATCATTTTCATTAGCTATGCATATCGTTTTTTTTTTCTTCAGTCATATTATGCGATATATATACCCATGGTGTATATTCCTTTTTTTTTTTTTTTTTTTTTTAATGATACATTGAAAAGTGAAAGCACGAGAGTTCGAAGAGAAAATATAAAAAAAAAAAAAAAATATCAATATGAAAGAGTGATGGAATATCAGTTTTCTTAAAATCGAATAAACTTCCGTCGTCCGGTAATATACAAAACGTGTGTTATCGAAATGATCGAGTGTCGATACAACGATTCGTTTCAATTGGCTCGAATGAAAAAACAAAAAAAAACAAAAAAAAAAAGAGAGAAGAAAGAAAAATGCCGAATCAATTTTATATCACGAATATTACATAATCCGAAATACTAATAATAATGACAATGAATTTTTTTTTTAATTTTTCGCCCAATAAAATCGAATAGTTGTAAACGACCTAATTTGCGAAATGGAGTTTTTTTTTTTTTTTTTAGCAAAATTGAGATTGTGAGAAAGGAAAATAGAATGAAAGAAAGAATAATTACTACAGATACGATTGAGAGAAAAAAAAAAAAAAAAACGCGATAAGAGTACTATTTTAGAATGCAATTATGTTTTTTGTACCAAAGGTACGGCCCTTTGCGTTTTTTGCAGCAGGATTTTTTCGCCATTCTCTGCACTCGGTCTTGTGTGTGGGGGCCACGCATACGAGACTCGGTCGGAAGGGCCCAAGCCCGCGTGAGCGTGTGTAACGAGCACATTTTTCAAGGGCCCCCAAGGAAGATGAAGGTCGGTAGAGTACTCTAATCGTTCCCCTACTGGAAGTTGATGTTAAAATCCTGAACTCACACAGAATTCATCGTATTCCACGACGAAATCTCAAAATTGATTTTTCTTTTCGTTTCTTTTTTTTTCGAATTGTTTACAAAAAAATAAAAAAATAAAAATTTTAAAAAAATAAAAAAAAAAAAACACACACACACGCACACACACACACGTACGATGGAAACGAGAGGTCAGATGATTTTTTTTTTCTTTTCTTTTCTTTTCTTTTTTCCTTCTTTTTCTTCATCGGCCCTCGCCAATCCATCGTGAATAAAATTACCTGAGTACGTCGTCGCGTTTGCGTTTCGTCGAGGCTTTCGTGAGTGGACCCTGATGATGCGACGAACTTTCCGTATCGCGAAAACTCGGACTGTAGCGCTTATCGAGGGTCATCTCACTGCCGCTACTCGACGCTTGGATTACGCCTGAAACATCAGCCATTTTTTTTACAAAAAATAAAGAGAAAAGAAAAAAAAAACATTGTCGCATTGGAGTTTATACGGGGATGGTATTTTTTGTAAATTGGTTTTTTTCTTGTTTTTCTTTCTTTTTCTTTTCTTTTCTTTTTTTTCAAATTATATTTATGATACAGGGGAAATAGTTGAATAAAGCTAAAAGTTTGAATGTTCATCGAGTTACAATTCAATTTTGTCCCGAAGCGAGATTGAAATTTAGGCCGAAGGGAGGCTGAAATTCGGATTGAAGGAAAGATGAGATATTTGGGAGTCGAAGGGAGGATGAAATTGAGGTCAGAAGTAGGATGTAACATAGGTTGATAGGAGGGGTGACATTTAGATCGAAAGATGTGTGAAATTTAGGCTTAAAGGAGGGTTAAAAATTAAAATTATGATATCATGGCTCGTCAGATCGAACGAATTGACTTTTTCGTCGTTGGAAAATAATTACAAAAAAAAAAAAATCATCCGTGCTCATTTATCGTTGATAATGTTTACGTTTTTTTTTTTTTTTTTTATCTTTACTTTTTATATTTCACGACATTCTTCAATCTAGTCATCATTGAGCTAGTCTCATCATTGACGTCACTCTTCCCCCTCGAATTCTCTTATCTGTTTATTTCGTCAAATCTCGACTCACAATTGACTCGAATTTGCGTCTCGATAATTTACAATTTTCCTCGAGAGGGACTCGAGGAGGGGGGAATACGTATAAATCGTGTGCGGTCATGACTGAGGCACGTGTGTGACGTCGTTTCACAACGACGCGACACGATAATTCAACGAAAAGTCATTCGGACCAATCTGCGACGAAGTTCATCGGTTAATCAACCCAGAAGAGAGATAAAAGGGGACGAAAAAAAAAAAAAAAAAAATACAAATAATTATAATATTCATAACAATAACAGAATGCTTTTTGACGAAGAGACCCTCGAATTCGTAATAAATACCTATCAGTTCAATGCACTTGGCATTTTTTTTATTTCTTTTTTATTTTCAGTCACACGAAGATTTTGAAACATTTATTTTTATGAAAAATCGTGAGTAATAAACAATGGATGATTATTTTAAAAATAATAATAATAATAATAATAATAATAATAATGTGAAGCTTACTTACCAGTTTCCTTTCAATTAATTTATCGAGCCTTCCTATTTATCGATCACTTTCTTTTCCAATTTTTTTTTATCACGATTTTCTTTTTTCTTTTTTTTTTTTTTTTGCGAGTCACCAAATTTCGATTTGTCGCAAAATAAAATTTACCTCGAGAGAGAGAGAGAGCGAGAAGTCGGTCTAAAATGATGAATTATTGTGATATTGAATAAGCTCGCTATTCTTCAGCGAGTCATTGCATTGAAAGATTTTACCGAAATTTAAGATCCTCCAGAAATTACAATTTTTTTTTTCGAATCTCGAATTTGATGGGAAAATTCGAAATTTGAAAAAAAAAAAAACAACCATCGAAAATTTTCATAATATCGAATCGGGAAATCCAAGCGGAACGGACGATCGATCCGAAGAGGACAAAAAAAAATTTTTAATAGAAATTGATATAAGCATTTCCTGATAAATTCAAACTGTTTAAAAAAAATCCTCGAGTTCTTAATTTTATCGACGACTTTTTTTTACACCATCACACGAGGCCTTAAAAAAGCACAATTTTTTTTTTTAGATTTTGTTTTCAACGAGCCACAAAAATTTGTATTTCTTTTTTTATTTCAAAAATCCAAAATCTCGACTGATTTCAAAAGTGGACAGTCTTTGCTTTCCTCGATTTGAGGCTTTGAAAATCTTTCGAATGTCCAAATCCTCACTTTTTTGAGTGTTGGAGCAAGGTAAAATATTTTAATTTTGAGAAATGCTAAAAAAAAAGGTTGGCTCGGGAAAAAAAAATCAAAAAATAATTCAGAGTGTCATTTTAGAGCTGGTAGAGCGTTGTGAAAAATTATCGATGAAATCAAAAGGGGGTCAGGGTCGAAAATTTGTCCGATTTCGTCTGGGAGAACTCTCATATCTATGTACATGAGACGATAGGATGGAACGGAAGAATACCCGAAGTTTCGTTGAACCGATAACGTATCTTTACGTTATACAATTTTGGAAAATATGGAGGGACACATTATTATTGTTTTTTTTTTTTCATTTTTTTTTATTTTTTTTATTTTTTTTCTAAATGTTTGACAAACAGTTTTAACGAGCACAGGTGTGAAAAAAATGATTGCCATAAATTTCATGAAAAAAAAATGAGATTGATAGAAAAATCTTCGAAAAAAAATTATATCTAGAAATTGAATAAAAAAATTCGAAAAATATCTAAATCACGATTTTTTTTTTATCAATAAGATTTCTCACCTTTAAATTTTGGAACAAACATTTGTATATCCTGCGGAATGTTTCTGTAGAAATCGAGTTCTCTGCGATTCAGCGGCTTGCAGATTGTGTTCTGATTGAGGAGCAACAGTCTCGTGTGACCGCCGACCTGGGAAAATATTCGATTGAAAATTAGTTGGAATTCTTTAATTGATAAATTATTAAAAAAAAAAAAAAATGGAATTAAAGTATTACTGAGAATTTAGATTCTCCATTGAGATTTTCGAAAATTTATCAAAGCTGCAAATACAAATTTTTGTAATTTTTATTTTTATTAAATTAAAGAAATTACTGAAATTTAAATAAATTTTTGTGCTAATTACGAAAAATCTTTTGATAATTACAAAAAAAAATTAGGTTTGATTGGAAAAAAAAATCATCTAAATTGAGAACTGTATGGAGGACGAAAAAAAAAAATATTCTTCTGGAGTCCAAAACATTGGAGATGCGTTTGTGCGTCTGTGCTGTGTTTCTCGTACTTAAAATAAAAATCTAGGTCAAGAGTGAAAAGTAACGCCGCGGATGCTGGTTCACGAACAACTGGAGGACAAAGGGGGCGATTCTTCCCAGAAGGTTAGGAATATACGAGAATGTTTGACTCGACGATAACGATCAAAGATTATTTTTTCATTCCAATCTCATTGGAAAATATTTATTCGGATTTTAGTGGACGAAAAATATGAATTAAAAGTAAATAAATGTACTTGAAACTCTGAAAAAATTAATTTAAAATTTATAAAAATATTTGGAGTAATTTTTTTCGTATTTGAAAAATTGAATTCTCAGATCCTCGAAAATGTACATTTTTTTTTTTTTTTTTAATCAACTTTCGATAGAGTATTATAAAAATAAAAATGATACATCGAGATTCGACGAATATTCGAAAAATGGGTAAAAAAAACTTTGAGAAAATATGCCACGCGGATTATTGGCATAAATTCAATTATTTTTTTTATAAATTCTTAATTAACCATTTTTTTTTTACAATATTCGTGAATCCCTTGTGCCGTGCTCGGCTTTATTTGTACGAATTTGCATAAAAAAATTTACTTTTATTTCCAGGTATTTAAATTTGCCAGTCCAACAACCATGAATTCTATCTCGTGCTCTCGTAAAGCATTCCGAGCTATCGAATCTACACACCTGTCTGATGGAAACTCCAATGACTCATAGCATCGAATTTTTCATACTCCGAAGTTTCAAAACAAAGGATTTCTATCATGTTGGCACAGGGAAAAATGATCGTTTACAGAAAACTAAAATATTTTCGAAAATCTCGAAATATTAAATTCTTGTAACGAGTGTTTTTATTAATTTTTCATGAAAAAAAAAAAAAAATTAGACAAACAAGCGTCAATGTAAATTTGACAAACTTTTTATAAGCTTCAGAATTTTAGATTCTACGTAATCATTTGAATTTTAAACATGGACTCGTGTAAATTCGATGAATTTTGTATAATTTTATTTTTTTGGAAAATTTTAAAAATTGGTCATCGCAGCGTCGATTATTGAGAGTCTCGTATTTACATCGAGTGCAGCGATCCCAGAATTTTTCGAGGTACGAGATGGTCTTATCTGAGAGAAGCTTGCGCCGCAATAAGCTTGAGCAAATTTCAATGACCATAAATTTTATAGACGGCAGGAGCAGTCGATTCGTGCGTTTTAATGTTTATCGTTGAGTGATGACAACAGCGATGTATCGTCAGATAGACTCGTGTTCATTGATTTAAAATTAAAAAAAAAAATAAATTAATTAATTTAAAAAAAAAAAAACAGGCCCACTGTGCAATCTTTGATCGCTGCGGTGGAAACTTTGGGACACAAAATGTTCTGGAATTTTATTCTTTATCCACGAGCATGGATGTAATCATTTTCATTTGTTCTTGACGATTGAAAAGGAAATTCAGTCAGGATCTGTAATTACGACGGGGGAGTAATTTTTTTTTCATGGATTAACGAGGATCTTTTGATCCACGAAAAATCAATGAAAAAGCATTTTTTTTTCTAGGTCAGGATGGATTTTCGTTCGCGATCTATAATCCCGAATAAATATGACTTTTTTTGCTCGCTCCGGGGGTTGAGCGATAGAAAAAAAAATGCACTTTAAGCTAAATCGGGCTAAAATTTCGATTGAGATCCACAAATATGAATACAAATGAGTTTTTGTCATTCGTCTCAGTGGAATTTTTGTTTACGATCTACAATCATGAATAAAAGTATTTTTTTTTCATAGCAAGGAATTTCGATTGAGATTGTGAGTAAAAAAAAAATAACATGTTTTGTGTCAAATTCCAGTGTAATTGTGTCAACGATTCATAGCGATGAATAAAAATGAATTTTTCTCAGTGCGCTTGAGAGAAAATTTCGTTCGCGATCTATAATCGTTCATAAACATGTTTTTTTTTTGCTAAATTAAATTCACATTTCACCTACGATCTACGATTATAACGAAAAAATACGTTATTCGATCTTTCATCACAAAATAATTTTTCCCCAAGAATTCATAACGATGACGAAAAAGACCTGCATTTTTCCCCTGGATCAGGCCTACGATCCAAACAATGGCTCAAAAAACAATAAAAAAAGAAAAAAAAAAACACGAAAATTCGATTTTCTTCTTTTTTTTTTCTCACGCACCTGATTGTTGAGGGGATGTAGGGCGACTTCCTCGTCATTATCCTGTAGAAATGTGGCGGACGTTGCTGACGACGTTGACGACGACGATGTTATCGTACTTGTGCTGTAGCACCGTGGTTCAGTCTCTCCCATACCCCACGAACTCGTCAGGTATACCATGCCCAACTTACAACACCAACCTCGGATTATTATTATTGTTATTGTATTACAATAAATGTTATGTATATGTAAGCACGAAAAGAGCAAAAAATTATTAATAAAAAAAAAAAAAGTGTCCCGCCAATCCGCGAAATTTCCGAGTCACAATTTCTTTTTTTTTTTTCCCACCCAATCTTTTCGTATTAAACCGTCCCCAACTTCGTTTATGTTTTACTTTCCTTCGAATTTAAATTGCCCCCGGCCCCGCGCATGAATTTATGTTTTCAAAAATTTTATCGTCGATCTTCGTTTCTTTTTCTTCTCTTATTTGTTTCGTGGAATTTTTTTTCCCCCTTCGATTCCTCTCGTCAGAGAGAGGCCGCCGCGAGTTTATCGACGATTTGTGTTGGTATGAATGCGCGCGGATAAGCTGACACACACACGCGCGCGCGCACGTAAAAGCCACCAGGTGGGAGGGGGATGTGTATAGATAAGAGGGGGAAAGCTCTGTGAAGCCCTTTCAATGAATTTATATATATATATATATATCTATGTGTCGTTTGTGTATATAACTTTGCATGTAGATATATATATATATGAGAAAAGTGATGAAATATTTTTGGATTTTCAATACACGCGCACTCTCACTCACTCACTCACACACACGCGCGATGCACACGCGTCACACTACCAACGCAACGACGAATTTTTATCTCACTGTTCGGGAGCTTTGTAAAAACAAAAAAAAAAAGAAACAACGCGAAATTTAACTTCAAGAAGCGCGTGTATTTGTCAACCTACGAGGATCGTTTGATCGTTGCCTTTGTCTCAAACAAACTGGCTGCTTGTATTGCTGAGCAGTGTAAGGTGATAGCGATAGAGGGGGAGGATTTGTAATGCGCACGACCACGACAGTTATCGCATCAGCTGTAAGCTGTAAAACGGGACAAAGAGAGGGAGGAGGCAGGCTTGCCACACCATGTAACGTTCATGTGGAGAATTTTTAGCGCAAAATTCAAATTCCCCAGAGTATAGTAAATTTTATTTTTTCGATTATCGAGATGGACAATCTCGACCGTCGCACTCCCCGGATTTGGATTTTTTTACACAATTATGAAAAATAAATCCAGGGAAAACATTTTTAAACGATTTATTTTCTAATTACTTGAACTGATACGACCAGCAAATAATTAAAATACAAAATTAATTATAAACTAAAAAACGTCACAAGTTCGTAAAATGACCGACACGTGAACGAACCTCAAAATGGCGGTCATTTAACCGATTCATAAAATGGCTGCCGTTTAGAGCTCCTACTTTTATTTGCAAATGTCAAACTATATCACTCTGACAGTTGAACAAAGATATCGAAGTTTTTAAATAATCCTTTTACGATAAATCAACAATGGCGGATCCTAAATACGCTGATTTACCCGGAATCGTGAGTATTTGGTAGATTATTTTATTTTTTCATCCGAACACGAGAGGTTTTGGTTATAGGTGTGGTTGAACACACGATAAATTGAGGTTAGGTTGTCATTTTTTATTTTTATTCTCTTCATTGTTGTAAGGAAGTTGCAAATTCGAATGTTATCAAATGAAAGTTGAAACGATAATGCATAATAAATATAAGCAACAATCGAGATCATCTGGCAAAAAATAAACTTATAAAATGACGAGTCGATGAGAAATCGATTGTTCTCCAGCGTTCAAATTTGTTATTACGAAATATTTCGATAATTAATCAATATTAATGAACAAATCATACTTTTACCAAACTTTGTTTTTTTCGTTAAATATTAAGTAAGTCATAAGTAAGTTTTATACTATAATAATAATCTTTAATTATTGTGCCCATACTAATTTCCTTTTATTTTGAATTTCCCTCGTTTAAATTTTTGTCCTTGCCATTTTACAGACTTGCACGTATAATAATAATAATATTGTTATTTTTTTTTCTTTTATGCGCCTTGTTGCAATTTTTTTTCATTCATTCAATCTCGATGAGATCCCCGAATCCATTTATATCCTCAATGAACAATAATTCTCCAAATTTTAGGCTTACGATCAGGTCGATGTTTATGAGACATCAGACCTGCCGGAAGCCGAGCAGCTTCACATGTACTCGGAGGTAATTTTTCTTTCGAAAATCAACGAAAAATAATTAAATTTACATTTATCTGATGAAATAAATATTTAAAAGTGAAAAAAAAAAAAATTTCAACTTTCCAAGGATGAAACTAACTCTATAGAACGTTTGCATACGAGCGCCACGGAAGCTTTTAACAAATTCAAGGGCAAGCACGTTCTGACGAAAGGAGTCGATTTTTCCGACAGAATATCACGAAAACCGAGAACCGGCTACAACGCTGTGTAAATTTTATTTTTAAATCAAATTTCTGTTTTTTTTTTAACTCAATTTCGTGAATTTAGAAAAGAAGTATGAAGGAATACGTTTTTTTTTAAATGCTTAAAAATAGATTCGGGGACTGGGAATTGCCGGGTGAGGGTGAGAAGGAGACGCCGATACAGAAACAAGAGAGATTGCAGTTTGAGCTCAAAGAATTATTGGAGGAAGTGAGCAGACTTAAAGAAAAGGCAAACGACGATTCGGAACAGAAAAGCATGATGGAGATCATGTCGCAGGTCGATAATATGGGAAAGCAATTGAATTGTTTGAAATTGAACGAGACGCTTGGCAGTGATCTTGTGGCGGCTCTGGCGGATCCCCAAGGTGCCAGCTTGAAGTGAGTATCGAGAAAAAAAAAAAAGTTCCTTTTTTTTTTCGGTAAAAAAAAATTAAATTTTCCTTGAGGTTGCGCTATTCGCTGGTTTCAATTATTCGATTAGAAATCCATTTTTAAAGCGTTTGATATATTCGATACTATTTTTTATTTTTTATTTATTTATTTATTTTTTTGCAATAATTGGAAAAAATAAATTTGCGATATGTAGCTTTCCCCTCTAGTCGATAAATTACCATCGCAATACGTAACTGTGGCTTGTAGAGATAAAATTGCAGTTGCAATGTGTATGCGTCACTTGTAAATTGCAAATTACACTTGTAACGAGTGTGACTTGTAAGGGCAAAATCACACGTGCCATAATATGTAATTGTCCCTTGTGAATGTTGGATTACAATTTCAATGTGTAATGATATCTCATAATTGCCAAATTACAATTGTAATGTGTGATCGAACTTTGTAAAGGTCAAATTACAACTGCAAGGTGTAAATGAACCTTGCAAAGGTGAAATCGCAATAGCAATGTGCGATTGTACCTTATATCGGTCGAATTACGATTGCAATGTGTAAATAAACCTTGTAAAGGTAAAATTACAATTGCAATAGGTAGTTGTAACTTATAAATGATAAATTACAAATATAAACTGCAGTATGTAACTATAACGGTAAAATTATCAACTCAATATGAAAATGTCGTTAATAATTGATAAATAACTATTTCAATATGTGTAATTGCACCTTAAGTGACAAATTACGATTGCAAGTAGGTAAATGTAGGTTCCTTACAAATTGGCAATACCAATTGCAACATGTAACTGGACCATCCAAAGGCCAAATTACCATTGCAACATGTAAATTTCTCACAAACATGACAAATTAGCATTATAAAAATGCAACTACGTCCCGCAAAGCCTAAAATACAATTACAACATCGAACTCGCCCATCGAAATGATCATTTAAAAAAATCCGATATCCAATTAATCTTTAAACATTCGCAAAAAAACTGCAATCTGTACTTTTACCTTATAGAGATAAAATTACCAACGCAACATGAAAATGTCTTTAATAATTGATAAATAACTATTGACATACTTGTAATTGCACCTTAAAATGGCAAATTACGATTGCAATAGGTAAATAGATCTGTAGATCCCTTACAAATTGGCAATACCAATTGCAACGTGTAACTGTACCTTCCAATGGCCAAATTACCATTGCAACATGTAAATATCTCACAAACGTGACAAATTACCATTATAAAAACGCAACTACATCCCACAAAGCCTAAAATACGATCATAGCATCGAAATCTCCCATCTGACTAGTCATTTAAAAAAAATCCAATTTCCAAGGAATCCATAAAAATTCGCAAAAAAAAATCATCAAAACGTATCATCTTCGTCATATCTCAGGCAACTGATGACTCAGATAGAGCTCTTCAAGCAGACAGGCTCCGTGAAAACCGAGGAGACAACAGAATCGTCCAAGACCCAGGATTCATCGATCGAGCCCGGCGTATTGAAATATAAAATGATGTATCTACCCGAGAAGGCTCGCCTTCAGGAAGTCCAGAGAATCGCCAATGTTGAGCAACGAATTGCCAGGCTTGAGAACGTGATCGGTGCTGGCAATGAAAAATATGCCAAATTTTCACAAACGACAAAGACCCAGGGTATCGTCGAGGCCGTACAGCAGCTCGGCGCTAAATCATCGTTGCTCGATAGCACCCAGATCGAAGCGATGGAGAGCAGAATAGCGACTCTTGCTCATCGAATGGACAGTTTGGCGCAGAAAAAATCGTCGATGCAGCAGGACACGGAGAGGGAATTGAAAATTGCCGAGATGTACGAGATAATGAAGAAAATTGAGACGACCTCGGACATCGTGCCGCAAACTATAAATCGCATGCTCGCGCTCAGCTCCGTTCATCAACAAGGTTGAATCTCAAAAGACAATTTACATATAAATGCAATTATCAATTTTTTCACCCGATTTTCCAAAATTAATTTCGACTCCATTTTTTTTTTTTTTTTCGTCCAACAAGATTTCAATAACGAAATATCAGAATCTCAAAAAAAAAAAAAAAATTGGATAAATATTTCAAACAATCGTTTTACCTATTTTTTTTTTTAACGTTCCATTCTTTTTTTTTTACGCGAGATCCGTCGGAATTCTCAAAGTAATATACAAATCCTAGGATTTTATCATCGAAATTCTTGCTAGAGGGAAAATACGAAAATCGGCGAATTATGTGAAAATTTGTTCACTTTTCAGCCGCTGATTTTGGAAAATCATTGGCCCAGCTGGAGCTCATGCAGAGTGAAATTACGAGCGGTCTCGAGAGCAACAAATTCCTTTTGAAAGGAGTGCAAGAGAGCTTCGCGGCGAATTTGGAATCGATACGCAACAGCCTGGCGATGCTCGACGAAAGAATCAATAAAGTGACCAAGTGATCAGCCTCGCCAATTATACATGAATTTAAAATAAAAAAAATTAAATAAAAATCGCACCGGCTTTACAACTAATCGAACGAAAATTATGCCTATTATTTATGACGCATCATGTACGAAGACGTAATTATTAATAAAGATTGAGGACATCTCGAGACAAACACTGTTTTTTTTTTTTTTTTTTTTTTTTTTTTTTAGTCTTAACGTTTATTTTTATTTAATCAAACCGCTTAGAAACGCAGCTTTTGGAAAAACCATTTGTTCTTGCCGGACTTGTACCTGAAAGAATCGAAGAAAAGAACGAAATTAATTTTTCCAAATAATTCGACAATTTGGGGGAGAAAACAAAAGAAAAGATTAAAAAAAAAAAACTACTGACCTTTCCTCCAGCTTGACGCGGGTCTGGAATCGGACCTTCTTCCTCTTCATCGGATCTTTCAAGTCCTTGGGGGCGACTTTGTCGAGGGGCAAGTCAACGGTGTATCTCGTTGGCATCAGATGATTGTAATTTAGAACCTGAGAAATACAAAGGAAAAATAAATTTCAAACGAGTTTTTTGATCAACGAAATCATTATTCGCTGTGCGCAGTGCCATACTATAGCGGCTGAGAACGACTCGGAGCGCCCATGGTGGCGAGAGAATGCACAAAGTTTTGCTGGAGTCGCGTAGTGCATTTAGGAGTATGAATGAAATTTTTTTTTTTTTTCAATCATTGGGGCGCATAATGTAGAGTAAGTAAAAATAATGAGGACGTATTTTTTATTTTTCGTTAAAAATGACAGATGCACCTGTTATAGGCAATTTAATTTGAGTAATTTAATTAAACTTTGATTAAATTTGATTAATTTAATTTCACGGATTAAATTTAAATTTAATTAAACTTGATTAATTTAATTTCACGGATTTTTACATATATATAGATATAGCGTAACATGCGTGACGTCATAATGTTATATTTTTCAATTTGTTATATTAACGGCAATTTTGAATCAAATAAAAAAATTAAAAATTCGTACTAAATATTTTTTCCTAAACTACCAGATTTTGAAATAAAAAAATTTCATTTATACTCTTAATTGAGGGCAATATAATAGAGAAGTCGCGGAAAGGAAATTTAAACTGTTGCGCGAAGTCATGAGAATGTTTTCTGCTACACAACTTCGGAAATTAAGTTTTGCGCGTTTCCGACAGCAATTTATAAAGTTGAGCAGCGCAAAAACTAGATTCGTTGGGTGCAAAAAACAAAGAAAGTAAAATTCTTGAGGTCAAACGCGCATATATTGTCCGGCATGAAAAATTCATGTCAGAATATTATAATACAAATATAAATTGATTTTTTTTCCTTTTTAGTAGCTCTCATGATTGGCTACCCGAATATGCGGTGAGCACTTCGTGTGCAATCGTTCATCTACGTTACAATCAAATCCGAGTTACGTCTTTCTTGTTCTCGATACGAGCCTCGTCGGTTCGTATGACAAGACGGACAAGGTTCATGCTCAGCCTCAAATTGAGAAGGAAAAGTAGCCGTAAACCTATTTTCATTGCATCGCAATACGTCGATTTTTTTTTTTTTCAATGCAATTGTAGTCAAGCTCACCTCAAAAAAACTCTATGCAGCACGAATATAAACGTTCGTTTGTTAAAATTAATCCAACAAGGTTTCGTCTTTGTAAATAAATGAGAGCTATTCCAGCAAAATTTGCGGAGTACAGCCGGCCGCGACGCCACTTGGCTTTCTGCACACAGCTAATTATTAAGGTAAACGACCCAGATAGTGAACGTGTCCCATTTGTCGAACAATCCGGTATATATTTTACCCAATCACTGTAGCGGGGGGTCGATTTGACCCAGGCCGAAATTTAAAACTTTCCCTATTTTGAAACGAAGCAAGGGAGCGCGGCCTTACCTCCACCCAAAAAATTGTACTTTAGGATAGAACCCTCACGCAAAGTTTCGAGTCCCCTGCCCCTCTCAGTCCACCGTGATGAACGGTTTAATTTCGCTTAGGGTCGATTTGACCCCCCTCTACACTTAGGCAGTCGTCTGGTATTTAATTAATATTAATTTTATATTATATTATATTATTTAACTATTAATTAATATGTATAATATATATTAATAATAATTAATTAATATTAAATAATAATTAATTTGAAAGTGATTTTTTTTTATAAGTAAATAAACAACGGACCTTCTTGAAAATTTTATTGTACTTTAACGCACATTTGATTTTGGCGAACGGCGTACGATCGATGACGAAAGAGCATGAGAATTTTGAATTTTTTAAGGATTCTTTTTTTTTTTTTTTTCAAAAACTTACTTTGACGAAAGGCTTTATCTTGGATATTTACGAAAACATTATTATTATTGTTTATAAAAAAAAGTATTTACAAAAATATATTGTAAAATGTGAATTTCTATGAAAATAAATAACAATAATCGATGAAGGGAGATTTAAAATTCAAAAATTGAGAAAAAAATATCAAAAATGATTTCTTTGTAGTAAACCTTCCTCCGAGGCTTTTCAGTTGTTTTTGAATTTCAAGGGGATTCAAACCTTTTTTTTAAACAACAATAATAATGTTTATTTTAATATATTTTAAAATTAATTAATAAAACTTATTTTCCACGATTTTGGCGAACGGCGTACGATCAATGATGAAAGAGCATGAGAATTTCGAATTTTTTAAGGATTCATTTTTTTTTTTTCATAAACTTGCCTTGACGAAAGGCTTTATCTTGGATATTTACGAAAACATTATTATTATTGTTTATAAAAAAAAATACTTACAAAAATATATTGTAAAATGTGAATTTCTATGAAAATAAATAACAATAATCGATGAAGGGAGATCTAAAATTCAAAAATTGAGAAAAAAATATCAAAAATGATTTCTTTGAAGTAAACCTTCCTCCGAGGCTTTCCAGTTGTTCTTCAATTTCATGGGAATTCAAACATTTTTTTAAAACAACAATAATAATGTTTATTTTAATATATTTTAAAATTAATTAATAAAACTTATTTTCCACGATTTTGACGAACGGGGTACGATCGATGATGAAAGAACATGAGAAATTCGAATTTTTTAAGGATTCATTTTTTTTTTTTTCTCAAAAACTCACCTTGACGAAAGGCTTTATCTTGGATCTCTTGTGGAGCTTGCCCTTGCCCATGCGTTTGTGCACTTTGCGCGGATAACGATCTATGCCGGCGACGAGAGCATGTCCGTACTGCTTTTCCGTGGTACCATCGTCAAAGTTGCGCATAACGATGGCTTTGCGTCCTGCGTACCGGCCGCTAAGGACCAGCACGACTTTTCCAGTTTTCATAATCTTCACCATCTTGGCGAACTGCTACGATGATGAGAAAAAAAAAAGTGATTAAGAAATTCGAGGAAATTGGCGAAATTTTGAAAAAAAAAAATTAATTTTTTTTTTTTTTAAATTATTTTGAGGATCGAAAACGAGTTGAATTTGGTTAAACACAAGTCGGAGCATCCACTTGGCTCCCCGCACCCCTGTCAACGTGTGACTGTAAAGGTTTTACAGTCACTGATCGACGCGATTCCGGAGTCGAGAAAAAAAATTTCCATACGTTTTTATTCACTCTCACAATGGATAAGAAAAAAAGTTAAAAAAAAACTACAATTTTATCATAAATAAACACGCGATGTTGTACGAAAATAAAACGTCTCTGCCACGATAACATGTTGACAGAGGTGAGTGATCCAACCGTGTTTCATATCGCGATAAACACAATTAAGGAAGTTTCGTTTTCGAAAAATCGTAATGATGAACAAAGCGCGAACGTTAATTTGTTGCAAAGATAACGAAATAATGGTATTGTGATTAATGAATATCAGGATGTTTGGGGATTACTTTGTTAAACTTTCGTTACAACGCACCTCACGGCTTGTGGTAAACCGGAAAAAAGAGCCTAACCTAACTTTCGATGATTCTCGCGGAGACGCGAATAGTTCGCGTCAATGGCCGACAGAGGCTTACGTGGGACTTCCGGTTGCGTGATCTCGCGAGCATCCGGATTTCGAATTTGAAGACAATCCAGTCGGTGACGTTTGAAACAACTTTTTATTGCCATTGGATCTGTAGTTCTGAGATTTTTCATTTTTTATATATCGTTATATATTTTAGAAGATTATATGACTAAAAATTTTTTTGCTAAAATTGAAAATTTTAATAATTTTTCAGCTGGTAAACTAATGTCATAATAAAATGAATATGTTTATTGAGATTACATTACTTACCTTTGTCAATCTTCATTGTAAATTTATAGTAAAATATCAGGAAACCCCATTTCTTTGCTATATTCTTCACTTCGCAGCAGCAAACGAAGATTCCTTTTTAGCCTCACCGGTCCGTCGAATATTCATTCAAAATCAGTTTTCGCATACGACATTCGTGAATGATCCGTGAAGCAGATAACGACTCAGCTGAAGCCGCCATATTGTATCAAAATTATTTAAAAAGAAAAGCTCGCACGAAAAGTAATCCGAAAAAATCATGGCTTTTATTTATCAATCGCTCTCATGTGTATCGAACGCGACAATAAAACAATTAAATCCTCAATAAAGACATAATATTTTTTAGAACATTGTAATTTAAAGTATAAAAAATCGAGTACTGGATATTGAGATAGGAAAAAAGAGACACTTTCGATTATACGATACACACATAAAAGTTTACAATTGCATACATTTTTTAGAAGTTTTTTTTATCGAAATGAAAGAAAAAAAGTTATCAATTATGGTATGATTGTAAAAATGAATATGTAATATTCAAAAATACGGATGATTAATGTGTATTATATCGATGAGCGTTGAAGAATATTGTTCGTTTATAATTCGATGAAAAAAAAAAATTAACTCATTCCCAGCAGAGAACGTATCATAGATCTGATCTATGTGCTCAGATTTTATGAAATTTTAAATTCTTCGATAAATGTCCGTAATCGCTTCCAACTTCCCCAAATTTTTTGATATCGTGCTAAATTTTTTCTCATAATTCAAATCATCCTTCAATAATACTATAGTATTATTTAATTCTTCAATCAGACTTTATGAAATTTTAGATTTTATGAAATTTGAAAATTTAAGGATGATTTGAATTTGGCAAGAATCGTTCGAAGGGGTTCGTATTTTATGAAACATTGAATTTGTCGGAATTATAAAGTTCATGTAACAATTCTACATTCTCCGGATTTTGAGATATCCAGCTAAAGATTTCTACATAAACAGAATACGCGTGGATACGTTACATGGATAATTGAAAAAAAAAAAAAAAAACGTTGCAAATCAAAACGTGTACATTGTTTCGTAATTTTCGAAATTTTATAAAGCTTTTATTATCTCGCTCATGGAGATTTCTTCATGGGGATGAAGCCAAAATTGAAAAACTCACTTGCTAATAGAGGAAGCTTTACGAGCGAGACAAAAAAAAAAGCTTTATAAAATTTCGAAAATTACGAGGAAGCGAAGTGCAAGTTTCAATTTGCAATTTTATTTTATTATATCTAAATTTTTAAAGCCCTATAGTTTTTCGTACGAAAATATCGATTGCTTTCGTGTCCATCGAACGCGATAAAAAAAAAAGTGCATCCTCAATGATGACGTAATATTTTTATAGAAAAATTTTGTTTAAAATACCAAAACAAAATCAAATACAAGAGATTAAGATTTAAAAAAACAGTAAACTTTACAACGAAAACACAAAATTCTAAGAAATTTTATCAAATTTTACGAAAAAAAAAAAATTACACTATCAATTATAGTGTCGATTATAATATTTCGATGATGTTTGAAAAATACTGATAGCTGATTAACGCGTGTATTGTATCGATGAAGGAAGAAAGATTATTGTTTGGGAGATATTCCTTCTTTTTATAATACAAGAACTATCTCTGAAGTTTGTTGTTCTTTAAATATCACTGTTCATATTCGTGAATGATTCATTTATTTTTAAATATTCGTGGCGTATATGACAACAAAAGAACGACGCTGTGCGTCACGTTTGGTAATTTTTTTTTACGGTGGTTTGAAAAAAGCATGCCAACAGAGTTGTAATTTTTTTTTTCCTGACTCTGCGAAGCTCTGGTGGTAAAAATAAATTTATTCATTTGCCTCTTACGATATTAGTGCAGGTTCGAAATCTTTCGTTCCAGGGCAACGTCGAGTTCGCACAATTCCACAAGGTCTCTCTCAGGTTCCTGCTTCACGAGTGGATCATGGTGATGACTGAGCAGCCTACAAGCCTTGATTAATACCTTCTTGGATTCCTAATTCAAAATACAAATGATATTATCAATCGAATATTTTTATTGTTTTTCGATTTTAACGATATGCAAAAGAAAAAAAATCAATTCAATATAAACAAATTTAATGAAAAATGTGTAATTAGTCTGAAAACTGCATTTTCTTTTTTTTTTCCTCTTTATTTTTTCCATCCAAATTTCAGCCAATAGAATTGCACCATTCGACGTCACGTGATACAACCTACACGGTTTCATACTGATAATTTTTCTGATGAGAGATTGAATTTTATTGTGGAAATTGAAGGATCTCAATCAAATATGAGTAGATTAGGAGTTAATTCTTTGGAAACCATATTGATGAGAAAGTGAAGAAAAATGTTCAATTAATCCCAAATTAAATTGTATAACTATTAATTGTGCGATGTCTGATGGTGCAATACCATATTGGCCGAAATTTGGATGGAAAAAATAATCCTTCCAATACCACGCGAGCTTCAAAATTATCGGTATATTTCCCTCAAGGTTCCCTCTGCCTACAAACGAACTCGTTAAAAGTTTTTCAGAAAAACTTAATTCGTTCGTTTGTTTGCAGAGAACCTATCGGGAAATATCCGA
This sequence comes from Rhorus exstirpatorius, assembly GCA_963564615.1. Lineage (NCBI taxonomy): Eukaryota > Metazoa > Arthropoda > Insecta > Hymenoptera > Ichneumonidae > Rhorus > Rhorus exstirpatorius. Next base: position 22,179,880 of record OY751319.1, on the reverse strand, counting down.
TAATTTTGAAGCTCTTGTGGTATTATTTACGAATATTTTGCATTTTAAAATTGAGCTTACTCTCAGACGGCTGAGGGATTCCATCTTGCACGACAGTCGTTCTTTGTAAATGAGCGCTTGACTACACAAGAACGTCCGATACAAATTAGCTCCCCTTGCCAAGTATTGGTCTGAGCATAAAATATAAATCATTGTTAAAAATATTTATGTCATTGTAACGCGGATTTTTTTTTTCAACCGTGAAAAAAGACCAATGAATCGAGATTTTCTCACTTGGCATAAGAGTCTCCATGAGGTAGTTCAATTTCTCACAAAGCTTTATGTTTTCCTTCAAGATTTCCGGCGTCACGATCTCGAGTTCAGAGGTAATTGCATGGGCCAATGCCACCTTAGCTAGGAAAATCTTATAGTGATTCTCGTGAAGAATCTTCTCGTTCTTATCGATGAATCTTTTCAACTCGATAACGCTTTCGCGAGGTATTTTTAAATATTCCTCGGATATGCCTTTGAGCGATGTGTCAATGACATCCGAGGGCCTTTTCACGTTGCACTTGTCGCACACGAAATCAGGAATTTTTTCTCCATTCGGCACTGAGAATGTAGGCGGGAGGATGTATCCGGTGCATTCGCTGATTAAAAAATAATTAAACGGTTTCAGCTGGATTTGTTCAAAGTTTACGAAGAATAAGAGAACAGATGCGTATGAAAATTACTTGTTGTTGCATTTAATCGCACTGAACATGGTTCCAAATTCCGTGGGATCCTTGCATCGCTCGCAGCAACAATCGAAGCGTCTCGTTTGCGCTATGAAACGTCTGTTCTCCGCAATGCCGCCAACTGTAGCTCCATAGCTGATTGTTATCGGATGACCTAACAAGATAATCATTGTTATGTCATTTCGAATGGCAAATATGAAAAAAAAAACAAATTCAAACCTTTCGGAATCGGCAAGACTGCTCGGATCGTAATTATGTCGTCGCAAACATTTGCGGAACAGTTGGGCCGGCAACTGTGCTCGAAGTAGGAAGCTTTGTCAAATAGGGTCGAGTGACCGTTTGGCAGGGATTTGAAGGAATTGTTCTTTAAACAAAGAGATTATTTATTTCGACAAGTCTCAATATGATTTTATCGTCGAATGAGAAGTGTTATTCTCTATTTTAGTAAAAAGTTGAAGTACAATTAGTGAAAAACCGCCTTAAAATTCAAATGGGAAGTCCAATATGCACGCAATTTATATCAACGACTGGATGTGTTGGTAGTACTGATTGACGGCAAAAAAGAGACCACACACACATCCATACGAACGTTTTTTTTTTAAATAATTTTTGGCTTTTTTTATACTATTTTGAATGGTTCATCACGAGAATCTCGAAATTTTTTTTTTTTACCATCACAAAGTTTCTTCTGTGGGGAGCAAAAAACGATTAAAAACTAGGCGTTCACATATCGCGTGACTAATGGAAAAAGGGCTTATCCGCCAAAACTTGCAACAGCTCAGGCCAAAACACATAACGTGCGTCAACATACTCCTATATATCGTTAAAATAAGTATATAATTTTTCAGTATCTCGGCCTACAAACCACAAAATCTACAAATTTTTTCAGACATTTAATTTCGACATTTTCGTCGAAAAAAAAAAATTTACAATCCATAAATCACGCAAAATTTTGAAATTTTGAAATTTTTTTAAAGGTATGTAAAGAAGTAAATCGGTTAATTCGACGTAACAGTGCCGCAATTCAATACTTTTTGGCGAATACGCTCATCTGGAATTTGTAGTGCCCATTTTTCCGTATAATAAACACTAAAAAGGTGGAATACTAAAGGCTAAAATTGACGTTTAGCAAACGATAAGTATCATTGGTGGATACGCTCTTTTGGCATTATTTCATCTAGTATTTTCAAACAGCTAAGGGCGTTTTACCTTTTTGTTTTTATATTTTTATTATGAAATTTTGCTCCGTTTCGAACAATTTCAAGTTTAATGACAAAATTAAAAAAAAAAAATACCCCCTTTTGCCTTTAAGAATTGCAAAAAGGCCCAAGCGGCACTTACGCTCTTCTTCCATTCGTCACAAGATATATCTTTGAATCGTGACAAAAATGCTACGAAACATTTAATTTACTATCGTATCGTTTAAACCTTTAAGCTCGAGAAGTAGTAATCGGCTCATTTAAATTCTTTGAGTTTTATGTTACACTCTTTAAATTTGGCTTATGAATTTGTGCAATCGTTTATTTTTAATGGTAATAACGAACCCCCATGATTCCGATGATCTTTGCGAGTTCCGTTTCATCCAAGTCTTTTATATTCAAAAATTTCTTTACAAACTTGGCTAGCTTTAACGTCTGCTGAAATATCGGCTCTTCCGTAAAATAGCCCTGGAGTCTCGATAGTCTTTGATAAGCTTTCGGATGATTTTCTCGTAACGCCAGGGCCCTCAGCACAATGATTGTCTTCTCAAACTGAAGCAATGCCAACACACGTTCGTTCTCGGTCAATGACCATATCGTCATGCATTCCTCCTTTCGTAATTTTTTTCTTCGATATTTCAACATTAATTCACACTCGGGGCCGTGTCTCGTGCAATTCAAGCACATTGGCAATCCACAATTGTCACAGTGTTTCGTATCGTTGGGCGTCACAAGCGGGACGTAACAATTCAAGCAGGAGATGGGATTAGTTCTCGTAGCATACGGTGCAACGAGGAGAGGCTTATCTTCACGCAAAACGATATCTTCAATTTCGATTCTTCTCGTGGCAATGTAGCGTCGTCCGACCATCGGATCATCGACGAGTTCGAAAAGACGACAATTTTTCGAGTGAGTCTTCCAGTCGGATTTCTGATGATCCCGACCGCAGTAGTACACGCTATTGCATCCGGTACACTTTTTTTCTGCGCTTGTTTTGCATACAGCGCAAGAATTCTCATCTGTCTTCGACTTTGTATGAACGTTCATTGTTGATGCATATAGGATCTGAAATAACAAGGTGATTATGGATTTATATGAAAAAGCGTGTATTTTCACTCGGATCCGCGCCCATGACACAATCAGAAAAATACTGAAGTACCAAACGTAATACGTAAAATTGCAAATTCACTTCGTATGAGTCAGCTGATTGATCCGAAAGGTTTGCCATCTAACGACTCTAATCCAACTGTTCTAGAACAGAAAGTGGAATATTCGTTAACGAGGCTTTTGCGATTAGCTATCAGTGTTTTATGACAGAACCGGGGTATTATTCATTATGGATTTTGATAATATTTGGCTTTTTCCGGGAGTCCCAGAGGTACCTCTCCGGGGTACCTCTCTGGATGGTAAGCTGATAGACGGGGGCTTCCCACAAGTCGCAGGGACCACTAGCGCCATCTGTTTGTCCATTGTGCGCCATGGATGCGTTCGAAGACTCTTTGCAGGAGTGTAATCTTCTCTTTTCGGATGCGTCAGAAACGAAGACAATATATGCCTGTTTCCAGTCGCTATCGAATAGTTTACAGATCCAGGTTAATTAGAAATTGGAAGAATTTTTGAAGAAAAAAAAATTCGTTCCATTATTATTGGCTGGGAATGGGTGAATCTTAATGATGATCGCGAGTATATTGTACATCTATGCGAAATCGAGGCCTGGAAGAAAGATTTTTTAACAAGTAAGATATATTTTTCTTGCTCCAGTGACACATTGATTTTGTTTGTTTTTTTTTTTAATTAAAAAATTCATCTCCCTGACTTCTAATTAGCATAGAACTATATGCCATCCGTCAGTAAACAGAATTCATGTATTTACAGTCCGACGTAATGGAAAAAAAATCGAAAAACTTTAGCGCAATAAGAAAAGGCAATCATGCAGCAGTATACAGGCTGTTATTCACAGTAAAAGAAAAACCTAAGGTTTCTGAAAGTTTGGAAGAGATATTCCTTCATTTTATTATACAAGAACACAATTTTCTAGCCCTCCGTGAACGGTCCGACTTTCTCTTGTTCTGTGCGTGCCCACTCGCGTCCCTATGCTTTTCCGCTTATACCTCGCCACCGCAGGTACAAGAACTACCTTAAGTTTGTTGTTCTTAAAATTTCACTGTTTATATTTGTTGATTTATTCGTTTAAATATTCGTGCCGTATTAAATCACGACACTGTGCGTCAGCTTGGTAAAAATTTTTAATCGTTCGAATAGCATGCGAACAAAGGTATAATTTTTTTTTTTCCTGACTCTGCAAAGCTCTGGTAGTAAAAATGAATTTATTCATACTGTCTCGTGTGATATTAGTGGAGGTTCGCACTCTTCCGTTCCAGGATGATTTCGAGTTTGCATAATTCGGCAAGCTTTCTCTCAGGTTTCTGCTTTATGAGTGGATCATCGTGATGACCGAGCAGCCTACAAGCCTCGGTTAATACCTTCTTGGATTCCTAATTCACAATACAAATAATAATATTATCAATCGAATGTTTGTGTCGTTTTTCGATCTTAACGGTATGCAATAGAAACAAAAACAAAAAATTTATTCGATACAAATAAATGTAATGAAAAATATTATTAGTCTGCAAACACTGAATTTTTTTTTTTCATGTTTTTTTTCTTAATATTACATTGAAATTGAGCTTACTCTGAGACGGCTGAGACGTTTCATCTCGTCCGAGGGTCGTTCTTTGAAAAATAGCGCTTGACTACACAAGAACATCCGATACAAATTAAGTCCTCTTTCCAAGTATTGTTCTGAGGACAAAATATAAAACATTGTCCAAAATATTCATGTCATTGTAATACAGATTGTTTTTTTAACAGTGAAATGAACGTTATCCAGAAAATACAAGATTCATGAATCGCAATTTTCTCACCTGGCTCAAGAGTCTCCATGAGATAGTTTAATTTCTCGCATAGCTTTATAGTTTCCTTCAAGACTTCCGGCGACGCGGTTTTACTTCCATGGGCAATTTCCATGGCCAATGCCATCTTAGCTGGGAAAATCTCATAGTGATTCTCGTGAAGAATCTTCTCGTTCTTAAAGATGAATCTTTTCAACTCGATAACACTTCCGGGAGTGATTTTTGAATATTCCTCGGATATGCCTTTCAGCATCGTGTCGATGACATCCGAAGGCTTTTTCACGTTACACTTGTTGCACACAAAATCAGGAATTTTGTCCCCATTCGGCACTGAGAATGTAGGCGGGAGCATGTAGCCGGTGCATTCGCTGATTGAAACATAATTGAACGGTTTCAGTTGGATTTGTTCAAAATTTACGAAGAATAACCCTACTGAAAATATTGAGATGATATCTGACAAAAGATCTCAGATAAATTCTGATGTGAGTCTACGCGAGATCTCATGTTGGCCCAAATGAGATCTCACTATAAAGAATTTGAACGGGAACGTGGTCATAAAATCTCATGTGCTATCTTGCAGCAGATCTCATATCGTATTATCTCATGGCAAATCTCGTCATAATTTTTATAAAGCTTTGTCTTGTAATGTTCCTGCATTGAAAACAAACAACAATATCCAAATTGTCCAAGATTTTCTTCGATTTTCGATTGAAAATCTAATTCAAAATCACGAGATCTGATATGAGAACTGTTGCAAGATCACGCATGAGATTTTATGACCACGTCTCAGTTCAAATTCGTCAGTGAGATCTCATTTGGGCCAACATGAGATCTCGCGTAGACTCACATCAGAATTCATCTGATATTTTTTATCAAATCTCATCTCAATATTATCAGTAGGGAAGAGAACAGATGAGTATGAAAATTACTTGTTGTTGCATTTAATCGCACTGAACATGGTTCCAAATTCCGTGGGATCCCTGCATCGCTCGCAGCAACAATCGAAGAGTCTCGTTTGCGCTATGACACGTCTGTTCTCCGCAATGCCCCCGTCTGTACCTCCATACCTGATTGTTATCGGATGACCTAACAAGACGATCATTGTTTTTTTTTATTTCAAATGACAAATATAGCGAAGGGAATAAAAATTCAAACCTTTTGGAATCGGCAAGACCGCTCGGATAGTAATAACGTTGTTGAAGACATCCAGGGAACAGTTGGGTCGGCAACTGTGCTCGAAGTAGGAAGCTTTGTCAAATAGGATGACATGACCATTTGGCGGGGCTTTGAAGGAATTGTTCTTTAAACATAAAGATATTTCATTTCGACGAGTCTCAATATGATTTTATCGTCGAATGAGAAATCTTGTTCCCTATTTTGGTGAAAATTTTAACGCAAGCGCTAGTCTTCAAGGACATTTTTGAAAAAAAATAAAATTCCCTTGAAATTCAAATTGGAAGGCCAATACGCACAAAACTCATATCAAAGACTGGAAGTTGGTAGTATTCGTTGCACGCAAAAGAAGAGTACAAGCGCATTCACACAGACATTTTTTTAAAGTAATTTTCGACCTTTTTATATTGTTTTGAATGGTTCGCCACAAGAATCTCAGAAATCATAATTTTTTTTTTTACCTTCTCAAAGCTTTCGCTAGGAGGAAGCAAAAATGGTTAAAAAAAACATCGGCAAACTTCGCAGCAAACTTTCTTTGTTGTATCGCTAAAATGGACAAATGACAAGCATTCTGATTGATCCGATATAATCACTAACTGGGAACTGATAAACGATTTATTACCAAAGAAAAATAAATGAATATAAAAATATCATTATCGTTTGGCCAATTTCACAAAGATGATTATTTTATGTCAAGTTATAGAAGAGAACAACAGAGCAGTACAACTCAGCCAGGGGTTTGATTAAATATAACAAGAATAGTGAGCAAAAATACATTTGTTTGAATCGTAAAATAATGCTCCATGATATGTCAGTTATCGTATCGCCTAACACTTTAAACTAGAGATGTAGTAAAATCGGCCCCTTTTACATTCTTTTTGAGTTGTATATTACATAGTCTTGAAGTTTGGCTTATAAATTTGTGCAGCCATTTATTTTCAGTGATAATAACGAACCTCCACGATTCCGATGATCTTCGCCATTTCCTTTTCATCCAAGTCTTCTATATCAACAAATTTTTTCACAGACTTGGCTATCTTCAACGTTTGAAATATCGCCGTTTCCGTGAGATAGCCCTGGAGTCTCAACAGTCTTTGATAAGCTTTCGGATGATTTTCTCGTAACGCCAGGGCCCTCAGCACAATAATTGCCTTCTCGAAGCGAAGCATTGCCGACAGACGTTCTTTCTTAATCAATGACCATATCGTCATGCATTCCTCTTTTCGTAATTTGTTTTTTCGATATTTTAACAGTAATTCACACTCGGGGCCGTGTCTCGTGCAATTCAAGCACAGAAGTAATCCGCAATTGTCACAGTGTTTCGTATCGTCGGGCGTCACAAGCGGGACATAACAATTCAAGCAGGAGATTGGATTAGTTTCCGTAGCATACGGTGCAACGAGGAGAGGCTTATCTTCACGCAAAACGATATCTTCAATTTCGATTCTTCTCGTGGCAATGTAGCGTCGTCCGACCATCGAATCATCGACGAGTTCGAAAAGACAGCAATTTTTCGAGTGAGTCTTCCAGTCGGATTTCTGATGCTCCCGACTGCAATAGTACACGATATTGCATCCGGTGCACTTTTTTTCTGCGCTTATTTTGCATACAGCGCACATATTCTCGTTATCCATCTTTGACTTTGTATTAACGCTTGATGTTCACGTATAGGATACGAAATTACAACGAGACAATGGATTTATATTTATATATATATATATATATATACAGTGCTCCCCCCCTAACTTTGCGCGCTCGGGGCTCGAGCGCAATGTTACGGAGGTGCCCCACTCTGATATAAACATATGAAAGCTACAGACTAGATATGTATGTATACCCCTGAAATTAGAAGTATTTCGGTGACGTATACAAAACAACGGCAAAGCGTGGGGGAAGCTATTCCCCTCCAAATGAGGGGAAAAGAAAAGTTAAAGAGGGCAAACTTACGGGAGGAGCACTGTATATATATATATATATTAGTGCACACGTTACTCGTATTTACTAACGAACCGAGCGAACGATCATAAGAAATATAATAGCGTTTTCAGCTGGGCACAAAAGTGTACACCGAGTGTACACACTGTACACGCTAGCACTGAGCGAGTTTTCAGTGCACACCATCAGTACTCTGGCGCGGTGTACAGGGGCGCATTCAATAATCTTGCCGCCCTAGGCTTGAGGAAAATTTCCGCCCCCAAAATTGGTAAATTCGCCCCTGGCGGTGTAGTTGCGCAGCACGAGCTCGCTACACTTTCTGCACCGGTGGGAAAAGTGTTGCACTGACCAAAAATGTGCTGATCAATCGTAGTTCGTAGTACCAGTTGAACACGCTACACTACGCTACACTGCGCCAGTGTCACACTCGGTGTACACTTTTGTGCCCAGCTGAAAACGCTATAAGAATACTAAACGTAACGTACAGTCGCGGTCCTCTGACCACACGGTCTTACATTATGTAAGACCGTGTGGTCAGAGGACGGTATGTAAGTTACACATACCGTGCCTCTGACCCTTCCACCATATTGCTGTTGCTGGCCACTGACTGAGCGAGAAATCGAAGGACAATGACCGAAAGACCTAACCTTCTTACCGACCAGTGAGAATGAAGCACCAGGCCCGTATCATATATGGATGAACTAATGCCAAAGGGGCGTATCGGTTATGTATAAGCATAGCTTATTCGCCCCTATGGAATATAGCCATCGATAAATACGTATATCGGTACCCTCAGCTCGTTGGAGTTTATTTCGCATGTTACATTAGGGGTTCTACATTATAGCGGCAGTGTTTGTTTCTGGAACGAGCAGGATTCCGCGCAGTGCCCGAGTATAATCTCGACGATCAGGCTTGCGATCAGCTATCTATATTTCATGATAGAATGGCGGTATTATTCAATGAGGATTTTGTTAATATTTGGCTTTTCCGGGAGTCCCAGAGAGGTAGCCCCTTTGGGTACCACTCTGAATGTACGATAGGTGGAGGTTCCACACAATGTCGTTGCGGGTGATAATCTACGGTCGCAGCAGAGATAATGGGTCTGTTTAGCCGAACTAAACGTTGAGCAGAAAGGCTCATCACAAATGGCGGCTTGTAATCACTGACTACTGTAGCCGCCATTTGCGGTGAGCCTTTCTGCTCAACGTTTAGTTCGGCTAAACACATGCACCCAATGTTCGAAATAAAAGTACACTCGTAGCGATTTAAGGTGTTGACAAAAATATACTTTATTAATAATCAATAGTAAATATCACGCATTTTGCTGTCAGGTATGAAAATGAGGTAGCTGCAGCTGTGGACTGTGGGCTGTGACGAAAAGGTAAGAGCTCTTTTCTTCTATTTTCTGTCCCGGCCTATTGGTTCCAAGCGTCAAGCAACCTCATTGGTCGTTGGAATGAGAGAGGTTCTGCGAGAGAGAGGGAAAAGAAATGTGAAAATACGGTAAATTTCTGATGCTGTAAAATTACCGTAATTTTTACGGTAAATTGACGTAATTTTTTGTCATGAAATATTGGGTTTTGTTAAATGACGGTCACAAATTTTTCTTGGTAAATTTACTGTAAAAATAGGGTCATACGACTATATTTAGATGCAAAAATAACGGTAACGATTATTTTTCGCAAATTTAGCGTCACAGAACAATGTGACCGGTCATTTTTACAACTAAATAGATGCTAGATTACAGGTGCTAAGTTGTTGATTTATAGGGTACGAGATAAAATTACGCACGTTTAATAGATATATCTCATTTCGTTTTGATTATATATTATAATTTCATGATTATTTATACGCTTGAACGGCTTCAACAACATAAAAGATTCACTTATATGTAGACAGGACGAGCAACCACGAGGGTGGGAAATAAAAAATTCTCTGCGAGAAATATAACGGTTATGGTTAACGAATAATATGGCTAGCAGAGGTATGGTTTGTGACAAATGTGGTAATTTTAGTAGCGGTCACGATACCGTATAATTATGGTAAAAATACTGGTCACGTTTATCGCTAATATCTCTATTTGTGACAAATGTGGTAATTTCAGTAGCGCTGTCACGTTACGCCGTGTAACATACTCATGGATGCGTTCGAAAACTCTTTGCGTGGAGGACGGTTATAGGGAATCCCCCTCTATCATTTGGAATAAAAAGCGCTTTTCGAGCCTTTCAAAACGGTTCAGAGTTTCCGGTAAGAACATAGAAATATAGAAATTCACACTATACTATCCGGGATGCGTCAGAAACGAACACGTTATATGCTATCGAATAGCGTACATATCCACGTTAATTAGAAACAAGAAGAAATAATTTTTGGAGAAAAAAAATTCGTTCCATTATTTTTGGCTAGGAATGGATGAATCTCAATGGTGATCGAGTATATATTACACATCTATACGGAATCGAGGCCTGGAAAAAGGATTTTTTAACAAGATATATTTCTTCGATCCCCGATTGGGCGAAGTCTAGAACTTGCTCTATCAAGACATTGATTTCGTTTTCATCAAAAATACAATCCCCTGAATTCTAATTAGCGTAGAACTATATGCAATCCATCAATAAACAGAATCCATGCTCGCAATAATGAAAAAAAAAAATCGTAAAATTTCAGGGTGAGAAGTAAAGGCAATACAAGGCTATAGTCACGGTCAGGTATTGGAAAGTTGTTTTTTTTTTGTTCCAAAATTCTTTTACCCAGACCTCTGTATCGTATAGGCGTACTACGATAAATTCGATCACTATATATTGGGGTCAAATGATAGTTAACCCAAAATAATGAAAAGATAATGAAAATCCAAAATTTCTAGACTGACAATTTTAAAGACTTGTCCTACAAACAATGACTGCAAATCATTGGAATCCCGAAGAAATTCAGATTTTAGATATGAATATTTCGTGCCTAATTTCCTAGGGTTATATGAGCGCCGCGAGTATATCCACCGAATACGGTTTTTAGTTTCTCTCGAGAAACAACGAACCAACAAACGTTCTAATGCGTTAATTCGGAACCGACGAAGATTACGAATTAATCGATCCCCCGGAGAACGTAATTGCATTGAAATTTATTAAAATTTCAGCCAAAAGTAAGCGCTCGATTTTAATTTTTCCATTATTGAGAGAAACGGTTCGACCGATAAACTGGTTTTCAATGAATTGACGTCAGAGGATTTGGGCCTAAAAGTATGACTAAATAATATCATAGAAATAAATTCTTTGCATCCTTGATATTTTCCATTTCTTTCCATCGCCTATACATTGCAGAACATAATGTATACATGATTGCACGTATAAGATGCGAGTGCGAAATTTTCTTATATAGTCATTCAGATATAACCGTAACGGACTCATGATGCATTTTTCCTGACTTTGCGAAACCGCGGTAGCAAAAATTAATTTATTCATTTGCCTTGTACGATATTAGTGCTGGTTCACAGAAGTCATCTCCAGTTCCAGTGCAATCTCGAACTCGCACAAAGCCGCAAGCTCTCTCTCAGGTTTCTGCTTCACGAATGGATCATCATGATGACTGAGAAGCCTACAAGCCTCGGTTAATACCTTCTTGAATTCCTAATTAACAATAAAAAATAATAATATTATCAATCGAATATTTGTATTTTTTCGATATTGAACGATATACTACAATAGAAACAAAAAAATTAATTCAATAAAAATAAATGTAACGAAAAATATAATTAATTTGAACACTGTATTTTTTTTTATTTTTTTTTTTTTCCTGAATATTACATCGAAATTGGGCTTACTCTGAGATGGCTGAGAAATTCCGGCATGCTCGGTGGTTCTTTGAATAAGAGCGCTCTACTACACAAGAACATCTCATACAAATTAATTCCTCTTTCCACGTATTGTTCTGATGAACGTAAAATATAAATCATTGTTAAAGATATTCATGTCAATGCAAAACAGATTTTTTTTTTTTTTTTTCAACAATGAAATGATCGATATTCAGAAAATACAAGATTTATGAATCGCAATTTTCTCACCTGGCTCAAGAGTCTCCATGAGGTAGCTTAATTTCTCACATAGCTTTATGTTTTCCTTCAAGACTTCCGGCGACGAGGTTTTACTTTCACGAGCAATTTTCATGGCCAATGCCATCTTAGCTGGGAAAATCTCATAGTGATTCTCGTGAAGAATCTTCTCGTTCTTATCGATAAATCTTTTCAACTCGATAACACTTTCGGGAGTGATTTTTGAATATTCCTCGGATATGCCTTTCAGCATCGTGTCGATGACATCCGAAGGCCTTTTCACGTTGCACTTGTCGCACACGTAATCAGGAATTTTTTCCCCATTCGGCACTGAGAATGTAGGCGGGAGCATGTATCCGGTGCATTCGCTGATTAAAAAATAATTAAACGGTTTCAGCTGGATTTGTTCAAAGTTTACGAAGAATAAGAGAACAGATGTGTATGAAAATTACTTGTTGCTGCATTTGATCGCACTGAACATAGTTCCAAATTCCGTGGGATCATTGCATCGCTCGCAGCAACAATCGAAGAGTCTTGTTTGCGCTATGAAACGTCTGTTCTCTGCGACGCCGCTAAATGTACCTCCATAGCTGATTGTTATCGGATGACCTAACAAGATAATCATTGTTTTTTTTTTGTTTCAAATGGCAAATATTGAAAAGAATGGGGAAAAAATACAAAATTCAAACCTTTTGGAATCGGTAAGACTGCTCGGATCGTAATTATGTCATTGCGAACATCTAGAGAACAGTTGGGCCGGCAACTGTGCTCGAAGTAGGAAGCTTTATCAAATAGGGCGGAGTGACGGTTAGGCAGGGATAGGAAGGAATTGATCTTTAAAAACAAAGATATTTATTTCGACAAGTCTCACAAGATGATTTCATCATCAAATGAGAAATCTTGTTGCCTATTTTGGTAAAAAGTTGAGGTACAATTAGTGAAAAAATTGCGACCGCTAGTCTTGATGGACATTTAAAAGGAAAAAAAAAATCCCCTCAAAATTAAAATTGGACGTTCAATATGCACGAAATTTATATTAAAAGACTGGAAGTTGATAGTACTGGTTGCACGCAAACGGAGAGCACACGCACCCATCCATACGGAATTTTTTTGCCTTTTTATACTATTTTGAATGATTCGCCACAAGAATCACAGAAATTTTATTTTTTTATCATTATAAAGCTTCCTCTTTTAGGAAGCAAAAATTACTAAAAAGAAAAATCGGCCAACTTCGCACCCAATTTTCTTTTCGTTATATCGCAAAAACCTACAGTCGGCCAACGTTCCAATTGTTCCAATAATCACTATAACTGGGAACCGTCAAATGATTTATAAAAAAAGAATTAATATGAAATCGTTAATATCGTTTGACAAATTCCACAAAAGTGATATTGTTATTTCGTGTTATACAGAAGAGCAATAAAGAGCCGTACACCTTTATACCGAGAGATTTGATTGAATATAATAACAATACTGGGCATACATACATAATATCGCGTAACTAATTGAAAAAGGTGATAAGCGACGAAATTTGCGTTTAACGAACGATTCAGGCTAAACACGTCATTTCGGTCACCATAATCCCATATGCCGTTAAAATAAGACTATATTTCATCAGAATCTTGGCCTACTAAACACAAAATCTACAAATTTTTTGAGAAATTTTATTTCGGCATTTTCGTCGAAAAAAAAAAAAAATTCACAATCCATAAATCACGCAAAATTTTCAAATTTTGTACATATTTTAGAGGTATAAAGAAGTAAATGGGTTCGACGTACTGTGCTGCATTTCAATATTTTTTAGCGAATATATCGCCTTTTTTCGGCATTATATAGTTATGCCGATTTTTTTCGTATAATAAATACTGAAAAGTCATTAATAAGAGCCAAAATTAACGTTTAGCAAACGATAAATATTGTTGGTGGATATGCTCTTTTGGCATTAGTTCATCTAGTATTTCCAAACATCTAAGGGCGTATCTCCGGCGTTTACGCCATTTTGCTTTTATTTATTCATGGTGACATTTTTTTTTCCGTTTCAAACATTTTCAAATCTAATGACGAAATAAAGATAAAATAAAATTGCAAAAAAGACGTACAAATGTCGCTCACGCCCCTTTTCCATTAGTCACGGGATATTTGTTTGAATCGCGAAAAAAAAAAGTGCTCCACAACACTTGATTTATCGTATCTTTCAACGCTTTAAACTCGAGATGCAGTAATCGGCCCATTTATAGCATTCTTTGAGTTGTATTATTACAGTCTTGAAGTTTGGCTTATGAATTTGTGCAGCCATTTATTTTCAGTCATAATAACGAACCTCCACGATTCCGATGATCTTTGCCATTTCCTTTTCATCCAAGTCTTCTATATCAACAAATTTCTTCACAGACTTGGCTATCTTCAACGTTTGAAATATCGCCGTTTCCGTGAGATAGCCCTGGAGTCCCAACAGTTTTTGATAAGCTTTTGGATGATTTTCGCGTAACGCCAGGGCCCTCAGCACAATGATTGTCTTGTCATATAGATCCATCGCCGACATACGTTCGCTCTTAATCATTGACCATATCGTCGTGCATTCCTTCTTTTGTAATTTTTTTTTTCGATAATTCCACATTAATTCACACTCGGGGCCGTGTCTCATGCAATTCAAGCACAGAAGTAATCCGCAATTGTCACAGTGTTTCGCATCGTCGGGCGTCACAAGCGGGACATAACAATTCAAGCAGGAGATTGGATTAGTTTCCGTAGCATACGGTGCAACGAGGAGAGGCTTATCTTCACGCAAAACGATATCTTCAATTTCGATTCTTCTCGTGGCAATGTAGCGTCGTCCGACCATCGGATCATCGACGAGTTTGAAAAAACGACAATTTTTCGAGTGAGTCTTCCAGTCGGATTTCTGATGCTCCCGACTGCAATAGTACACGCTATTGCATCCGGTGCACTTTTTTTCTGCGCCTGTTTTGCATACAGCACATATATTTTCTTTATCTATCTTCGACTTTGTATCGATGTTCATTGTTTACGGATAGGATCTGAAATTACCAGGAGATTATATGGGCTTATAGAAATAAGAGTGTATTTTTATTCGGATCCGCCCACGACACAGTCAGAAAAATACTGAAGTTCCGAACGTATTACGTAATCCCAAATTCACTTAAGGTGCAATATCACCAGATATATGAGTCAGCTGATTATTCCGAAAGTCTTTTGCCGTGTGACAAAACTCGCGACTTGTGCTATTTTCGAACGAAAGTTGGGAGTTACCAGTTAACGAGGACTGAAACGCAAGGAAAACCCAAGGAATTTTGGCCGACAAACAACGATTGTTAACCGTTGGAATCCTTCATCGAGGAAATACCATTTTCAGATATGAATATTTTGTGGCTAATTTCTTAGGGTTATATGACCGCCGCGAATACAATCACCGCGAATATGATTTTTAGTTTCTCTCGAGAAACGACGATACAACAGACGTTCTATGATGCGTTAATCCGGAACAGACGAAGATATACGAATCAATTGATCCCCTAGAGAACGCAATTGCATCAAAATTCAATAAAATTTCGGCCAAGTAAATGCTCAATTTTATTTTCCATTATTGAGAGAAACGGTTCGACCGACAAACGTTTTAATGAATCGGCATCAGGGGATTTGAGCCTAAAAGTACGATTGCATAATATTGTAGTAATTAATTCTTTGCATGGCTGATATTTTCCATTTATCTTTTCATCGCCTACATAGCAGAACGGAACGTAAACGATTTCACGCAGAAAAGGCGTGTGCGAAATTTTTTTTTAGTCATGCAGAAATCATCGCAATAACCTCATGATGATTTTTACTCCTGACTCTGAAAAATCTCGGTAATAAAAAGAAAATTTATTCATTTGCCTTGTACGATATTAGTGCAGATTCGGAAAAGTCATCTCCAGTTCCAGGGCAATTTCCAAAAAAAAAAAAAAAAAAAAAATGTAATTTCATGTTACAACCGCCTCGGTTGTGTGGTTCCCCGCTTCGCTTTATTGCCACATCTCCCTCTACCGCAGGCGTGCCGCAAGCTCGTTATCGAAATTAAACGACGAAAATGCAGCGGTATAGACCTGCAAACATCGTTCGCCATATCTTTGTTTATATATACCGACCTGTTATCGCGGTTTTTTTTTTATCGGAAACTCGACGGGCACGTAAGCAGCGATATATATCGGCTGTTAAATTCATGGGCAGTATATGCAGTAGCAGTATTTTGAGAATTTATCAGGTTTCACTATAGCGTGGATGGATGCACTTCGGGCGGATATATTTTATTTGCTTCTCGATTTTTATTCATAGGGCTTGCAGCTGGCTTCACTGCTTCGCAATTAATGTCCGCTGCTTTTGGATAATCAGTTTTGCTAAGCAGCGAAAAGCGTGAAACAGAAACGTTTCATTGCGAGAATACGTCCGGTTCGATTGTTGCTCAAAGTTAAAAGGTTGCTTTTCAAGGAGGATCGAGCGTTGCATCGATATAATATGTTGGGTACGGTTTTTTTGTTGTTTGATAGATAGGTCCACCAAAAGCTCAACAGCGAAGTCTCTGTAAGCTCAACTTCGCCGTTAAAAAAAAAAATGTTAAAATTTAGTCATTTAGCACGGTTTCTAAGATAAAATTAAGAATTGATATATATAACTTCGATGTTAATAATCGCGGTTAATATATCTACGCGGCAAACTAATTATTGTTAACTGTAAAAAATATTTTCAAGCTGGCATCTGCAAAAATTCAGAGCCATGTAAAGCACCGTTAATTTGCAATAAATAATCATGTCGAACGAAAATGGGATTTTTTTGTTACGAATCGCGTAATTAATTACGTAATCACCGAACGTAACCTCTGCCCGGCACACGTCACGCGCACACACGAAACTCTCGACCCTCCTTAAGTTTTTTGTTCTTAAAATGTCACCGTTTGTATTTATTGGTGATTTTATCGTTTGAATATTCGTGCCGTATGGCAATAAGCGCGACACTGCGCGTCACGTTGGACATTTTTTTTTTTATAGTCATTTGAAAAGCATGCCAACAAAGTTATAATTTTTTTTTTTTCCTGGCTCTGCGAAGCTCTGGTAGTAAAAATAAATGTATTCATTTGCCTTGTATGATATTAGCGTAGGTTCGCACTCGCCAGTTCCAGGGCAATCTCAAGTTCGCACAACGCCGCAAGGTCTCTCTCAGGTTCCTGCTTCCAGAGTCGATCATCGTAATAACTGAGCAGCCTACAAGCCTCGGTTAATACCTTCTTGGATTCCTAATTATAACAATACGAATAATAATATAATCAAATATTTGTATTTTATTCGATTTTGACGATATATGCAACAGAAACAAAAAAATTAATTCAATACAAATAAATATGTAATGAATAATATAATTAGTTTGAACGCTGTATTTTTTTTTTCCCCCTGAATATATTACATTGAAATTGGGCTTACTCTCACACGGCTGAGAGATTCCATTCTGCTCTGTGGTTCTTTGCAAAAGAGCGCTTTACTGCACAAGAAAATCCGATACAAATTAATTCCTCTTTCCCCGTATTGTTCTGATGAACATAAAATATAAATCATTGTTAGAAATATTTATGTCACTGTAATATAGATTTTTTTTTTTCAACAGTGAAACGTGCGCTATCCAAAAAAATACAAGATTTATGAATTGCAATTTTCTCACCCGGCATCAGAGTTTCCTCGAGATGGTTCAATTTCTCACACAGCTTTATGTTTTCCTTCAAGATTTCCGATGTCGCGATTTCGGGTTCACAGCGGAGGATTGCTTCGGCCAACTTAATCTTAGCTGGGAAAATCTCATAGTGATTCTCGTGAAGAATCTTCTCGTTCTTATCGATAAATCTTTTCAACTCGATAACACTTCCGGGAGTGATCTTTGAATATTCCTCGGATATGCCTTTCAGCATCGTGTCGATGACATCCGAAGGCCTTTTCACGTTGCACTTGTCGCACACGAAATCAGGAATTTTTTCCCCATGCGGCACTGAGAATGTAGGTGGGAGCATGTATCCGGTGCATTCGCTTATTAAAAAATAATTAAACGGTTTCAGCTGGATTTGTTCAAAGTTTACGAAGAATAAGAGAACAGAGATGTGTATGAAAATTACTTGTTGTTGCATTTGATCGCACTGAACATAGTTCCAAATTCCGTGGGATCCTTGCATCGCTCGCAGCAACAATCGAAGAATCTCGCTTGCGCTATGACACGTCTGTTCTCTGCAATGCCGCCGAGTGTGCCTCCATAGCTGATTGATATCGGATCACCTAATAAGACGATCATTGTTTTGTTGTTTCAAATGAAAATTATAAAGAAGAAAGAAAAAAAAAAACACAAAATTCAAACCTTTTGGAATCGGTAAGACTGCTCGGATCGTAATTATGTCATTGCGAACATCTAGAGAACAGTTGGGCCGGCAACTGTGCTCGAAGTAGGAAGCTTTGTCAAATAGAACGGCGTAAAAATTCGGCCGGGATCTGAATGTATTGACCTTCAAACATAAACATAATTATTTCGACAAGTCTCAATATGATTGTCGTCAAATGATAAATCTTGTCACCAGAGTCACCGTACTGTACAATGATAGTACGATTTTTACAGGGTGACAGTGCGGCAACTGCAGAGTGACAGTGCAGTATATAAAAGTACAGTAGCTGTACAATAATAGCTCTATAGTTCCTGTATACTTATTGTACAGAAACTGTACAGTTCCATACTGTTACTGTGCATAGTAACTGTATTATCACCGTATAATTACTGTATTAGCAACCACACTGCTGTCGTAGTAAAGTAACATACTATTCATTTATGTATCAGTTACTTGCACTGAAAATATTGAGATGATATCTGATAAAAGATTTCAGATGAATTCTGATGTGAGTCTACGCGAGATCTCATGTTGGCCCAAATGAGATCTCACTAAAGAATTTGAACTGAGACGTGGTCATAAAATCTCATGTGCGATCTTGCAGCAGATCTCATATCGTATATCATATGGCAAATCTCGTGATAATTTTTATGAAATTTTGTCTTTTATTGTTCCTGCATTGAAAACAAATAACAATATCCAAATTGTCAAAATTTTCTTCGATTGTCGATTTGAAATCTAATTCAAAATCACGAGATCCGATATGAGATCTGTTGCAAGATCGCATATGCAATTTTATGACCACGTCTCAGTTCAAATTCGTCAGTGAGATCTCACTTGGGCTAAAACATGAGATCTCGCGTAGACTCACATCAGAATTCATCTGATATCTTTTATCAGATCTCATCTCAATATTTTCAATAAGGATTACTTACGAACCTCCTCAATTTCAATGATCTTCGCAATTTCCGCTTCATCCAAGTCTATATCCATTGATTTCTTGAAAAACTTGGCGCTGATCGACACATGATGTATCTTGTCTACCTTGGAGTGGCCCTGCAGTCTCAACAATCTTTGATAGGCTTTGGGATCATTTTCACGTAGCGCCAAGGCCCTCAGCACCACGATATTTCTCTTATACTGTTTTAGTGCCGAAAAACGTTTATTCATAAGCGGTGAAAATAGCGTCGTCCATTCGTCCTTTCTCTCCTTTGTTTTTCGATATTTCAACATAAGCTCACACTCCGGGCCATGCTTCGTGCAATTCAAGCACAAAAGCAATCCGCAATTGTCACATTGTTTCGTATCGTCGGGTTCCGCAATCAGAACGTAACAATTCAGGCAGTTCAAAGAACAGTCCACAATTCTTGGCACAACAAGGAGAGGCTTATTTTCACGCAAAACAATCTCTTCAGTTTCGATTCTTCTCGTGGCAATGTAGCGTCGTCCGACCATCGGATCGTAGACGAGTTTGAAAAGACGGCAATTTTTCGAGTGAGCCTTCCAGTCGGACTTCTGATGCTCTCGACTACAATAGTACACGATGTTGCATCCGGTGCACTTTTTCCCTGCGCTTACACTGCATACAGCGCAAATATTCTCGTTATCCGCCATCTTCGGCTTTCTATTAACGCTCATTGTTCACGGATAGGATATGCAATTATTATATACAAGGAGACAATGGATTCATAGAGTATATATAGATATTTTAGTGTCTACGTTTACTCGTATCTACACTTACGAACGATCCGAAGAACACTGAGGGTGCGTGTGTTCCGAAATATACTTTGCAGTGCTAAAAATGTATAGTGCGAGAGTGACGTATACCGTACATTCTCAGTACACTGCAAGTATATTTCGGACCTGAGAAGTCTGAGAATGTAATCGCAAATTCAGTAAAGGTACATTTTCACCAGATAATCGAGTCAGATATTATTCATATCTGTTTTTTTATAATATTCGACTTTTCTCCGGAGTCCCAGAGGGCAACCCCTCTGGGGCAATCTGGTATAGGCGGGGGATTCACACAAGTCGTGTCGACCACTAGCGCCATATGTTTGTCCAATGTGCGCCAGCGGTGCGTTCAAAAACTCTTCGAAGACGGGTTATAGGGATGTTTGACTGATCGTAATCCCCCCGCCGCCATTTGAAATAGAAATAAGGCCCGTTTCCTCAAACGTTGATAGAAAAAGTTTAAACTATAAGTTCAGCCTATCTCCAAACTATACGGAAATAATTGAACGCCGTTTAAACTGTGTCGGAGGAAACGGGCGAAAGTGCCTTTCGAGGTTTCCGAAGGGAAAAGAAAGATAAACACCAGAACACAAAATTTACCAGCCACTTTAAGGGGTTACATAAACTTGTAAAAGTCGAAAAATCACTTTTTTGGAAACCGACATATTTTTTAAAGTAAATCATGTTATAAAAAATGTTCCCTGAAAATTTGAAGGTGATCGGATCAAAATTCACAGAGTTATATATAGCAGGCTGTTATGTTGAAGCCCGTCGAAAGCGCGTATAATCCTTTTTCGAAACTTTAAGAGCGTTTATCTCGAAAACTACTGCATCGATCTGAAATTTTTGGGGCTTCTTCTAGATATAAAAATGTATCATTTAATCAAAGGAATTATATTTCCGATGCATAAGTACTTCGGATTTGATGAACGAAAAATGTCGATTTTTTTTTTCGCAAAAATCAAGACTCGCCTCACTTTGAACACCTGCCAATTTGTTTTAATTTGATATTTCGGAAATTCCTTCGATTAATTACATGATAAACTAATATACTAACGAAATCTGTTTGATTTTGTGATTTTAGATAACCTGGGTCAGAATGGCATTATTGCACACCGCAAACGACGCTTTTCAAAAGTGCTTCCCGGACATGAGCTGTACTTCCGTTATAAATCAATGTTTTTCAACAAAAAATTACTTGATTGCTCTTCACATATGTTACTTTTTAATGCACCAAATTCCTGTTAAGATTTATAATTCCGATGTTCTGAAAATAAGTTGCAAAAATGCGTCTTTTTTTGCCGAACAAGTAAATATTATATAACCCGCACTTAATAAAAAACATGGACTTACGTAGAATCAACTATTGTGACGATGGGGTAAGTTCCTATAATTCCAGGAACTTTGAGGCCCCGATTTGCCATTCAATGTTTATCGGAGTTCGAACTCAATTTATCAGCCAATCTTCAAACTATAAGAAAAACAAAAATTAAGTTGCGTCAAAGTAATTAGGAGCAAGTACGATAAAATAATATTTTAGAAATAAAGTTTTGCGTCATTCATATTTTTTTATTTATCCATCTGCTCTGTTGCAGATAATGCATAAACGATTTCACGTAGAAAAATACATGTGTGAAAATTTTATGTAGTCGTTTGAAAAGCATCCTAATATAATTTTTTTTCCCCTCGTTCTGCAAAGTCTTGGTAGCAAGAATAAACGTATCTATTTTCATTGTACAATATTGGGTTGGCTCCGTAGAAGCAACTTCCAGTTCCATGGCAGTCTTTTGGCTTCGCGCAATCGCGCAAGCGTTATCTCGGCTTTCTGCTTCATGAGTGGATCATTGTGATGACTGACGATGAGCAAAACCTACAAGTCTCGATTAATACTTTCTCGTTTTCCTAATAAACAAAATACAAATAATAATATCAATCGAATGTATATTTTTTTCGATCTTATAATGATATGCAAAAGAAACAAAAAAAATATATTTAATACAAATAAATGTAACCACAAATATTATTAGTTTGATAGAAATATTTTTACTGAATATTACATTGAAAGTGGGCTTACTCTGAGATGGCTGAAATTTAGCTATAATTTATAGAGAATATAGATATACATAGATATAGAGAATATATATAGAGAGAGAGAATATATAGAATTTATAGAGAATATATAGAGAAGCTATAATGAAATTTAGCTTCTCGAAGGATTTATAGCTTCTTAGAGATAAGATTTCGTTTTTTGCAAGAGAAAATAAATCCCACAGACATTATCGTTATAACCAGCAACTGATATGACGGAGTTCTAGCTCAATGAGATTTTCTTTAAAATCGTCAATTTTAATCCGTTAGATGGCACTGAGGTAATCGTTATTTCTTGTCACGATGATGCTAAATAAATATCAGTCGGTTGCTTATGTTCGATTGTGCATAATTCGTCGTTTTTTTTTTTTTTTTTCGTGAAGTGATATTTATCGCGTTATATATATTTTCAATGATATATCGATCAATTCTCGCGGCTGAAAGGGATCATGAGGCTCTCGAGTGTTTTCGAGACCTCTAGATATTTATGGCCTATCGTGAAATTAAATGAGTATTTTTTTTACATTCCTTATCTCGTTCATCATTATTTGATCAAGAGCTTATAAAAAAAATATAAGACATTTGGGGATACGTGAATCATTTGGAATGGAATTTCGTGTCACAAATCGATGACCTTGGTGTATTTTTTATTTCGTAATTTAAAACGAACCACATATTGTTGACGTAATCGCTCGGCAAACGCAAGCGCTGCCCATGAAAACACGCAAATATATATTTAAAAAAAAAACGCACACATACGAACGAGACGACAACCATATGCGAAGGCGTCACACACTGCTCGCGGCTATTTACAAATCGCGAGAGGCAACATTTTTCAGAGATATATCTCGTGGCTTCTTATCGCGCGCGTGGTCAAATGAAAAAAAAAAAAAAAAAAAAAAAAAATAGATTATCGAGACCCCCTGCGAATCCTACGAGATAATAATTATACGAATACTTGCGTATGATATAGAATATTGAGATCTTTTTTCAAGTTAAATTAAGAGTTTAAGAAACCTATAGAGCATGAGAAAATAATCACTTTTACAATTAAATATTTGTGAGGCTTGACTGAATTAAGGTGTAGGAAGCTTGGGGGAGTAATTTATCGTTTCAATTTGAATTTATAAATCGAGATTTTAAGAATTATTAAAAAACGTCGAATTTTGTTGATGACCTTCGATATTAGCGTGAAAGATTTTTCGTTTAAGCTGTAGAATCCAAAAATTTATTTCTCAATATTTGGATTTCACTTCCGGAAATGGGGCAAGCAGATATTTTGATCATTTGTCAAAGCTTTGCGTACCAATAAAAAAACATTTATGTCTACTCCACTTCCGGAAGTAAAAAAGGTATTTCAAAATAATATGAAAAAAATGCAATAACAAAAAAAAAAAGACAAATAAGAATGGGATACGTTTAGAGTTGTAAACAATGCATTACTGAAATATATTATCCATTATTTTAGTAATGTGTGATGGAATTTAATCCATTATCAATTTTTTTCGTAATGGGTAATGGAATTGAATCCATTATCCATTATTTTCGTAATGGGTAATGGAATTTAATCAATTATCCATTATTTTCGTAATGAGTAATGGAATTTAATCAATTATCCATTATTTTCGTAATGGGTAATGGAATTTAATCAATTATCCATTATTTTCGTAATGAGTAATGGAATTTAATAAATTATCCATTATTTTGGTAACGGGTAATGGAATTTAATCCATTTTATTTTCGTTATCGGTAATTTGGAAATTTTTTTTGTTTACTTCAGGCTGTAAATGCCTCTCTCAAATAATCTATCTTATAACTGTGTAAAAAAAGAGATATTTTTCATGAAATTTGTATGAAACTTTTTCCAGCCGCTAACGCGTGTACCACTGTGTCCGTCGATTTTTTTTTTTCCAGATAAAATAAATAAGATCACAGTTCCATTCATTATGGAAATATAGAATGTCACACATGAATATTTTTCTTTTAGCACGTAGCGAAGAACGAAATCGCTTTATGGAGGGGCATTCGTCAGTGGGCTATTACGAATTTTAGTAAAGGGGAAATTCGTGAACTTTTGGACTACCGCGGGGGTATATTCACTGTATCAAAAGTATCGCGTGTAGATCTCTCGGAACGAGCGTCAATTTCCCCTACCACACGGTTATATGTATACATGTCCCCAGACAGCACGAGCCGAGCATTCGTCAACTTGTGGCGTGTTACAGTCCTATCGTGACATTCGGAATTATAACCCCGTGTTTGATTCATTTAGTTCACTTCTCTGTCTCTCTGTCTCTCTGTTTCGTTTCGTTTCCTCGAGACCTTTTTGTCTTTTTTTTTTTTTTTTTTCTTCTTCTTTCTCTCGTCTACCCCCTCGTCTCGTCGTTGCTTTTTTACATATATTTTTTGTAATACAAGTGATCTACGCAGTATTTACGCTGTTGCGAGAATATGACGAGTCTCGAGGCTGTTAAGACAGCCTGGAGGACCGCGGACGCGGTTACTTTCGATGTCGATTCCACGGTCATTCAGGAGGAGGGAATCGACGAGTTGGCCAAGTTCTGCGGCAAGGGAGCTCAGGTTGCTGACCTGTAAGTGAATGGCGAATAATTTCGATATCCATGAAACAGGAATCCGTCCCGGCTGAAAATTCATCCGGAACGAATTCAATGGCCTTGCTTATACACGGCGCTCTAATTCCGGTGTTACTATGACCGGTGCAGTTAAAGCAGGCGTTGACGTGCGTGTATACGGTACCAAACGGGTGTTAGGTACCGTGTAAACGGGCAATTTAACGTCTGGGTTGACTACACCGGTCATAGTAACACCGGAGTAAGAGGTGCCCGTGTATAAACGTACTCAATGAATCAAAATCATCAACCGATTCGTTCCATATTGGAGTCAATAAAAAAATTTTCGCTAACTCTGTTATTTTTAAATTTAAATTGAACTTTCGAGATTTAAAAAAAAATCACGTGTTTTTTTTTTTCACTTTATTCGTTTGTACGTTGAAAATTAAGCCTTGAAGCAACGAAATTTAAAATTGATATAAATTTTCTTGTGTTTGGCGAATCGAGGCTTTTGATTGGAGGGTATTGAAAATGCCGCGAGTAGACCAGACGAGTGTATCCTTTGATTCGAACGGACACATCTCGATTTTTTTTTTTTTTTTTTTTTTTTTTTTTTACGGCAACGATCGATTGATGAACTTTGAAAAATTGTGAAAAACAAAAACAAAACAGAGAAAACTCAATGAATCATGAAGGATTTTGATCCAGTCCCAACGATTATGTAGAGAATGAGCACAGAGCCAGAGTCTCAAGTATTTCGAGAAACAATTTCGCAGCTATTTCAGCTCCACCAATCGATTTTTGTCAAAATAAATTTATTAATTTTTTTCTGAAATTTTGTAAATGATTTTTTTTTTATAAACAAATTGGATAAAAAAATTATTTGATTCGAATAAAATTGCTGATTTTTTTTTTTCGATTTAATAATATATAAATAATAATAATTTATTATTATTATTATTTATTTATTATTTTTCTTCGACGGTAAATTTGTCAATTTCTTTCGGGGGAATTAAAAATTAATTACAAAATCAATTATAAATTTTTCAAATTAATCAATAAATTAATTTACAAAAATTTATTATCATCAATTTTTCTCCCTCGAATAATATTATCAATGATTCGAATTTTTCACAAACTCTCGATTGCACGTAATCCATAATATATATTGACGATTTTAATGACGAACTTGGCAATCGATGTGACAAAAGTCACGATCGATTATACTCGTTAAAACGTAATTTTTCACGAGCAATCGTTATTTTATCGAAAAATTTTGTTTACTTTTTTTTCTATTGTTTTTTTTTTTTTTTTTTTTTTTTTTAATTTTCAGAACGAAACAGGCGATGCAAGGAAACATGACATTTCAGCAATCGCTCTCAGTCAGACTCAATATTATTAAACCGAGTCTCGAACAAGTTAGGGAATTTATAAAAAATCGTCCACCAAAATTAACACCGGGAATAAAGTAAATAAAATTTTGAAAAATTTTACTTTTCAAATAGTTCTTTAAATTATGAAGTTCAGTTATTTTTAGGAAATTTCATTAAAAATGATTATTATTTTTTTTTTTTTTTCAAATTATAAATATTTTTGTGACATTATTGTTTTTACTGGATTATCTTATTTTTTTTTTTCAATATAATTAGAATTTTTTTTCTTTTTATTTTCGTTCTTCGAAATTCTCAACGTAATCTCGTTGATTTTAGAGAATTGGTGAACGAGCTGCAGAAAAAAAACAAAAAAGTATTTCTCATTTCCGGTGGATTTCGCTCCCTGATAGCCCCAGTTGCGGTACAATTAAATATTCCGACTGATAACGTTTGCGCAAACAGGCTGAAATTCTTTTTCAACGGTTTGTTCCTAAAATTATAATTTTATTTGATTATTATAATTTTTTTTTTTTTTTTTCAAGTCAATTCGAATTAAAGACAAGTCAGACGATTAAAAAATAATTAATCAACTGAACAAGGTTGGATTGGAATCGAATTTTAATTAAATTCAATTGTATTTAATTTTGATTAGTCAATTAATTAATTTTTTTGTCTTCAATCATCCGAATTATCGTTAATTATAGGTGATTTTGCTGGTTTCGACGAGACTGAGCCAACTTCGCGAAGTGGCGGAAAAGCCGAAGCTCTGAGGATAATCAAGGAAAAACATGATTTGGGCACCATCGTTCATATCGGCGATGGGGCAACGGATATGGAGGCTTGCCCTCCGGCCGATGCTTTTATCGGTTTGTAAAAACTCTCTTTATCTAATCTCCTCTTCGTAAAGCAGCCGGGGGAAAAAAATAAAAAAAGATAATTCATTTCCTATACTCATAAAACTAATTTTGTTCGTTGGGCCAGTCACATTTTTCGTTCAGTTGAGAAAATTTACGTGAACGAATTTCTTGTTTTTCTTTTTACTTCCAACTTAACGATTCATTTTTTACCGTCCACCGAGGCTGAGAAGAAATCAAAATTCGTTTTTTTTTTCTTTGACTTTTGTATTTCTGAAAACTTAATTGCTGATTCGACTTGAAATTTCTCTGTATTGTAATTTTTTAAAGTTGATTACAGTCAGTTATTGTAATTTTTCAAATTCAATTACAATTACTCAACGCAATTGTAATTTGAAATAAAAAAAAACACGTTATTACAATTATTTGAAGTAATCGTAATTTTTCGAACTTAATTACAATCACTGGAAATGCTTTTTTTTTTTTTTTTTAATTACAATTACTCGAAAATTGATCATTTTTCATTGTAATTTTTATCAATTCTGTTAGTCTCATGCGCGTGTGCTGAAATATACTTTTTTTTTTTTAATCTCAAACAAATACGCCACAACTTCAGTCGTAAAGTTACGACACTTTGAACTCGAAAAGTAGCAAATGACTCAGCCAGAATCGGTTCTCAAGGGCTTGGGGGAAATAATCTTTGAAAAAACAGGTTAATTGCAAAAAAAAAAAAAAAAAAAAACAATCGGAACTAATGAAAAAAGGGTATGAACCTTTTTTTTTCTCATTGTTTCAGGATACGGTGGCAACGTCGTCCGAGAGAGCGTAAAAGCGCGTTCTTTGTGGTTCGTAACGGATTTCAACGAATTGAGAAATGCCCTATGATGAATTTGTATTTTTTTTTTTTTTTTTTTTTTATGTACAGAGAAGCAAATTTTTAATTTTATACATAGACGAAAAACAAATAATTATATCAACGATACGAAACAACCAAAACGCGTTTCCGCTGACACGACGAGGAAGAAAGAAAAAAAAACTCAAAAAGATCATGGGAACATATCTTACGACGAGATAGAGAAGTTAATTTGTAAAATGCGAAAAAAAAATGCATTTCGACGAGACATGAAAGGGGAAAAAAAAATAGTATTACGTAAACGCGCTTGTTCTGTAGCGCAGCTCGATTCGCGTATTGCATAAATTTTATATAATATATTATTATCGAAATGACGTATTATTTTAATGAGTCTTTCGAGACAGTGTATAGTGTATTTTTTTTCTCTTGGTCTCGGGTGGCTCTGATCGTCGCAAGACTATGCGAAATAAAAAAAAAAAAACAAAAAGAACATCCAGATACGATCTTTCTTTTTTTTTTTTTCATTGGAAAAAGAGAGCAGTCTGATATATTATCGTTGGTTTTTTTTTTTTTTTTAATTAATAAATTTATCGCGAATTCGTGGCTCGTAGAGGAAGTTTTGAATTCATGAAATAAAAAAAAAATGTAAAAAAAAGGAACTATTGTTATTAGTTCTCAGGGCAATAGTGAAATAGTATAACGCATCGAAGAAAAAAAAAAATGTATAGCCGATCAGAAATTCATTAACCATGAGCAAAGCAGTGGATAATGAATCCAAGGTCTATTACTCATTGGCAAAATTATTAATAATGGATGTGAAATTCGTTATCCATTTGAAAAAAAAAAAATGGAAAATAAACGAGGAAAATTTTTAATTGAAAAAAAAAAAATTAATGTTGCGTTGATTTCCCATTGGCGAAAAATGGACGGTCGATCTGAAATCCATTGATCAGAGGAAATAATGGATAATGGATTCGAGATCAATTAACGATTCGCAAAAATGTGGTTTATGGATTGGAAATTCATTGTCCATTGAAATAACAATGGATAATGGAACTAAAATCAATTTTCCACTGAAAAAAAAATGGATTATAGATTGGAGATTAATTATCGATTGTAAAAGGAAAACTATTCTGAATTCCATAGAAAAAATGGATGATGGAACTGAAATCCATTATCCATTGGACCAAATGGATCATGGAAACTGAAATCCAATGAAAAAAAAATGTACAATGAACCCGAAATTAAATATCCATTGGAAAAACTCGACAATGAAACTTAAATTCGATGAAAAAAAAATCGATAATCGACTTTAAATCCATTATCGACTGGAAAAAACTGGATTATGGTTGTGAAATCTATTATTCATTGTAAAAAATGGATAATGGATAGGAACTTCATTGCTCATCGGTACAAAATGAAAAAAAAAAAAAACCCCTTTTTCTTTGTTCAGTTCATCGTCAATTGGAGTAGAAATTTGTGGCGGTATTATGAGAAGTGCCTGAAGTATTTTGACCGAAGATTCATCATTTATTGAATTCTCCACATCAAACATTCCCTTGACTATAAATATAACATTTTAATTTTCCTCTTATGATACAAGAAGCCGTATCCAATGAGGGCTTCGCGTGTCACGCGCGCTTGATTATCCAAACTATTTTTTTTTTTTCCTTCCGAAGATTAATTCACATATGCGCGTCGTTCGTGCACTTTTATTTGTACTCGGCAACAATTCCGTTGATAGATGCTGGATTCCAAAAAAAAACGTAAAAATGTACGTTTTCACGGCATGGGGGGGGGGGGGTTCACCGATCGAACACAAAATTGATAATACGAAAGAGCGGTAACTACCGGAATGATAACGACAAAAAAAAAAAAAAAAAAAATAATGACAAAAGTACGATCACAAGTCACGTGCTTTTTTATGACGCGAAAAACAAATATATATTAGGATGTTCGTTATTTCCCAAATTGACTTTTTTCACTTGGGTACGGTCCAAATCATTAGTTTATAGCCGAAAAACAATTAGGTATGAGAAGAAAAAAAAAAAAATTTCAAGTGCCATTAGCCCCTGCCTGAATGACGATACTTTTCCCATTCGATTAAGGTAGTCTTATCGCTGCAGACTAGTCAATTAGCTATAAATGTCTAAATAATGATTCCTAAAAATATTGGATATATGGGTTAAAATTAATAAATATTAAATAATCTTACCCAGGTGAATAGAATTAATCAACGGTTTATTATAAATAATTATGTAATTAACGAAATAGTAATTGCAACGACTCAGGTATGTATTACATTTACGCGTGGCAACGTTGCGTTTTCTTTCTCTTTTCATTCTCGTTCCCTCTCACTCTATCGCCCGCTCTGTTGACGTTGACGTGGAGTGGTTAGGTGCGGAACTGTGAGTGTTCGACTTGTCAAATATCGCTTTCGTTTTGATATCGCGTTGCTACATTTTTTTCATCGTCACGACATTATGCCACAATTTGTGTATCACTACCCGGATGATGCTCGTATTAAAATCAGTATAGCTTAAAAAATTGGTCGAAAATCATATTTTTTTTAAGGCCTGTTAGATTTTTACGTGTTCAATGAATCCAAGTCTCGTTTTTTGTAAGAATCTCTTGGATTTTCGATAAGATATATCGTTTTAAAGTGACCGGAAATCGGTTCTTCTATATGCCGAAGCAAATTTGCTTTGAGAAATTGGCATTTTCAAATATTAATTTCTCCGTAATTAGGTCGATAAGGGGCATTGACATTTCGCGAAATGAATAAATATATTAAAATTGAAGATATTAAAAAAAAAAAAAAAATTATTTAAATCTTATGGATTAGCTACCACGATAGGACTACTGGGATTTTTTTTCACTTTTTAGACTTTAATTTTCTTTTTTTTTTCGCTTACTGACTCATTAACTCATTGACTCATTAAATATTGTTGATTCTACTACTGTTCTGACATATTTAGATGGAAAAATTTTATCATTGGTGAAAAAAAAATTTTCATAAGCTTGAAGAGGTCAAAACTTATTGTTACCGTATTTTTTAAAATAATTTTTGAATTTATTGGCTTTTCGATGCTTTTTATCTATTTAAAGGTTGAATATATGTTTTTATACGCTCTCATTACCGTTCAATATAAATTTTGAATAAAAACAAATTTTTCATCTCAATTTAGAAATTGCATTTTAACACCGTCTGTTGGTAGACCGTGAAAATTTTAAGTTAGGAATTTCGCGACTAGTATTTGACACTTCAGTCTTTATAGGGTTGCCGGATCGTAAACGAAAGATCGATCTTGTGGATTATGTTTTGGATTATCATCGGCCGTATCTATACTACGATATATCGAAACGAAAAAGATCGTTCCACTAAAAATCGATTTTTTAGTTTTTATCTCCCTTGCGGGGAGGGCTACATATTTGCTCAATCGTTGAAACTTATCCTTTCATAGTGAATAATATAATCGGGACCACCAAACGATTCTACATCGCAAAATTCTACATCCCAACTTAAAATTCTCACAGTCTGCCAACAGACACGGTGTTAAGATACAATTTTTAAATTGAGATGAAAAATTTGTTTTTATTCAAAATTTATATTAAACGGTAATGAGAGCGTATAAAAACATATATTCAATCTTTAAATAGATAAAAAGCATTTAAATGTCAATAAATTAAAAAATATTTGAAAATTATTGAAAAATATGATAAAAATAAATGTTGACCTCTTCAAAACTTATGATTTTTTTTTTTCACCAAAGTTAAAATTTTTCCATATTAATGTCAGAAAAGTAGTAGAATCAACAATAGTCAATGAGGTAATGAATACAGTGAGCGAAAAAAAAATTAAAGTCCAAAAAGTGCAAAAATCCCACGTTAATCAAATGGGAAAAGTATCGTCATTCAGGCAGGGGTTAATGGTACTTAAATTTTTTTTTTCTTTTCATAATTGCTTCTAGGCTATAAGCTAATGATTTAGACCATACCCAAGTGAAAAAAGTTAATTTGGGAAATAACGGACACCCTAATATATATATATATATATGAGAATAGTGCAATCTTGAACTTTTTCGTCCCATCCC
Source organism: Rhorus exstirpatorius (assembly GCA_963564615.1). Taxonomy (NCBI): domain Eukaryota; kingdom Metazoa; phylum Arthropoda; class Insecta; order Hymenoptera; family Ichneumonidae; genus Rhorus; species Rhorus exstirpatorius. The sequence continues at coordinate 22,147,925 of OY751319.1, read as the reverse complement.
AATTATGTAACGTCTTTTCGTGAGTGAGAAAAACATTTTCACGAAGGATCTAGCCGGAGAAAATATATTTAGAGGTCCCTCAAAGGCTTCGAAGATAGACACTTGACGGAAATTGATTCAATGTTTTTTTTTTCTTCTTTCGCTCTTTTCAGCCACTTATCCTTTTTTTTTTTTTTTAATATTTGTCAAATTCGCGAAGGTGGGCGAAAAATAAAATATTGATGTTAAATCGCGTGTGGAAAGAAGGATTTTTTTTGCAATCGATTTTCCGCAAAAATCTCAATCTCCGAACGCTTTGAGCGATCTCCAAATATTTGTTTTACCGGCTAGATCCTTCGCGAGGATTCTTTTTAACCCGAAAAAGGAAACACATTTTTAGGGTGGGACGTGAAATTCGAAAATTATTGATACAGTTTTTCATCGCTATTCACTGTACTTTACTTAAATTATGTATATATATATACATATATATATAGATATGATATATATCTTGCTCTTTACCATTGACCTGCTTTGGAAATGAATAGAATACATTAAATTAATTTTTATTTTCGTTTACTTTCATTTTATCGTCCCTCGGCTCTCGTCCTCGCGAAAAAAAAAATACGGCCTCCAAAATGTCTCAGCACTGTTCGATCCCGCTGCTCGACGATTTTTCCGTTTTCTTCTGTTTTATCCAATCCTCGATCTTGCCTCGAAGCTCCGTGTTGGATTTTACCATGTCCATTGTCAGTGGCGAACGATTGAACGGATCGGTTTGATCGCTCAGCAAGTGTCTTGAAAGAAATAAAATTACTTACATGAGAAATAATATCGATTGAATTATCGAAAATTTATGAAATTGTCAATTTTTTAAAATTCAATCAACAAATTACTCGATTAATTTAATTGATTAAATTAAGGGTGGGTTATGTTTTTTTTTTTTTTTTTTTAGTTATTTATTTACCGTGCTATCGTTTGACGATCAACCGTCATGTTTGACGATGGCAGTATAACGGGATCGATCATCAGCGTCGACATTATCGGATCGAGATAATCGTCCGGTGCGTTATTCAAAATTTCGTCCTCCTCTTTTTTCACGTGGGCGGCTTCCTTGACGCGTTTCGCAAAGTCGTCAAGATCACTGAGAATTCCAACACCGCCGATTCGAACTAAAGTCGAAGAATTCATTGAAATGTATTTTTTTCGTCAATTAAAAATAATTTTTCAATAAAAATTAATTATTCAATCAACATCAATTTTTTGATAGCATATATATATATATATATATATATATATATATTTTTTTTTTTCTTACCCAATACATTATCAGCGAGCTCGAATAATTCGGAACTGTAGGAACGTCCGTCCTGTGACACGGCAAGGGTGAAATTTTCATTCCGGCTAAGATTTATGTAAATCTCGCAAATGTTGAGGACCAAATTTGCCGGATTAAATTCGTACTCTTTCTGGTCCCTGACCTTCGGGGCAATCAAGATGATTTTTTTTTTTTTTTTTTTTCAAAGTAATCTGTGCAAACGATATTGTTGGCGTCGAGCGATTGTTTTTTTTTTTTTCTACCTTGAGATTACGCTTGTTGGGTCCGACCAGCTGAAGCAACAGATAATTGAGCATCGAGGCTATACGATCGACCATGGTCGAGTGGCAGAATATCGATGTTATTTCGGTGGTGAGCATCTTCAACATATTTATCGTTTCACGTCCGAGTATATTGTCGAAACGGGCAATCATAGCAATGTGCTGAAGATAACTAGCCTGCTGGTCGCGCTCTTGCTGCGACAATTCGTCCCACTCGCCGATTTCCCTGAGGAACATTCAAATTAACCGGACACATTTGATTCTTGAAACTTCTTCATTGAACTTGGGTAATGGAATTAAATCCACTGACCATTATTTTGTTAACGGGCAATGAAATTCAATTCATTGACCATTATTTCGGTAATGGTTATTGGAATTTAATCCATTGCCCATTATTTTCGTATCGGGTAATGGCATTTAATCCATTATCCATTGATTTGGTAATGGGTAATAAAATTTTATTCATTACACATTATCCATTATTTTTGCTAATGGGCAATGGAATTTAATCTCTTATCCATTATTTTGATAACGTCTAATGAAATTTACTCCATAATCCAGCCCATTGCCCAGGAGAATAAGCAAAATGGTCGAATTCAGGTTAAAAATTCGAAAATTGAATATGGCCGAGCCAATATGGCTGTGCGAAAAACAGAAATCGTCCGATTTCGATGAAAATCGGTGTCCAGCTGTTTCTCAAACCACAGATTTCGAATCCAGATACAAAATTCACAAATAAAATATTGCGGAATCGTTACGAAAAACGAAAAAATGGTTTTATCTTCTTCTTCTTCTTCTTCTTCTTCTTCTTCTTTCAACAAGAAAATTACTATCAAGTGATTTACCTAGCTTGAAGCATCTGTTTGAGCTGTGCCATATTCGTTAGAGCCTCGTCCAACAGAAAAACCGCGTCGTTCATTAAAAGATTGATGAATCTCAGGAACAAAGGTGGCTGTACAGCTTCCATATTTTTCTCGGCTTCTTCAGCGAGATTTCTAAAACGAAGAAAAAAAAAATAAAATAAATAAAAATAAAACAAAATAAAACACAGCACAACGGTGTGTGGCGATTCGCGAAAATTTTCGCACGAATGATGAATAAAATTTTAACAATGGTAAATACGACTGACTTGAAATTATTTCTATGCTCGTCGAGCTTCCACAGATAATCCATGACGATGTACATTGGCCTGCGATAGTTGAATTTCTGCTCAAACTGAACACTCTGACCCGTCATCTCGATACTCACGAATACTTGAAGCAAATTCGTTACGATCTGGGAACGATCAGACATTTATTTTTCAAATAAAGAAAAAAAAAAAATTATATATTGAATAAATAAATATAAATGAAAATCAATATGAACAAATAAAAATGATTATAAATTTACTGACCTCTTGCCTGTGCGGATGCTCGACAAATAACATTTTCCTGTGCATCGTTCCGAGCGAATTTTGTGGCTCACTCGAGCCTTCGTCATTCGGAGGCAAAAGTGCCTCGAGTCCTTCGGCAAGACGCGCGCGTAAATGAGGATTGTACAATCTCCGAGGTGATCCCATGAGCACAATTATCTGTGAAAAAAATTTTTTTTTTTTAAATAAAAAAAATACATTTTCCTTCGAAATTTCAAAAAATTTTTTTTTTCTTTTCCGTAAAATTTCACTTGCCTCCGTGAGAATTGGATTGAGAAAATTGGCTCCCTGTTCGCCGAAGGTATTCGGCGACATTCGCCTGAGAAAGCAGATAAATCCAACGGTATTTTCAACGATGAATTCCGGTATGGATTTCAGGGAATCCGGCACTACTTCCGGCAGTGGAAATTTCACCTTTGTGAATTTTCTCGGCGCATAATTTTTTCGTACAACGGAATTATCATTCGCGGTAATTTCATCGACATCGAGATTAACTTGTACAAGCCAGAATGCCGTTGTTGCGTGAAATTTTGACAATATATTCAGCATTTCCGGCGCGAGTAGACTCGCTCTTAGTGACATGTATCTGAAGTAATAAATAATAATGTAAAAATATTCGTCTAAAATATGATTTTTTGAATTATATTTATATATATTAGGATGTGTCGAAAATGAACTTTTTTTTTTTCTTTGCTTCTACCACTCAAGACTTTAGGTTTTGACATTAAAGAGGTCCTTGTTCAAGGAAGGCCCTCCAGTTTGAAGTTTAGAGGTCGCTCAACAAGAATTTAGGCTTTCCATCTAATTAATACGTAAAAAATATTGTTTTTCGTTCAAAATGATGTCAGACGACCAAAAAATTGGCGATGCCTGTGTTTCTTGGCTTATTTGAAAGCACGACTAATCCCCTAAACAATGATAGGTCGTTTTTCGACTTATCCTCCTTCCAATTTTTTTTACGCCACTTTTCGACCACAATAGTCACTTTTTCAAGTTTACAAAGTCTCCAAGGTATCAATGAGTCCAAAATGAATTGCTACGAGTATTGATTGTTGATTCGAATATAAATAATCAATTCAAAAAATTGGTAAAACATACAAAACTTCTCAAAATGAACATGGTTTTTTTTTAAATAAAATTAAATTCCGTATTTCCGTATTTTAGTCAAAAAACCATGTTCATTTTGAGAAATTTTGTATGTTTTACCAATTTTTGTAATTGGTTATTTATATTCGAATCAACAATTAATACTTGTAGCAACTCATTTTGGACTCATTGATACCTTGGAGACTTTGTAAACTTGAAAAAGTGACTATTGTGGTCGAAAAGTGGCGTAAAAAAAAAAAAAATTGGAACACGGCAAGTCGAAAAACGACCTATCATCGTTTAGGGGACGAGTCATGCTTTCAAATAAGCCAAGAAACACGGACATCGCCAGTTTTTTGGTTGCCCGACATAATTTTTAACGTAAAACAATATTTTTTACGTGTTAATTAGATGGGAAAAAACTAAATCCTCGTTGAGCGACCTCTAAACTTCAAAGCTAGAGCACCCGCCTTTAACGAGGGCCTCTTTAATGTCAAAACCATAAAGTTTTGCGTGGTAGGAGCGAAGAGAAAAAAAAAGCCCATTCTCGACACACCCTAATATATATTCTTCACAATATATAAATAATTTGCTACCAACTTGGTCATTTCTTCCTCCATTTGTCTGGTAAATACATGAAGAAACGAGGAGCTCGATTGGTTCACTTGAACCTCCTCGTTGTACAATCTCTGTATTCTCGCGAGATCCTGATTCGCCCGCATTAATTTTTCCAATACAACGCGATAGCCAAGATCGAGAGCCCGATGAGTGATAAAGAAGCATTCGGTGACGAAACCAAAATTATCCGAGACCAATCTCGTTTCGTTCTCGCGCATTGGTACGAGGCAAGTTTCCGTCGTCATACCGGGCAAGTGCGAGCCACGATTTTTACTCTCCTCCTCGTCGCTTGCCTTTTGCGAAGCGAGAAAAAAAAATCAATTTTATTGTTTAATTATTATTTTTTATTTTCGTTTTTTGGCATTTGCGTGAATTTTTTTTTTTTTTTTTCAAGCAGGCACATATTTTATTTTTTATTTTCTCGCTCACCTGGAAAGCGCAGTAAGTCGGATCGATTTTCAATACTTTCGCGCCGTTCGATTTTCCACAAAATGGCTGACACAGTCGGAGCATGACGGTACCGAGATTCAGCATAAAACCATCGGAGACCGTTAAAACTTTGGGGAACACGTTGTGCTGGGAATTCCAGATTTTTCCACGACTCGCATTCGCTTCGAGACAATTACCCAGCCACTTCAACGTGAGATGTCGCACTTCCGGCGAAGACTTTACGAGCGTATGAAATATGAGATGGAGAGACTCGCATAGGGCGTCGAGAGCCGTCCAAATGTTTTCTTCGACCATTGATCTTACCTGTACAAGAAAGGAAAAAAAAAGAAAAAATTGATTATTATCATGCTGGAATTGAGTATAATTTTTCAGAGCTAATTCAAATTATCCGAAGTAGTAGCAGTGTGCTTTATTTGCATAACTTTGTCAAGTTTTTTTTTACAAAATAATATACATAATGTACAACAGCATGTACTATGTTCGTTTACTTATTTTATAACAATATCCTTAAAATGCACATCGTGCTAACAAACATTTATCCCTTAAGGATGTATGAGCACTAGCTTCACGATCATATAAAAATCTGAATTTTTTATATGGTGTAGCAGAAGTGTATAGGATAAAACCTGCAAAATTTCAAAGTGGGTCAACGACTCTTTACGCGAGTAATTAATTCGTGAAATCAAGATATTTATCCCACGCCATATACGAATTCTGGGCTGACGCAACTTTGAAACAGAAATTCGTATCTTTCACGATCAGATACGATCAATATTAAAACTGTTAAATGTTCAGAAAACTATCACGATTACATACGTTCCATAAAAAATGGGAGTTAACGAACCTTTTGACATACAATTATCGATTTTAAGGAAATTTTTCGCGTGGGTCGGATAATAAGCGGTCCGACTGTCTCTTGTTTCATATGTGCCCCTCGCTCACCGCGCTCACCTTTTCGCGTATTCCCCGCCACCTTGTGCTCATACATCCTTAATCTTAATTTATTCCTCCACCCCCCACTTTTTCTCTTTCTCCTTGCTCATTATTTTGCAAAGCTCCTCTATTTCCCTATAGTAATCACAGATCTCTTTTTTTATTTTCCCCACACAGCATATTTATCACTTCTCCCTTGATTGCCCATCCCTCAGTTCCTTCCGTCCGCTCTTCTGCATTCTTTTTTACTTTCTCCGTTACTAACTACCTTTTTTTTTACATATTAACAAATGCTCCATCGTTTCATCTCGTCCTTTACATATCCTGCACTTTCAATCCTTCTCTCCTTTTTTTTCCCCACCCTTCCTATGTTGCCACATCTTAACGATGCCCACATTTCTTCGTCCCTACCTTTCACCCTCTCTGCAGACCAGTACTTCCAATGCATACCATTCTTCTCAATAGTGCATTCGTGCATGGCATTGTACGACGATTTTCTTATTTTTTCCTCTTCCTTCGTTAGAATTTCCTTTTATGTTTTCTAGCTCCTCTTTTATTATTTCCACATCTCTTCGTTCTCTTATCATCGTTATTATGTCTTCTATTATCATATTATTTTAGAACTTTAATTAAATTTTTCCCCCATTTTGATGATTCACCGTTTCAAATTGCCCTCATATCTTCCAACAAGAAAATTTTTGGCCATTGAAATTGAGGCTCTTATGTATACCTCAATGCCCTTTCTCTTATCAAATATTCCATAGTAGGCACTCCCAATTTTCTTCTCCACAGATAAATTGGTGTTGTTCTATCCACACCATCTTGCAATACCTACTCTGTACCCATTCAAATATGCTTACATCGCCCATTCTCCATATCTCTACGCCATACATTGATCCCGCTTTTACTATCGTATTCAACAAACAGAGTCTCTCCTCCATTACATTTCTCCAAATTCCCCACACCGTATTCGTAGCTGTTTGCGTTTTCCCTGTCATTTTTTTTTTTTTCCATGAGCCCAGCTCGAATTTTTTACATGTAAACCAGTATCCCAGATATTTGAATTCCTTTACTATCTGAACCTTCTCTCCTTTAATTTCCCATGTTTCTTCCTTTTTAGCTCTTTCTCCGTTTCTAAAAATCACTATCTCTGTTTTCTTAGCATTTATTTCCATCTTATTTTCCTGTGCCCTTATTCGGATAAGGACAATCGTTAAAATTAGTTCGGACTAATTTTAACGATTTGAAAATTTAATTACAATTTTATGTCGAGCAATCGTAATGAGAGTAAAAATAAACTCAACGTTACTTGAAATAATTTAAATGAAAGTAATATTAATTTAAAATTACTTGGAATAATTGTAATGAAAGTAAAATTAAATTATCATTACTTGGGAGTAATTTTAATGAAAGTAGAATTTTTAATTTACAATTTACTCGAAGTATAATTGTAATTAAATGTAACATTCACGCGAAGAGGAAAGAAAATTAATAATAATTAATGTTCGCTTACTTGCTGAAGCGGCTTGTTGAAAAAATCGAAATCCCCATGGAGTTTTTTTGGCAAACAGCTAAGTGACAACAGAGCACCGAGCAGAGTATCCGCGTATACGCGTCCGTTGTTTGTATTTTTTGGTGTGCTGTGACGTATGATCAATCTCGCGAGTGCATCGAAAGAGGCAAATTTTTGCAAAAGAACGAACCAGTACTGGCGAAACGTCAGTAAATTTCGCGGCGCGATTTCACGCTGTATGATATCGAGAATTGGCGAAAATGCCGCGTTCAGGATTTCATCGTCGGGTTCGCGATTCGATGCGCCAAGCTCGTTTATTATCCCCGATATGAAGGACGATAATTCATCGGAAATCGTCGAATTATCCACGAAGAGCGATAAGAACTGTGCGTGTACCTTTGATGAACGAAGAAAAAAAAAAAAAAAAAAAAAAAAGAAATAAAATTAATTCTCACGTACGATAATTCGAGGGAATTCAATTATTAGTCCGAGAATTGTAGTTAAATTTTTCATAAGTGACAATTATTCACGATTATTTTGATATAAATTTTTTTCAAAATTGCAATTACTTCAAATGATTGTAATTATTTTTTTTTCCAATTGCACTTATTTCGAGTGATTATAATTTAAAAAAAAATTTTTAACATTGAAGTTACTCCAATTGTAACGAAATTTTTTAAAAAATGACAATTACTCCGAGTATTTGTGTTCATTGATTTTCATTTAATTTAAAATACTCGAAATAATTTTAATTGTCAAATTCTTCGAATAATTGTAATAATCGTGATTACGCGTTGGCGGGGGGGGATACCTCTTGTCCAGGAAAAAAATCCGGCACCTGAAGCGCCGTAGCGACGTTTCTCATTATTATTTTCTCCATATCGTCTCTGTTCTTCTCATTCGCGCCGTCGCGTCTCAGTCTTGTCAATCGACAAAAACACTCAAACAAATAAGGTACAATTTCGCGCTGAAGGGTATTGGAGTCGCAGTTCCATTCTTTGGTTCCTTGAGTCGGTATCAATCTGGATTTAAGATCGTCGATCATGAGACGATCGAAAATTGCGTGTTCCACGGAATCCGTATCGACCAGGATCAAATATTGTTTCGTCTCATCGTCGGGGACGGATCTCAGCGTTATGCCAAAAATATCTCTGAGAAGAACGTCCGTGGGATCGTTTAACCTCGTCGCCTCGTCGATTTTTGTCTCAACGAAATTTTCCATGGGCTCGTCGATGTCATTATCGATAGAAACGATTTCATCGCTGCGCCCGGCGTTGATCGATGAAAACGAGACCGCGTCGTTTACGGTAGAGAAAAGTCCGGCAAACGGATTGCCGTTCACTTTGTCGCACATCTTGGTAAAATTATTTCTCAGGTTTTTTTTTTTTTTTTGGAAAATTATTCGAAAAATGCTAACATAGCGGAGCTGAAAGAAAATTTCCTTTTGTTTTCATAAAATGATAATAATAATGCTGATTCGTAGGTTATGATTGAAAAAAAAGTTTGATTTTTTTGAAATTTCTAAAAAAAAGTAAGATGGAAAAAATACGAATATTTTACGATTAAAAATTGATTTTAATTCGAAAAATTGTAAATTCATATGGTAGTTGAACGAAAAAAAATGCTTTTGTCTCGGATCAACATCGTAATTGAAAGACGATGAAAAAGAAAAGTTGCTAAACTCACGTTTTCTCTCTTTTTTTTTGTTTTGTTTGTTTCGTTCTATTTACAACGATGATATGCATTTATTGTTTCGTTCTACGAGTGAAAAAAAAAAAAAAAACTGTCATTGAGTATGTATACACGGCGCTCTTATTCCGGTCAACGAAGTCAGATTCCGGTGTATATAAGTTAATAAATGTATGTTGAGTGTGCATGAAGACGGTACCTAACGGGCGTTAGGTACCGTTTATACGCACTTTAACGCCTAGAATAAGAGAATAACACTGGAATAAGAGCACCGTGTAAACATACTCATTATTCAACGCAGGAATCTTTGACAAGCAATCAAAGATTTTTTTTTTTTTTTTTTAAGATCACCTCGAATCACACGATGTGTGGATGTGGGGACGAAACTCTCACATTCGTTGTTGCTTGTGGAGAGCGTAGGAGAAAAACTCGATAAACGGAATATAAAATAGTTGTGTCTTGTGTCGCATTATCGTTTTCTTACTATAGTTACGAGTCGAGTCTTAAACTATATAAGTACGAGAAAAACCACCGCCTCAGCTGTGGCAGAGATCGTGACGAATGTAGGGATTCGCCGATAGAGGGTTCACCTGCGCTATGATAGTCCCGCGAATTTTGAATTATTAAACTCGAATTCGTGCAAATTAGAAACTTGCACACTGCTTCCTCATTATTTTGTCTTACTCACAAAGCTTCCTCTATGAGGAAGACAAATTTGGAAAACTCACTTTTTTAATTGTATTAATTTCACATTTTTTACGATTTACTTTGGCACTTGGAGTGATTTATTGATCATGAAATATTGTATTGATTATATTTATCGAATCGAAATATCGAATTTAGCTCTTTTACTTAAAATAAATGCATTAATTTGGCATTGATTGAAGTAAATCCGTGTTTAAAAGTAATTATGACTGAATGTTCGAGAAAATGAGAATTTTAATTTACAATAATAATTGTTATTTTTTAAAATAATCAACTTTTAATGAATGAATGAATTATTTAATGCTGATAATTGTGAAAAGAAAAATTTAATTCGATGAAATATTAATGAAAATAATTAAAACAGTTCACACAATTGCACGAATCAGCTGCGGAGTATCACACAATTTGAATTTCTCGTTAAAAGGTCGAATATATACGTTTGTAAATGAAATGAAAAAAATACTTCGATTCGAAGTATTGCCGATGTATGCAAACGTGTATTTATTATATCAATGCTTCTCATTCATTGTGAGAGACGACAATAAGACTCTGTTGCACATCATAAAGGTATATTATATAATGTATAGCAGACCTATGAGCACTTTGAAAAAAAGTGTCTCATATTCTTTGTTACTGCTGACCGTTCGCGTGTAGGTATATACAGTCGACGATAAAAATCGTTGAGCTTTATTATCGCTACCGAGAATTCAATATCACAGCGACTATGGGACTATACTAAGCGGTGGCAGCCTGAATATGGTTTACGTCGAGCAGTACTAATTGGAGCAGAGTCGAATTAATATCTGCATATATGAGTGGCTTATATGGGATAATTCATTTTTTTTTTATGTACCTTCGTACATGAAAAATGACTGGCGAACAAGTGGCTGATGGTTTGTTGTTCATGTACACTTTTACAATGTTTAGTTAAATATCTAATTGCCTCAAAAGTGTATAACTTTGAATTAATTAAATTAACACGTGAAAAACATCGCACAAACACTCAGACCCACTCAAAAACAATGTAGACACTCAAAAAATCTTGAAGTCACGTAAAATCGCTCAAAAATTAAAAAAAAACATTATAGACACCTCTAGCCATTGTAATATCACGCAAAGACACTCATAGTGCACTCAGACCCAGTTTCATTAAAATTTCACTGAAAAATCATCAGAGTCACAAAAGTTTCACTCAAAATTACTTAAAAACTACAAAACATTGTATAAACTTCCAGCCATGTAAATATCACTCAGGAGACATTGGTACACTCAAATTTTCGAAACCAAAAACTCCTTTCATCATGTTTATCCCGTGAAGGACAATCCCAAATGAAAATTTTATAAAAAAAAGTTTCATCCCGTTTAAATTTTTTGTGATATAAAAAATTAATGATAAAAATGTCGAAAATAGCGGCGAACAGATCGTGTGCAAGATCGAAAATCTCGATAGCGAGACAGCGCGAGACACTTCATGCGAATTGTGAATTATTCGTGGACGAGAATTTCGTTGCACTCGGAATGACTGAAGTAGCCAACGAGGTAGAATCGTCAAAAGTTTCATCGTCGTCTTCGTGCCAGCTGAGAAAGCCGGCTTACGATCATCAGCGCTATTCGTGTATTTATAAACGAAGCGAGATGGCACGTAGCATCGTTTGTCTTCGCTACCTTCTCAAAGGATCTTTTATTCTCCTAGGGGTAAGTTTTGATAATGTTTTCATATTTTATCTATATTTACGATTTTTTTTTGTCATCTGTGAAAGCTTCGAAGAATCCTCTATAGGTCGTGTGAATAGTTTTTTTTTCACTGTGAAAGAGAAAGAGAAAGAGAAAGAGAGAGAGAGTCGAAGGTTTGTGAAATTTCTGTCGACAAGGTAGACCAACTCCACCCCCCGCGCTCACTATCGCCCTCTAACGAAGTTTCGTGGAAACTTCTTTGTTTACAAATAACCGGAAATGAGTATACTTTGAGGTCAAACTTTTTTTTTTGCCTCGCAATTATCAAATAGCTCATCGAATCGGATTAAACGAAAACGAGAAAAAACAAAAAAAAAACAAACCAAACGAACGAGAACTCTAAATAAAAAAATAAAATAAGAACTATATTTTTATATTTATTTTTTCTATTATCCTCAGATTTCCGGTGTCGCGATATGCGGCACGGGAAGTTACTTCGTTCATCGACTTCACGGTACACTGTCGAATCCCGAGTGGTGGTACGGTCCGCCGGTTCTTCTTCTGACAACCGGTATCGTCAATACCATTCTCGGACCTTATTTTTGGTTCTCATTCGACACGAAATACAATCGTCCTCAGCTTTTGATGGTAAATATGCTATCTTTTTTCTTTTCTCTCAAGGTGTTTGCTCGTATAACGAAAAAAAAAAAAAAAAAACATCCCTGTTATCGTTATCGCAAAATGTGCATCACATTGAACTGGATATTGATTTCTTTTTTTTTTTTTCCTCCAACGACCGGTTTATAGTTATCCGTTCTCGTCGTTCTCGTCGCTATGTTCGAGGCTGGTGCCGGTATATGGGCATTAGTTAATCACGGTAAGGTCGATACGTTGATTGCTAAAATATTGGAAAATAATTTGGCATCGGTGGGTAAGAGCAACGAGAGACAAGCGTGGAACATTACCGAGATCAAGGTAACGATTTAATCAATATTGATGAGCGTGTGAAAATTTTATTGGAGCAATGATTTCGTAAAAAAAAAAAATGATTAAATCGTTATTCATCCATTTAGTTATAGTGAGTAAATGAGTGAGTAATTGAGTAAGCGAGTAAGTATGTAGGAGAGTCATTGAATAAGTATGCAAGCAATTATGCGAGTAAATTAGTAAGAAAGCAAGTAATTGTTCGAGTGAGTAATATTGAGCGAGCAAGTAAATAAGAGAAAGTAAAAACATGAATGAGTGGGTAAGCGAATGAGTAAATAAGCATGTGGGTAACCAGTCAAAAGCAGCTTGAATTATAATTGGGAGTATAAATGAAATTTTTTTATTTCAAAATCTGGTAGTTTAGGAAAAAATATTTAGTACGTATTTTTTATTTTTTCAATTTAAATCAAAATTGCCGTTTATATGACAAATTTAAAAATATAAAATTATGACGTCACACATTTTACGCTATATCTATATATATATATCAAAATCCGTGAAATTAAATTGCCTATAACAGGTGCATCTGTCATTTTTAACGAAAAACAAAAAATACGTCCTCATTATTTTTACTTGCTCTGCATTATGCGCCCCAATGATTGGAAAAAAAAAAAAACATTTCATTCATACTCCTAATTGTGGGCAGTAGGACGAAAAAGGAAGCTGGAAGCGTAGATGGTGAAAAGTACAAGTGCCTTTTTTTTTTTTGGTTCGTTTGTTTTTGTGTGCTTTTGTTTGTTGGATAGAGTGCGATACGTAAAGAGTGACGATGAAAAGTAATTTTCATTTGGTTCGTCGGTAAATTAGCTAGCTAGTTAAGGTAGTTCTATCGCTGCAGACTAGTCAATTAGCTATAAATGTCTAAATGATGATTCCTAAAAATATTGGATATATGGGTTAAAATTAATAAATATTAAATAAGCTTACCCAGGTGAATACAATTAATCAACGGTTTATTATAAATAATTACGTAACTAGTAAAATAGTAATTGCAACGACTCAAGTATTACTAGATCTCGTATGATATTTACGTGTGGCAACGTTGCGTTTTCTTTCTCTTTTCATTCTCGTGCCCTCTCACTCTCTCGCCCGCTCTATTGACGTTGACGCGGAGAGGTTATGTTGTTCGACTTGTCAAATACCGCTTTCGTTTCGATATCGCGTTGCCACATTTTTTCACCGTCACGACATTATGCCATAAGTTGTGTATCATTACCCGGATGCTCGTATTAAAATCAGTATAGCTTAAAAAATTGGTCGACAATCATACTTTTTTTTAGGCCCGTTAGATTTTTACGTGTTTAATGAATCTAAGTCTCGTTTTTTGTAAGAATCTTTTGGATTTTCGATAAGATATATCGTTTTAAAGTGACCGGAAATCGGTTCTTCTATATGCCGAAGCAAATTTGCCTTGAGGAACTGGCATTTTCAAGTATTAATTTCTCCGTAATTAGGTCGATAAGGGGCATTGACGTTTCGCGAAATGAATAAATATATTAAAATTGAAGATATAAAAAAAAAAAAATTTAAATCTTATGGATTAGTTACCACGATAGAACTACCTTAATAACTTATCGTAATTAAAGAGCTATACGTTGTATGCTTCAGGTGAAATGCTGCGGTTTTGAGGAATCATCGGCGCTGAAGGACGAGGACGACGAAGCGAGTGAAACCAACGAGATATCATGGTCCTGCTGCAACAGCGGAAGTTACAACGACGATCAGGAGAACGAGATTGCCGATACGTGTGCAGCTTTCTACACTAACGAGTGTCGAGATCTCGCTCTTCATCGTTATCGATCCGTTCTGTTCTACACATTCGTCGTTGCATTTTCCTCCATGATCCTACAGGTTTGTTTACCGCTCGTTCAAATGAGATATGTTTCGCGTACGATGCAAAAATGGTTTTACTATTTACGAATAAAAAGTAGGGTAGACCGCGGGGCTAGTTGTCACACATTTTCTTTGACGATTTTGATATTTATCGTATTTAATATATTTAAGAAGGATGCGATACGTCAAAGTTTCAAGTGCAAACCCCTGACTACAATTCAAGAGTATCGGATTTCGTTCAATCGTAGCTCTATGGTTGTTTATTAACAATTTACAAGGGAAAGTCACATCATATTTTATTGCACGAAAGTGTTACCTAAAGTTTGAAAAATAAATAAATAAATAAATATTAGTTCAATCCAGTGCGCTGCAATTTGTTTGTTAATTAACAATTTACAAGGGAAGTTCACACCGCATTTTGTTGCATGAAAGTGATAACTAAAGTTTGAAAAATAAATAAATAAATAAATATTCGTTCAATCCAGTGCGCTGCAATTTAAGAAAATTATTATAAGTTTATATTTATTAAATTACTAAAGTTAACTAAAATCTCAAAAAAAATCTTATTATTTTGCCTAAAACTACTTCTCGCGTGGGTATTTATCGTCATGTTTAAGGAGCTGGGATAACTTTTATTCGTTACTCGTGAATTTATAATAAAATTTCAATCGATTCGCAAACCACCGATGAAATACTCATTATATTGCAATTCTGGAGCTGTGACAATTTTTTTTTCCGTGCAATTTGGGACAACTTGTCTCAGCGTTATTTTTTTTTACTTCCAACAGGCTCATGGCCGCCATGTTTGAGATATTTATGTTGCCAACTGGGGGCCACGTATTTTGTAGAAGTACACCCTTTAAGATAATATAATGATCCATTTTGTTGTAAAAAGCGCTCAATGTCCATTGCGTGAAAACGAAGAGAATAAAATTTCACTTATCGTAGAAGAAAATGTTAAACTCGAATTCTGGTCAACACAGCTGATGCGATCACAGAGCACTCAACACGAAAAGAATTCGTAGTATAAATGAAATTTTTTAATTTCAAAATCTGGTAGTTTAGGAAAAAATATTTAGTACGTATTTTTAATTTTTTTATTTGAATCAAAATTGCCGTTAATATAACAAATTGAAAAATATAACACTATGACGTCACACATGTTACGCTATATCTATATATATCAAAATCCGTGAAATTAAATTGCCTAGAACAAGTGCATCTGTCATTATTAACGAAAAATAAAAAATACGTTCTCATTATTTTTACTTGCACTACATTATGCGCCCCAATGATTGAAAAAAAAATTTCATTCATACTCCTAATTGATATATACACAAACGCGTCGAATATGCGACCGGAGCTGCGCTCTGGTGAAAGCTTTTCTTTAATAGAGCCACCGTGATAACTTTCTCCGTGTTACAACTAGCCCCGGTCTAACCTACTTCGTTTAAATCGGATATGAAGTTCCGAAGGAAAAATTTGATCATAATTATTCTCAACAGATTCTCGAGTGTGTCGGTCTGCAAGCATACACAAAGAGATTTTTGAAAAAAATACGAAGGCAGAGCATCGTTACGAGCGTGGCTCAATCGCATACGGGAATTACACGCCCGGTCGTACAGTTGGGAGCACAGCACGTTTGCGAAGGCTGCTCGGGTGTTCAGTATCACGAGAGATAACTCGTGACTCAATGTACATATACTTGCATGTCCTTTTTTTTTTTTTATTCATCATATTCATCATCATATTTTGAATCTCATCGACGGAACATACATATATGTATATTTTTTTTCGTCAAATAAATTGATAGAGAGTTTCAGGTATTGTGAATTTTTGAATTTACACTAAAAAAAAAAAATAATAATAATAATTGTGATGCCTACTTTATAATATAATAATAATTGTGATGGACAGCTGATACTGAATTTAGCGAGAATGGGTAAAGGGGCTCAGGTATTGTGAAATTTTGAATTTTTGCCAAAAATTGTTGCGATGCCCAAAACTTTTTCAAATTTCGAGATATCGGGCGATTTTTTTTTTTTTTTTTTTTTACACGGAGTATAATTGAAGAACAGTTGGTACGGAATTTAGTGAGAGGGACTTGAGAAGATCAGATTTTCGGTAAACATTGAATTTTTGCCAAAAATTATTGAAAATAAATTGGAGCAAAATTCGACGGTAAAAAAGGAAAAGGAAATAATTGAAAAAAACTACTTGCTCCAAGTGGGTACGATCGTTACGTCATTTTTTTTTATTAATTAATTTTTATAAAGGCCGACAATGAGAGCGCAAATAGGTAGGCAAGGACGGGAGATCGGTTGTGGTTGGACAAGTCATCGATTGCGTGTCGCAAAATGTGTTTGAACTGTCTGCTTGCCTCGAGAAACGATGAGGAACTCTCAACGAATTTCTTGCGATTTATATCGAATACAATCTCATATCTCTCTTTCTCTCTTATCATTGCAGTAACATCTCGAGTGTCTTTCTGTTATAAAAAAAAAAAAGTTAAAAATAGATATCGTGACGCGTACAGAGGAATCATTTTCTGGAAAAAAAAAGATCGGCTCAGTTTTTGTGATAAAACTTATCATGTCATTATTTTTCGCGAGATACCCGTTCGTTTATCCGATTTCCAAAAATTATTATTTTTTAAAAAACTAATCGATCGTCCATAGATCATTAATTTTTATGGATAGTATGAAATTGATCAGTGAACAGAAAAGCAAACTAAAATGCAAGGAAAGCGAGTAGAGTTGCATTTGTCAGAGATCGATAGAATATTTGTTATTTAAAATATCCTTTCCACTCACTTTTAATTAGTGTATTATGCAATGCAACAGTAAGCAAAATTCACGTATTTACAGCACAAAAAAAATGAAAAGAGAAGAAGAATGTGAGGCCAAGCAAGAAGTAGTTATAGAGTGCCACAGTCGGATATCGAATGTTTTTGGATTTTTTTTTTTTCAGAAATGCGTTTCCTAGGTCTCTATTTTGTATAGATGAGCTATGAAGTCGATCGCCATTGGGATCGCACAATAGTTTACCCAAAATAATGTGCATCGGCACTGCGTGAATCAATGATAACTAGCCCAAGATAATGCAAAGGAAAAAAAAACTCCAAAGTTTCTGAACTTCCCCGGGGGAAGGAAATTTTTGAAAGTCCTCGCTCTTGGGTTCCATTTAGCGTAGAACTTTATGCTATCCATTCGGTAACGAATCAACAAATATGCAGCCCCGAATAATGAAAAGAAAAAAATTATCGAAAAATTCTGAGATTAGACGGAAAGGGAATCCCATGGGTCGGCCAGTCAGGAGTTGAGGAAAAAAAATGGAAAAGTCGTTCCCCGGGACTCTATTTCATATAGATGTGTACTATACCCCCGATCGCCACAAGAATCCAACGATAATTAGCCCGAGACAACGAAAGGGAAAATATAATTAAAATTTTTGATCAAATTTGAGCTTACAACAACCGGTAGAGGTGCTGGTGAAGGTGCCAGTACCAGTGCCGGTGATGGTGAAAGTGCTTATAACGGCGGTGGTGCCGGAAGGGGTGGAAGCGGAGGTGCCACCGGAAAAGATGTCCTTTTTCGAAACCTCAATATTAAATATAGACCGGGAGCCCATAACACTTTTTCCATGTCTCATTAGTTCAGGCTCAAAACTACCTTAGATTCCATAAATCTGTGTCCTGCATCACAAAAATCGCATCGCCGAACAAAATCAGTGGACCAAAGATGCTGAACCGGCGAAATCACATACAAATATATATCTATATATAATTTGTATATATAGATATATAATATTGTATATATAGATATATAATTTGTATATATAGATATATATATTTGTATGTGATTTCGCCGGTTCAGCATCTTTGGTCCACTGATTTTGTTCGGCGATGCGATTTTTGTGATGCAGGACACAGATTTATGAAATCTAAGGTAGTTTTGAGCCTGAACTAATGAGACATGGAAAAAGTTTTATGGGCTCCCGGTCTAATAGAGGCCTGCATGTCAGCTATCGTCAGGAATTGAAAAAGAAATTTTTATTAAAAATTCTTTCCTCAGGCCTCTAAAGTCGGACCTCGGGCACCGACTAAGCTCGA
Source organism: Rhorus exstirpatorius (assembly GCA_963564615.1). NCBI lineage: Eukaryota > Metazoa > Arthropoda > Insecta > Hymenoptera > Ichneumonidae > Rhorus > Rhorus exstirpatorius. The sequence goes on along the minus strand of OY751319.1, from coordinate 22,129,337 downwards.
GCGCAGGAGTCTCGGACACTGACCGAAAGACCCAAACTTCTTACTAACCGATGAGAATCAAGCACCAGGCCCGTGTCATACTTATATATCGGTACCCTCCACTCGTTGAAATTATAACATTTTTCGTTCGTAGGTCATTTTTAAATTGCAGTGGCACTATTTCTGAAATGAAGATTCCGCAGTGCCCGAGTAACTGCTGACGTTAGTGCCCGCGGGGTTAGTCAGTGCCCGCGAGGTCCGATTGTATTTCGCATAGATGTACTATACAGTCGATCGATCGCCACTAGGATTCAACTACTGGTAATGATGGGGGCACTTGCCATGTTCTGTCGGGCTTAGGGCTCCTTATTCATACACTGGGCGCATAGTTTTTCTGTTTATTTACGGAACTATTAGTTTCCGTTGATTTCGCAAACCCTTCGATACGGGCCCGGTGTACTTGGGAAAATCTACAATTCTTGGTCGGTTTCGAACCACACCGAGCTTGCACAAAAAGCATTTGGAAAAATCCATTGGTGCCGGCTGCGGGATTCGAACCCTGGCTGCCTGTGCGTGGTAGTCCAGAGTCGGACCAACTGGGCCACTGCTCGCTTTAAGATTCAACTATACGTAGTTGGTCCAAGATAATGCATAGAAAAAGAACTGTGAAATTTTAGAGCTATTAGATACGGAAAGTCCTGGTGAAATATAGTACCGATAACAATTGATCGGCACTGGGATCCAACGATAAGCCCGAGATACAATGCAAAGAAAAAAAAAAAAAAATACTCCAAAATTTTTGAACTAACAGGCAAGGAATGCGATCTACGTAGATCTCAAGAATTCTTTCCCGGGAAAGTGGATATTGATCACAAAAAAAAAAAAAAAAAAAAAAAAAAAAAAACGCAGAATCAGGCGTAGCAACATCGATCAGTTATCGTGACAATATAGAGCGATATGAAAATGATAAGGAGTTACATTTGTATATATAGAAAGTCTTTCAAGACTGCATGTATATGTATATAAATTTGCCGTTGAACTCTTGGATATTGGAACGGTTTGGGTTTGAGACTGCGGGCCAACCAGTTGAACCCGTAGCGTGAAGCGTCGTTATTTTGTGATATAAGCCTATTGCGTCTCTGTATATAAGCACGCTACAAGCGTTTCTAATAGTCCGGTGTTGTTTGCTGTTCGTTCCCGAGTATTCCCTTTATCCCCTCTGCTTTCTTTTCTGCTTTTTTTTTTCCCCTCTTCGTTCATACCTTCTTTTTCCTTCATGCTTACATCCTTCTTTATCTTCACTCAGGTTCGTGGAACTTGGGCTGGCTCTCTTTCTTTCTCTCTCCCCCTCTCTATCTCTGTCGCGGGCACCACGACTTGTGGCTTGTGGCACGCAGTACTCAGGTGCGTCCAACCCGAGGGAACATCATAACGCGTCGGGTCATTCGTGGGTACGGTTCGTACGGTTTTTCGTAGATATCTGAAAAATTAAAAAAAAAAAAAAAGTGAATTTTCATCGACATGGATTGCGGGATTAATTTCGTCAAATATCTACTTTTTATCTTCAATTTTCTCTTCACGGTAAGTACTTCAAGATTTTGGTAGCACCAACAATAATAATAGCAATAATGATAATAATAATAATAGTGTATAATGGAGGTGAGCCTTATTAATGTTTTACTCTCTAATCGACGATATGAAGTATTATGCTGATTTTTTTTTTTTCGATAAAATAAACATATTATACTCGATCTCGCGATCGCTTTATTTTTGAATAAATCGAATATTCAAGATTGTGAAGTCCCTTTGAAAAATGACCAATCGAGACTCGACGATTGATTTTTCAGTTTCTCGAACTCAAAATTCGATTCAATAAAAATAATAATCAAAATGTATTATTTTTGTTCACGTATTTCTTATTATTGATAATGAGTAAGTGAAATTTTACTACGTATTTGTAAGAATCGTAACGGGAAAGCAAGAAAAAAAAACAGTTTTTTTGGCAATTGTTCATTTGGCTCGAAATAAAATTGTCAACGAAGGTTGGCTTCATGACTGGATGACTAATCCGATAGCCGTTATCACGAGTGTTTTTATCGGGGCCATCTCTCTCTCTCTCTCTCTCTCTCTGTTTTTACGATTTTTTTTACCGTTTCTGCTGATACAAGAGATAAGTCGATATTCCCGTGTAGAATAATATTTTGCAGAGATACCCGAATTGCTATATCTTATATCTGATGGAACTTTGTTCCAGGATTTTGGTTGACGTCACACTAGTGATATCATAGATTTCGTCAGTATGATGATACTGTGAATTTTCCATGCTCATGCGTACTAAGAGTTTGCGTGTGCTTGCTGGAAGAAATTTATGTGCACGTGTGAGATTCGTCGAAGGCTCAAACTTTTCGGTCGAGGGATATGCCGCTTCCAGTACTATAAATATACTTGACGATTGCCGTGCATGTATACGTATATATGGTTGTGGGGAAGACTGAGAAAAGTTGCGGGACTAAGAGAAAGAGTGCCCGCACTTTCCACAGAGATATATCAATCGAGGGTTTTCGTTGGTTTTATTTTCTCTTTTTCCAGTTATTATTACTTTTAGGACTGGATACGAGATCAGAGACTTTAAAAAAACTCGAATACCATTTTCCTAAATTGAAATTGAATTATTTTCAGTTTTATAATCAGCCTTTATCGCCATCGGGATCTAGAATTTTCGAATTTCGACGCTAAATTTGAAATCAGAGACCTTGGTAATCTCGGAATATAAATTTTAATCGAAATCAAATAATTGAGATTTTTTTAGACGAGCTATACTGGTTCTGCTGTTATGAATTTCAAAATTTTAGATAATCGTGTGCCTAAAAATCCCTCGCAGGTATCATTTTTTTTTAAAACAAAAATCGAACTTGTCATAAAACTCGAGTCCACCTTTTCCAAGTGCAACCTTTTGTCAATTCTCGGAGTACCTACCAATTTCCATTAAAATCCCTGAATTCCGTATTATGGTCACTCAATTGGTGACGAACATTTACCAATTCTCTTTTCCCTCCTGAATCAGTCATATAGACTTGGTTATTTAAGAGCCTGGCAGTTTTTACATTGAATAAAAATTCCGGAATCTCAAAAACCCCTACGGTACCCATGTTTATCGGAACTGGTACTCCGAGTCTTTAAGGCAGTTCTATCGGTACGTAACTATAGTCAAGCTCGAGTGCCGTTGAGTTTGACCAATTCGGTACATTGATCTGGCAACGTTGCACAACGGTCCGCGGCGCATGTTTCTCTCAGCGTCGTTTTTATCCGTTATTCAAGCTTTTTCAAAGTAATATTATTTATTAAATTTAATAATCAATTATTTACTCCCAAAAATCCAATGTATAATTGCACTGAGAACGTTGAGAAATCCTCGGGCATGGATGATCTATCGAGCGCGTCATATTTTAAATTGCGCGCTAACCTATAAGGCGTTGCCACATCCGCTAAATATTGGTCGTCGGTCAATTAAGTTTGTCATTACTTGATTTATTTATGCACTCATAGGCCATCGATCAATATTTTCAAACATACAAAATGTTCTTCGAACATTCTACTTATATATCTCATAAAGTTTCATCTACATATATCAACGGTAGTTTCTGTTAACTTTGTAATTGAATCTGTCGAGAGCGTGGATTTCCGTATGACAGCATGTTAAATGTATAAAAATAAAAACTCTGATAACTTTTTTTTCTTTTCCACCGAACTTTCTCAAAAATGTAACTGAGTCATATGCTTCGATCACAATCGACCCGTACACCAATTTTGATCTAAATCTAAACGGTAAAAATCGCTCTGCGATAGAACTGCCTCGAAGATATATTTTGTTCGGCCATCTTTGGACCCGCAGTCCAATGTGATGTCACATGAGAATATTGCAACATTTTTTTTACCAGCATCTTCCACGAATACATGGTGCTGGTCATATATTGCGTCGAAGAGAAATTACGAAAACGTTGTATGTCCGTTAAGAAACGTAGCCAGCTATACATTATATCATATAGGTAATAAAAAAGGGGGTCCCTTTCCGGTGACTGGGGGTATATAGAATGGTGCATGGTTGGTTGTGGCCACGAGAGTGAAGAGAGGCTGCGGTTAGGTATGCGGAATCATGGGAAACCGGTACGAAACCATCTATATACACACACACACACATGAATACAGTGTATAGTATCGCTTTCTGTGTACACACACACACACAACGGGTTTGCGTGGAGACTGTTTTCACACACCGGTGTACGAGATGAAGACGAGAAGAAATGAAAGACTCGTTAGTGGGGAAACAAAATCGTCTAGAATCTAAATGTAGAGAAATTTACGATACGTATGTATATATATATATATATATATATATATATATATATATATATATATATATATATATATACGCACGCATGGCGATCGAGACAAGTACTTTTCTGACGAGTAGCACCATCTGTGGGCTCAACCGAGCAATATCTCTCGGGATCTTCTTTTCGCATTCACGAGACTGTTTTGCTTTGCTAAAGCCCGGCATCGAGATATGCCGCGTTTTCTCTTCTATAATACGAATATTCGTGTAAATTTGGCAAAGCGTTTCCACACTGCCAATCTGACTTTACAGAAATTGGCAACTTTACAGATTGCAAGGATAGTAGTGAATTGTCAGTGCTCATTTTATCTTCTTATATATAATAGCTCCGGCAGTGTGGAGCTTAAATCTGATGAAACGTAAAAGTAGTTGTCAGAATTTATAATTGTGGCAGTGTCTTTTAGGGCTTGAATTATTTTTTTAACCCTCTGAGGTCACTGATTCTGTGGCTGATTCTGTGGCATAAAAATTCAGGATATTAGTTTGAAGATTCTAAAATGTAGAATTGACGGTGTTAAATTTTAATCGAATTTTAAAATGGCGGAAAAAATCTGGAAGGGGTCAGTATGTAAAAAAATGCTCTTTTTTTTACTAAAAAAAAAAATCATAACTCTTGCAATTTCGAATTTTTTTTTCATCAAATTTACGGGTGCTACTCTTGAGATATGATAGTTTAGGAAAAAAATAGTTCCATAGTGGGCTTTTAAAAAAGGTATTTAATCTTGTACAGTCCGACCTCCAGATAAGAAATCCGGCAATAAGAAACCTTCGCCAGTTTCTCGCTCAAGCACTTCTCCCACTACGACTCGAGCTCCGAGCTCGATCGCATGCGGAAAAGAGTGAGAGAGACAGACAGAGGCAGTGAGCGTGCAGCGCGCGCCTGGTGGGGGGTATCCGAATTCTAGGAAAAACTCTTCCCCTTGGGGGCTTTTGGTTTCTTATTTGGAGGTCGGAATGTATCTGAAGAGGGTCCATTTCAGACTGTACTTGAAAAAATCGAATTCACATGGCATCATGCTCTGTATACTGTCTCTCTCGATATTGTATAAAGTAGAAGCAGAGAATATTGTTTATTAATATTTTTATTTTACGAATCACGATGCGCAAAGTCACTCTTGACTGTATTGCCAACCTAGTTTTGATGAGAAAAATATAGCCCGATCCATGGGTGAATATCGAGCGAAGCGCGCGTGTGGCAACGTCGCAAAAGTGACGAGAGGTTGATACCGCTGATTTACCGAAATCAGCTGCTATTGAAAACCGGCAAACGAACGTAAATAACGAGCGAGAGCGAATGGACGAGTAAAAATGTCGCATGCGACCCTTTTTTATCGAATCTTGTCAAATTCAATACGAAGGATTCCTGAATTATATTCTTATTTTCAAAAAATTTAGGCCCGATACCTCAAAAATTGCAGAAGTCACAGCAATAACAGGCATTTTTTTTTCAAGCTAAACTTCTTAAAACCCGAACTGTTGCACCTATATCTCATCAAATTAATTAATTCGATACCAACCATCCCATGCTTCCCTACTATGACACTGTGTATTTATGGCAAAACTGTTAGGCCCTTATGGCAAAATTTACGAAAGTCAGAGCGATCACAGACATTTTTTTGGAAAATTAAAAATCCCATAGAATCTCAAATTCTTGAAAAAACCAGAGCACTATAGTTCAAGACGTTTTCGAGAAATAGTCGTTTGGACTTTGCCAGAACGAATACGTGCGTACACCAATTTTTTGTTTTTCCAAAAACGTGTTTTTCTGATTACTTTGAACATTTTAAGCACTATTGCATGAAAATTTCGATAACCATTTTTTGTTTTGTTTTTACGAAAACAAAGCTTTTCTATTAGGATGCAAAAAAAAATATATCTCGCATCGCTGCTATGGTCGAATAAGTTTATGGCGAGCTCTTGCCGCCCGTATCGCTCTTAGTCTCAGAATGTGCGACGTTGTCACGCTCCCATTATAGCGTAGCTCGTAACCCCTCGTGTTAGGTTCGTTTAATTAACTTTTTTCTCAATTTATTGCCGTAAGGTACGGGTTTTTTTTACGCTGATTCATCAGAGTTTGATCAACTAGTTTTAATAATTTTTCTTCCGTAATATTTGATTTTTAACGCATAAAATTAATGAAAAAAACTGTGCTATTCACATCGCCCATAAGAAGCCACGCTGAAGACGCATATTTCAAGATTTCCGTTTCTACACCGTGGAGTTCGTTTTCATAATATTTCGATCTCCAAAATACATGGATATTATGGTTTTGTCTTCTAAAGTGCTATTCGCAGAAGCCTCCTTAAAAAATTAATTTAGATTTTTCGTCATGTATTTGACTACTTCGTTGAATCGTTTTCTCTCGCCGGCTAAATAAACACTTGAAATTCGCATGGATTTACTGCAACGCACTCGCAACAGAGGACTGTCAGCTGATCAACAGTTTAGTTAGTTAGACAGTTAGTTTAGTTAGTTAGAACAGACAGTTAAATCGTGAACTGACTGAGTTATTGTGCTGATAATTATTTCGAAATCTCTTTGTCCAGCATCCCGTGACTCTATTTTGTTTTTTTATCCATGGTAAACTCGGAATATCGTGAAAAAAATTGATTATGAAATGAATCACTTTTCCAGATATTTAAGGCGGCCACATTAGTGACAAAACTAGTCAAAAATCGTGACGTGAAATAAAAATCATAAAACCTATCATAATATTTTCTAAATACTCTGTCTAAATAAAATTTATGAATTTCGATGACGTTTCCCGTGATATTTTATTCATAATTTATTATAAATAAAGTCTCAACTGACAAAAGTATTTAACGCTGTCAGAGCGATCAAGTCAAAAACGATAGCTGATATTCATATGTTTCCTTGCGTGCAGAATGACGAGACATATTGTATCCGAGATTTGCACACACGATGACTTTCGCGATTGAATTTCTCTGGAAAATCCCTGGCAAGACACAATTTTTTAAATACCATTGGAAAGTTCACGATTTCATCTTTCAATACTCAAAATTTGAATAAGATCTCTCGTCTTTATCAAAAGGTATCATGTCACTTCTGGTGAAAATGGAATCAACTGTCATATAAGACCCATGTTAAAATAGGTAATTTTGAATTACTCGTTCGCAATAATTTGCCTGGCAACATACCGTGAAATTTTGAGAGAGTGTTCATTGCATTTTAGATAACACTCTCCCGAAGTTTCATTCGTATAAACGGTTTTTTTAATTCACTGGTGAGCCACCTCAAGTAGGTTCATTTTTCAATCGAACTTACGGTGGGCTATTTTTTTTTTCGTTTCGTACGATATCCTATGCTAAAACGGCGATTTTAAAACTGAAATTTTTTCGAGAAAAAGTCAACAACGCGGTCTGAAACTTTGCAGTCTTAATCAAAAACATGTTTCAAGCATCCAAATATTTACAATTCCTAAAATTCTCCAAAACGTGCAAAAGTGCATGGACTACATAAGAAAAAAACGATTTCGCACGTCCAGGCTACATTAGTATTGTCATTGTCCAGCCAGATAAACAAAAACAAAAAAATAATTGATAAAATCTCTGTAATTTCGAACACTGATGAAAAAAAACATTCGAATTATTCTTCAAAGTTAATTTTTTCACATTCGATAAAAGAATTTAGTTGGCTCAGTTTACTGATGACCGATAAAATTTATCTAAAAAAAAAAAAAGTTTGCCGAACACGTGGAATCAATTATATTAGAGCAAAAAAATCTTTCATTTTTCTCAACGCATCCCGGTGTTTGAGAGTATTTCGCGAGTTTGCCGTTCAAACAAAGTAGCTATGCGTAGAAGTTTCAAGGGCATTTGCGCCGAGTATAGGTCCGCGAGAGAGAAGTGCCCACAATGACGTAAGAGAATTGGCGTGAGTAGGACGGAAAGAACGTGAGATAATGAGCGTCGAGGAAAATACGATGAGAAAGATGAAGCGATGTATGCTTCGTTACAAATACCGACTCGTCACGTGGACTTTGCCGACGAAAAATGATCGTCGATTGACTCGGTAGACAAAGTATGAGCTAATAAGGAGAGTCGAAAAAAAAAATCAATTATTCGAAACATTCGATGTTTTTCAATGTTAAGTTTGTAACTATGATCGGGTCTCGATGAATAAAGGCTCATTCGCTTCATAGAATCATACTCTGTGAGTTCTCTTCGGAAAATTTACAACAACATCTGAAATAACAAAAAATGGCAGCCATTTCACTGCTCGCCAATATCGATAATTGCTAATTCGACTAAAGGTTTCTCCAAATTCCGTGATACAAGGGGAAAATGTAACTTGATGGTAGAGGAAATTTTTCAAGTAACGAAATGAGCGCGATTGCTAGTCGAAATTGAACAATATTTACGGTTTTTCACATTTTGTAAATAAAAATTCGATTGAACAAAGTGAATTGTGGGTAATCGTTACGGAACGACGCAATTTTTGGATGCATTCGTATTTATCGCTATTCTATAAATATAGGTTGGGCATTCTTCGATGTTACATTTAACCTCACTATCGAGTCATTTTTCTTTTGTGAAATTGTTTAAACAATGAAAGAAAAAAAAAAAAAAATATGTCTTTGTATCCGAACGACGGGTACAAAAGAATTCTTTCCGTTTCAAATTTGCTCACCAGTATGTATAATTGTGAGAGAAGAATGTTTTCATCAACACGAAGCTTCCCTCTCCTCTTTGAAAATGATTACGTACGAAAATTTTTCATCTAGCTTCGACTCTCGTCGAAATTTTGACTTCTCTTTCTCGATCCACGTCCCCTCTCCCGGATGAAAAAATATCCAAAGAGGAAAGCGTTCGAAATTATTCGCTCAGCCTGTGTGTACGCACAGTTGGTGTATCTTCAGCGAGCCGGAAAGATATAAAGTTTCATCGCGCAGTGTCTCGAAACCGCGTAGCATATGCGATATAGTCTCGTGGCTCTTGTCCAACAGTTCGCACATAACGAAACGAACGGAGTGTGCTTTTTATTTATTTCTCTGCAAACAAAAGGATTGTTATTTTTCGTAAAATTTTTGAAAAAAAAAAAAAAATTGATAAATCATGAGCTGCGCTTATAACTGTGCTAAGTGGCTTCTCTTTAGCTTTAATTTCATCTTTACCGTAAGTTTGTCATATTAACTTCTTTCTTTTGCGTTTATTTTATTTCATTTTTTTTTTTTTTCGACTTCCAAATATATTCGAAGATATTTATTTTACAAGTTTTATGACAGTTCGTGCATAAAAAAAAAAAAAAAAAAAAAATCGTACCCCGAACGTTATTAGCGATTCCCACGAGCTTTTTCGATTGAACCTTTGTTACGATGACTTTAGTCAAGTTTTAGAAAAAAAAAAAAAAAATACTTAGTTTTGGATGCAACCGAAGGACAAAGAATCAACGGGGCTTATATAGAAAATGGAATTATTAAACAAAATTTGAAGCTATATGCTATAGCAAAAGTATATCATTTTTAATAATAATAATTAATCGTTATTATTTGGTTAATTTCGATGATAAAAAAAGGTTTAAGAAAATTTTGAAAATAATGATGATTCCTTGATGCTGTTCAGGGAATTTCCTCTTTTATCTGATGCGCAGAGAAAAAAACCTGGGCACAGAATTTCCAGCGTCGTATTTTTTTTTTTTTTTTTTTCGTTTTGCTGCAGGCATGTTAATTGTACGCAGTATCATGGTCTGTGACAAGACTATCCCCTCTACGCTAACTATTTCGTATGACTAATAGCCATTACAGAGTATACACATCATTATATAAATAAGTATTTCTATAAATATACGGGGCGTTCTGTTGCAAGTCCATCCGGTTGAAAAACGTAATATTTTTTTTTCAAATCGATGTGCTGTATGGCATCACGAAACAAAGCCCTGATTTTTTTTTTTTTTAAACATTTTTTCAACAATTTATCTGACACTTGTGGACAAAACTGTCCAATTAACAATCGTATTTTCTTTTTTGGTGATTCGAATTTCTCATTTTTCAGATAAATTTATGCTCCATTTTGGAAAAAAAAAAATTATAATCATTATTTTTTTTTTGAATCCTCGAATGCCCCATATATGTATTCTGACGTATTTCTTCGTCAGTATCGAATTCGTTCTTGGAATTCACATGCGCACAATATATATATAATTTATCGGTCTGACTTTATATTGAACAGTGCACCGATACGTTGATCGTTATTTGCTCGAGCCTGTAAATCGATTGACCAATATTTCTTTTTCTCTTGGACGCCCACGTGGGTCGCAGAAATAAATTACGGATGCACCGCGGCCTTGGAAAATTGGCACGCGAAGAATGAAAAATAAATGAGAAAAAACAACTCTCGAGGGCTTTAAATTAAATTTTGACTCTTGTCATTCACTGTATTAAAAAAAAAATCATTTTATATGGTTTTTGAATGAGATATTTGTATTGAAAAAATTTTCAATTGTGCAGAAAAAGTTCAGGCCAAAATACTCGAATTTTTATCATATTTATAATTTTTAGTATCAAATTAAAAAAAAACGATTTTCGAATTCCGACAATTTTTACAAGATTTAACGTAGTATTTTTCTTTCTCGTACGCATATTTTTAGAGTCTGAATAAAAGTATAAAAAAAAAAAAAAAAAAAAAAAAAAAAAAAAAAAAAACTGATCGTACCGGTTTATTTTAATTTTGATTTATTTCGTAGTTCGTTTTGGAGTCTCGAATGATTTGGTATATTGAGCGTGGGTCTATAACGAGACGAAGAGACGTATTGGTTTTTTCTATTCTGCGATATCATCTTAAATATATTCAAGTATATTATATATATATATACGAGAACCATTATAGCAATGTGTAAGCAAGCATTGTTTTTTTTTTTCACGTACATATATGGAAGTACATGAGTATAAATAAATATGATAAATAATATACTTTTGTAGGCTTGAAAATTTTTTCTTGTTTTTTGATGTTTACAGACCGAATTCTTGGGATTCAGGAAAAAATTCAAATTATACGGCGAAAGGCGAAAAAAAAAATTCTCAATTTTTGAAAAACCTGAAAATACCGAAATTTCAAACGCCCATAACTTTGCTCCGGATTGACAGATTCAGGCTTATCGGGAGCAAGTTACGGGGATTTAAATAAACCCATTCATTTTTCGCAAAAAAAGTCTTGGGTTTTTTGAAATTTCATTCAGGACCCTGCTGTATCGATGTATTTTTTTTTTTCTCGCTGATCACGAATCGGCTAGACATTCTTCGGGAAACTCAAAAATTTCAATTAAAAACGTCAAAAACATACTTTTTTTTCCCCCGAAAATTAAAATAACAATTGACATCGGATAAAATTTTATTAGAATTCATATGGTTCATTTCGATTAAATTTTCCCGATATTATCGATGAATACAAAATAATCAAATTAATAATAAAAAAATAAAAATTAAAAAAAAACGTCATTAAGATTTTAAAAAATTCGTCATTTCTAACGATTTTTTTTTATTCAAACGTTCGTCAACTTCTCAATTTGATCGCGGGTGGAAAGTAAAAAAAAAAAATCCCGAAAGAGAAATCTATGTGTCTATATTATTTAAGGAGGTTCACCAGGTAGAGAAATCTTTGAGCTTTTTACGGCATATGCCGTAGCTGCGTTTAACGAGAGAACGACCCAATTCCTAAACTAAATTCGTCCGGTACGGTCAGACCCCGCACAGCGTAAATTTTTATTACTGTAGCTAAGCTATCGTACATTTAGGGCCCTGCACCAAAAATTACGTTCTCATATGCGGGGGTCTGACCGTTACCGGACGAATGTAGTTTCGGAATTTTGTCGTTCTTTCGTTGAACGCAGTATACACACACCGAGCGCCCTGAATTATTTCAGAATTTTCATCTGCACCGTTCTTGAAGAATAAATATACAAATTTTTTTTACTTTTAACACAGGTCCTCGAGTGTCAAATGTATTCTGTATAGAAAATGTACAACAACACATTGCAACAAAGCAATGTTCTCCTAAATTTTATTTAACGAAAACTTCAACGATTTGCAAAGTTAAATATTTTAGTTCACAATGTATCATATTTGAATTTATAAAATAAAAAAGTTGTTCCTCAACTTGTGAAAACTTTGCGATAAACATCCATTTGAAATGAAAATTCATTCGAATGATAAAATTTTTTTTCCGCGACACCGTAACGGGATATGCATTTTTTTTTTTTTAATATCGAATCTTATTTTCTCGTTGATTGGTGCGGGAGAGTTGAGTTAAAAAAAAAAAAAAGATGAAAAGGCTCGATAAGTTCGGTGTTGTTTGTGCTCTGGCATCAGCAAGGGTAAATTCGCAGTCAACGAATAGCGTAAGTCGACACTTTGTCATTAGAAACACATTGCCTCCAAGTGTGTGATTATGCAATCATTCGTTTTTGCGCGCCTCAAAGTACTGCAGTACATACATATAAGGTGTTCTATGAAAAATCGAAATCGCTCGATTTTTCAAAAATTTATTTAGGATTTCGTAAACTACTCCGTAATTATCATTTCAATGAGATAATTATTAAATTCTTCAACAAACTGTATTTGATCGTGCATACAAAAAAACTATCTTTATTTTCCTTCAACCACACATCATTGAAAAAAAAATTCACACAATTGGATTCATTTTTATCAAATAAATGAATCATTTGATAAGACAATTCTATTGAAAAATACGAAGAAAGAAACGTGTTTTCCTTAAAAAAAAAACAATAAAATGCCAGCAACGAAGACAAAAATCGTTGACGACGATAATTTTTCGTTATCAAAGGTCACAATGATTATACACCCCGACTACTCGAGGCTTGTTTCAGCCTTAACTTTTATCGTTCATTTTTTTTTGGCGTCACGTAAAATTCCATTAAAAAAAAACGAGAAAATGCCCGGTAGGATGTTTACGTGCATGGCTGAAACGTTTCACTTTTAGTGGCAAAACGTGTAAAAATGTGTACATTGAAGAAACTAAAAAAAATAAAAATCCCGATGTTGGGTTGTTTGTCTCATTATTGCGTGTTAAGCTCGTTCAGCTGTTATCTATGAATCACCATCCACTCGAAATAAAACGCTTCGAACCGGATGCATAGAAAAAAAAAAAAAAGAATCAATGACGAATACGAACAATAGACGTTTTTTCACGCAATCGCATTATCAAGACGCTAATATGTGCGATTCACAAAAGATAATACGAAACAGACAACATTTGTTACGAGAAAAAAGGGAAATCTTGAAAAAGATTGTCGTACAAGGTTGCGTGGCACGAGTTATATTGCACTTGTTGTACACGACCCAGTTCTAACTCTCATAAAACTTTATAAAGCACCAGCGATGCCGGCTGTCCACCAATATATATATATAGATAAAAATAACTTTTAATCAGCGAATGGATATGGTCATAGAGACCCGTGATCAATGGACGACGAGAAAATCTCAGGGGTACAGCCAATTATCGTACAATTAATTGCCATGTATGCATCTAAAACTGTGAATCTCATCGCTGGGATACAGTCATCAAATCAATTCAAGTTTATTCAATCAGGTGTCGAATTAATTTGATTCAAATTATATTTTTTCGTTAAATTAATCGAACTATTAAATTCATTAATTATTTATTATATTTGATTATTTAAATTTATTTCATTGAATTACTACCTAAATTTTTCGAATTCAAAATTTTTTAATTTAGTTTTTGAAAAATTTTAAAAAAAGTTGAAAATATATTTTCACATTAGATATATTATGTATTATTGTTAAGCCTCTTGCAACCCGTTAATAAGCAAATAGGAAAGATAATTCGAGTAATCGCGATTTCGTATGAAAATTCATACATCTGTGGATGAATTTAGTAGGGGAAAACCCCGCTGGATGGCGAGAGGTGAAAATCGCTCCCGAAAGAGAGGCGCGGCACTCTGATATATAATAAGAGACTCAACCGTATGCCAGAACTGTGAGATTTGAAACTTATCATACCGTTTTATTTTTAATACTCTCAAAACGGGTTGTTAAAATTTCAATGTCAAATACCACATTGATCATTTGAGAAAAAAAAAAAAAAAATTATAAACTTGCACATTGCTTTCTCATTACTTTTATCTCGAGCACGAAGCTCTTTCTATGAGGTTCTCAATTTTGGCTTCTTCATAAGAGCAAGGCTTTTTAGTCGAGATGAAATAATGAGGAAGCAATGTGCAAGTTTATAATTTTCACGCTTTTTCCGCGAATTAGATTTCCATAATTCAACATTGTTAACGCTGTTTAAAAGTAATTTCATGTTTACAACGTCAAAACTGTAGAAAATTAGTTCGTCACTTTTCGGTTGAATCAATACCGTTGAACAAATAACTATTACACACATCGTGAATGGATCTTGTGATGTATAGTGGCATAACTAACAATTTTCATTCAAAATTTTCAGAAATCTTAAATTTTTTAACGAATCTATTCAAACTTAAAACCGAAAATTGTTGTCCCCGAGCTTTATTTACATATAAAGTGCTGGCTCGTTAGTAGTGAATTCGCAAAAAAGTTTGAGGGAACATAATTTCCCATAAAAATTCAAAATTTCACATAATTCAAAGTTTTTGAAAATCCATACCCATCCGAACGTAACAAATACGAAACAAAAATTTATATTAATCGTCTGAATTTTTTTTTCCGCTTCAGCTATGCGGTCTGGCCATTCTCATTGTCGGAGTGTTGGTTCATCTGCAAGTGAAAAATGTCGCTGAACTTATCGAGGAAAATGTCACGTTTCCGTCGGTCGCCCTTATCGTCGTCGGTGCTATTATCTTCACCATTGCATTCTTCGGATGCTGCGGCGCTATTCGCGAGAGTCATTGCATGATTGTCACGGTGAGTTTTTTTTTTTTAATTCAAACATAAAAAATGTAATGAAAACAATAAGTATGAACATTCGTATCCGACAATTGAGGATTTTTTTCGAAAAACTATGTCTGAAAAATTAAAAAATTTAATCATCACATGGAATTTAATTATTCTGCTACGTAAAAAAAAAAAAATCCCCAAAAAAAGTCGATTTTACATTTATTTAAGAGCTAGATCAAAAATTGAATAATCATTAAATTCAAGATTTTCTTTTTCATTCTTAATACCTAAAAAAATGTATTTTTTTTTCTTCTTCGTCCAGTTCGCGATGCTTCTCCTGACGATTTTGGTTATTCAAGTTGCCATTGCGATTTTCGCATTTATCAAGCTCAAGGGAATAGGAGAAGACGTGATCAGGGAACCGTACATTAAAACATTCAACAAATACTGGCAAGACAGCAATGATCGTGAAATCATCGATTGGACGCAATCATCTGTGAGTATAAAAGAGAAAATAACCAGAATTCATACACGCAAGAGAATAACGTTAGTGGCCACAGGGTTTCGAAGGAGTAACTATCAACCTGGCTAACTTTGTATCGGTTTAAGGGGTCGAGGGACCTTGACGAGTTCGATCTGCTCGATGCAAAAAAAAACTCGAACGATGCTCAATATTATTCGACAAGATCGTAATTCAATGTTGTGAGAAAATTTATAATTAATTTGAATTTTTCATTTAATTCTCAAATCTTAATTATTCCGAAGGTTTTGGAACAATCAACTTCGTTACGGTCTGATAATTCGAGTATTCCGAATTTAAAAAAATTGAAATCAGACTTAATTTTTTTTTTTTTTATGTCAGTCATAATTAAGCTGTTATGTATTTTACAATTTTTACATCAAATTTGAATCTACCAACTTTGAATGTGCATGAGAATCAATTTTTAGTAAAATCGGACAACTTTGAAATTTGACCAGTCATTTGAAATTTTGTAACTTTTTTTTATTGATACTTGAAATTCAGGATTTTATTGATACTTGAAATTCTTGAAAGGCTTGAAATTCAAGCTCAGGGACCGCAAAAACTCGGTTGAAAATTTGATTCAGGGCATTATTAATTTTCAAGTTTCGATATCGACCTCGAAGATTTCCGGATATCGATTTTCAGTAAAATCGGAACCCTTCGGTTTGCTTGGTCAGCCCATGTTAGCGTCACCATTTTGTATTTTGGAAATTTTATTCCGTCATATTTGACTTCACCATCGTTGCTTTCGTAAATTTTTCAATGAATTAAAATTCCGCAGTCTTAATAATTTAGATAGACAAATCCGCCAATTTTTTGAGTGTCAAAAAACCCCAAGGTGTACCGATTTTTCTCAACCGATCGAGACTTTTGTCTCTGGGTCAGCCATTTTGATTTTAGCATCGAAAAAAAAATTAAACAAGAGCAAGCAAATTATATTTTTCTATTTCTCAAAACTTGGCAATTATTTCATCGAATTATATTTGAATATGAATTTTTTTTTCTTCCAATTGCCAGCTTGAGTGTTGCGGTATCACCACCTATCGTGATTGGCAAAAACTCAACGATACGATACCGTGGAGTTGTTGCTCTCACACCGACAAAGATGACAAAACACCGTGCCATTCCGATTACTATCTCGACGGTTGCGTCAAAAAGATCGTTCAGTTCCTCGACTACGCTGGAATACTACTAGGTGGCGTTGCCATCGGAATTGCCGTTATCGAGGTAAATTGAAAAAAAAAAAAAAAATTGGAATTCTACAGAAATTTTCTAAACCAAAAATGGCGAAAAAAGAGGTCTAATTATTTTTTTCTCATCCCCAACAGTTCGTCGGTATAATCTTTGCTCTGTGCCTGGCCAATTCGATAAGAAACGCCGAGCGTCGAGGCTACAGAGTCTGAGATCTTCGTCCCTATAGGCTAAGATTATTATAACAATGTATTATTTTTGTATCCGTCGCCGAAAAGGTGATCGATCATTATTTAAAAAAAAAAAAAAAAAAAATCAACTATTTCTTTGTTTGCCTCATAATATATTTCGTCGTCGAGGCCATCGAGGGTCTTGGAATTATCGTTTTCCGAAAATATTTTTATATTCGTGCAGCGAAAAGTGAAAAAAAAAAAAATTAAAAAAAAAAATAAAAAATAAATAAATGGAATAAATTGTTTTTTTTTTTTTCAAATTACTACGAGAATTCGATTGGTTTTGTTACGAGCCGCGCAAACAAATTTGCGACTACCGTGCACGACGTCCGTTGAATCACACGTTGCAACGATTTGCGCAGCAAAATCGCAAATCAGAGACTCGTGCCAGGAACGAGAAACACACGGAACACGTCGTCGTGTGACCATCGATAGTGATTGGTCACCACTCCCCTTTCAAAATTATATCACGTACAAAAAAAAAAAATTCCATCCAGCCTCGACTCTCGTCGAAATCTTTGACTTCGTTCGTTTTATCGAAGACGGATTCATCTCTCCCATCCAAAAAATAGAAAAAAAATTCAAGAAGGAAAGAGTTGAAAATTACTCACATTCGGTTGGTTCGCAAAGTCGGTGGTATTTTCAACGAGCCGGGAAGATACGAAACTTTTACATAGTGTCTCGGAATCGTGGGCGTAGCAGTCTCATACAACCGTTCGGCACATAATAATCGAACAAACCGGAGTGCTTTTTGTTTTTTTTTTTTCAAATTTCTGTAAACAAAAAAAAAATTATTCTATTTTTGTTCGAATTTTTTTTTTTTTCAATTCGATAAATCATGGGTTTTCCTGAAAATTGTTCCAAGTGGCTTCAGTTTAGCGTCAATTTACTCCTTGCCGTAAGTCGTCATACTTATTTCTTCATTTTTCCATATTTATTCAGGTTTATTTAATCTTTATGGAGTGAAGCTTCTCTAGGTGCATTTTTCGGTGGTATAAGCCAATGTGTAACGTATATAACGTGTAACGGAGTAACGCGCTGGGTTGAATTCTATTTTTATATATTATATAGTACGGAGTAGTGGACCCGAAATTTTTCGTATACCAAGATTCAGTGTTTTCTCCCAAACTATCGAAAATTTATATCGTAATCTTGGATTTCACTCAATGCTCCAACGTCATTAAACATGGTAAACGGGGGACCTCTGTATACGATACTTTTGAACACATTTCGGCTAATTCGAGATTTTGTCGACACTACTCGAGGTTCGGATCTTTTTTGGGGGAAAAAAAAAATCATGAAATATCGATGGATCTCGTCGGAGATATTGACGTGAACTTTGGTTCAAACGAATCGCAACCGCTTATTGATTTCTCGAACAAGTAATTACATTTACGTATCAATAATTCTCTGTTTGAATCGCCAACGAGAAATGGCTCGATAATTGACACGGTTTTTTCCAAAAAATTTACAACTAGAAAGCGAAATTTGTGCACCCTATTTGTTGTTGTGTATCATTTTTATTAAATGAATTAGTCATTCAATTAGAAAAGTCTATTGTAAATTTGAAAAAAAAAAAAAAAAAAAAAAAAAAAAAAAAAAAAAAAAAAAAAAATGGAAGATCCTAATTGAAAGATCCCCGAGATCTCGAGACTTTTTTTAGGCATGGTTTTTTTCTTTCATTTTCATTTGCGTTGTACAAAATTAAACGAAAGGGGGGGGGGGGGGGGGGCGAGGGCAAGAAAATTGAATCTTGCTGTAACCTTAGAAATTTTTCACACCCAAGAAACGAAGTTAAAGAAAAAAATTGCGATTTTGTTGGTCATTTTTTTTCGTTAGTACGTGTTGCTTATTGAGCTATTATCTATGAGTCAACGTCCACTAATCGGAAAGGAATACGTCAACTCGATGCATTAGAAAAAAAAAACCAATGACGAACACTAAAATACTTTGAAAAAGATTATTAGAATTCTTTTCAACATTGGAATACTCAAAAAAATTTCGATCTTCCGTCACGAAACTCTAGAGCCGTTTTTTGTTTTGTTTTTTCTCCCTAGATATTGGGTCTGATAATGTTAATTACTGGTGTGACAGGTTATTCACTAGTAAAAAACGAAAGTGAATCGACAGTTTGCAAGATTACGGCGTCTTTTCAAATATTCACGGGTATTATTATCGTCATAATTGCATTCTTCAGATGGATGTATCCTGTCATCCCGAGCCAACGTTTATTATAATTATCAAGGTAAGTTTTTTTGTTTTGCAAAAAGTACAAAAGAAATTAAATTAAAATCCAAAAATTCAGGAAAAAAACAATTTTTTTTTTTTTGTATAAATATGAATATTTCAATCCGACAATTGTCGTGAAATTTTTACGAAAATACGTTTGTGGAAAACATGAAAATTCAATTAACTCAAAGCATAATTTATGTAGCTTTGTACCCCCCACCCAGAAATTTATTTTCTATTTTTAATGAGCTACATCAATATCTCAATTTTCTTTACATTTACAGTAACTTTTTTTTTTTTTTTTTTTAATCGGATTAATTGATTTTTCTTTATCGTCAAGTTTGCAATTTAACTTTGTGTTGCGATTTACGCATTATAGCTCGGCATAATATGGGGAAAAACGCGATTAGGGAAGCCACAATGAATTCAACAAGTGGTGGTCGGATAACAATGCTGGTAACTCGATCTACTCGACGCAATTACAGGTATGAAATTTTAAAAAAATTGAATATGTACGCACGAGAATAATGATAGTGGTCGTATGGAAGCTAAAAACTAAAACGATGTTCGATATTATTTGACAAGATCGTAATTAAGTGTTGCGAGAAAATTTATAATTATTTGGAATTTTTAAACTAATTCGGAAATAAAAGAGTAGGATAGACCGGGGCCACCTGGCATGAAGAGTAGCTTTATTAAGAAAAGTATTCACTAGATCGCAGCACCGGTCGCATATTATACGTGTTTGTGTATGTCAACTCTTTTCGTGTTGAGTACCCTGCATGAGATCGCATCAGCTTTGTTGACCAGAGATCTATAGTTGAACATTTTCTTCTACGATATGTAAAATTTTGTTCTCTCAAGTTTTCACGTAACAGACATTGAGCGCTTTTTACAACACAATCGAGCATTATATTATCTTAAAGGGTGTACTTTTACAAAATATGTGGCCCAGTTGACAAAATAAATATCTCAAACGTGCGGCGGTCGTGAGCCTGTTGGAAGTAAAAAAAATGACGCTGGGGCAAGTTGTCCCAAATTTCACGGGGCAAGTTGTCACAGCTCCAGAATTCCAACATAATGAGTGTTTCATAAGTATACAGTTTGCGTATCGGTAGAAATTATATTGTAAATTCACGAGTAATGAGTAAAAATTATTCAAACTCCTTAAGAGTCATATCGAGCGAGGGCATGTATACGAAGCGCCAAGTGGCCAATAAGCGAACTAAGAATTGTATAGAAATGTACTTTTCGGATTTCGCCGAAAATACAATTGAACATAAAAAATAAATTCGTTCAACTAGTAAGAAATCCGGTCTGGTCCTCCGCTCCGTGGAAATTTTTTTTTTTTTTTGAGGCACAATAAATTACCGAAAGCTCGAGGCGGCTGTCATTTGCCGCCACGCTTTTCTCGCCGACTGATATAAATTCAGGGCTCCCACTTGGATAATGGGTGAAAAAAAGTGAGAAAAGTGAGTAAAATCTGAAAAAAAGTGAGTTAAATAGCAGCAACATGGTTAAGAACTAGGGGAGAAAATGAGTGTAAATTGTATCAAAATTGAAGAACCATAAAACACAGGTGCGAGTAAACATTAAAAAAAAAAAAAAAAAAAAAAAAAAATGGAAAATTAAATTCATTTCATTATTAATTTCACACACATCTGCCACTCTTCACCGGACCAGACCGGGCTGCTTGCCCCTTCACTGCAATTCTTTAAAAAAAATGATCCAACTTGTTTCATTGAAAAAACAAAGCGATAATCCGAAAAGTACACATGGAGACGTCAAAGCAGTGCTCGCGGCCATATCATGCAGTCGTTATAATCTACATTCTACATCCTGCCATACCGACAATTGTTACTATTCGTTGGATGCATTGATTGACATACTTGCCGCAAACGGCGCTAGCCTTGATATGCCGTTTTTTCAGTTTTTCGCGAGAGGCGCTATCCTCGATTCTGAGTTGGTCACGTGTGTGCTCGATGACTCTCAAACTTTTGACAACAAATACTCACGCGAGAAGTAATTTTAGGTAATACGACATGATTTTTTTGAGATTTTAGTTTAATTTAATAATTGAATAATTCAAAACTTATAATAACTTTCTTACGTTGCAGCGCACTAGATTGAACTAATATTTTCGTTCAATTAAGTTTAGATATCACTATCATGCAATAAAATGCGGTGTGACCTTCCCTTATCAATTGTTAATTAACAACTATAGCGTTACGATTGAACGAAATCCGATACTGTTCAATTGTAGCAAGGGGTTTACTTGAAACTTTGGCGTATCACATTCTCTTCAAATACTAAATTCGTAAAATACAAAAAAATCTTCAAATAAAATGTGTGACAACCAGCCCCGGTCTGCCCTAAATCCAGAATCACCGATTATTATTTATTGCTTCCTCACAGAAGAAGGCTTTCATGAAAAGAAAAAAATTCGAGATTATGCATGCCAACGCATTCAAAATGTCCTAAAGAAATCAGCGAGGGGCTATTCACTCTTGAAATCACTGAACCACCCTGCTCTTAAATCAGAATGGAAATCACGAGAAATCGGATCGAATCACATGAAATCAACGTTACTCAAACGTCGTTGAAACCACTAAAAATCAGAATGAAATCACTCCGAGTTTTTTTAAATCAACGTGAAATTACGTAAAGTCAGGAAATTACCAGAAATCACGTAATATGTGCAAAATATTAAAAAAAAAAATTTACGGCGTGCTACTATCAAATTACGCCCACTAGAACAAATCACGCAAACGTGCTCTAAAGCGTTTTCTGCTATCAAGCGATATAAGTATCAGCATCGAGCGCAACATAGTTTTTAACTCTTGAGCGAGGCTCGATCTGGGCGAGGTCTTGAGTCTCATCTTTAGTTGAGTCAGTCAAAGAAACTTTTTCACCGTGCCGATTGTGAAATATACTTGTAAACAGAATTGAGCGTGAGTAATGGCAAATTAATCAAATGAAAACGTATTTTGTGAAACAAATGCCGAACGCAACCTGCCCCGCACGTCGCCCGCGCCGTGCCCCGCAACCCTGGTATATACTGTAATTTGATGTTTGAGCGATAAATAATAAATCATTCCACTGTACGTACTTTCAGTGATTTCGGAAATTGATTCGTTCAAAACGTGAGAAATCACACATGAAGTCACATGTATTTTAAAATCACTTGAATCATTCATGAAATCACTGAAATCATGTAAAATCGACTTCACTCTGAAATCACTTGTACACCGCACTTGGTGGTGAATAGCCCCTCGGAAATCAGTGTCCACGCTCTAAATTTCGTAAATATGAAGATACCGAGCTTAAATTTGTACACAAATAGTCCGGGGAACAAGGAAAATTGTCACTGAATCCGGCAAGAATACCTCAAGGCATTAAAGATTTTGAAAAATTTTGTAATTTTTCGAAAAAAATTGTGTGCGTTCTTTGACGTTTGAAAATTTGAGACTATTAGGCTACAACTTTTCACCCCAATAGCCATCGTGACAATGAGGAAAAAAAAACGTGCAAATTAGAAGCTTGCACGTTGCTTCCGGATTATATTTTATCTCACTCAAAAAACTTCCTCTATGAGGAAGCAAGAGTTGAAAAACCCGCTTGATGATATAGGGAGCTTTGTAAATTGTAAGTGAGATGAAATAATGAGGAAACAATGTGCAAACTTTTAGATTTCACGTTTTTCTTTTTGTGTCAGCTATAATTAAACTATTTTTTAATGTGATTCCAATTTTCATATTAAATTCGATTTGAGCAGCCTTGAATACGTCAGGATTTCAATTTTCAGCAATATCTGATGACTTTGGTTTTCTGGTCAGCTATTTTGAATTTCGAAACTTTTCCTTACTGATACTTTGATTTGAAATTCAAGCACGGTTCGAACTCATTTTTCGTTAATTCGATTGACTATTCGATTCCCCCAATTTGAATTTATAAATATTGATATTGAATCATGCATCGGCGACCTCAAAAATCCCTGGAAATCCCTGGTTTAGCCATTTTGGTTCTAGCATTTAAAAAAATTGAACAAGAGCAGGCAAATTATATTTTCCGATTTCTCAAAACTTCGTAATTATTTTTTCGATTTATATTTGAATATGAATTATTTTTTCCCCCAAATTCACAGTTTGAGGCGTTGCCGTGTCATCGCCTATCGTTATTGGCAAAAATTCAACTGTACGATACCGTGGAGCTGTTTCTCTCACTTTGACAAAGATGACGAGACACCGTGCCATTCCGACTACTATCTCAACGGTTTTCTCAAAAAGACCGTTCGGTCGGAGTACGCTGGAATACTAAGAGGTGGCCGTCACCATAAAAATTGCCGTTTTCGAAGTAAATAAAAAAAATTGATAATGCGCACAAATGCTCTAAAGCAAAAATGGCGGAAAAAGAAGTCCTAAATCGTCTTCTCTTTTCCCTGACAGTTCGTCGGTATCATCTTTGCTCTGTTTCTGGCCAATCCGATGAGAAACGCCGAGCGTCGTGGCTATATCTTCGTCCCCCAGGCTATGTTTATTACAAAAATGTATCATTTTTCCCCATTCGTCTCTGAAAAACTGATCGATCGTCGTTCTGAAGAAGAACAGTAATACTCTCCCCGTTAAATGATCACCTCAGATCAAAAAGTTCTCCGTGCATAAGTTCTTCCTAAAAAAAAAAAAAAATCAGTCGCACATTATTGTACGACTGATATACGTTAAGATAGCATTAACAGTACCAATAAATAATAATAATAATAAAAAAATTAAAAAAAAATAATCCAACAACCGTAACTAACGAACCAACATTAATTACTGATAAATCAATAATAAATTATCAAAAATGTACATTGTACGACATAAATTCCTAACTAGAACGAAAAATTTGTGTGCAATGCCTCAAGGATAAACAAAGATTTCCGCTTCCTTCGAAACGTTCACCGTGGCGTTCTTTAGAATAAACGAGCATTAAAAATCACGATATTTCTTCATTTCCCTTTTCATAATTCTTAAATATCCTGAATATCAATGCTTTTCAAGTAATATAGATAATTTACGATCGCGTCGAGAGCTGCACGCACTCCGCGCACATATACACAGTCTATGTCGACACAGTCCATGGTTGACACAGTAAACATGTCTCCCAATTCACGACATAATAGAAAATTCCATGGCTACGAAGTAAATATCGTGAAATATCGATGCAAGGATGCTTTCGTACCGTGGAGATTATGTCCGAGAAGATCAAGAGACGCGGCAGCGTCGCGATATTAAAAACATTAAGTTTTTAATGCGCCCGCTTCGATTGATGATACAGTAAGTTAGTCGAATAATGTTAAATTGCATCGTCGAATTAAAAATATAATAGATATTAAAAATACAATAGATATAATAGATACACGCGGTGAAGCAACATGGCAGCGCAGACGACACATAGCGTTCGAGCTACCACGCGGAGCAAACAGCTGTTATTTTCACGCGGTCGATATATTTTTTTTTTTTTTTTCAAGCGTGTGACTAGATTAAAATATGATGATATACGTAGATTAAAATATAATGATATACGTTCAATTAAAAATCAGCAGTGTCCAAAAATTTGAACTTCTCTTCAGCCCCCTGACATGACTATATATATGCAGTTTGAAAGTGTCACGAATGTTGAACTTGGCCACGAGCGGCGCCAGCGACACGGGGTCGGAGCCACAATATAGACGTACACAATATTTTGGAAATATTAACATCTACTCGGAGAAAAAAATCGAAAAAAAATGTTGATACGTGTTGCTGACGGATATAAATTCTATACTGAAAATGTGCGTTGTCATTTCATGTTACTTGAATGTTTATTAGAAAGTTTATTATCTTTGACAAATAGCTTAGTTTCAAGTATACAAATATGTTTTTAAAAGCATTTTATACGTTCTTGGCCTTTAGTAATCTTTGAACTATCCATTCCTATTGCACAAACGCCTCATACAAATCCCGTTGTTGTTGTTGTTGTTGTTGTTTTTTTTTATATAAACCGTGGCGAAAATATCAAATTATATAAAACAAAAACTGTAAGAATACAAATTTAATTTTACTCCAAAACTCAAAATGAGAATAACTATATATTCTATACTCTTTAAAACTATGCATGTGACTTTCTTTCAAAGTTTCATTATTATTAAATTTAATTAAAGCTTCATTTCACACTCTACAATTAAAAATTTTAAACAATATTTATACCAATAGCAATTTTTAAACAGGCATAATACACCAGCTTAATGCAGGATTGAGCTTAGTACGTGAGAAACTTACGCGCCAGAGTCAAACTTTTCATCTTGTTGTGTATATGTGAATCTTTGGAGACTCCTCTCGAGATGTCGGTATAGGAGAAAATTTACTTGTGTCGAGTCGCAATCGCGACTCTTGATTAAATTTTTTTTAGAAACTCTCTGGATTAATGTCTCGAAAAAAAAATAAAAACATGGGAGAAAATAGATTTTAATTGTCAAATTTCAAATTTTTACGATTTTTTCGATGCATTTCAACGATTCCGATGAATCAATCGGCCCAATGAACAACTGGCACCGCTCGCAGCCGGGTTCGAATCTCCATGACACTTTGATCTTATGGGCTGCCTAGCCAATGTCAGGGGGCTGCTATTTTTTTAGGGAGCAAAAACAACAAGAGACCATTTTTTTTCAACCGATCGAACCTTTGTCCCTGGATCCGCTAACTTGGTATCACCGTCTTGCAAAAATTGAATAGGAACGAAGATGTAAATCATACTGTACTATTATAGGTATATATATCTTTAATTTCGCAATAATTTCTCTGGATTATATTTGAATATGATTTTTTCTTTCTTTCTGCGTTATTACCAATTATCGTAATTGGGGAAAAAAAACCAAACGGTATCTTGTTGCTATCGCGGTGATAGAATGACCTTTAGTAGATCCTATTAATCTCGACGGCTGCCTCAGAAAGACCGTTCTGTTATTCGAGTACGGTACCTAATGTCAAGGATTATTAAAAAAAAAAAAAAAAAAATTGAGTGTTGATAATTGTTAGTGCGGGTCGGTAGGTTAAAGAATTGTCAGCACTTGTGCGAAAATTGAGTTATCGTATAATTAAACCCACGAGAAAAGAACTTTGAAGTAAGCAAATGTTTGAATATTATCACTGTCCGTGTGCTTCTGTACCTTCCAATAGCATATTTTCTTTGGCATAATTTGTCGTGAGACACACTGACGAATGGGATATTCTTTCATAGGTTCCCGAAAAACTGATCGATCGTTATCCTAAGGGGAAAAAAAATTAACATTTTTTTTTCTCTTTAGTTTCGTTTGCTTCATATAATATCGTCGTCAAGATCATGGAAAATCCCTGATCTATCGTCATTCTAAACATTGTTATTTTCATGCAGTGAAAACGAAGAAAAAAAATCGGAATTAATTTTTTTTTTTTTCAACTATAATGAGAATTTGATTGGTTTTGTTACGAGTCGTAGAAAAACGAATCAGCGAATGCACGCCGTTCGTTCACTCGCGCATGAAGACGATTTGCGCGGCAACATCGCAAATCGGAGTCTCGTGCCGGGAACACGGAACACGGAACGCTTCGAGTGTGATTGGTGGTCGTTGTGTGTGAGCGAGGAAACGGCGTGTTATTCGTCTCCGTTCGGAAAATAAAAAATCTTAAATGAGTCAAAAATTACTCACAGCCAGTTTTTTTTTTCGAACAGTTCGTGTATCTTCGCTAAACCGGATAGACCTCAAGTTTTACTTTCTATACAATCTCGGAATCGTGCTTTTTGGTTTTTTCATTTCTGTACGAAAAAGGATTGCTCCATTCTTATTTTTTTGTTTTTCATAAAATTTCTGAGGAAATTCGATCAATCATGGCCTCCGACAGCAGCTCGATCAAGTGGCTTATCTACGTTTTCAATCTCATCTTTTTCGTAAGTTGTCACGTTTATTTATTCGTTTTTCGATATTTCTTCAGCCTTCATTTATTTTTAAGAAATTTGTTTAGCCGTATCTTGCACTCTCACGGTGCAGTAAGACAAAGGGTAACGTGTAGCGGAGTAACGAGCCGGGTTACATTCCACGTATATATAGTAGAGTAGTGCGCGCTCAAAGTAGCCCTAAATTTTTCGTGCTCCAAGATTTAATGTTTACTCAGAAACTATCGAAAATGCCGATCGGAATATTGAATTTCACTCAATGCTCCAATGGGATATATTAAATTTAGAAGCTTGTCTGTACAAAAAATAATACCTCGAAAGTTCATGATTTTATGAGCTTTTTCGACAGGACCATTTCTTTTTAATGCGAAATTTAATCAATAAGTTTCGGAAAAAAATGCTATTACATATCCGATGCAACCAAAAAAAAAACAAAAAAAAAAAAAATCTACGAAACATGTACTCAAAATTCGACTAAACATTACGAATTTCGATATCTTTGATTGAAATAGATGCCCAAATAAAACATTTGATAACCATTCATGCTAACGTTGTTATCCGTAACTAGCTAAAACGATGATTTGATAAAAACAACTCAGTCGAAAAGAAAAATTGTTACGCAATTTAGTCGAGATTTTATGATTTGGAAACGTTTTATAAATTACAAATATAAATGAAAAGATTTTGTCGAGTCATCGAAAACATAAATATTGAGTTATTTCGACATGAATCGTTGTTAAAAGAAAAAAAAAAAATATGTGTACAGCTTTTTGACGGTTGTTAAAATAGTTGTTTTATTTTCCTTGGAGGTCATATGTCTAAATGAATTATAAGTTGTACCGAATTATTCGAAAGATCATTGCAATAACAATTTTCAACAATAATAATAAATCTTTATGTTGTAGTCATTATTATTATTATTATTATTATTATTATTATTATTATTATTATTATTATTGGGTTAATATCAATAATAAAAATAATGTTTGATAAAAAGTTTTAAAAAAAAGAAGAAATAAATAAGTTCCGATATTTATTGAACGCTGGTCGGGGTTTTTGCCGGTTTTTTTTTTTGCTGGTCGGGGTTTTTGCTGTTTTTTTTTATGCACGGTACTTTTTCCTTCTAACCGCAGGCATATCTAGGCACACCCTGGTCTACGACTAAACTTTTATCATCTATATACTATCTCGCATGACTAATAGCGATTAAGATGACTCGTAGGGTGGTATTCATACTCGAGTCTTGAGACGAAGCATGGTCATGAGATCGTAAGCGCCTAATCTTAAGACGTGGTAGACAACGACTTAACCCGATCAGTGCAGGGGGGGTCGATTCAACCCAAGCAGAAATTTAAAACTTTCCCAATTTGAAACCAAGCAAGGGGGCACAGCCTTACCCATACTCAATTTAAAAATTTTTATCGTAAAGTAGAAGCCAAGCATGACACATGAATTTTTTTCAATTTTTAGGAATACGGTTTCGAGTTTTATTCAAGCATGACCCCCCCCCCCTCTCTCCTTAGACTTACTATGGTTAGAAATGGGAAGTTTGAAAAAAATTCTATTCCTGGGTTTTTAATTAGTATCTAGAATTGTATTATATCCATCGGTAAACAGAATATCCACGTATTTAGAACCCGAAATAATGAAAAGATAAAAAAATGGAGAAATTTTGAGCCGAAAAGTAAAGGAAATCCTACAGGTCAGCCAAAGTTAGTCATTGAAAAAAAAAAATTTTCAAAAAGACTTTTAATAGGACGCTACTTGTATTTTTTTTTATATTTCGTGCCAGTGCCCGGGGTCTTTCCCCTTTTAGAAAATTGTTCTTTCTTTTCCATCCACCGAAATATTCCTCCTCCTCTCTTATTTTTTCTCTCATACTCAATGTAGCTACCGTTGCCACTACTGATAACTAGATGCATTCCGAGAACCTCCCTTTTCCCCAATGCTCCACGGCTGCAGCCGCTTCGCCTTTCCCCCTTGACCCTGTATCGCATTTGCCGTGGACGGAGGGAAACTGCAGAAGACCTACCGTCGATACAGGTCGATAGCTACCTAGTCCCCCCCCCCCCCCTGGTGGCCGCGCGAGTAAACTCAAGCGCCGTCACCCGAGGCGACTTAGGCAGGTCCCTGCGCTTTGCTGTGATTCAGTGGGTCAGTCAGTGAACGGCTAAGCGGGCCACCTTCCGAGCGACAAGAACCGCTACGAGAGTCCTCTCCAAAGCCGCGCACCGATCACCCAACCATCACAGAAAGGGATTTTGGGCATTTGTTTTCTTAAGATGGAGTCCGAACACCAACCAGGATTGCAGAAAAAAGATTGTGGGGCTCGAACTCGGGTCCGCGGCGTGCGAAACCAGAGCCTCATCCACTGAGCCACTGCGCTCCTAGGTCTCTAATTTTATATAATATCTGCTGTGATCGAGCTATTATGAGCTCAAAAACAATGAATAGAAAAAAAATCCTAAAAATTGGTATCAACAAGGAGAGCAGGGAGGATCAATGTCAAGAATTTGATTGTCCGTTCACGCGGTGAAAGTTCAAGACTTCCGATTGAACGTGGTTTTTGATTTTTTCCTCGAATGGGCTTCGTTTACTGAGATATCACGATTTGAAATTTTTGGATTTTCGGGCGGAGCGCGAAGCCGCTTTCGGCTCGCGCGTAGAGTACTTTGAACGTCCACACGTTTCACAGCAAGGAGTTAGCCCAGCTGACACGGTAAGAGGTTGAACTCGTACTCCGGAGGTTCGCGTCCCCCGTCGTTTTTTGTCTTTTTTTTTTCAATCTCTCATTACAGTTTGCATATACCGGTAAATAAGACAATTGGAAAATAAAAGTATTAAAAGTTTTATGCAATGAATCGTACGCGTATGAATAAACATTTTAGTGACATAGATTCATGAAATTTTATTCTAACGCCTCGTTATGATTGTCACATTTTGGAATTAGCCCTCGACATAGTGATGAACATAAAAGAAATCGACAAAGTCGAATCAGTGGAACAAGAACACAAGTCTAACGTTTCGGTGAACAATTATTAATCTCCCTTATCAAAATTGTTATACTGTAATACATTGGTGTTATAGGTAATAGGTATATAACGTATTTATAAGATACTTGTCCTCGTTTCGTAGAAAATTCAGATAGGATAGGGTATACAATATTCTAGATATTTATACCTTTAAAAGGTTTCCTCGGAGGGATATTTTCCATTGTTTCGTCCCAGATAAAGACCAGTCTGTCGATTCATACTGCGAGGGCCTGGATCTGCGTTCTATGCCAGTTTAGCCGTGGCAATATGTATTTACGATTAAACAAGTATTTATGAAATCATGGAAGACCGGCCAAGTACTTCGTGAGCCAGAAATCCAGCTCTTTCGGAGAGTGAAGTCATTAATTACGGGTTAAAACATTCAAAAGAAGATGTCACCGATACGGTGCATGAATGAGTTAAATTTTCGCGTCAAAGAGGAATTGCATTCATCTTATGTTGGTGGCGTCGAAAGCCTCTGTGCTTTGCTTGTTTTTATGACGGTTTTCACCTTCCAATTTTTTCGGCATACCGATTTCATTGACGAGGAATCGAGCCGAAAGCGGTTTCGCTCCGCCCGAAATTTCAACAATTTCAAAACGCGATATCTCAGCAACCAAAGCCCAATTCGAGGAAAAATCGAAAAGTCTATCTACGAGGTCTTAAACTCTCATCTCGTGAAAGGACAATCCGAATCGTGACATCGAGCCTCCCTACTCAACTGTAAAAGGCAAGGACTTGGCCTCGTTAGGGATCGAAAAAATGTTTTCATTTTCTTTCAAGAAACGAAAAAAAAAAATAATAAATAAATAAATTGCGACGTTGTTGATTATCCGTTCGGTTATTACGTGAGTTACCTATTAAGCTGTTATCCATGAGTCACCATCCACTTATCAGAATGGTATGCTTAAGCTTGATGTAGCTATAAAAAAAAAAAAAAAAGAACCCAATGACGAATACCAACGCGCGTGTGATCCCTTGAAAAGAAAGAAATTTTTGAAATTTTTTTGAAAATCTCAAAAATTCAAAAAAATTAGTCTACCTTTATACCGGACACCGGTGATTGTGGCGGTCGGTGTGCGCGGCTCCGGCGGTCCCTCGATATAGGCAGCATTGTGCGCTGCCGCTACTCGGATCGGTGACCGCTTAGCCATGCACCGGCTAGCGCATCAACCAATGACTGGGAAGGCGGCCGGTTCTTCCGAGACCTTGGAGTAGACACTTTCGTGAGTTCAGGTGCATCAGAAGAATATAGGGGCGTCTATCCCAGTACGGATTTCTCACAGTTTCCCCGTGCCCACGGCAAATGCGGCAATAGTGTAGCTAAGACATCTGTGACGTCTTGAAAAAAAAAAAGAAAATCCCGAAACGAAAAGTTCAATTCACGGTATCAATTTTTTAATTATTTTTCTCTCCAGGCAGCGGGTGTGGGAATCTTCGTTTACGGATTAAAGGATTATCTGGGAACGAAAGAACTTATTAATATTCCCATGATACATTTTAAACTTCTGCCGATTGCCCTCATGGTCGTCGGTGCTATTACCGCCATCGTTGCATTATTCGGGTTCTGCGGCGCTGTTCACGAAAATCGTTGCATGATTATAGTGGTCAGTTTTTTTTTTTTTTTTTATCTTTTCACGTAAAGTAAAAAAACAAAACCAAACTCAAAAATTTAATAAAAACAAAAATGACATCTTTTTATACAAGCATGAATATTTTTATTCGACAATTGTTGAGAATTGTTTTGGAAAAAAATATTTCTGAAAAATTTGAAAATTTAATCAACTCAAAGTCGAGTTTAACTAACCTTGTATGAAGAAAAAAAGAAAAAAAAAAGATATATTTTCCATTTTGAATAAGCGAGATCGAAAAATCAATTACTTATAATTAATTTTACTGCAATGTGTTTTTATCCGAATATTTGAAAAACATTGTTTTATTTCTCCATCGTCTATAGTTCGCAACCATACTCCTGGCATTGCTGATTATTGAAATAGGCACTGTGTCTGCCGTATTCATCACCAGAAAAGTATCACCGGAAGTCATCAATGAAACAAAACATACATTTTTCAAAAATTACTATGAGGACAACAATATTCATAACACGATCGATATTTTACAAAAAAACGTGAGTATGGAAAAAAAAATTGAAAAATTTTTTAAATTTTTTAATGCACGAGAATAACGTTAGTGGCTACCCGGTGTCTCTTATCCCGTGACTTGAAAGAGTGGGGGATAGGAGAAACCAGGGTATTTCAGACGATAAGCACCCTTAACCTGGCTCACTTATGTACCCGTTTCAAGTGGTCGTGGAAAACTTGATGACTTTGATTTTTTTAAAGCAAAAAAAAAAAAAAAAAAAAACTAGAACGACGCTCAATATTAAATGACAAGATCGTGATTCTATGCTGTGAGAAAATGTATAATTAATTAGGATTTTTCATTTACTTATGCAACCTTGAGAATAGTTCTGGGAACGATAAACTTCATTACGGTCCGATATTTTGAGTACCGAAATTTATAGACCAGTACGGAAATTAGATAACTCTAGAATCACTCATTAAAAAAAAATTAAAATCGGGTTATTTTCCATTCCTTTATTTTTTATGTCAGCCACAATTATTGGGCTGTTTATCCTTTCCAATTTTCATATTGAATTAGAATTGAGCAACTTCGAATACGCCGGGACATCAATTTTCATAGAATCAGATGACTTTCGTTTTTCGGTCAGCTACATTGAATTTCGTAGCTTCTTATATCGATACTTCGAATTCAAACTCGAGCACAGCGACCTCGAAAACTAGCGGTTATCAATTTTCATTCAGTTATCCAATACATTTTTCAATTATTCAATGGACTATTTGATTTCGACATTTGAAGTTTTTAACTTTTGACCTTGAATCCTGCATCAACGATCTCGAAAACCCTCAGGGACAAGTTAGTCACATATTTTAGGGGGGGAAAAAAAATCCCGTTAAATTTTCAGTTTCACCGGGACCTAAACAGCAGTTTTTCCGTGACGTTTTCTCCGTATTAATGAAGCTACTAAATCTTAAATTTTTCAGCTTATTTCCACTAAATTCAGTTAAAATGCAAGTTAAAAAAACGTGTCAAAGTAAAAGCATGAAAAATATTTTTTCTATACAACATGCAATAAAAAATCGTGTTTTTTTTTTGCCTCGGACATGAAAGGAATGAACGTCACAGTTTTTTTTTACCGGGGAAATAAACAGCGAAAAACTCTCGCACTGGGAGAAAAACGGAGTTTATTTGCCTGTATGTGTGTTGTAGAAAATATCGTATGCACCACGAGAAGGAAGAGGTTTTTGTCACGCGCGATTTTTGCAAAACTCATCCAGTTGAGGACTCGGCTTACACCTCGTTCTGCAAACATCAGCTCGACAAAAAACGCCTACTTCCTTCCCTAGGTGCATAATATACTATTTAGGCACGTTCAATTTGGGTACCGTTTATTTTAACATTGTATATATATATACGACCTTCATTATGAGATTAAAACTTTAACTTTGCAATATACGGAATCAGATTACAGAAAGCACATAAGAACGAGTATTTTCGTATCTATCGACATTAAATATTGAGGTTGAATAATGAACGAAAAAAAACGTTACTGCAGCCAACTACGAGCGATTTTAAAGCGAATTTTTTTTTTTTATCTTCTACGAAAACAAGTAAATTTGTCGTCTCAAAGAATCATTCACAATTTTAATTCATGAAAACTGATTTTTTCAATTTTTTCCATGATCGAAATAAAACCTTGCTGATGATTCCGGGTTCTCTAGTTTTTCTATTTTATAAAACTTCGTAATGATTTATTTAAATTATAATTGAATATGATTTTTTTTTTTTTTCAAATTCAGTTTAAGTGTTGCGGCGCCAACAACTATAGTGACTGGTCAATATTGAACAGTACTGAGATACCGTGGAGTTGTTGCTCTCGCGACAACAGAAATGACACGTCACCATGCGATATGCAAGAAGCTTATCAAGTCGGTTGTCTGGACGCGATTATTCAATTTCTCTATCAATATAAAAAACTCATAGGTGGCGTCGTCATAGGAGTGGTCATTACGGAGGTAAACAAAATTTGAAAAAATTGCACAAATTTTCTAAACAAAAAAATGTCGAAAACATTCTAAATTTTATTGTTTTCCCTTACAGTTTATCGGCGTAATCCTTGCTTTTTGTCTGGCCAAGTCGATAAAAGACACCGAGGACCTAGATGAAAACTTAGTAAGAATGAGTTACCTGAACTAAGTTTATGATTACAGTGTGTTATTTTTTTTTTTTTCCATCGCCAAGACTGTCGACAGTCTCCGATCTTGCGTTTTCCTAATAATTTTTATTTCCATACGGTGAAATAAAAAAAAAAAAATAATAATAAAAATAAAATACATACGTTTTTATTTATGATGAGAATTCAACTGGTTTTGTCACACAGTGCTCGGTGTCGTCAAACGAATCTCGAAGTTTCTCTAACAAAATTATCCATTAAGTTTTGTCTGTGTTAGTAGTAATAATTTCCAATATTACGTAATTATCATTGTATCGTTGATTTAAGAATTTTATCCTAATCGCAATAAAGCCATTTGTCGATTACGAGATACGGAAAAATGCTTGTAGAAATTCCTTGCCAAACTTTCCTGAGCCATACGAAATAAAAACATTTTTAGTTAATTTTTTTTGCTATGATTTGTCATCAATCATTCCAGAGCCGTACACCGACCACGCGTCCACTACCGTCAGCTGTCATCAATTATTTTATTCAGTTGATAAAATTTATGTACGGTATTTTTAAATTGCATGTTTTATTACCATGTTCTTCGGGTCGATGAATTGTTTTTTCAGTGTACCGGATGAAAAGTAAGTAAATCATAAAAACTTAGCGTCGCGCGGTAAACGAAAAGAGCGAAACTCTAGTTGGATGCATTTGTTTTAATTTGTTTGTTTCCGCAATTTAATGCCAAAGAATAATAATCATTAATATTTTGGGATAAAGAGTAAACACACGCGCAGTTATGAATACTCTGCGGTCACTAGTACGAAATAATTGCGGATGGACACTTCAATCAAATAAATTCTGCCTGTGAGATCAAAAAAAAATTTTAACAATTTTAAATTCAACATTACGGTTGGATTTTTTTTTACATTCACCCTCTGCGATTTTTCCGTTAGAGAATTATTAATCGGAGAAAAAAAAACCGTAGAAATAGATAATTTAGATTTTAATTTTGTGCCTTCAGGGAAAATAATAAATAAAGTTATTATTTTCGAATATTCGATAACTTTTCAAAAATCCACATTGAACAGACGGAATTTTCTCTCCAACGTTGCTTACGGCTAATATTTATCCGGTTAGAAAAAACGAAGAAGAAAATATATTTCAAATATCCTTCCAGCTGAAATATTCAATTAAAAATTGTGCAAAAAAACGAGAAGTGGGGCTTTGTCCAATCACGCAATAGTTTTGGATGTCGTTCCGGCGTTCCGGACTCACGTTCGTTTTATCCCAGCACGAGCTTCTGATTTGCGCGGCAACATCGCAAAAAGTAAGCTCGTGCAGGGAACACGGAACACCGGGACGCCTCGAGACTGATTGGTCGTCGTTTTGTGTGAGTGAGGTAGTAACGGCGTGTTTCGTTTCAGTCCGAAAAATAAAAAAGCTGAAAAGAGTATAAAATCACTCACAGGCAGTTTGTTCGTACAGCCGCGGTTGTGTCTTTAACGAGTCGGAAAGATATAAAGTTTTGCATAGCGTCTCGGAATCGTGCTTCGTCTTTTTTTGTTTGTCTCTACTGTGCCGAAAGGGGTTTTTGCATTCCTATTTTTTTTTTTTTTTAAATAAAATTTCTGAAAAAATGCCACTAATCAGTGGGCGCAATAAAAAATATGCTAAGTGGATACTATTCAGCGGTAATCTCATAGTTTTGGTAAGTCGTCATTTTAAATCTTCGTTTTACGATATTTATTCAGATTTATTTTATCGGCGAGAAACTTCTTTAGTCGCATTTTGCAATTTCATAATGGAGTAAAAGTCAACGGGTAACGTGTAACGGAGTAACGCGCTCGGTTACATTCTTTTTTTGGAATATCATAGTACAGTGTGGCGGGCAATGAAAGTAATCCGAAAGAAATTTAAAGTGACCTTTAAACTCATTTAAAGATCACTTGGTCGGTAGCCTCGAGCTCGCGTCTTTTCTTTAAAAGCTTCAAACACTTTGTGGTGCTGGTGATTAGTAAAATTGTCAAGCGATAAAAATATATAGCTTTTTAACTGCCATTAAAATAATTTTTATTTTCTCTCGAGCTCATGTCCAAATAAATTATATGTTGCTTTGAATTATTTGAAAATATAACGATAATTTTCAAAATTATTATCATGTTATCAATTGTAAAAATATTTTTTTTTCAATTAAAAAAAGAAAAAAAGAAACAAAAACAAAATACGATTTGTTTATTCGACACTTCTTGGGAATTCCCCTCTTTGATGCACATGAAAACGTGGACATACAAATCTAGTCGCGTACTTTTTCCTTCAAACTACAGGCACACCCTTGACCGTGACGAGCTTTTATCTTCTCACAACTAACTCTTTCGTATGATTAATAGCGATTAAAGAGTGTACACGTCATTGCATAGGAAAAAGTATTTACAGAAATATTTGTAAAAAAAAAATGTTTCCCACGTGACATCATTCCTCACATCCCGTATAATTAATCATGATTTAAAAAGTCCAATTTTTTAAAATTAAAGGCATTTAGAAGTATATATATATGGGGCATTCCATTCCAACTCAACCTACCATCGAAATTGACATTTTTGCTTGGTCTTAATTTTTTTGTCTTTTTATAGCTCCACGATTATTTTCAAATTTTTTTTATCCAGCCGTTCACGGGATATGAATTTTTCAAAATTTTAGATGTTTTTTTTTTTGAATGCTCATAAATTTTTCAAAAAATGCATCAATTGGAATGTTTTTTTTTTTCATATTGTGTTTGTTTTCAATGAATTTTTCAAAAATTTGATGCAAAAAAATATCAAAAAATTATTTACTAGATTTTTTTTTAATTCATAGATTCAAATATGATTTTGAACATTGTTTGTATATGCTTCGATTAAAAAAAAAAAAAAAATTCTCAAAAAAACTACTTCTTGTTTAACAAATTTTGAGCCTGGTCCCGTCGTGGAAAAAACGATTCTTTCTATTTTTTCCGAGTTTTTAATAAAATTATCGAAATTTTTTTTTTTTTCAATAAAAAAAACTTTCAGTATGATTTTTCAATGTCTTATAAAATTTCTTTCAATCTCAGTGTACAATTGTGACGCAATTTTTTGGTTTTCGCGTCACAGGTCGTCCCGACCATGGTTTTTCGACGGTGTTTGAACAAATTCGGGTGATTTTAGTATTTAGCGGGTGACTTCGTTCTCGAATTTAGTCGAATTTTCGTTCGTTTAGTCGAATAGTCGTTCTCGAATTTATCGTATATACGTTTTGGGTACCGAGTTTTGTTTTTTTTTTTTATTGGGGAAGTTGCGTGGAAGATACCGAGTTACCGTGGATCAGGGCCGAAAGCCGAAATAACGAGCCACCCGGTATACTTGGTCTCGTATGAGAGTAATCTAAGGGAGTATAGAGGATCGAATGGAAATCTCAATGATTCGTTAAAGCGCTATGGGGAAAGAAAGGGGGTTACTTTTTGAGATACGTTCTGAGTTACGTTTCATGGAGATCTCGACCCGAACGGTTCGCCACTCAGAGAGCTCCCGTCATTCTACCGGCTTTGCTCTCATTTCGTTATCGCGGCGCTATCGTGTGTTCTCGAGCTTTCTCTTATTGCGTTCTCGTTCCCGATATTACCGGTTTTGTTTTCGTTACCGAATTTATCGCTTCTATCGAATTTATTTTTAGCTATCTAATTTCTCGTCGTTACCGCACTTATTTCCCGTGATCGAATTCTACCGTCGTTCCCGAATTTATTTTCAGCTATCGCTCGTTATCGCTGCGGGAAGTTACCTTTTTCTCCTAAATATAGTCAGGGATCCCTTATTTTAGTTCAAATTTGGTGATGGTTTTTGAGATTATTATGCGTTATCGAAATTGAGTAAATAAATTAGCCTGGACCAGGGCCCCATAAATTATTCGTGTCGAGTTCAATTATTTTCAGATAAAGTTTCGAGGGTACTCGAGAATTAGCCAGCCGTCCACGCCCTCTCTTCACAACCAAAATCCTGAACGAATCGGGTATACCGTGACCATTCTCGCTATCCGACACACCGGCGTCCATTTTATAGTTTCAGTCAAGTCAGCTTTCGTTACATTTAGCGGATTTGGCGATTCCCGCCGTTAATTAAAAAGATCACCTGACGCTCATCGGCTCTCTCGGCGTCGAAGATAGTGGGTTATGGGCAAAGGTGGCAGGATCGCGAGATCCCCGTAACAAATATAATAACTATTCGGAGTGGTAAATATGGGAATTTAGTATTTTTGCTGCGGTAGCCGCTGCATAGCGTTACTAGGCGCTCAGCTGTTTCCTAGCAT
Source organism: Rhorus exstirpatorius (assembly GCA_963564615.1). Lineage (NCBI taxonomy): Eukaryota > Metazoa > Arthropoda > Insecta > Hymenoptera > Ichneumonidae > Rhorus > Rhorus exstirpatorius. The sequence goes on along the minus strand of OY751319.1, from coordinate 22,090,398 downwards.
CGCGGTCAGCTGCTGGTTTCGTCTGTTGAACTGCGCCTGCTGGCTTTGGCAACCCAGACCTAAACTATCAAAACCCTACAGAAAAATTGTGCGCGCGTGTAGCGCGTTCAAATTTCCGATACAATGTATACGGTACTTACAAACAATTTGAAAAAAAAAAAAAAAAATCATGGGGCTCTTTTTCACGGAGTACAAAAAGACAAAAAAAATTAAGACCAAATAAAAAATATCAATTTTGATGGTAGGTTGAGTTGGCATGGAATGCCCAATATATGTGTGCGTGTTTTTATAAAGAAAAAAAATGAACAAAGAAAATTATTGACAATCTCACGATCTGTCAAGTCGTCAACACATCGGTATAGGGATTCGAATAATCTGCATTGACTTGCCTCTTTGCACGAATATTCTCAATAGTACATAGAAAAAAAAAATGGCATATGTTAAAACGCGGATAGGAAAATACAGTCAAACCCCGGTCCCTGTCCACTCTTGGGACCGAAGGTTTCAGTCCCTGTCCGCGAAACAATTGACCGTTGAGAAAGACGCTCGTCCAATCGCGAAAGAGTTGCAGGTCCGTACCGATTGATTGCCCCCGGCACAAATGCGTCACAAAACGATGACAATTTTCTATAACTCTTTTTTTTTTTTAAATATTTCGTTATCAAAGACCACAGTGTTATAAGCCTTGAGAACTCGAGGTTCGTTTGATGCTTCGTTTTTCGTTCATTTTCATTCACGTTGCGGAAAAGTTAACAACAAAAGGAAACAAGGAAATTGAACTTGGCAAGCCTTACAAAATTTGTGCACCCAAGAAACGCAGAAAAATAATAAATTGCGATGTTGTTGGTCGTCTGTCTAGTTACCACGTGCAGCCGCTTATTCAGCTATTATTTATGAGTCAACCATTCACTTATCGGAAAAAATGTTTCAACTTGCTTGTATTAGTACGAAAAGTACCAATGATGAGTGCTAAAATCTCTTGAAATGAATGTTTGATTATTTTAAAAATTCCATAAAAATAAAAAATACATTTTTGTCTTCGTTCCAGGTATTCGGTCTAGCGCTACTAAGTTACGGAATTGTGAATTTTCTACATTACAATAATGAGGTCATAGTCCCCATGATGAATATTTTATTTCCGACGTATGCCCTCGTCCTCGTCGGTCTTATAACGCTCATCATTTCATTCTGCGGATGCTGCGGCACTATTTTCAATAATCGACGCATGATGAGCATTGTAAGTTTTTTTTTTTCCCCGAAAAAGGGTAAAATAGATCGAATTTAAAAATTTTATAAAAGCAGAAATGACGACTTACTATATAAATATGAATATTTAGATCCGTCAATTTTTGGAATTTTTTTTTTCCGATATAATATTTCTGGAAAATTTGAAAATTTCATCAAATCAAAGTCAAATTGAAGTAAACTTTTTTTTCTTAAATCCAGATATTCTAATTTTTATTTTTTTTTCCATCGTCTAGTTCGCAACCTTAGTCCTGATAATTTTCATTATTCAAACTGTGATTGCAATTATTGTATTCAAACTTGGCAACGAAGAAAAGGCAATTATCAGAGAAACCATGGGTGCTGAATTCCTAAAGTACGGGAAAATAAATCGTGAATCGATCGATATGTTGCAACGTAACGTGAGTATGAAAAACAAAATACAAGGAAAATTTTTATTTTTTTACGCACGAGAATAGGGTTAGTGATCACCTGGTTTCTCTTATCCCGTGACTCGAAAGAATGGGGGATAGGAGAAATCGGGGTATTTTAAACTATAAGCACCCTTAATCTGGTTCACTTATGTACCCGTATCAAAGGCTCGTGGGAAGTTCGAAGTAAAAAAAAAACTAGAACGACGTTCAATATATCCCTTTCATGCACGAATTTTACTGTGCAACCAATTTTTCCAACATATCCTGAGGCCGCTGATTATGAATCGGAGCTCGAAATTCCGAGATTCAAAATGACGGACCGAAATCCAAAAAACCGACACTCGGGGATTTCCGAGGTCGCCGGATACGAATCTCAACTCGAAATTCCAAAATTCAACATTTTGATTCACTATTTTGGTCCCACCATATTGAAAAATGAGAATAGAATTTCTGATTTGTGATCAGTGGCCATACACAAAATCACAATTGATCTACACGCGAAAACGGTTCTTTTTACTTTTTTTTATTCAACGTTTGGATCTGCTATATTGAATTTTGAAAATTGGACATTGGATTCGTAATCAGCGACTTCGAAAACCCCCGAGTACCGAGTTTTATTGAAATAGAGATTTTCGTCCGCCATATTGAATTTTGAAGAATGGATTTCTGATTCGTGTTCAGTGACCCTCGAAACATAAGTATGCATCAAAATATAGGTATGTTTACCACCAAAATTAATCAAAACCTTTTTTTCCGAAAAATTAGCGTTTTTTAGGCTTCATTTGTTTATAACAAAAATACGTGTACGATAAGCGGTTTCCCGAAGTCACACATTGTTAGGTTCATGTCTGAGAATCATATGAAAACTTATTTTGTCCAAAAATATCGAGAGTGAGATTTTAGAGCTGAAAAACTGCCAGGAAAAAGGTGTTACTCATAGTATAAAACCATGGAACAAAGGGTTAAACGAAAAGATCGTAATTCAATGCCGTGAGAAAATTTATAATTAATTAGATTTTTCATTTACTTATTCAGCCTTGAGAATTATTCTGTGAACGATAAATTTCGTTATCGTCTGATATTTCGAGTACCGAAATTTTTAGACTAGTTCGGAAATTAGTACTCCAGAATCTTTTATTATTATTATTATTATTTTAAAATTAAAATCGAGTTATTTTTCATTATTTTTTCATGTCAGCCACAATTTGGCTATTTATCCTTTTCAATTTACATATTGACTTTTTTCGTTTTTCGGTCGGCTACTTTGAATTTTGAAACTTTTCATTTTGATACTTGGGCTTGAAATTCGAGGTCAGCAACCTCGAAAACTCTCGATTATCAATTTTTATTGAGTTTAAACTAATTTTTCGTTTACTTGGTTGCCATTGAAAATCTTGAAAACCCTCTGGGACCCGATAGTCGTAAATTTTGGGAAGAAAAAAAAAATCTATGACATTTCCAGGCTTTCCAGGATCTAAAAAGCAGTTTTTCCCTGACATTTTTTCTGTCCTAGTAAAGCCATTAAATCCTATATCGTTCAGCCTATCCCCACTACATGCAGTTAAGATAAAATTCGAAATATATATATATATTGTTTACTTGAAGGCATAATTAACATTTTTTTATAAATGTTAAATATGGGTACCGTTAAATTTTTACAAATACATTATCGGATTAAAACTTCAACTTTGTAATGTACGGATTCAGATTATACAAAGCTCATACATAAGAACGAGTATTTCAATATATTTCGACATTACATCTTGAGTTTAGTCAGCAATGAATGGAAAAAATTACTGCAGCCAACTAAAAACGATTTTCAACATTTTTTTTTTTTTATTATTTTCTACGGTATGAGTTCTTACACCGACTTCCCTGAGGGTTGCGGGCTCCCAACACCATCTACCCTTGGTCTCCTCTCGTATCCGTTTGTCCCCGGTTCGATTCCCGCTGCCAGAGCTTGTCGCGCACCCGCTAGATGTCAGGCACATGGGACAGAAACAGTCGTAGTTCGTACGTCCTGCCTCTGTCAGATGTCAGCACTTTGGGACTCCCAAAGTGCTGACATCTAGCGTGTGCGAGACGAGCTCCGGCAGCGAGAAGCATTGCCGTAGCTCAGCAGATGGTAAAAGCCACTGAACTCTAATAATACTGGAACGTGCGCTGGCTATACTGCACATAGAGAAGGAGCGTATCGAGAGAGATAGCTCGCAAACTATCTTTCTTTCTGTCTGATCGTGTGACGCACGCGCACTTGAAGGTGTTGTATAGGCGCTTCAAAAAGTTTATCCCACTGAATTCTATTACTCTATCGAGAGTGTACTGCAAACTGAGAGGCAATGCTGTTTTTTTTTCTCTTAGTATAACTATAATGACGCACGAGGAATTCAAGACTTGACGACTAATAATTGGAAGTAGATACGTATACCTCGGTGACGCTCCGATATAAGCAAGATCTGAAATCGAGGAATAAACTTTTTGACTGTACTGTACAGACAGAGACAAGGATACCAACAAGCGTCGTTCGTGGCTATCTCTCTCGATACGGTCTACCAGCGGCAGCGCACGTTCCAGTATTAGTAGAGTTCAGTGGTGAAAGCACAAACGGGCTCGGACGTAGTTCCAGAGGCAGGGCGTACGAACTACGACTGTTTCTGTTCCAAATTGGGACAGAGGCAGTCGTAGTTCGTACGTCCTGTTTTTGGAGCTACGTCCGAGCCCGTTGTGCTTTCATCAACCGTGCTATCGGGATTAGTCGTGCATCGGGAATCGAACCCGAGACATCTTCCCAGCCTTTCGGTCACCACACCAAGGCGCTGGTTTCCTTTGGACCTAATTTTCTTTAGGTGGGTACAGAACCACCGGGGACACAGAAAAAGCACTTAGAAAATTTTTCCATTGGTGCCGACAGTGGGAATCGAACCAGGCTACATCGCGCGCCACTGCGTTACTGCTCCCCTTATTATTTTTTACGGAAAGTAGTAATTTTGTCGTCCGAGAAAGAACCTTGTCAAATTTCAATTCAAGAAAACTTTTATTTACAATTTTTTACATGAACAAAATCAAAATTTCCTGACGATTTCGTGTTCTCCATGTGTATGGCCACCCTGAGTGGAGAGATTTTCAGGAAAATTGCATTACTTTTGGTTTTTCGATCAGTCCTGTTAGCGTAGCCATTATTTTATTTTAGAATTTCGACGGACCATATCAACTCTGCTATGTCAGATTTTTGAAATTTTTATATTTAATTAAAAATCAGCAGTCTCTACAATTTTGATAAGTACTTCTGTTGTTTCTCAAGTGCATATAACCCCCAAGGTACCATTTTTCTCAGCCGATCAAGCCTTTGTTTATGGGTCGGCCATCTCGAATCCGCCGTCTTTAAAAATTGAACGGGAACAGGCAAATTATATTTTTCTATTTTTTAAAATTTCGCAACAACTGCTTTGAATTATATTTAAATATGATTTTTTTTTTCACATTCACAGTTCAGGTGTTGCGGTGTCGATAAATATAATGATTGGCGAGGTAAGATACCATGGAGTTGTTGCTCTCGCGCTGACACAAGCGATAAATCATCATGCAAACCCGAAGACTCTTATGTCGACGGTTGTCTCGAAAAAGTAATCCAGTATTTCCAGCACTATGGAATACTCATAAGTTTCGTCGTCATAGTAATTCTCTTTGTAGAGGTAAAAAAAACTGAAAATCGGCACAAATTTTCTGAACAAAAAATGGCGACAAAAGGTCTAATTTTTTATTTTGTTTTCCCTACAGTTGATGAGCGCAATCATTGCTAAGTGTCTGGCCATGTCGATAAGCGCTAAAGTGAGCACTGAGGCAACGCTTGATAAACCTTCGTCACAGGGAAAAAAATATGATCCATCATTATTCTAAAAAAAATTAACTTTCTTTTTGCCTCATGTATTTGTCGTCGAGACCATCGACAGTCTCTGACCTTGGATTTTCCTAATTATTTTTATTTTCATACGGCAACAAGTAAAAAAGGGGAACAATTTTTTTTTTTTTATTATTATGAGAATTCGACTGGTTTTGTCACAAAATGGTCAGTGCTAGCAAACGAGTCGTATCTAAGTTTCTTTAACTGAAGTATCCATCAAGTTTTGTCTATGTTTGTTGTTATAATTTTTAATATTACGTAATTATTATTGTATCCTTAGTTTAAGTCTTATCACGATCTTAATAAAGCCGTTTATCGATCATGAGACACGGAAAAATTTTAGCCCAAATTCCCTTGTCAAAATTTCCTGAACCCATATGAAAGAAAAGCATTTTTAGTTCCTTTCTTGCTGTAATTTCTCATCAATAAATTCATTTATTTCATAAAAGTGATGTACGGTATTTTTAAATTGCATGTTTTATTACTATGTTCCTCTCGGGTCGATGAATTGTTTTTCCAGTGTACCGGCTAAAAAGAAAATCATAAAATCTCAATGTAACGAGTAAACGAAGAGAGCGATACTCTAGTCGGATGTATTAGTATTCTCATGTCAGTTCTTGCAATTTAATGCCAAATAATGAAAATCATTTATATTTTTGAGTAAAGAATAAACACACACGCAGTTACGAACACTCTATGGTCACTCGCATGAAATAATTGCTGAAGGATACTCGAAAAAATAACAAAAATAAATAAATAAATAAATAAATTGTGCCTGTGAGATCAAAAATTTTAAATTATCAGATGCCCCGTATGCATCAGTAATGATCCTGGATCTAGAATTGCGGTGTCCAAGACACCGATTATCGCGACGTCAATGCTAGTAAGAGCATGCCGATCGTTAAAAAAAAAAATTCCCTCTCCTTTACACAGCGGAACACAACAATTACGCATAATGGGTCAATTCAATTTAATTATCCACTAGTGTTTTAATTTAGGTACGTCTTGCATTTGAACGCACCGAGTCCTTTCACTTAAACCTCACTTAACCTAACATGTTACATGTATATCGTTTAATTTAATTTTACCCAATCACATGTGAACCACGCAAATTAATAAAAATATTAAACATGTGTATTATTTTTAATTGCTTTCGTAATATTTTTTTTCTTAATTATACCTTCTTTTTCAACAAAAATGTTTATTTCGATAAAAACGATTAGAAAATTCCGCTGAAAGGCACAATCTATGATGCTGCCACCACGCGGCTGAGCTCGGCAGTGCGAATCTCTATTGGTAATTATGATTTCGTCTCACAGATAATTGCATAAATTATGCATTTTGATACAAAAGTGCAATTCAATCACATAATTAGAGTCGAATTGTTTTAAAATAAACTTTATTCCATTCAATTTTACTTCCATGGGGAGCTCGAGAAAATTATACACACGGAACGGAATTCAAAAGTCACTAGAACAGTCGTCTGCATTCCGTTCTCTGTCTTTCCGTGTTCCGTGGTTTTAGCTCTCCATGTGACGGCCATAGACATAATAGAATATGTCTATGGTAACGGCACCCTGAGGCTTGTGCCGGGAACACGGAATATCGGGATGGCTCGAGAGTGATTGGTCGTTGCGTGTGAATTCAGGGGGAACGGCGTGTACGTCTTTCGTCTGTGTCTCACAGTCCGGGAACCCCGTTTACATCAACACACGAAGCCCCACCCCTGCGCTAACACCAATGGATTTTTCTATGTTTCTTCTTCTGTGATCCCCAGGTTCTTTGAATCCCACCTCAATCAAAGGTAGATTAAATTCGCAGAAAAAGCTCAAATACGGTTGAAAATTGTTAAAAAAAAAAGAAGTAAATGTTCAATTACGAAAAAAAAAAAAAAACAAGTGAATAATCACAAAATGATCGACCGATGACCGACGCGGTAATAATACCAGTCGCCATGTTAGCACAGCCAAGGTCCAACCAAATTGTTAGATAATAGAGAGAAAGCTCCATTCCTCTTCAAAAATTATTATCTAATAGCGAATTCGACTCGTTGCACTGGTGCGCACTGAGTGCAGTTTAATCCTTTTCTACCATACGCTTTGGAAAGAGATGAAAATACACTCAGTGCGCACCAGTGCAACGAGTCGAATTCGCTATAAAAAAAATAGTATATTAAGCTACAATAGGGACGAAAATCGAATCCCGAGGCGAAGCCGAGGGAATCACGCAGGGACGGAAGGTCAATTGCTATGAAACATTTGACAGATAACCCTCGGATCGAGGGGATCCCTGCGTTTATGAAACCGGGCCTAACTTTCCTCCCCTATCGCTTGACTTTCCTCCCGTATTGCTTGATTTTCGTCCCGCGGCACAGATGGCGCGCGCGCTACGTTTCCGCAGGGACTAAAAGATCTATTTTCCTTCCGCAAATCGGGGACGAAAGTGCGTACTTTCGACCGAGGTATGAAGAAAAAATTCTATCTAGCTTCGACGCTTCTCGAAATTTTCACGTCCTATCTTTGTTTTTCGAAAAATGAAGAAAAAAAAAAAAATCCTGCTAGAAAATAGTTGAAAAATACTCGCAGCTAGTTTTATTCGCACAGACTTGGTGGTATATCACAAACGAGTCAGAAAGATATAAAGTTTTACGGTGTCTCGGAACGTGGCATAGTCACGTCCGACCGTTCGCCCATGAACAAACAAACGGAGTGATTTTTTTAAATCTATATTTATGTGTACAAAAAAAAGGGTTCATTCTTTTTTTTCGTAAAATTACTTTTCAAAAATTCGATAAGTCATGAACTGTATTCCTGGCTGTAGCGGGTGGTCTTTATTGGGTTCAATGTTTGGCGCAAGTAGTCAGATTTATTTCTTCATTTTTCGACATTGTTCAGGTTTAATTTCATTTTATTCGTGTGAAAATTTCTTGAGGCGCATTACGAACTTTCACGATGACGTGTCAACAGGTAATGGGCTCGGTTACATTGTATGTAAAAAGCGGAGGGTAATTGAGCAATGAAAGTAGTTCGCAATTTTTGGTGCGCCGAGATATAATATTTTCTAAGAAACTCTCCGTTGGCTTTGCCTGGCTCGTTCTAAAGACATAACCTCGCTCGAAAACAGTCACTTTACGCGCTTGCTGCATAATATATTATATTACCCGACTTATAAAATGACCATGTTCCATCGCTGCAGCGCGTGCCGAAAGTAATCAATTTTTCTTCTCTCTGGTAAAAAATTGATTACTTTTCGCCCGCGTTTCAGGGATGGAATATGATCATTTTATCGTAGTCGGGTAAAAATTTATTTATTTCTCGTCAGATTTTTCAAATGGAATGCGAAAGAAAAATAATCGTTTATATTTTTGGAGCAAAGAGTAAAACGCAAGTGCAGTCACGAGTACCCCATGGTCACTCGTATGAAATAATTGATGATGGGGGGAAAAAAAAAAAAAAAAAAAACTTAATTGTGCCAATGGTTCGATCAATATTTTCAGAACTCAAAGCTCAACATTTAGGCTGGAAAAGAATTGGAAAATTTATCTTCGCCGATAGAAAACGTGTAGAAACATAAAATTCCGAATTTAGTTTTAATGCGCTGTTTGAGAAAAATAATAAGATTATTATTTTCCAATATTCGACAACTCGAGATAAATGGGGTGGGTGCTATTTTTCGAGAAATAAAGAAAAAAAAAAAAATGTAGTTCCTCCTAAGCGGGCGTATAATGTAATATTTTTTTTCTTCTCAAAAAGCACATTGAAAAGACGAAATTTTATTGTTCTATCTTTTTTTTTTTCTTCGTACGACTAATATTTTTCGAACTAAAAAATCAGCCAAGAAAAGTTTTTCGAATATTTTTTTTTTCCATTCGGAATATTCGATGTAGCATAATTGCGAAACAAAATTGTCAAGATTCGATCTGTATATAGGGGGTCTCTGAAAAATCATCAATGGTTTACCGCAAAATGCATAAAAATAATAAAGCAACGACGAATTTGAGAATAAATACCTCGATCTAGTTTTCTTGACTGATAAATCTCTGTTCCATCCTTCTCGATGTCGACCGTGCATTTTCTTGGTCGGATCTCTCTTCCGAGTCCGATCTACCTCTGCGCCGACACTTTCCAGAATCATATTTCTTCTTTCTTAGGCGCCGCTCGTCCGAGCTAAGATTTTAAAAATATTTTCCGTCGTTTCTCCTGCCTCGATCTTATCGCTGTCGTTTCATGGATTTTCACTACTTCGACTTAGATTCCCTGGCTATTTGGCCTTTTTTTTTCCCTCCGAGACTTCTCCGCTTTGTTTCATCGAATTTTCTGGTCAATAATTTGTGAAAATACATTAGTCAACGGAATTTTTCTCCTCAGATTGCGTGATCGGCCATGAGAAGACAAAGACTTGATCGTTTATAGTAATACCCGAACGACGTTAGTCTCTCGGTTGAAAAGAAATCGTTTATCATCCAATTTTTTTCATTATTCTAAGACATCCCCGCGATGAGACAAACGTCTGATCCTTCAAGTATCAGATGAAACAATCGATAGTAAATATATTTTTTTAAAATTAAAAATTAAAAAAAAAAAAATGATCGAGGCTTGCCTATTTTTCCTGTAAATTATAGAACCATAGATAGTAAGAAAAAAGTAAGAAAAAAAAAAAAAGCATCAAAACGATGCAGCAAGCGGGCAACTGATCACAGTCATACGTCGTGATCAGTCGGTCCGACAGTTGCGGTTGCCAGCCAGCCAATGACGCAACAAGTAACTTTTTATTTCTCCAGCCAGTCTCGGAGGATAAAAATTTTGTTTTTCTCAATTTACCAGAGATCCTCAACCAACCCTCAAAATTACATGTATCGGATAAATTAAAAAAAAAAAATTTGTAAAAAAAAAAATTTGTAAAAAAAAATGCGATTGAGTCGAAAAGTTGCAAGGAAAATAACCGCACAACTGTACAATATAAATTTCGTCAAGCGCATTGGTCTCTTCGTGATTTTTGCCCTGTTTTTATTTTCTCAGCACCAATTCTCGCGATAAATTGCATATATCGCGAAGATTTGGGCGATGGAGAAACAAAAAAACGTCCGAAAACACGAAAACCGACACTCTCTGTCCTCTGCTGATTGCGGAAAAACGCATGTACGAGGGAAGGAGTGCATCCAATCAAAATAATCAGATAGTAATGTGTTTTTGTGTAAAATCGAATTCGGGAACAAAACGCGTGTGTATTCGATCGGGAAAGAAAAAGCCTTAAAATACATAAAACATCGCAGAAGATCGGGGGAAAAAAAAATCAATAATTCATCGAACAAAATTGCTAGGATAAGACATAATAAATTTATAAATTTTTTTACGCACCTGTCGTGTTCCGAAGATCTTTCCCAAATAGGATATGACTTGATGAATATAGGACTTGATGGGATGATCAATCGATGATTTTTGTCGTCGGAACCGTGCCGATGGGCTGGAAAATTGTCGCGTTCAGACTCGTTTGCCACTTGGTATATGAAGATTGAAATTTAGACGGGAGGGAAAAAAAATTTTTGCACTCATGGACGCCACTTTTGTTGACGCTACTTAGTCAAAGTTGGTGTCCCTTTTTTATCCCCGCCAACGGTGGCGATCGTAAAAAAATTTTTCTCGTTACAGAAAGAATTAATAAATTAGTTTTTTTCGAAGCTCCTCAAAAGCTGGCGATGTTTCGTCTTTTTCATTAAAAAAAAAAACTTTGATTTATGTGGACGGGAAGAACGCGTCCTGTCTCGGATCGAATTGGTCGCAGCAAAAGGTAGGTAACAGGGTAACTAAAACTAACACTGGACTTGGAGATAGACGCCACTAGCGAATCAAGAATGAAGTGGCAGCACCGAGTGGGACTGAGAGAAGTCCGCGCATGCGCACTGACCGTACATTCTTCCTGCGATGTCTGATATATTTTCTCGAAAAATTCCCAAACGGCTAAAGAAAATTGATTTTCCTTTCGGCAATAATCGTTGATTATCGGGGAAAGGGTTTGAATCGACACCTCTAATCCGTTATCGAGAATTGGCTGAGCTATCGACAGGCAAGGACTTAGGGGAAAGGTGTAACTCGAGTTGCACCTTTCCCCCAATGACAGCCTATGGGATCCCATATAGGCTGTCATTAGCTCAGCGATATCGATCAATATCGAAAATCAATTTTTTTTTAATCGTGTAGTAAGGTATATAAACTCCAGTGACACATTTTGAGGACATTATCAAAAGCCCACACATTATTATCACGTACACGAGACGATTTTAGCGCGATTCTGAATGAAAAACGGAATAGAAATGTCGAAACGGATCTTTGTTCTCAAGTTCACCGCGCCACCGATAGATGGCATTGCTGTCGAATTCGTCTTTTTCTTTTTCTGGCTTATTGTGTCACCGCGTTTATTTTATTTTTTCCATTCTCATACTCTCTTGTATGTAAATGCCTGTTTATATAAATAAAATAATTATAAGAATAAAATAAATGAATAGACGCGATGACACGAGCCAGAGAAAGAAATAGACGAATTCTACAGCAATTCCATCTAGCGGTGTCACGGCAAAGTAGAAACAAAGATGTGTTTGGATATTTCTGTTCCGTTTTTTTTTTCACGCGCAGAAACGCGCGAAAATCGACTCGTACGTGATAATTGATAATAATGCGTGGGCATTGATAAAATGTGTCACTAGAATCCTACGAAAAAATAAAAATAAAATCGATTTTGAACCTCTTTAGTACCGGGATTCTGTAACTCTTAAATCGTTAAGCTAATGACAGCCTATAGGAGTTGGGCTTTCTCCTAGATCGTCCTTGCAATTGGCTATTGATATCTCAAAACGATATACCGACAATTCTCGATAACGATCGTTATCGAATCACGGTACAGTAGAGTGCTCTCTTGACAATCAGTGCGCATGCGCGGAGCTCTCGCGGTGAAACTCGGTACCATCCACAGTGGCGTCTTGTTGCCAATGCCAAGCGAGCGTCCGTTACCCATCAATTGCTGCAACCAACTCGAACCCAAAGGACGCTTTTATACTCTCGTCCCGCGATAGATCAACAGTTTTTATACTTTTCATTGCCGTGAATCGACGAAAAAAACGCAACGGCCAGTCCTGAAAGCGTGTCGAATATGGTAATTTATTAATTTTTTTTCTATAAACATAAAAATGATTATTACGAATCGCGGATGATGTTCGAAAAAAAAGGGACGCTAATTTTTACAAAATGGCGGCCATGAATGAAAATTTTTATTTCCCTTGAATTTAAATTTCTTCTTTTTCCTTCTATCTAGAATCCCTAGAATCCTTTTGATCCTAAAATGGCGAACGAGTCTCGGACGCGATCATTTTCCAGATGGAGTTCCAATCATCAACCATCCCGTAAGTCCTACCGATTTCTCTTCGCGGAGGGATCTCCGGGGCAGGACAGGTGCGTGGAAAAATTTCTATACAATTTTTTTTATAATTATGTCTCATTCTTTGTCCCAGCAATTTTTGTCCGATGAAATATTTTTTTTTTCCATTTTTTTTTCCGTTGTTTGGTCTTCGCGATTATTCACGATTTTTATATATTTTCGACATTTGTAGGAATTAATTTTTTTTCCGATCGAATTGATCGAGTACACCCGTTTTTTTTTCCAAATTCGATTTTAGAATCCTCAGTATATCGATTATGCGAAATTTGTTTTTTTTTTTCGAAATTCCCTCGCGCGCACTACTTCCCTCCCTCTCGTGCGTTTTTTTCCGCAATCAGCTGGGCACGAGAGTGTTTTCGCGTTTTTGGACGGTCGTTTTTTTTTCCTCCATATCGCCAAATTTTCACGATCGCATTTATTGTGTTAATTGGTGTTGAAAAAACAAACAAAAACGAAGAAAAATGTGTTCGACGATATTTTTATCGAAGGTAAGTTTCGATTACACTTTCTTTGTTATTTCTTTTGTTATTTATTGATGGTGCATATAATTTTGAAGATTGGCCACGATCTCTTAAATCGGGAAAACAAAAAATTTCATCTTTCGCGACTGACTGTAGAAAAAAAAGAAGAAAAAAAAAAAGTTACTCGTCGCATCATTTCGATGCTTCTGATTTTTTAATAATTTTTTTCATTCCGACCTACAACTTTTACAGTTTGAAAAAACTGAATTTCCGCATCGTGACTTTGTCTTTAGTTTGAGAAAATGTTTCTATGCAATGTACAGATTTATTATTAATTTTTTTTATGCGTTTTCCAAAAAATGATATCCGTTGTACATCGCGGGGATAAAAGTCTCAGAATAATAGAAATGGAATAGCGCAAGAATGATCTTTCTCAACCTGGGAGATCCCTGTAATCCGGAGATACGAGTCTTTCCGGAATTATCGTAAACGATCGAGTATTCGTCTTGTCGCCGTCGAGCACGGAGGCTGACGAGAAAAATGCTGTTTTTCGATGTAAAAGCGCAAATTTTTTGGCCTGTAAATCCGAAGAAACGAAGCAAAAAATTCTCGGAATACGAAAAAGAAAAAAAAGGTCATGGAAATGACGTCGGATGGAAGAAAATACTCGAACGTTGGTGAATCCCGATCGATGCTGGAGAATGGATGAAAATTTTGGGAAAAACGCTGCTTTGCTCGGACAAGCAGCGAAAAAAAAGAGCATCGAGGTCCCCGATAACTTCCGTGCTGGACTAAAAACGAGATGGAACGAAGAAAATGCACAGCCAATAGAGAAATCGATGGAACAGAGTTTTTCTGATGAAGAAAACCGGACCGAGATCTTCCGTGTCGAGTCGGTCGCTTCATTTTTCAGATTTTGCCCTAAACTGCTGATAAATTTGTCAGCGACAACTTACCGTTCCATTAATCTCAAGTTATCGAACATTATTTCTCAAACGGTAAATGGAAAAATCTAAATTTTTAACCGAGATTTTCTACTTTGTTGGGCCAAAAAATGTTTGATTTTTCACCAATTTTTTATACGAAAATTATTAAATATAATAGAATTTTGATGTTTCATATGTTTACCGAGCGGTATTTATTGAACATTATAATATCTTTTAAAGTTTGACAAAAGCTGGTATATAGGGAGGAGCCACTTATGTCGCTGCCTCGGCGATGATATTCTTTGCTTGCGGAAGTCCTAAGTCCTGGACAGGTGATCCGAAGCAAAAAAATCAAATATATTTTTACTTTGTACAATATTGTGTATAAGTTAAAGAAGATTGAAGAAGAAACATTGAAAAATGAAAAAATAACAAGCGATCAAAGGGGAAGTTTAGTTTTTTGCGAAAAATTTTGGCAGTTTTTTGTTGATAAAATAAAAACGTTTGAATATTTTTGGATAATTCGCTAGTTCGACTTATACAAAATATTGTACAAAGTAAAAATACGTTTGATTTTTTCGCTTCGGCACTGCAAAATTTCAAGTCATTCCTCTGCATAGTTTTCCTGTAATTAATTGTTGAGGTTTTACTCTTATATACATATGTGCGATCAATAGCTAAATCGTACGTATATCTCCTGAAATACTTCATAACCACGTTAAAAATGATAAGAATTTAATGAAAATGGATCCAGATAATCGTCACATCTTTAGGAAAAAGTTCTCAAAGAGGGAAATGCTTCATGCACATAGTTATTAAGAAATTTTAAAAATAAAACAGCCCTCGATGTAAAAAAATCGAACATTTTTTGGCACAACAAAGTATAGAAACCTCCCTTAAGTTTCCAGGTTTCTTCTTGTCTAATTAATGATTTTCCAATGGAAAAAAAAAATCCAGCGATGGCAAGTTTTCGAATTTTATTTCGGCCTCAATGTTGAATTCTAAAATTCTAAAAAAATTTATCGATTTGATCGATTTTATAAAAATTATGAGCAACTTCAGGCAACAGCGAAAATCTGTAGAAATTGATTCGACCCAACTCGTCAGTTTTTTTTTTTTTTTTTTTCATCGGCAAGTAGGATTTGAATAAAAAATTATATTGAGAATAGCTGTTCATGGAAATAATGATGAATAGCTTTTTGCTTTCAGATTATTGATAGGAAAGGGGGGGGGGGGGGGTAAATAAACGACTTTCAGGATATATTGTCGTTATTTATTAAGTTCGAAGAGAAGATATATAACTTACATCCGTCTTGTGTCTACTATGATACAATACTATTTACAATTTCTTCGTTTATCTTATCTCATTTTTTTTCTCGCTTAATTTTTTCATTCGATGAATATTTAAGTTATCGAATTATCGTTAAATAATTAATCGCCTCACGTTAATTGCACTCGTTCGCGAAAAACTTCAATTTGACGCTCAGACAAATCGAGTATAAAATCCTTGAAAAAAAAAGGTCAAAATTAAAATTTTCAAGTACAAGCACGTATGCAGCACGGTGCTTGGAATTGAAAAAAAAAACCTGGACAATATCAAAACGAGCAAGTAAATAGCAACGAAAAAGTTTTTGCAAAAAATTCGAAAAAAAAAACCAAAGTTTTTTCAACGTCAAATTCGCAATTTTTATCCGATCACGATGAACGACCGCTCATTTTAATCTTCAACAAATTTTTCACGAATCCATCGTTGAACGTTTGTCACGAGATCCATCGCTTAGGATTTACAGCCAGTATTGTTTAAAGTCATTTCGAGCAGGACGAAATTAACCCTTTCGTGCCCAACTTATTTCCAGGGTGATTTTGAACAAGGTCAGGGTTAGATACGAAAGATCAGGGATTCCAGATGAGGGAAAAAATGTTTCATAATTTTCCATAACTTTGAACAACCCTTATGCATGAAAAACCACCCCTCAGGAATAGAAATTTTTTTTTTTTGGCATGTGCGCCCGTAAATCGTGCGAAAAAATAACGAGTTTCATGCAGATAAGTTAAAATTTTGCAAATTCTGTCCGACATATTAGGTCAGCGATTTTGAATTTTGGAATTCTGACTCCAGATTCAGAATCAGCGACCCAAAAATGCAAATCAGCTCAAATTCTGAAATTTCGGTCCGCCATATTTGATCTGCCATCCTGGATTTTTGGAAATTCCGAAATATGACACCATATTCTTATTATTAGCATGATAGACAAGGTATTCCAGCAGAAATGAATATTCCAAAACAATCGCCCTCAAAATTGTACACATTTTTCAAATTTTGTCATTTTTGACGATATTTGAGAAGGTGTGTACAATAAGAGGTAGCTCCGAGGGGGTCGGTGATTTTTTTGGAGTTCTATCCTTTACCTTTAAAACAAGCCCTTAAGCACGAAAAGGGTTAAATGAACTTCTCAATTCAGAAGGTCAAACGTGATTTTTTTTTCGTAGTGAATGCGTCGAGCATCATGAGACGAACGAACTGTAATTCGTCAAAATCGAACGAATTTTACGAACTCAATGTGAAAAAAGTAAAACAAAAATAAAATAAAAGAAAAATTCTTGAAATGATTTGAACTCGATCGATCAGTATCGAGGCTTCTTAAATTATAGGACAAGTGCGATTTCCCGTACTCACTCAACATATATGCACACCGCGTTCTACATCTTCATCTTAAAAATGTAATATTTTTTTTTTTCGATCTTCTCGTGGGGAACGATTAAAAAATTTTTTTTTCCAATTTCTCAAATCCGCGATTACAATACACGATTATCTCCGACCTATATGTAAATCTTAAATATCGCATGAGATTTTTCGTTGAAATTTCAAACGTTTTTATCACACGTTATCGTCCCTTTTGACTTTTCCTCGTAAAATCATTCAACGTATAATTTTTTTTTTCTCATTGAAATAAAACAGAAAAAAAAAAATACATATCTGGAAACGTGTGTTTCTCGAAAGAAATTATAAAACGGTCTCCTGATCGAAAATTTTCATATTTTGCAAGTTGAAATTTTTAAATTACAACTCTCCTGACCATATTCAAATTTTCATGAATATGTTTTTCTATATATATATATATATATATATATATATATATATATATATATATTATGTAATGAAATAATTTATCAGTCACGTCATCGTCAAGTCGATAAAAAAAATTCACAATCTCTTAATCCCTACTTGTCAGTTTCATGATTTTTTTTTTCTAAGCTCAATTGTTTCTCCCGGGAAGAACAAATACGTGAGTTATCCTTCTTGCTAAAAACTATTCACATTTCGTGTCGAGTAAAATGGTCAACTTCTTTTTTTCCTTCATTTTGAAAAGTTTTTTTTTTTCCCCGTATTTGATTTCGATGAAGTTTTTGTTTCTTCGGATGAGTTTCAGAGCGGTGGGACTCTCGTGAATTCGATGGATGGAGTTTGTACGCGTGGACCGTCGATGAAGCCATCGGATGACGTTGAAACATTCATTTCCGTTGTGCCAACGGTCGTTTCGTAAATCGTGGTGATATCATCGAGGAAGTCGAATGAGGCTACGGCCTCTCTTTCTTTGTCGCCGTAACGTACGTAAAAATCATCGCCCCGACCGATTATCGAGGGCCTCGATGCTCCCCATGCTGACGGTATCCGCAGTACTCGATGGGCCTGGGCAGCCGTGGCTGGAGAAATCAAGCGAAGCCGGTCAACATCCAGGACCTCAGACCTCACTTGATCTCTTTCTCTCTCTCTTCTTTATCTTTCAATCTTTCTCTCTTTCTCTCTTTCTCTTTCTCTCTCTCTCTCTCTCTAGCCTTTCGTACATTTTTTCCAGCTCTAGAAGCGTAAGTAGTTCGGCTTAGCGACCCCCTTGTCTCTGTATTTATATGCATTTGTGTGAATCGGCCCTCGGACGACCTCGTTAATTTGTTTCGATTATTTCAGGGCGTATCAAACTGTAACTTGTTTGTTATTGTTAGGGCACATTCAAAATTGTATTAAGGTAGTTCCCTCACGAGTAGCGGCGGGAAACAAGAGGAAATGTAGGCGCGGCATAGTGCGTGGTGAGCGGGACATGCATGAAACGAGAGAGAGAGAGAGTCGGACCGCTCACAGGCTCGCGCGTACCTCTTTCACTTACGATATATCAAAAACCAAATGGTATATCTTCCTGAATTTTTTTCACATTATTCGTGAAATACCTCTCTTGCTTCTTCGCGTTTTTCATCAACATCTTAATTTTAGTTTTGACGGTAGAATTAATAACGAACTCTTCGCGAATGCATGGCGCATATGTTACGTGTAAATCGAGCCAACTTTGAGCGTAAATATCTTGGCTTCGGGATGGTAAAACTTATTTCAATTGCACAGATGTTTGGATATCATATTAAATAACGTATATATCAAATTTCAACACTTTCTTAATTCAACGATCCTGAGGGGGAACTATCTTGAGGTAACCCTTGGCACTTTGCTATCCATCAGAGAATTTTGTCGATTGGAAATATTTTGATCCTGAAACACTTTTTTTTGTTTTAAGATTGCAAAGTTTCAGATCGCGTTGCTGACTTTTACCGTAAGACATTTCGATTTTGCAATCGCTGTTTTAGCTATAGGATATACGAAAAAAAATTAGCTCGCTATAAATTACATTGTGAAAACGCTACGTCAGTATTTAAACGATTTCTCGATGACCGCGTTACCATCGAGGATCGAGATTTGGGCTCGAACGTGTGTAGTATCGAAATTCTAGTAAGCCTAATATTCCATAGGCAATTGCATAGAATGCAAAGTTATATATCTATGAGGATCATCCTCATAAGGACCAATTTTTCATACAAAAATTCTTTTATCGAAGACCGATTTACGTTAATATACATGACCAGCAAACATTTTTGGCCTTTTACAGATTTAGGTGACTTCTCTTTCCCTCATTTATGCTTAAGGTAGTTCTACCATGACCGATGACGGTTAATAGGCGGGGGGTCGACGCGGTGAGCGGAGTACGCATGAAACAAGAGAGATTTGGACGGCTCAAGGCCTATAAGGCCCGGTTCCACAATCGTGGTTTAAAATTTAAACCTGGTTTAAGTCGCTAAAGATTGCCTGCCATTGGCTGAAATCAAAGTTAAACTCAGTTTAACGCTTAAACCACGATTGTAGAACCGGGCCTAAATCGTAACTTTGACTCATGATACCCGAAAAACCAGATGGTAGATCATTCTGAAATTTTCACACAATATCCGGGTAGTGTTTCTTTACCAATTTGTGGTGTTTCGTTAAAATCTAAACGTGAGTTCAAACATTTCAACAGCAATTATCTCGAATTTGGAATGGTCAGTCTTTTTGATATTTTACACGCGTTTAGATAAACCTAATGCATGTACATCATTTAAAAAAAAATTGTAAGATGGCATCGAAATGGTAGAACTACCTTAAAATTAATAAAGGAGATTACTACCTTAAATTAATAGGGGATCAAGCGCTGTCGGGGTGCCCATGATCGTATGAGGAACTATGTAAGCATTTTTCCAAAATTCATAAAATATTTCAATATTTTATTCCAGGCTTTCAGATTTTTCATTAATTTTTGGGTTTTTTTTCTCTGGATACTGCACTTATTAAAGTGGTTCTTGTGAATAGATCTAAGCTAGATAGTCAAAGTATGATAAAAGGTAAAATTGAAGTTTCCGGAAGATGCCTGCAAAGTTTCAGATTCTTTTATCACTTGATTTCAGAAATATATGCTGGCAAATGTTGTCAATTTTATATGACGAGTGTACGCTTCAAAGTGACAAACGAAGCTACAGCGCTTATTCTTCTCAAATTATAATACTTAAGAACTGGATTATCGAGCGAAACTTTGCTGAATCGATGTAATAATAATTTTTTAAGATTCTGATGTAAACTCGAATTTAATTACCGTGCCGTATAATTTAAAAACGCAATTTTCTAACCCCGTGAGCGGGGACCGACTCTTTCTTGTTTCATGCAGGTCCGCTCATCGCGCCTGCGTTCCCGCTTATTCCTCGCCTCTGGTCATCGCAAGAACCACTTTGACTTTAATTAGCATTCCGACTCATGTGGTCCAGTTGTATGTCCTCAATAAAAATGTTGCAACGGATATTCTGTCTTTTTTTTTTTTTTTCAATTTCACCACCAAGAATAACACCCTATTGTGTGGCCTTTTACCAATTTAACGGTTGAGTTTGGCGCCCAAATTTCGTGCCCCGGAAAAATTCGATATATCGACAACTTCAGAGTCAGCATATGCCGTCTGATTGGACAATTCCCGACTAGCCGACCAATCGGATTACACATTCACGTTCTGAAGCTGTCGCTATCGAGCTACATCGGTCTAGTAATTGAACATCGGCTATATCACGTGCGTTCGATGGCTCTCAATGTCCTCTGAGCATTAAAAACAACCTCGAACACTCTATTTTTCGTAATTTAACAGGTGAAAAAAGTTCACGTGAAATTTTTATCAGACGGGAAGAAATGAAAGTTTCTTTTACCCGACACGTGTGTACTTAAACTTGTCGCTTTCGATTTTATCAATTTATCTTGCTTTTTTTTTTTTCTTCTCTACCAAGTATACTACAATCCAGAGTATAAAATTATTATAGGTATGCTATAATAACATTAATAATAATACTAGAGAGAGAGAGAGATGTACTAAGCCGGACGAAGTGTTTATTGTTTCGTTCTTCCTTGGATTTTGAAGATTTTTTTTCGGTGGTTAGGAGAAATCGTCTCTCGCGGTCTCGCGGGCTGTGTGTAGGTCAAGACCCTGTGTGTGTTTTTTTGTTTTTTTTTCCCCCACAGTTTTTTTTTTTACAGAAACTGATCGTCACTAAGCCGAACTACGTAGCTTTTCTCGTGACAATCAAAGCACACCGCGTAGGCGCTACCATCTGAACAGAAAAATAAGGAAATATGCTATGTACAACGTGTATGATGAGCGACTATAGCGTGTGATGCTTTTTTTTTTTTTTTTTAATATCTTGTGTATAGCTAGGATGATCTTTTTGTTAGCGGGCATTTCGAACAATTTGCAGAGCAGAGTGGCGAAAGCTTTGTTGTTGTTTTTTTTTTTTGTGAAAAATTAAATTAGACGCACAGAAAAGACAGTGATGATTGATGCAGTGAGAAAAAACCAAGCTATAGACAGCACGATGTAGATATATGCATGTTTAGAAATGATATTAGTAGGTATAGGTTTTGAGTCGAGCATAAAAATACAGTAGCATCGTTTTTATGTTGGTTTTGCTGGGTTCTCGTTCTCTTTGTTATCCAGCAGTTTTTGCATTCACTTTGCAGCTAGATTTTTCTCTAGTCATACGCAAATCATCAAACTTTTTTCTTTCTCGTATTTCGAGATCTCGAGTGTGATCTGAAAATATCCTCCGGTGCATACTTTTTCGTGTTTTATTCATTGTTTTTTTTATTGAATTTTTTTTTTTTTTTTTTTTTTCAATTAATTTTCAACGTGTATGTGGCTCTCGCAAACCTTTCTTCTGGCGCCTGTAGCGATGAAGCCTGTGCAGATGACGATAGTCAGGTGGCTCGTCGCCCGAATCGCTTCCCGCTGAACCGCTGCTCGACGTTGCCGATGAACTCTCGCTGCTCGCCAGCATCACGTCCAGTAAATTTGCTCTAGCCTGAAAATCAAAGACAAACAGGATAATCACGTAATCGCGCGGCGGGATTGAATAAGCCGGTTTTCATTGCAGTTTTGACAAATTAAAGGTTATAAAGAAGTCACAAAGGCCCTATTCTTAAATTGACTGTCAGTGCTGAAAATGTACAATATACGTGACTTGCACTATACATTTTCAGCACTGCCAGTCAATATAGGAACACGCCTTATGAGTGATAAAGTTGGTGAACGGGCCAGAAAATCGGCAGATGGCGTTGATATGGTTGAACAGAGTTGCTCTGTTCTCGTTGCCTACACTTTTTACATTTTTCTTACACTTTTTACACTCGCCCAATAGGAGGCGTAAAATTCTAGTGAAAAGTGTAAAATCTGGTAAAAGTGTAGAAAGTGCAGGCAACGAGAACAAACCTAGTGCTATATGACTCTCAAAACAAAAACTTCTCATTGGCTGCGCGTCACTCGCCGCGCCGGGGCTACGTTTAGTGAGCGAGAACCAGCAGTCATTATATAACCATCAGCTCTTTTGGGCTCGCTATCGCCACTTGCGCTCTTATGGCTTTTATTATTATTTATCTTAAATAATACGCTTATTTCAAATTCAAACTGAAAATAGTGCGAAGCAAGCTTGTAGGAAATTTAATTGTCCACAACATTCTTCTCTCTAGGCTCGATATTTTTTCGATTTGAACCGTTCCGTAAAGCATCGATGGACGCAACTGATGAATCGCTTTATTAGAACACCTGCTCGTGACGTTAGCATTTACTGTAGACAGAGACAACGATAGTCAAGTTTTACCTTGGGCGTGAGCCTGAAAATATTTGTCCAAGGATAAAAAAAAGACATAAGAATCGCAGTTCTAGGGAATGTCATTCCC
Organism: Rhorus exstirpatorius; assembly: GCA_963564615.1. Taxonomy (NCBI): domain Eukaryota; kingdom Metazoa; phylum Arthropoda; class Insecta; order Hymenoptera; family Ichneumonidae; genus Rhorus; species Rhorus exstirpatorius. The sequence goes on along the minus strand of OY751319.1, from coordinate 22,067,464 downwards.
TGAAAGTTTTTTTCATTATCATTCAGGTTAAAAATAAACGAGATGATGAAAAATTAACTTAACAATATCGATCGTACGGAAAAAAAATGATCGCAATGAAGGTTGAATAGCATTAAATTTCCTACAAGTTTGGATCACACTATTTCCAGTCCAATGTTTAAAATAGGCCGAGTTATTTGAGAAAAATGAATCCATCCTTCAATTTAATGTGGCGACTAATAATGCAACAAGATTGGAGTCCTAAAAATCTGAATGTATAGACTACCAATGACCCTCCTTAATGATTAGAAAAAAAATTGGCTGTATTGAAATTCGATTTTTATGGTACACATAGCGACTGAGCTATTATATAGAATCGGGGGCCCAGTAGCCTTGTTCCTTTACAAACCAAAAAGAAGTTAGATAGTATTTCCTTACCTTTGGGTCGGTAAAGTCTATGTCGCGTTCGACGTGAACCCATCCGGTCGGGCAGCAGCAAGCTAGATCAAGCTTATCCAGTACCACCTGTGAATCCTGACACGCTGGATTGTCCTCTCCCTTTCTGATCATTCGATTCAGTTCGTTTATAACGTCCTTTGAGGTTGCGTGCTCGTGAAAGCTCAAAGAACGATCTCTACCCTCGATCAGGAGAGATGCTCTTGCAGGGCTCACCTTAGAATCGAAAATTAAAAGAAAAAGCGTTTTCCTCCAGCAAATTCAAGCTGCATATTTTCATACTCCTTTCAAATTACATTTTCGTCAAAACTTACGACTGTGCTCGGTGTCGAGGAGGTCGCAGCCTCCTCGTCCTCTTCCGGTACTGCGACGAGTTCCGAGGTGACACCAGCGACACTTCCATAATTCAGTCCAACCGTACTCGGATTACAATTGATCGGATTATTCAGTCGATCTTCGACGATGATCGAAGCCCCGAGATTCGTTAATCGTTCCGCGTGATCATTACACGTGCCCGGGACATCATTTTTTCGATCGATGCAAGATTCGTTGGTATCGTTAGACCCAGTCGTCGTCGTCGTCGTAATTGCGGTTACCACATCGTTGCTGCCCTCGCCAACGTTATCTGGAACTGACGATTCCAAGTTCGTTTTTCGTATTTCTTTCTTAACTCCCTTATTTTTCATCGATCTTAATCCTCTATTAGGATAAAAGTGTACAAGGACAGTTGTCAAGCTCAATCGAGCCTAAAAGAAGTAAAGACAGCTTCATTGGAGAAACGGATCAACGAACGTGGCGCTGCAGTCGCAGGTTACGTGGATATTTTTTTGGTTTTTAGGAAACCCCTTGAAAGTCATGTATTCCACGCGTTTGATTGAACGAAATCTGTGAATATGTAATCGCAAATTCGATCACAAGGTATATCGCATTCTCAATCCGTTTCTCCAATCTCTTATGTTTCGAAATTTCATCTCCCGTAACGCCAATTAGGCGTGTGATAATTGATCATGGATATGAAATTCAATGTTTCACCATCAACGAACCTTCGATCGTGCCATGTTCACCAGAATTTTGTGGCAATTCGGCAAGATACATCTGTTGCTCGGCAATGAACGATAGCACGCTCTGCAATGCTTGTTCACGATCCGGCGGTGGTTTACCACCTCGCGATGACGTGCTGGCCAGGCTCTTGGTGCTCTCGAACTTAACGAGACGATAAAAGTCACGCGTAAAGTCCGTGCCTATCGAGGGTGAATCGGGATCGTCGCTGCAACCCGAGAGTGCAGCCGATGATCTTTTGCTGGAATTCTCAATAACACCTTCCTCGCTGCTCCACGAAGCACCGGGACTCGACGCATATGGCCATGGTCCGGTTGCGCGTGCGTCCATTAGCAATGCAACGAGTTCACCGCCAGCTCTATCGGCAAGATAACTCGCACCGTTCCAGAGACACTCGTTCGCGTCTTCCTCAAGTTCAATGGGATTGTGCTCTTTGATCGCCGGCAAGGCCGGTGTCGTAGCTATCCCGGGATTCGTCGTAATTCCCATTGTATCTTTCCAAGCGTTGTTCGTCGAGCCACCCTCGCTTCTAACATCCTCGCTCGACAGTGAAAAACTCCAATCCTCGAGCTCGGCTCTGTCGTATTCCAACTCGAGAAGATCACGATGCTGCTGGGCACTTCTGCTGTCGTCCAGCCTGTAACGTTAAAACGTGTGGATTCGTTTTACAAGGTTGTCACAGACTGAATCGAAGATTGTAGATTTTTTTTTTAGGATACAGGAAGCTTTCTGTAATTGAAAATCCAGCTTCCTATGGGGGATTCCAAGTTTCTTGGACAGGAAAGATCAAGACTGCTGACTGTAACTTTAGAATGGGGAGCGGGGGCAAGCATCGTGTCAACGAAGGATCAGTAAATAGGTCTATGATGGGGAAAGATGGATCTTATCTACGAAGAAGATTATAAATGCAGTCATACTCTTCGTCAATAAACTTGGACCTTATAACAGGCGGCTAACATCAAGCCAAACAGAAAGAAGAAAAAGTGATTGTCAATTGATATCGTACCTGAGCCACTGCTGAACGTACTCGGCGTCCCAGCCTTCCTCCTCGACGAGTAAGACCGATGAACCCGCCGCGGGACTGGCTATGTTGTACGGTGAAGCGGCAAGATTAGCGGCTGCCGTCGTCGTCAGCTTAAGACAAAGATGACTGTCCGAGAAGCTTCGCATAACGTGCTGATACGGAAGTAAGTCTTTGGTCGGTGGATAACTGTGTCTCGGATTAATTCCAACGGTAAGATTAAGCGGTAAAAAGAGAACATCTGGATCACCGGTGTCGAGAGCAACGAGACGAGCATCGGGTGATACGTCTGCCTCGGTCTCATCGGTTGCCTCCTTAAGATCCTCGAGTCCTCGCGACGAAGGCTCCTGTCTCGCACCCTCGCCCTGAACGTCCGAGGACATTGTCGAATAACCCTCGTCCCTGTTGCCACTTTCGGGACTCTCGCTTCCTTCTTCTTCTGACGGCTTCTGACCTGCGTAGGATGAAGAAAACAGTGAAAATTTAGTGAGAGAGTTTCAACTACAAGTTTCAATGATCAAGATCATCTTAATCCATGGGAACATGTACCACATAAATCATCGTACGTAAAAAACGATCATTTCTGATTGTCAATCGACCTTATTTGGGTGATTTTTTAAATTTTATTTAGGCGAATCTAGTTCCAAATTCAACCGCAATGTGCGCCACTGACTCACCTGCACATAGCCTCGCAGCCACCTCGAAATTTTAAACAATTTTTTCTCGGAGATGTCTGAACGAAATTTAATGAAATTTGGACGGCCGATGCAGAATAATTGCATGGATATCGAATCGCTATTTCTGATCAAATTGGCCGAATTTCGTTTTAGTAATTTGTGAAAATGGACTCGCCAACGAGACACAAGGGATTGGGATTCTTTTTAATGGTACAACTGTTTAATTTGAATCCTCTGGACTTCTTGTAGTAGCATGCATGTTCCGTTTTATCATCTTTTCAATTACCCAGTGGTCGATTTCTTCGGCATTTCGTCGTTGCCATAACGGGAATCTTGAGATTAAGCGAACGAGGCCTGGTGAGTGGTAACCAGGAAGGATCAAGTCCAAGCGCAGCTACAAGAGCACCAGGACCAGCCTCGATAATGCTCTGTATCAATTCCGTTGGACTTCCAGGATTTGCAGCTTGCGCCAGTAAACCCGAGAGCGCACGATTTTGTGCCTCGAGTTCTCTGATTCGTCTCTGAAGACCGCCGATCTCTTCTCTCAGTCCCTGAATCAAGTGCATCAAGCGAAACGTTGAGAACAATATGATAAATTTTTTCCTGATTTTGCATTAGCGAACGAAGCGAGTCGACGACAAAGTTGAGAGTATGAAAGGAAGAAGAAAAAAAAAATGAAAGAGAAATAATAAAATGAAGCGAAGGAAGATGATTTCTAATAGAGGTTATAACTAGCTTGGCGAGTGAACCTTTTGGGAGAGAAGGGCTCGGACCACCTGGTTCGCAACATCGTCCAGGCAACGCTCGTACTGTCGCCTCTGTGCGTCAGCGTCTCTCGCCAGTGCAACGTGTTCGGTTTCCAATGTCGCCAGACGGGCCACAAGGGCTGCGTGAACTTCACCGGCACACGCAGCCTCCAATCCACGCAGTTGTCCTCTCATTGACTCGTTCTCCAACTGTAGCTTGGAGATCTGCGACTCGTATTGTTGAACTCGAGACTGAAATTCAAATGACCAACGACATTAATCCTTAACTCCTTCCCGTTCAGCCTATTTCAATCACTTATGCTCAATGGACATCTTACTCAATGACCGGTCTGGGTGACTAGTTCGACAGCGACCAGCCGAGGGCTTCGAGGAAACGGTTAACCGATTTTTACGAAACTTTTTAGGTTTTATACTCATATACTTGACTTAATAACCTATGATTAATAAATTCTAGAATTTCAAATGTTGCAATTGAGTGAGTTTGCGTAACTACTAAGTGTTTTCCCTCAGAGCCTGACGAGCTGTGACGAAAAAAAAAAAAAAACTGACGACATAAAAGTCGGAAATTCTGCATTAAATTTTAAATCGAACTAGGAGGAAATCAAGCGTAAAAGCGCAGTGAGGACGAAACATTGCGCATTGCTTTTTTTTTTCTTCGTACCATTATTTTCCACTTTGGTACTTTCTTCACTCTCTGGGGTTAATCTTTTTTTTCCCCTCTTTTTTGCTACACTTTCCTCTGCTGAGAAGAGCCGAGTCAAGGGGAATGCTTAATAATACCCCTGTCCCCCTTCTCTCTCTCTCTCTCTCTCTCTCTCTCTCTCTCTCTCTTAAGCGTCATATTAGCACAAGAGCGCGGGGCTTAATGTGAAAATTAGGAATGGCGCTAGAGAGTAGAGCTGCTGGAGACAGGGGCGTTAATAGAGGGTGCGTGTGTCTGATTTATAACATCGGGGGGGGGTCACGATAGTGCCGAGAGAGGCCAGAGTGTTTCTAGAGAATATGTGAAGGGAGAATCAGCTTTTAAGCCCTTTTTCTTACTGCTGCAGCATCTGAGCCATATACACGTGTAATAACGGATATTTTCGAAAAATCCCTAAACTAAACCCAAAACTGCTGCGGTGTAAGTGGTAAAAAATTTCGGTGTCAGTAACAACATCGCGATGGAGTAAAATTTAGGTGAGGGTCTGACGGGTTAAGAATAAATCTGGCATTACCTTGCTACAATAAATATTACGACGAGGCCAGCATCTTAATTAACCACCATATTGATTGGCTAGTGACAAACTAGCGAGTTTTTGGTAACCAAGTTAACTAGCCACTTATTTTTGGAATTGAATAACTAACTGAGCTAGGTAAGTAGTTAGTACAGTACTAACTACTCACGATTGTTAACGAACTAACCACATAACTGGTTAGTGGCTAACTAACTAACCAGTCAGTACCCAACTAATTGGTACCAATTAACCAACCAAGAAACTACCAATCTTAAGTAATAGTAGAACTAAATAGTTAGCAACCGGCTGACCATCTAGTCAATACCAAACCAATTAATTAGGAACTAATTCCCGAACCAATCAGTATCGAAATAACTAGATAGTAGAGACTAATTAACTAACTAACTAAATAACTAAGAAACTACGAATCCCAAGTAATAATAGAACTAACTAGTTGATAACTGATTAAGTAGTCAGTACCGAACTAACCAGTTGGGAACTAATTAACTAAGTAGTTAGCACTGGTCTACCAACTAACTTGGAAACTATGAACCTCTAATAATAGTACAATTAGTTAGTAACTGACTAACTAGCCAGGATAACTGAACTAACTGAATAACCAACTAACTAACCAATTTGTTCGTTACTTGGTGACTAACTAATTAGTTAATTAGTTAGCTGGTAACTTACTAGTTCGTTAAGTAGTTGGCAACTAATTAGCTCGTTAGTTAGTTGGTAATTAACTAACTGAGAAGCTTCGAATTTATAGTAGCGGTTACAGTTTCGTGCTGCTATTTATCGAATAGAATGGTGAATTAAAAACAAAAATCTCGAGTGAGATAAACGGGAGCATGAAGGTTGGTGCGATAAATCTGTTATTTTTTTTTTTCCTTCCTTCGCTATAACTTTCGACAGATTCATCGATCTCCAACGAACGGAAATCAGATCGAGAAAGTGGAAAAAGATCTTGACGTATACGAGAGTTGCTTTTTTTACTGGAGCGCAAAATGTCACGGGTACGTAACGTTGAGAGAGTCGAATCGTTAGGTTGTTTTTTTTTCTTTTTTCTTTTTTTCGTCGTCTCCCATCGTTTGGCGAACGACGAGGATCGATAATAAGCGTGAATTCAACCCCATAGAGCAAATTCAACCCCGATATACTATATATTTACTGTGCGTGTTATATATATATATCTATAAATCCCTCACTAAATATACATGTATGAGGCATTCAGTTTGTAATTTCATGCAAATTTATTACAATTAAAAAACGTTATTTTATTTTTACAAAATTTTTTTAGACAATCGTTTTTGTGCTTACATCGATTTCGAAATTCCCAGACCCCCCCCCAATCAGAAACTAGTGGTAATCATGAGAAAAACAATTGGTTCCAAAAAATTTGTGCTTTTGGATGAAATTTTGAGAGAATTTTTTTTTTAGAATTTCACAGAATTAAATAAAAATTGTTCATTCCGGTTAGAATGCCCCATATAGCGCATATACATACTTATAGAACTGTGTAGATCTCGTATGAGAGTGAAGGGTAGCGAGAGGGTGCTGGGGGAAAGCAGCTCGTGCGGTCTGCAAACCTTTCCCCTTAAATACGACGCAGTCTTTTAGAAGCAAACCGTCCGTGAACGAGAGATAACGTTAACATTTTGTGCGAAGAACAGTTCTACAGAGTTTGGGGCCTAACGAGGACGATGAGTATCCTGTATTAAACATGTATATATATATATATCTATATATACATACATATATCTGTAGATGTTATTTTTTTGGGGTAACGTTAACGTTAATGTGAAGTAGACGTACGTGGGCTCATTGGAAAATTTCAACCATGCCTGATTAAACTAAGAAGATGATCAATTTTTGTGACTCCTCTTATTGCCCCATGATTTTCTAATTTATAATAATAATAATCAATTATTATTATTGGTACAAGTTGAATTATGTTTCGTTGTTGTAAATTTATCGAAACTCAAACTAAATTTCACCCTCCTTTCGGGCTAATGAACTTTATCCTCATTCGAGCCGAAATTTGAAAATCGCAAATATGCAAACTTTCTCCTACATTTATAAAGATTAATTACGAATGTTCTCGGGTGAGAGAAAGGCATGGAATCGATGAGGTTAGAAAAAAAAAAATAAAAAAAAATTGACACATAGAACTCCACGTTGGGCGACGACGAGAGGTAAATGCGAAAGGTTTTTTTCTCTTCTTTTTTATTGGACAAAGGGAAACCCCTTTTGTGCGTCTATCATCGCTCTCTGGCGAGCATTTCTATGGGAAACTCCAGACTCAATTGTCGGGATCGCCGATAATTTTATTTTTGCCTTTTAGTATCGTTTTTCGGATTATAATTTTTTTTTTTTAACTTCTGCAAAATTATACAATCCTCGACTTTTCTTTCATGGGTGAAAGAAAAGTCGAAAAGGACTATTTTTAATGACTGCGAATCATTTTTTAATCAACATATCGTTGATAACGATCAAACGTACTTTCGAAACAAATTGGAAAAATTATAAGGCCTGTCTTTTGTTTGCAACAACATAAAAAGAAACAAAAATGAAAAAAAAAACAGTGACGAGCCTTAAGATTTGACCTGAAATTCCCCATAGACACATAATCGTAACAGATATTGGTATAGGAAAAAGAAAAAAATGAGGAAGTAAAGAATGACCATAATGACGATAACCAAGAGACATATACACGAAGCAAGCATCGCGACGTGCTTCTTCGTGATATTCCTCTCGTTCAGGTTTATCGCCCGAAGGGACGATGAGAATGGGGGATGTACATATATATAACCGCGTGTGAAGTCGATAGGCGAATCAGCAATTTTTTTTTTCTTCTCGCGGATTCTCCCTTTTTTTTTTCTTTATGATCATTTCTCTCACCGGTTCGCTATATGCGATTTACATCGGTCTTATTCTGCTTTAGTACCTCATAAGAAAGTGTAAGAGCTGCTCGTTCCTGCTTCAGCTGATCCGCCCTTTGCTTGTGCTGCAGCAACCCTCGTGACGATTCTTCCATTCTGTTGGATCGACACAAAAAAAAAAATGACGATTAGTTCATTGTTCGCAAAGAAATAGCGAAATCTTGTACTTTCGAATTAACAAGAAAAAGGTTACTTTCTTAAATTCAATAATGGCACTTTTGTAGTTTTTGATCGATGTTATTAGGTTTCTCAAGATTTTTGAGTCTATTTTGAATTTAGTGTTACAAATTTTTCATTACTCAAACAGGTGGAATGTCCAAATTTCGAAATTGAGAATGGCAAAGACGAGAAGAATTAAAAATGGTCCCTTTTTGATACCCAGGATTTTTTCAAGATAGATAATTTGAAATTTAATGTCCAAATTTCGAAATTAAAAATTAGTAAAGACAATTATAAGCGGACCAAAAAAAAAAAAAAAAAAAAAACTAAAAGTAGCCGAATTTTGGTACCCACAGAGTCGTTCATATCGATAAGTTCGAATTTAATGGACAAAATTTTGAATTCCCCACTCCTGGAGAAAATTAAGTCAACGAAGCAAACAAAAACATGATTCTATTTCGAGGGCAATGATTTTCTAAGAATTCCTGAGGTCGTGTAGGATTTTAAATTAAATTTCAATTTATGAAAATTAAAAATGGCGAATTGAGGGGTAAAAAAAAAACACAACAAATCGTTCGATTTCAATGAAAATTGGTACTCTCGGGTTTTCGAGGTCGCTAATTCAGAATTCGTGCTCCAAATTTCGAAATTCTCGAAAAAAAATTTTGGCCCTTAAGCCAAATTGAGTTCGGATCGATAAGTCAATCGTTTTTGTTCTATTCTTTCCATCGTAAAAAAAAAAACGAACAAAAGAACAATGGAGTACAAATGAGGTTCAGTAGGTTCTCGGGGAGTCTAAGAATTCAAGTGGGCGACGACAAAAAGAGCGTTAGGGTACTCATGAAATCGATGCACGTCGCGTAGAGAAGGAAGAGACTTTTTGACATGGTTTACCGTACAGCAGCGAAAAAAAAAGGAAAAATCTTCAAAGAGTTCCCATTTAAATTCGATTTTTATTTTGATCGATACTAGAGGTATATTTTTTTTTTAAATCCACACACGATTAAAACCGCGATAATAAATTTTTGGTGTGTTGAAAAACGCGTTAACCGGATGTATTTTTGGCCGGATACGATCCTGCCGGTTGCACCGGCAGTGGACAATTACCGGCACCACAACCCCGATGGTTTTGCCACTATAGAGGGAAAGGGAGAGAGAGAGTGAGTGAGAGAGAGAGAGAGAGGGGGGGGTGGAAGGGTGCAGACGGTTTCTTTCTCCGAAAACCACCCCCGCGTAATGTCTATCGGGAACATATGGCAACGTAACCAGTTGAGCCCTCACAGAGTTTAGCTCGTGATTTACAGCACTGTATGGAGCGTTTCATCCCAATTCGATCGGGGAATCATGATAAAGTTTTACTCAATTTCGCAAAACTCTTGATAGCATTTTTGTTTGATCGCATATATCATTACTTAATATCGAAATGCTCCAAGAGACTCTCTCTCTCTCTCTCTCTCTCTCTCTCTCTCTAATCTCACACGATATGACTGGCGTCTGATTTTGACGCAGATACCTACCTAATATGCTAATTTTCTTAATAACAGAGATTTTGAGGAAAAGAAAAACGAGAGTCTGATTAATGAAGAATAATCGCTGATATACGTCCGCGACAATTATGACATTAACAAATGAGCCTCGCGCGAGCGAGACTCGTAAATCGAATTGCGCGGGTATGAGCGAGAGGGTAAAAAAAAGTAATTCGGGTTATTACGTTCCCTGCGACATTGACCAATAGCCACGATTTCATTGCAAAGCCCATCAAGACTTTTACGCCAAAATGTAAAATTCCACTTTCGTTCCATATTTTCTCCTTTTTTTTTTTTTAAATTTAAACATAACGCATATACCCGTGTATGCCGGATCAATTCTTTTGATGGATTCGCATGACGCACGAGAGCACCCTTTATTTAAGCACATACATACATGCACAGCCCTTTGAACCTCTTCGATTCCCTTTCATTATACTCGCTGTACGCAGACACGAAAATAAACGCCCCAATTATTTTAATCATATAGCCGGATGAGCAAGAAATCGAAATTTTGAGTCATCTTTTCTTGTTTCTTCAATTTTTCAATGTCGTTTTTTTTTTTTTTTTTCTTAAATTTGATCCAAAGGATGTCAGATTATCGACAAGTTGTTGAAGCTTCGAAAGTCGAGTGAAAAAAAAAATCCATCTTCGAGCGTTTACTAAAAAAAACTTTAATATATGAAATATTCATTTGGCCATGTGGTTGTTTTAGCTTGCACTTTAAGGGTTAAATGTTTTTAATTCCAATACGTCGTGGATAAACTTGATGAATGCCGTTTGTATCATCCAGATATGTTTATTTTTGTGGCTGCGAGGAAACTTTGAAAATTTCCAGGCACACGATCCAAATGGGGTTTTGTGCAAAAGTACGCGAAAATTTACAGTCCGACATGGAAATTTCATGTTTTTGATCCTACGTCGGGAGGTTTCAATTTTCAACGATATGTGTTGAGGTTGTAATCTATGGGAAATATACCGCTGATATAAGGAATCTGATGCTCATTTCATCCAAGTACCTTTAGATAACATCGAAAACCCAAAAAAAAAAACCAGAAAATTCCATGTTTTTTTTTCATGTTTTCCGAGTTTGTTACGAGGGAGATTTGAATTTTGAAATGTTGAGGTTTTATTAGATAGGAAATTTCCTGCTCTCTTCATCTAAATCTCCATAGAAAATATCAAAAACCCGAAAAAACTGGAAAACTGCATATTTTTATTTTTATGTTTTCGATTTTATTCCTGGAGATTTCGATTTCAACGAAACGTTAAGGTCTTATTTCGATGTGAAATCTTTCTCTGATCACGAATCCAACGTTCTTTCAATCATAATGTCATGTCGCGAAATTGCCAAACTCGAAACATTGAAAATTTTCATGTTTTCTTTTCTTTTTTTTTTTTTCAATTTTCACCTCTATTCATTACGTACAATGAAAAATACGCCCAGACGCTTTTGACAAACACACGTCACTCCGAATCGTCGGAGCGTGTACGAATATGCATAATACATATGTATGCACGCGCGTTTATAGTTTGATAGATGATACACCTCCATGTATAATATTAGTAAACATTCTATGTACGTGCAGCCCCGTATGAACCCCCCGGTTCGTTTATATTTGCGTACGGGAGGTAAATTTTCGGTTTAAGCACCGAGGCGGCCGAGAGGATCGAGGGATTTGCCCTTTGTACGCCCTTGTGTCCATTATGATATGGAAATTCTTGCGTTTGGGGTTCGCGAATTTGGTTGGAGAACCCTTCTGGACCGTAGTAATTACGAGAAAGAAAAAAAAAAAAACATTGACGGTTAATTTTTTTTTAATCGTCTTTTGCCTGGAAATTTTACTATATTTGCCAAATTGACAAAGGCCTTTTAAAAGGAAAAAGTCGAGACTGAAAACGTCGAAAAATTCTCTTTTGCGAATCTTTCAAGTGTTCATCAGAGAAGGGCTGGATATATATTTTTTTAATATATATATATATATATATATATGTAAATTTCGTGCATGCAAGAGACTCTTTATATTTTTCATGCTGGTTCAACCCCGAGTCGCGAAATTGAATTTTCCCTTGGCTCCCGCGAGCGCGTGCGGACCATTAACCACATGGCCTGCAGGAACAATGAGAGCCTTACGCGCGGGCCAAATGGACGCTTCGCGGAGACCGCGTCTAAAGAATTTGGCGAACGAGAATGAGAGGGTTATTATATAGAAAAAAAAGACAAAAGGGCCAACAATTCTGACAATTGAAAACTCAGAAAGACGTGATTTACGCCCTTTTGTCTTTGAGAAATCGGAGCACATATTATATTTATGTAGGTGGATGAGCTATATATGGATTAGTGGCTGGCCCCGGTACTCTCGGGAACTTTTTAACTCGACGACGTATTAACGCGACGCAGCTGTTGCGAGGGACACGTCTGCACAGCAGCCAGAGTACCGGTGCGCGATGCCAAGTACGAGCATTGGTCGAATTTTATATACCCTCATTTCGACATTTGCTCCAAAAAAAGGATTTGCGAAGAGGGAGAGAAAACGAATGGTATACAACGATTTAATATTTTCGTATAGAAACGACCTCTGATATTTTCAATTTTCTAATTACATTACTTTTAGGGCATTTCGTTCGATTCATCGTATCAGCCACTTTGAATTTCGATATTTTAACCTTGAATTCAAAATCAGCGAATTTACGTATCTCTTTTGGTATGAATTTTCAATGTAATCGGATTTTTCGGTGTTTTTTTTTTTATTAACCATGTTCAATCCGCCATTTTAAATTTTCGTATTTTGATACTCGATTCGAGAATCAGCGAATTCATAGACTCTCGGTTACCAATTTTCATTAATAAATCCGATAATTTTGTCTCTCATCTCATCTCTTCGTGAGGAAGATAAAATAATGAGGAAGCAATGTGCAAGCTTCTAATTTGCACGCTTTTTTTTATTTTTATTTATTTTACTCATGAGTAAATAAGCGGCCTAAACTCTGTCATTTTGAATTTTTCAATCCCCCCTCCCCCCTCATACATTTAATCCGCCATCTTGACTTCTTCATATATTCGCCGTTTATCATACAATATATATATATATATATTTTGCCAAAGAGAATCTTGGAATTTTTTACTCTAACCTCGGAGAACACTCCTCATTTATATCTAGGATTTTACATCCCCCTATATGCGCTTTATTCCGAGGAAGGAAGGCATAATCTTTTTTTTTATCTTTTTCGTCACGAGCAAGGGTTTAATATTCGTCAGGAGGTTTCGCGAAAACAAGACTTCCATTACACGCCGACATGCAATAATGTTTCAGAAAAAAAAAAATAAAATAAAAAGAAATGAAACTGATGGAAAGCGTTGACTGGACGTGTGGTAAGAGAAACGTTTGAAAAAAAGGGTTATGCGTGTGCGTATGTATATATATAGTCTCGTTCGTGCTGAGGGTGGAAAAACGTTTGGTCGTTTGTCGTCGTGAATTTTGTAGTGCGGGGTAGAGAAAGTCTCTCGCGCTCGAGCTCACGAAAGGTGTGCGCTCGTGGATTTTCATCATTCATTCAAGAGAGACTCTTCTCGTCACGTTTATCTCGTGCTGTTATACGACGTGTCGTGTATGGTATCCGGGCACGCGCGTGCTATGGCGAACGAGAGAGAGAACGAGACGGAAACTTTGTAAATCGTAATGCATCGTGTTTTGTGTGAACGTGGATGTAATACGTGTTCATCGCTTATACGGAAGCGTCCAGTGCGCTGATTCACCGTTGGTTGGCGCAAAAATGCCCCCTAGCACGGCAACGAAAACCTGTCCCATTCCTAACGAGATATTCGTAGTGCGCTGGAAATCTGCTAGGTGGCGTCGAGCGCAAAGTTTCTCGCAAGTGAAACATCTAGCCCAAAACTATAAGCTCGTAGGATATTCCTGCTACGCAAGGAATGATGGGAATCTGTTTTACCCAACTCTCTCAGACTTCTGAGTCTGAAAAGTAAGATATTTGGAAAAAAAAGGGACGCTGGTGAACTCGTTTGAAAGGGTTTTTAGGTTTTGCGATGATGCACCCTCCCATTTACCTCTAACTCCTCTTAAAACTCTCTACGTAGCTTTGCTCTCTCTCTCTCTCTCTCTCTCTCTCTCTCTCTCTCTCTCTCTCTCTCTCTCTCTCTCTCTCTCTCTCTCTCTCTCTATTTCTCTCGTTGCATCGATCCGACTAACCCCTCTTTTATAACGTTTACCAGACTCCGGGGGCCCTCTGTAGATGGGTTTGCTTCGCGTCCGATCTCCCTTTCAACCTCCACGCGCGATTCTCCGCTACACTCAACTCGCCGCGAATATCTCGTTCCCTTTCTTGTCCCTTTTACGCGTCGCGCACGCTCCGTCCAACAAAATCCAGCGTTGACACGCACATACACACTGCTCGTGCATACACAAGAACATGTAGCACCCACAAGGGCAAAAAAGGGAGCACCGACCCACCCTCGAGTGCCACTGGGAACTTGACAACACCCCGTCTGACAAACCCGAACAACGGATCTCTGCTCTCCAACCCGCGAAGCTCTTTTTCTCTTTCTCTCTCTCTGAAAGGCTTTATCGAAGCGTTTCGGTGCACCCTGTTCTTCCGCCTTTGCAACAGAGGCCTTTACTCTCTTCTTTGCCTGTTGGTTCCTCGCCCGAAAAGCCAGTTCTTAATGAGAAACGAGGGTTTCGCTTTTTGTTATTTTCTTCTTCGTTCAGCGAGATGATGGAAATGACATTTACAAGTTTGGGAGAACTTTTGTATTGATGAGAAGTTGACAGAGCCCCGGTAGTTATTGGGATTGAATCATCGGAGTTTTAAAAAGGCTTCCAGAAGCTTTTACTTCGTGGTGTTTAGGAGCTGGAAACATGGAAACCAGTGATCCATCTTCAACTTGATAGATGGCTTCTTACCCAACTACAATGAGTTCCGACCATCCAATATATATATGAGTTCCAATATATCCAATCAAGTGGATGGCTTCTCACTAAATTGAAGTGATTACACAGTCTTCAATTGGGTAAGGCTGCCCTTACCAAATCTGGGAGGTTTCTGGTCTACCCTATTTGAATTTCATACTGTCAGGCACTGTTTAATCACCCATGATGAGTCCCTAAAGCAAAAATGAGTTGGCTTTCAAGTCAGGTTTCTAGATACTTTTCACATTGATAGCAAGTTAACAGACCTGGTAGTTGTTGGGGTTGAAATCCTTGGGATTGAAAAATGGTTTCCGGAAGCTTTTATTTCGTGGTGTTTAAGGACGAGAAACATACAAACAGTGATCCATCTTCGACTTGGTAGATGACTTCTCTCTCACCTGATGAGTGTAAGGAGTTCTGACCGCTTCCAAAATGGGGCTTGTGCTTCCTTACTGAATTAAAAGTGTCCCATGGCCATTTGGTTCGATATTTCTGCATTTTCAGGCTCTATTCACTCCCCCATAATAGTTCCCCAAAAATAATACGTCCAGTTGGACTCGAAGTTCGCTGATGGGTTTCCAGAATTCGGACAATCCCGTGCAGAAATTTCGGTCGGGATCCAGGTGGATTCTGAGAAGGATCCCTATTTTCTGATAGGGATCCAGCTGGTCATCGGATCAGATCCCATGACTGAATGTAACGTTTGCACATTGGAATCCGACAGGGACCCCTGACTGGATTCCAATTATGGTATCCAGTCAAAACCCGATTAAAATGTGGTTTAATCTGGCATATATATAAAATCCCGAATAAATATTTATCTTCCGCAATTCAGGTTAAAGGCAATTGTTTATTATTATCTGAGCCATAGAAAAAATTTAAACAAAAAAAAAACGACGACACCGGGGTTTGAACCTACGACGTCTCACTAGCCTTCGTTTGCGTATTGGACCCGAAATGAATGACAAAAAAAATTATATTTTGTGAACATTAATGTTTTTGACATTTTTTATTGATTGTTGTTGTTCCGAGGATGATTCCGGTCGTTGAAAATTTATTTGCTAACCCGGAAAATGATTTAAGGACAACCTACCTACCTATCTGCCTACCTAATGAACTAACACTCTAACCACGACGCTGTCGAATGCTTGTACATTTACTTTATAAATATCTTCTATACACTATACATGAGGCTGAAGCTAGCAGCGGTAGCGAGAAGCCAAAATTCAGAAAAGAATACGCATGACGGGAAAAATCTGAAAAAATTAAGGAGTATTGTCTATCGATCCTGGAACACGATCGCGTTTCAACTTTTAAGTGGACTGACTCCTTCGTTGATTTGTTTGTTAATTAACAATGGCTGCTGATAATTAAAATCGCACACATGACGGGAAAAATCTGGAAAAATTCAAGAGTATTGTCTATCGATCCTGAAACACGATGGCGTTTCAACTTTTGAGTGGATGGACTCCCTTGTTTATTTGTTTGTTAATTAACAATTACTGCTGATAATTAAAATCGCACGCATGACAAGAAAAATCTGAAAAATATAAGGAGTATTGTCATTCCATCCTGAAATACGATGGCGTTTCAACTTTTGAGTGGACGAACTTCGTTGTTTATTTGTTTGTTAATTAACAATAACACACGACCACACGATTACACGACCACACGACCACACGACCACACGATTACACGACCACACGACCACACGACCACACGACCACACGATTACACGACCACACGACCACACGACCACAGGACCACACGATTACACGACCACACGATTACACGATTACACGACCACACGACCACACAACCACACGACCACACGACCACACGACCACACGACCACACGAGCACACGATTACACGACCACACGATTACACGACCACACGACCACACGATCACACGACCACACGACCACACGAACACACGAACACACGAACACACGACCACATGATCACACTACCACTACCACTACCACTACCACCACCACTACTCATTATTATTATTATTATTATTATTATTATTATTATTATTATTATTATTATTATTATTATTATTATTATTATTATTATTATTATTATTATTATGCCAATCGAATAATGTGTCAACAAGCTTTATTCCGAATATGACTGGGCATTTCGCAAATTAAAATTCTTCGATCATCCCATTAAATCATCGGAGGATACTCGTCTTGAGGAGCTCTCAACAAATCATGATTCAGAACAAACGTGAGATTGGGATTCAATCGGTACACCCTGAAAGAAAGTGGCGCCATAACTTACAAATTTTGCCACATCCACCAATCCGATTACGAGACGGATACCATATAGATTCCTATGGGGATACCGGTTTTGGGGAGTCCATGGACAATCCCGACCGGGATATGGTCGGACTTAGGGTATCCCTAAAAAATTTCTGCACGGGATACATTCAGTGCTCTATAACTCGTTCATCTCTTTCACTATTACGTTTCGCGTTCTTTGTTGGTTTCTTATGCCTGACCCAGTGTCTTATTCCCCCTTTCTCGACTTCTTTCTACTTCTTGGAGGTTTTCCTGCCCTCTGTGGACTAACTCAATTAACCCAGTGCTCTTTTTCTTCAGCTTTACGTCCAACTGTGTTGCATTAAGCCCCATCGTTATACCTCGAGTCTCTTTGCTAATTACATCACCAATTCCAACTTTTACATCTGTCTCAGGTCCCTTTTACAATCAGAATGCAAGAGACCCACGAGAATTAAAATTCTCGCTACTATCCTCTCTCTCTCTCTTTTATTCTGTACTCGTTCCCTCATCCACGGTTTAATTCCTCAGTCCCCGAGGCCTAGTAAAGATGCACAAAGCGTTGAAGGCTCGCGCCATCCAAGGGTCTTCGCACTCTCGACAATTACCATCGCTGGAGCTCTTTTAACCCTCTTTTACGGATTTCTTTCTATTTACTTTTTCTTTGACTCTGCAAACTCATCGAGTCCTGTTTGTTGGCTTCCGTTTGCATATCATCACCAACATACATTTATACTTCCGGGTGAATCTTTAAGATCGAAAAATCCGATTACTGACTATTTCCCATTGAAGTCCACCAATTGAGGGTTTCGATTTCTATTCTAATTTTGTAGTATACATTATTTTTTTAGTATCGATTTCCTATCTTTCCTAATTTTTTAAATTGAAAAATGCAGAACACGTAAATTAATTATAATTAAACAAACTTTTTTTCGTCAAATAAATTTCATTCAAGTCGTTATAAAGTGGCAAGTGAAAATCCAAGTTTAAGCTTCTTAAAAATATCAACCACGTACATTGGATTCTGTTGTCTGGATAAAAGAAAGGGGGGGAGGGGAAAAAAGATTAACCCCTAACTTGGAGCTTCGTCGATCTGGCTATAACAATACGAGAAAAGTTCTATCAGCTCGATCCTTATTCTTCCTCTTTCTTCGTTGTATTTTTCTTCTGTACCTCGAACGATGAGAAAAAGAAAAAATTGAACCAGAGAGAGTTGGAAGCGCGTCAGGAAAAACTTTCAATGGCAGTTGGACTTTGTAACGTTCTCTTTTTCTTTTACTCAGTGCGACGAAAGATTAAAGTATTTTTTTTTAATTTTAGTCAAAAGTGAAGGAAAGTAGATTTTTTTATATTAATTTATTTTAACTCAAATTAAAAAAAAAAAATACGATAGATCGATTTTGGAACGACTAGAAAATTGATTGGCTGGAATCGAATTTTTTTGCTCAAAATACATTTAACTTACAAATTTTTGAATTTCATTGCAACAAAAAATGTATTAATTTCTGTTTTGTAAATTCAAATTTTGAAATAAAATTTACGTTAATTAACGTTTTTTTAATTGTTTCACTATATATATTATGTGAGAAAAAAAAATTTTGAGATCAATTCACGTGACTGGCTGCTCCATGAAGTTTGTCCATGTATTACACATGTTTGTTGGCTCGTGGGATTAGATGGGAAATTCTCATATATAGAGAACGCAATACCGGAAGCCTTGGAAAGGTGAGCTGAGCTTCCGGAACATAGGATAATATTCGAGGGAGGGTTGTGAGAGTGAGATGAGGGAAAATAGTCATTGAACGATTTACAAATAGGTCCAAGGGCAGAGAGATCAACCAAAATCGAATATATATGGAACATTTCATGTCAGCCCAACCTCTTTTGACTTTCTATCCCCAAAATTTAAATTTTCCACTTTTTTTTTTTCTACATCATCTTCAGTGTCTGTAGAATTAATTCAGTTTTACAAATATGCTTTTCATCGAATCTTAAAAAAAAAAAAAAACAAATTATTATCCAACAGGGTTTGTCGAAAAAAAAAACTCTAAACAAATTCTCAGCGAATTTTAGAATTGTGCAAGCAACGTCAATTTTTTTTTTTGCATACCCTTAGCTAACCACGATTCCCCGAAACAAATTTTGGACCAACTAATAATAAGGCGGATTGTCCCAAATTCAAAAATCAATATAATGAAGTACCCAAAAATTCTCTGGGGTGCTTAAAAATTTTTTTAGCTCTGGCCCAAAATGTTTGGGCTCTCCTTTCGATTTTTATTTTCCTTTTTTTTTTCAATTCGTCTCTCTCTAAAAAAAAAAAAATTTTTTTTAAATACTAAAACGATTTCGAAAAGGGCGTCACAATTTGTGATGGAATTTCTCAAGCGCTTATGCGGGTACCTACAGGGTAAAACGAGAGATTGTATACCGTTCGATCGGTTCACGGTTGAATCCAAAATGTGTTATTGGCTCGGGGCCAATATCGATGATTTACCGAGTCAACCTATCCCCTTCCAAGCCCTCTTTGCACCCCCACACACACACGCAGAGAGTCCTGGGTTATTGCGCTCGGTCTACCCTCTCCCCCGCCGTCCTCTTTCAACGTTATTTATACGTATCACGGACGCCAACGATATTCCATTTTTTTTTAAAATTATTTATCGTACTTATTGACACGTATACGAGCACAAAAACCACGTATTTTATTTTTTATTTTTTGTCTTCATTCCCTTTATCGATACGGTACGAGTCATATGTTCAGTAGCCTCGATAAGAAATGCATCTGTATCCTCGAAATAAACTATTGTGTCATGAATCCTGTCGAAGGATTTTTTATACGAGAAATGGGGGGAAAAAAATGTCTTTTCACTCTAACGAAGCTTAATGAAAAAAAAAAAATGTAATTTTTTCGAGCTTTATCAAAGATCTGGAAAAATTAATTGTTATACGTATTGTCAATTGTTTATTACTTCGTATTTGACGTTATCAAATTACAGAAATCGGATAAATTGATGAAAAAAACAAATTACGTATTATGATAATTCAAATTTTATTCTGTCTTTTGAAAAATTGTGCAAACAATTAGAGAGAAAAGAAAAAAAAAAATGCTCACCTGGCCAGTTCTCGTTGTAAATGATGAACTCTTGCACGTGCTCTTTCTGCCTCGGCTGTGGCCTCTCGTACGCGACCCTCGGCCTCCATCCGTAATCGTCTCTCACGTTCCACATCTCGTTGCGTAGCCTCCCTCTGACGTTTCATGAAAGACAAACAACAAAAAAAAAAAAATCGAAATGACGGAAAGTTAATATGTAGAAATTTCGGCTGAAATAAGGTTAACAAAACAGGTAGAAATAGTAGGTTGAAAGGAGAGTGAAATTGAAAGGAGTATGTGAAATTAGGTTGAAAGGAGGCTGAAAGGAGAAGACTGACTTAAAGTCAATGCTCCCTCGGTTGTTGTTTTTTTTCCTTCTTTTCAAATTACTCCCTATACATTATATACATAGAAGAATCTTCGTCACCCATTTCTCGGATAGATTTTCCATTCTCTATTTTATCGTGTCAGTACACACCTTGCTGTTACTACTGCCAGCATTATTAGTCGTACCGAAACTCTCACATACACGGGCAAGTCATTTTTCTGTCCCCGGGATTAGAGAACACACGCACATATATAGACTTATTCATACATGGTGCATGGGCATATATGCGTGCACAAAAGCTTTCGACATTTACCCCATGGCTTTTCAGAGCAGAAAACACACAAGTGAGCTTTCCCTCGCGCCCGAGTTTCCGAGTTTATTGAACGCACTGTATTCCACACACACACGGGGCATTTCACGCCAAATCCATGAAAATTCGATCCTAGGATCTTTCGATCTAGTCGCTGATTTTTTTATATTCCATAAGAGCAGGTGCAGCGAAGACTCTGTGTATTTTTTTTTATCAGACTTTTATCGCGTATTTTTACGTTTTAATAAGAACGGCGTATCGGGACATGATTTTGTAAAAACTAAATTTTCTCATTTGGAGCAGAGATACCACCTGTTTTGAGTAGACAATTTTTTTTTTTTACCATTGTTTGTTTTTACAAAGTATATACAATTCGAGACGAGAAACTTTGTTAAGTTCAATTTTTAGCACTGTTATCGTCAATGAAAAGTTACAGGAGATTTGAAAATATGTCAAATATCAAAATGCCTGAATATCAGGAAGATAATTACAGCTCGAAAAATTTTTTAGACAAGTCCTGCAATTATTTTCCGACAGATTGATTGATTTTGCATAGAATGCCCCATATATACAACAACATGAAGCAACGCATTCTCCTATTCCGGTGCTCGAACGATTTCGAAATTCAACGACTATGCCTCCCTCGTAACAATGCTACCATATATCCCGGAATTGAGAGTTTTGCGAGCCTAAGGGACGAGCCGATAATAATAATAATAATAATAATAATAATAATAAAAAGGAATCGAAGCTTTCATGGAGGCTCTTTATTCTATCGATATGACACACAAATTCTTTCTACGAGATCTATTTTACGACCCTATGAAGCTTCATGGAATGACGAAAATACATAATATTTATGAACATAAAATAACAAATCTGTTTTGAGCTCTCAGCTGTTGGAGCTCTCCCCTTGGCTGAAATCCAATTTATATAGTGGAATTTTTGGCTAAATGAAAACAAAAAAATGATCAAAAGAAGAGTCCTGAAGGACGTGTGAAAAAAAATGCAAAGGGGTAAAAAAAAGCTGCTGATTTCGCGAAACAAAAAGCTCTCATCGATCTCTCGATCTCGAGTCCCTCTTGTGGGAGGTTGCGAAATGGAATTATTCATAAATTCAAATCCAAGTGTTGCACGCTTCATTGGCTCTATGCACATGTACACATGCTTGCGTGCGTGTGTTTGTGTCAGTGTGTAAAGGGGATTCTCACCCTTCTTTGTGTGTCCTGTTTGTCATATCATGGAGGAAAGATGAATGAACGGGTGTTCCGTAACGAAGAATTCACAGACTTTTTTTTTTATAATTTTTTCTCGGTGTAACCCAGCGTCAAACAATTATTTTTATGCCGATTGAAAAAATAGTTGAAGCTCCTGGAGAGAAGAAAACGATTCAGCGTATTTTTTTTTTCCAGGTAAAAAAAAAATCTTATAACGACTCTCATTGCCCGTGTCTCAGGGTCAATGATAGCCTCGTTTAAAGCAATTATCGTTTGAAGCAATTATTGTGACATCGATAGATCGATAACGTTGTTAGAAAATATTTTTCTCTCAGAAACCAGCATTCACGGTATTGTTTACAAAAATAATCGAGAAATAAAGTTCGACAATGCATTTCATGGCAACATAACCTAAAATTACAGGCGCCATTTTGTGCTCAACGAGACGCCATTTTGTTTTCGTTATTCTTGATTGCTTAATTGGTTATTACTTCGAATTGTGCCAAGGTCCAAGTAAATATAAGGTCGATAATCCGTTATAGAGTGGCATAGCTTAAAATTACAGACGCTATTTCGTCTGCATCAAAAAACCATTTTGTTTTCGTGACTTTGCAATGACACCTAACCTGTAAAACTTTGTGAAAAAGATGTCTGATATTTTTCCGTTTTATTCCCGGACCGCCACGCTGTATATTTTTTCGCTGAAAGTTCACGACACATTCAACCCCCTTCTGCGCGTTAATTCAATAATCGCTCACAGTTCCAACATGCCGGAGGCAGTATTTCATACGATTTAACTCGACCAGCTAATAAATAGTGCGAAAAGGACTGAAGGGGAAGAAAAAAGTCACGATAGAGTCTGCCTAGAAATTGTCCATGCTGAAAAAGTGTTGTCAAGTGGAATTAAAAAAACAAAAAAAAAAATCGTAAAAATGGATCCTTCGAGAGCTTTTGAATATAAAATTTATATCAGTGTTTGGATAAAAAAAAAATTGCATCCTCCCATAGAAGAAGATAAAGTTCATTTTTATGCAAAAATATATTTCTGTGTTTAAATTCTTAGAGCAGGTCGGCCAAGCGAATTTTGCATTTTCATTTTGGTTGTCAATTATTTCGAAAAGTCTGGGCTGTATGAAAAAATCATAATTAGAAAATTTTTTCAGCATGACGCAATTTACGTTGCGTCATGCTGAATTTTTTCAAATTTTTTTCAAAATTTTTTCGAATTTTTTCAAAATTTTTGAAGCACCCCGAAGGGATCGTCAAGATATTTAAATTTCAAACTTTAGTATTTCCCGTTTGACTGTTAATTATTTCCAAAATTCTGCATCTTAGGGAAAAATTATAAATAAAAAAATTGTTTGGTAGAACAGAAGCTGCATTGCTGATTTTTTTTTTTTGTAATTTTTCGACCACGCTTAAGGGGTCGCCATAGGATGTTTATTTAATGCAATTTCAGAATTTCCTCGGTCCCTCAAGCCTTCTCTTTGTGTAAGGTGAGAAAAGTTTCTCGAGGGCAATTTTGGAGCTTTGCGAACGTCTTTTCAGCATCTTAGCAGAAGCCATTTTCCAAAGATAGGATTTTATAGGGTAGATAGCCAAGTTTTCAAAGTGCAGATGCTTGTGTGCTCGGTGTGACCATATATATAAATATACAGAGGGTTGCCGGATAAGGGCAATGGGAGGGGAGAAAAAGAAAGAGCGAGAGGAGTGAAATTATCGATACGCGAGAGAAAAAGTGAGAGGAAAGGTATAGAAACGAGAGTTCTCGCAATCTGGTAAAGGCTAGCTCGACACTTACTTTCCTGGTTGTAAAAATACACACCCACACACACACACACACACACAAAGAACACTTCGAAGGGTTTAAAAAATGGCCTTCAGGGATTTATGGGAGGCCTTAAATCTCCCTCCCTTTGTCTTTTCTTTTTTTCTCTCTCTTTTTCATCCTTAACTCTATTTCTCTTTCCCGAGGCGTCCATCACGTAACTACCATTATTTTCTTTGCGATTGCGGTTCACACCAACTGCGACAGAGATGAATGCGATAAACGCAGAGATTTCACTTCATTTATTATTATTATTAATTAAAAAAACAAAAATATGTTTTCCATCTGAATTGCATTATTCATTCGAATTGCATTGAATCGACTGGTTGGGAAGATTTAAGGGGTAAAAAAAAATTAATTTTTTTTAGTTACTAATGTGTTTCATGCGTATAGGGATTTTTATTTGTAGGCAATTATTTTAGTAGGGATTTAAGAGTTCGATACATTGAATGTATGATACTCGGAGGGGGGGGGGGGGGGGGGGATAAAAATTTTCTGCATATAGAGAATTTTTAATATTTCATATGAAATTCCCAAGTGTCTGCGATTAAATTTTTTATAAGCTCTAACCATCAATAATTCATCGGGAAAAAATCACCACATAGGGATTTTTAACTCAAAATTTAGGGAGTAATAATTTTTTACAGAAAATTTTCTGTAGAAAATATCGCTATCAAGTTCATCAACCCTATTTTCACTAATCTCAGATCAATAATTTGAAAAAAATTACTATAAAAAAATTTCGTACATAAGGAATTGTTTTTTTTTTCTCCTCAAAAAATATCGACAATTTACTCATTATCTTTCATTCCATTTCCGCTATCCTTGAAGCAATAATACAGAGAAAGAAAAATCATTGTACTACATCCCTTTATGGAGATTTACGATCGTAAAATACAATTCTAGTGCCTCAGAACGGTTGAATTTCTCAAAAACATCCTGGGAAGTACAAGTATATATATATATATATATTGTGGATTGAATAGACGTGACTAGGCTATCAATCGCCCACGACGAATTTCCACTTGGAGAGCTAGTCCTCAGTCACAAGAGTTTTGTCCAGAGAGGGTCAGGGACCCCGAGAGTTCATCGTAGCGCCCAAAAGACCACATAGAGCAGATGACACTATATATGCATAGGGAGAGGCACATGCTTCAATGAGAAAATGGCTATACGTGAAAGCATCTTCTCTATTGGTATTCACGTTCTTCCCTGTGCGAATTGGATTAACAATCCATTCGTTTTTTTTTTTTTTTTTTCAACGACAATTTATGATTTGTCAATAATACCCCCAAAATCAATAAAACACTTTCTAATTCAATTTATCATTCCACCAACGACAATTTATGATTTGTCAACAATTTTTTTACCTCCAAAAAAAAAAAAAACAATAAAACACTTGCCAATTCAATTTATCATTATTTTCTTCAAAAATTATAATATATAATTTTTTAATTTTCCAAAATTCTTATCACAGCAATGATTACCTATTTTTTTTTTTTGGTTTTTTGTTTTTGTCACGGGGTATAATCGTTGGACACACGGCCATATCGTGTTACACCTAAATGACTCATATAAAAACATTATAACGATATATACCGGGGGGTTGAAGAAGAGAGTGCACGAGGACGTGTACATGTAAATATATCGATGTGTATGTATGTACGATGAACTCCAGGGGTTTACAGGGTTGTCGAGCTATTGCGCGTTACGGTAGCCATTAAAATACATATATCTACGATATACAGGGGTGCATGGACGCATGGTAACATGCGTGTGGTCCGATAGACCATATGCAATCGTTGTGTACAAAGATAGAGAGAGAGAGAGAGAGAGAGAGAGAGAGAGAGAGAGAGAGAGAGAGAGAGAGAGAGAGAGAGAGTGTGGGGTGAAGTTTGGAGTGTGCATGCATTATGATCCGTAGTTGTGTAGGTGGTGATGGTGATGGTTTATTGTCGCAGCTGCGAAGCCACCGAAAAGCCTACCCTTGTAACGTAGTAACGACGAATATATCGACGGTGAGGCCGAATTTTCGACCGGTGCTCGAAAACACTATAAGGGTTGTTACGTATTATATAAAACTCGAAACGGAATTATTTGCCTGGAGACTGAACGCTGTTCGCGATATAATATATATATATATATTGCGCGCGGAAAAAAGCACTATTAGCGAAATTCGTTGCTGTACAGTGACGGTAAAGTTACTGTACAGTAACATTACAGTAAAGATATAGTTACATTGCTGTAACAGTATAATAATAGTACAGTGAAAGTCCAGGGTCAGTATACAGTAATGATATAGAAATGATTTAATAACGATACAGTAACAATATAGTACAGTAAATCAACGGTACAGTATCAACATTTACCATGTTTACGTGCACTGTTTTACATGTCATTAGCTACTAATTTTCGTAACTTAAGTATATGATATTTGAAGAAACGTAAACGGGTAGAAATCAAGTTTTAGCTGACAGATATATTTGAGTTGAAAAAATTAAGTTGTCAGATTTAAGCCAAATCTCGTAGCACGTAAACGGCCCATAACAGAATTCCACTGAACGAAACAGCGTTATATCGATTGCTCGAAAATCCAGTGAAGCATCGATTGGTCGAAAATCAAAGCGAATAATCGAATTCGGAGGTTATGTCAAAATGCTTCGTTCTATTTTTCCGAAATTCCTCATCGTTTAGAAGAAGTATTCGTGCAATCGTCATATTTTCATTCACAACTATAGAGCAGCTACTGCAGCTATGAGTTTATCCCGATTCATTTTCACACACTTTTAATAATTTTTACAGACAGCCTTTTTTCCACTCTTACTTTAGGACTCCATGCCTAAAAGTTTTCGCTGTTTTCTTGCATGATGCTCGAGATCGCACGTAAAACGGCAACGTATTTTCTTTAATGGAAATCAAGTGGCACGTAAACGCCTATGACCGTACTGAACAAGTTAGTAAATTTTGTGCACGTAAACGTAGTAATTGTGATGGTAAGCATAATGGTACAATAACGGTACAGTAGCGGTATAGTAATAGTACAGTGACAGTCCAGCAATATTACACAACAGTACGGTAATAATATTGCGATAAAAATAATAGTATAATAATGGTAAAAATTGTAATAAAAACAAAAAAAAAAATTGCTAATAATAACGGTACACAGTAACTGTATAGTAGTAGTACAGTGACAGTCGGGGTGTCGGGGAACAGTAAAGCAATAGTACAGTAACGGTACCGGTAACGAAACAGTAACAGGGCATTAACGGTACAGTAATTGTACAGTTTTGCATGCGGTGCAGTAACAGTCAGAGTTGTAAGTAATGCATTGTCTAAGTAATGCATTACTGAAATCTATTATACATTTTTTTTGATAATGAGCAATGAAATTCAGTCCATTATACCCATTCCTTTAGTAATGGGTAATGGAATTTAATCCATTGTCAATTATTTTGGTGATGGGTAATTAAATTTTATTCATTAATGCCCATTCTTTTGGTAATATGCAATGGAACCTCGATTCATTATTTTTTTTTTTAAATGATTTACCCTGGCTTGTAATGAGCATAGAACTGAATGCTATCAATCAATGGACAGAATCCATGTTGTTATAGTTCGATATAATGAAAAGAAAAATGGCTGTTCGAAATTTCAATATTTTCATTTTTTTTTTATATAGCGAAAAAGTGAATTTTTTTTTATTTCACTTTTTCCTCGCTGAGTAAAAATTACACGGTAATTTTGTCCAAAGCTCAATATTTGATGTCAAACCTCACAAAAGACGAGACTTTGCACACTTTTTTTAATCGCCCTGTTTCATTCGCTACCCCAGGAGAGTTGGGACTCTGTTCACTGTTCATTCTCTTCGCAACCGTTTTATCATTAAAACGCTGCTTGATTCATCGAGTTACAATTTTTTTTTCAATTTTTTACAAAATTTCAAAGTTGGACCTCCGATTTTTGCTATTTTCTCATGCACACCCCTTTGGCCTCAAATTCGCTGATTATCAAGAGGTGCTCCTCTGGGCACAAAAAATTGAGATCTCGGGATGAATCAAACGGCGTTCTCTAATTCTACTTCTGGGTTTTTAAAACTACCCCCGATGAGCACAAATTCGTCAATCCGGAGTAAAGTTATGGAGATTTGAAATTTCGGGATTTTCAGGTTTTCGATAAAGTGGGCAAAAAAATGAATTTTTTTTCCCCCTCTTTCATCGTATTTTAAAGCGCTAGGCGCTCGAAACTTTCCGCTGATTACGAATCGCATCGAATTTTTTCTGGAAGCCTAAAATTTCGATATGAAAATACAAAAAAAAAAAAACAAAAAAAATTACATTTTTTTTGGACGGGAGGCGAAGAGCACCAGGAAAAAGAGGATGAAAAGAGTTCGAGTGCTGGGTTTGACAATTACCAAAGCGAATTTCATTAATACATCGGATACCATATCGATTTTTAATTGAAAGCTCTTCGTTGAAATCGAGAATCGAGTTGGCAAAATGAAATAATTGGGCTATGCAGGTAAACCGGGGTATAACGTTACAATGAAATTTAATTGAACGTGTATTTTTCATAAATTTATTACATTGAATTCCCGCTGAGAGAGATAATTCTGAATAATAATACATCGAGGTATGAGTAGACAAGTTATGAAGACATATTTCATGTAAAATCGTCCGTGCATAAAAGTACGTACTGTCTGTTCTTGCATACAATCGTGTGAATATGTGAGCAAGTGCCAAGGATCAATATCTCTTTTGCCAGTGTCCCATCAACAGTTGTAATGGTACGGAGGGCTAGAAGAAAGTACATTCGAGCCAGCGAAAGAAACTGCATAGACACTGAGTCTTGCCTCTCTATGTATCTCTACCATATAAACATATATTTTTATACTATATACCCACACGAATAGATATAGAGGATAGGTATACATTTATTGCGCTGTGATATTACATGAAAACGTGCCGGCAGGGTGAATATGCATGCTTCATTCATCAGCGTGCGTATGTCTTTTTCTCTCTTTCTCTCTGTTCATCTGACTCCA
The DNA here is from genome assembly GCA_963564615.1 of Rhorus exstirpatorius. Lineage (NCBI taxonomy): Eukaryota > Metazoa > Arthropoda > Insecta > Hymenoptera > Ichneumonidae > Rhorus > Rhorus exstirpatorius. The sequence continues at coordinate 22,038,628 of OY751319.1, read as the reverse complement.
AGTCACTTCTATACTTTGTGTATATAGATTATAGATATGTATTCGGGTTTTTTATGTTCATTTTTCGATCTCCGGCGCCCTCTCCAAGTATAAATTTGGACTTGAAAAAAATCTCGCAAAATAGGGACGCTGGCGTTCAAGATTACCTCTCTCACCTCGACCGCTATTTCTCGATTTTTTTCCATGACATCGATGGATATCCATATTTCTCACTGAAAAATATTCATCCTCTGGGTTATCGATCGATTATTTTTGCACTACTGACTTCGAATGACAATTTCTCTGAGCCTAACGCACAATTTTGTTATCCGTGAGATACGGTGCTTCTACGAGGTTTCAAATGTCCATTGGCTTTGTATAAGTAGAGAAGCTAGTATGGCAAAGTAACAAAGCCAAAGTTGCGTGCCTGATTGATGAAAACATAATGTCGTTAACCTTTTCGGACTATGTTATCCCAAAAGCGTATTATCAACCGTTATTTATCGCTTATTTCGTGAAAAATAGATGCATATCTCCGATTGCAAGCGGAAAAAATGCATCAACTGTATTAACGATCTGTCACTGTTGGATCAAAGACACTCAAATGCATCATACATTGATAATTTTTTCCTATAAACTTCATCTCCTGACAATTTACACAGTTTAACGTCTTCTGGCATTGGAAATCTACACATTTCGTTTTCGTTAAAACAAAATTCGTTTCTCGCGCGGTTCTCGATTAATCAACGTCAATCGTGATTCTCGATTAATCTTTTTTTTTTTCCTTCTTCTTCTTATTCTTTAACTTTCGTCCGTGCATCGAGCACTCACCCGGCTTTGTTTAGTGAGGTTGGCGCCCATGAGTCGATGAGTAGTTTTTGATGCGCGGACGGTCAGGGGGTTCGTTCCCTCGTCGCCGGTACATCCCCGTCCTGATCCCGCAGAGGGAGAGACCCCTCTGGCTGCTCCCCAACTATGGTGCACCCGTGCGGCCACCCTGCTCTTTTTCTATCTTTCCTCAACGTACTTTTGTATTTATATATTTATATACATACATATATGTATATCACAACACAGACTTTTAAAAATCCTTCGTGCAGTTACGTTAAATTTACAAGAAAAATTGTCACTCTCTATACACCCTTTGAATATTTATGTACACTTTTATTGATTATTATTATTATTGTATTTTTTTTTTAATACACGTGTGTATATTTTTGCGCATACGTACATTTATCCCTATTTTTCGTTCAAAAATCCCCCGAAATACGAATTTTTTTCAAATCTCGCCGTAAAAATATTATTTCTGTTTTTTTCACTTATTTATTTATTTTTTTTTTTTTTTAATTATAATTTCATATTATTCTTTGAAAATTAGAAAAATAATTCGTGATATCGATTGCTATATTTATATAAAAAAATTATTCAGTTTTGTTTTTAAAATTTTTCTCGAAATCGTTTTGTACTCGAACTCCTCGAGACCCTTATTTCCGAGCAATTTTTTTCATTTTTTTACAACATCTCAACGTTGCGTGAAGACACGTGCGTAAAAAAAAAAAAAAAAGAAAAAAAAAATGGAAAAAATTATATACGCACGAAATTTATAAAAATATATGTATCCGGCTATACCGGAAATGGTGAAACGTGTGCGACACGCGATTTCCCGAGTCACTATATAGCTATCGGTTAGACCCGCACGTTCTATCGGCAGTGCTCGCTACAATTTCTATTTTTAGATTAAAAAAATCAATCGGTACACGAGACACGGTTAACAATTATTTTAGCTTCACTTTCATTTCCACCTTCGTATGTTTTTTCAAATCACATTTTACATTTTTTATCATTTTTTTTTTACCAAATAACAACAGTAATAACAATAATTATTATTACTATTATTGTTATTATTATTATTATTTTTCAATTACGATTGTGTTTGATTTTTTTAAAAATGAATTTCACTCTTCGCCATACACGTGGGGGCCTTTTATGAGATCGCGAAAGCGCGGGTTGATGCTTGGCGCGTCGAGGACGCCGGCGTACTGAAAACGATCTGGCGTTTTGGCCTCTGCGTAGAAAGTTAAAGGGCTCTTCGCCGTATCCCCCCTCGCGAAAGCTCTTGTTGTTTCATCTCGCTCGCTCTTCGAGCGAGTCTGACCCCTCCTTGCCTCGCATTTAAGGGGGTTGCTTCGGCGCTTGCGCGTCATGTCTCTCGTCCGCATGGGTCTCAAGACAGTCAACCCCTCTGTCATTTTTTTTTGTTTGTCGTTTTGCACTCCATATACATGTACTATATTCCATCCCCATGATCTTGCCGAAGTCGCGGACGCTCATTGCTGGATCATTCCACACGTGTTTTGGGGGAAGTCCGGAGTCACTTTACGGGAGAATTCATATTTTTGTGAGATAAACAAACTTTTTGAGATGAAAAAGGGCTGGAGCCAAGCCTCGTACTGTGGTTGTTCCGGGGGATGATATTATTTTAGGATAAACGACTGTTGCCTTTGTTATCCTTGGCTCAGGAATAATTTTACCAGGTTTTTTCTTCCTCATGGAGGAAACTTTTTGATGTTGAAAAAATGAAATTTCGAGATTTTTAATGCTAGTTCGTTCCCAAAATGACGAGAAGTCATTTTTGGATAGAATGTCCTGGTGCGTGTGTGTATACGTGCGTGCGTTTGCGAAATTCAAACTTTTGAATCTCGATATCTATATACTGAAGCAGTCGTATAGGCAAACTTTGCACACAATACATAAACGGTGTTCCATTTTAGATGATTCAGAATTTTTCCGAAAAATTTTCATTTATCGGCTCGAAAATTTTTACACAAATGGCTCAGGGGACAAGGACGTTTGTAGTATCTAATTTGGCAATAATCGCTCGAGAGATTCGGATATCAAAAATTTTCGAATTTTCAAAAAAAAAAATTCCAATAGCTCTGACACTTTAGCAAATATTTGGCTATCGAGCCAAAAATTTGTATACATCGATGGGTTGTAGGCCAATAGTTCGTGGTATTGAATTTTATGAGAATCGCTTGAGGGATTCAAATTTCGAAAAAATTTGAAAAAAAATATTTTTTTTTTTAATCGCCCTAATTTGGGCAAATTTTAAAATATCGGGCTTATATCTTCGATGTATGGAGAATACTGTCATAGAATTATTGACAATTATTTTTGCATAAATCTTTAGAAAAAATTTCGGTTTTTATTAAATTTTTCCAAATGTTATGGAAAATTTACATATTTCTCCCTCATTATTTTATCTCGCTCACGAAGCTTCTTCTATGATAAAGTTAAAATTGATAAACCCACTTGGTCACAGAGGGAGCTTCGTGATGGAGATAAATTAATAATGAGAAGGCAATGTGCAATTTCTTCAATGTAATTGGAAGAATTTTGATGATTCCATGAGTCAGTTACCTTATTTTGACTTTATTTTGAAGTTCATATGCATGTGTATTGAGGATTATAGCAGCGAAAAGTCATGGCTTAGACGATTTGTGGCAAAATAACCTCAAATCTTGGCCGTCATTTTGTTTGAATCCAGAAGCCATTTTGTTCTCATTACTCGGCGGTGATAACGCTGCAGCACGATAATCAAAATTGCGAGCTTACGATGAAATTGAATAGAAAATTTGTAAAATCAAATAAATTGAGTTTTATAGAATTATGTAAGCAAAGCAAAATTAATGAAAACTCACTCTCGCAAAGTGAAATTTTAGTTAACAGTTTTGAGGTTTGTTCGACCTTCTCCCTTATTCCCCAAAACCTTATACGCTTCTTTCTTATACTTCGCTTAATGGGAAATATAGGTAAAGCTTTCCGGAGCAGAAATCGCAGTTTGGAGCTTTACCGAGAGCACGTTAAGGGCGTATACAATCCGCTTAGGGAAATTTGTCGACCGCGTTGCTTTTCTCTCTCTCTCTCTCTCTCTCTCTCCAACTCACTTCTCCAGCATAAGTGCGGAAATTCCAAAATAGCCGAGCAAATGCAAGCATCCGGGAAACTCGTGAACGTACATGGTCTGTTTCACGTGAAGTAAAATCATTTTTTAAAACGTCTGAAATTAGCAGCTAATTGCCGAATTTGAATTACCCACGTGTGCAAAAAAATTCTTTCTTTTTATTCGTTAAGAATTTAAAAAAAAGCAGTTTTCTTTTATTTAAGAACTATAAACAAAATATTTACCCTCCTTTAAACCCAAATTTTAGCCTATAAGCCCTCTCTTTAGCCTAATTCTTAATCTTTCCTTTCGACCTTCTATATGACCTTACAATTTCACCCTCCACTGAACCTTCAGCTTCATCCCCTTTTCATTCGCTCTCTTTTATCCAAAAGTATGCACTCTTCTTTCAATTTAAATTTTCACCCTGCTTTGAACCTGGATTTAACCCTTCTGCAAATTCCTCGTAGCGAAACTATTTTCCGACGTTTCTTATTTTTCTTGAGTTTTTCTTTTTTCAAACATATATGGGCGATGTAAAAAAAAAAGCGGTCGTTACCGCGTTCAAAAATAAGGTACCACTTTACGTGGAATACCCCATACCCAAATAAAGGCAAATTCTCGTATACGTATATATGAGAATTTCCCTTTCCTCCTCGACCCTTTCTCACCGTTAACGCGACCCTAATCAGTTTCGCAAAACCCGTAAAGCGGATTATGTACAGTATAGCTCTCAGGGTTCAGACACGTATATTTTATAAACATATATATGCGTACGTATGTGTGTGTGTGTGTGTTTGTATGGTATACATGATATGAACGTCGACGGTTACGAGATTCGACCAGAGCAGTACTGGCCAATCGTGAGCTTATGAATTTATTAGATATAGATGAAAACGAGATTACCCAGTAAGAGAGAGAGAGAGAGAGAGAGAGAGAGAGAGAGAGAGACTGTGTGTGCCCTTTCTCGTCACAAATGACCATGGCTTTTCAGTTGAGAGAAAGCAAACGAGAGAGCCTGAATGGCAAAAGCTCTGTGATCACTCTGGACACGTTCCCTTCGGGACGAAAGGGTTTTTAAAATTGCATCACCCCTCAACCAATTTTTATGTGTTTATTTTGTGGTTACTACCTTGGGCGTTTAATCCTAACGATTTTATTACAAATGCCACGACAAAAGTACCTACCAAATAAAAAAAAAACTAACTTTTATCCCAAATCGTTTCACCGTAGGAGATTTCGAATATCGACGAGTGCTCGTGGCAGGATATTGTAATACCGTGGAATTGCTCGCCAGTGGCGAGTAATAAAAAAAAAAAAAAAAAAACAAGAAACGTATAGAATTTCAGGAAGATTGTACCACGCAGATTTAATGAAATTCTCGTCAAATCAATGGGGGGATTGAAACAAACAAAAATTCACTCTTTCAGAGCTCGGATAAGATTATTAAAAATGTAATTTGTTCACGCGATGGGTTTTTAACGTATAAAAAAATTAAGCAAAGGGTACCCTAGCTTGAGGAAATGGCCAAAAAGGTAAGTTTTGATTTGTTTTTTTTTTTTTTTTTTCATACATAAAATCTTGATTGTTAGGTCGTTGATTTTGCAATTTACTTCAATAATAGACACGTCTTTAACCGCGTGGAAAATTTATACCAGTGAATTTGTGAAATGGTACAAAAATTTTTAGCAAATGACAAATACTCTTTCGTGCCATTTTACGAAATAAAAAATTGCAACGCACGCTAGCGCGTTTTTTTCGTTGACCAAAACAGGAATTAGGATTTTAGGAATTCAGTTAAATTGTCAAAAAAAAAAAAAATTAGAAAATACATCTATTACTTCCTAGTTTAAATGAATAAAGAAAAAAAATGACTTTCGTACCATTTCAAATGCCAGCTAAGACGACTGATCGTGTACTTTGTTCGAATAACGTATTCTCAAAAAGTTTAAACCTAAAAATAACGATCAAAATGGTCGTTTGCTTAAGCTTTGCTGCAATGATAAATATGTTTGTGTACCAGTAATTTAATGTTGATTCAATGAAAATAGCAACGCAAGAACTGAAATAAGACGAGCCTTATCGTCGAAATTTCGAAAAAGGTACCATTTTGGGTACTTGCTCGAAACTGATGAAGTACCTTTTGATGAATTTGGCACTTTTAATTTTTTTCCATATTAGGGACACATTACATGAATGCAATCAACCATTTATGATTTTGTCTGAGATTTGAAAGGCTGCTAAAAAAATGTATTTAATAAAAATTGCCTTAGTGATCTTACAGAAGAGATTATTCAGTGATCAAAATGAGCTGTCATTTGTCACGATCAGATGAAATTTGTGTCAAAGAGAATTAAAATTGTGAAAAGTTACGTTCCAGCTTGAATCGTGTAAAAATGCTACTCGCATAATTCTTCTCGCCATTTTTTTTTTCTGCTCGTCGAGGACACCCTGGTCCATTTGATTGTAATTGCAAAGGTCTCTGCTGTTCAGTAGAAGTTTGTAAAATAAATTTTCAATTGGGTTGTCATTTTTTTCCCTTTTAAAGGAGATCTCAAAAAATGTTCCCTCTTAGAACTTTAAATATCGATCAAGCTTTATTTCTTCACGTTTTTTTAACCCCTCGATACTTTTTTTTTTTTCCTACGCGCTTCTTCGTCCCCCAAGCTCGGATTTCGTTCTCTCTCACCCTTCGACGAAAATTCGCCAGGCAAACAATTTAATATGCGCGAGCGAAGAAGAAGAAGAAGCGTCCTCTCTGTGCACTATGATCCTTCCTGAGAATAAGGACTCGCGCGAAGACTCCAAGGGGGATGAAAATAAAGCTCGGGACTTCTTTCTTTCGCCCTTGACTACACCCAGCCCCGTCGTCGAGCCTCTCATGCAAAAAAAAAAATCTTTCGTCAAGACTTTCCTCTCGCGCGCACCTTCTTCCGTGATAAATGGGCCATTCTATATGAAAAAAGGACGATTTTTTTTTGTCATCTCTATGATATTTTTCCGAATTTGCCGGAAGAGCTTGAGTTTTCCTTTTGAAAAATTTTGATTTTTCTTTTGGCTTTGAGGAAAATAGCCGGCGGGAAAGGCTGATTTTTTTTTGTCTTGGCAAGAATTTCCTGGCTCGTTGAAGCTTGAGGGTCGGTAAAATAAAAAAAGGGAGACACGGATCCTTATCCTTCATCTTTGACGCCTTTGAAATTCGCTCCGGCGAGTCCCATGAATTCTCGTTTTGAATTTTCCCTTGGGGGGTTTTTTTTCCTTCTCTTATTTTCGCGCCTAAAATTGCTCGTAATCGATGGAAGACCTTGGCTCATTTTTTTCTTCCTTTCAAGATCGTTCCAAGGCTCTTTTTTGTTCAAATTTACTGATGTATCTGGGTTTTTGGTTTTTTTTTGCTTTATCTCATCGACGATAGCTTGTTTTTTTTTTTTTCTAAATTTTAATGCGGTTTGATGCGAGAGATTTTGGAAATTTTTTTACAATAATTGATGAATAATATAAATGATTTTCATTTTTATTATTTCTCATTATAAACTATTTTAATTTTTATGGAGAAAATTTTTGTTCGCAGAACAGCCTACATTTTTAAAATTATAATAATATTTTTAAAAAAATGTTCAATTTTGAATGTAATAACCCGTATGAATGCAATCCGAGCCTCCCATTGGACGCTTATCCTCGAACTTTCTTTTTCACGGTCTAATTATCGCAAACACTATCCGTATGTACATATATGCCCCCCCCCCCCTTCTCGCTAATAATCCTCATGATTCATCGATCAGCAAGTGGTCAATTGACTCTTCGAATTGATAAGAAAATAAGCACTTGTGACATCGGTATACTGCATTATCGCAAAATTTGCCAAATTTCAGAGGAATCGCAAAAATTTTTGTCAGGATATTAACAAAAAAAACAAGAAAATTACCAAATTTTTTTGAAAAAAATTTAAAAAATGCTCTCAGCACTAATTAACTGAAAAATTCGCTAAAACATTAATTTTTGTTTCTAAATTGTATAAATTGTGTCAATCTTCATTTTTTTACGTTCCAATTCGTCTTTTTTTTTTAATTTTTAATCTGTCTCCCATATACGATGCATCGCAAAAAATACGTAAATGGGCGTCAGAGATAAATGCAGAAAAGGGTATTTCCAGTTAAAAAACATCGCAAACACACACACACACACACACACACACACACACACACACACACACACACACACACACACACACACACACACACACACACACAGGAAGAGAGAGAGAGAGAGAGGTGTATATTTGTAGATAAAAAAACAAGGGGCAATCTGCCAAAACGTCAACTTGCCTCGACGTCTCGAAAATTCTCTAGTACGTCGTGGGGGATGTTACGACATCAATCCACCCTATAGTGCAAGGGGTGCCCGTGTATGTTTGTCGTAGGCAAAACAGGAGAACACGCGCCTAAAGTTTTCTCTAACTGTATAGAGAATCTTTTACGTCTCTTTGAGATATATATATATATATATATATATAGATAAAGAAAGGGGAGAAAACGAGAAAAGGGAGGAAAATAGGAATACACACACACACACACATACAAACACACACACACACACATCAATTTTGAGCTTCTCACTTTGGCAGAACAGGGATGTATAGGGGCATGTAAATTGCTATCCGCGTACATTAGTCATCATCACTGGAGGATCTGCTCGAGAAGAGGCATTTTCTCAAGAGTTTACCGTTCTGCAGTAAAAAGAAAAAAAAAAAAGGTTCCCCCTCCATTCTCCGAGGAAAGTGGAAAAAGTAGATGTTACACGTGTATAGTTATGGGGCACTCTTTGCGCAGATGACTCTCGGTTTGCTTCCTTCTAGAGGAAGTTTCGTTTTTTCATGAAGGGAAAAAAAAAACGAAATTTTTATGCCAGAGGGGTTGAGATGTATATAAAAAAAGTGATATTTCGAAAATCTTTCCGGGTATAATAACTCGGAGTAATTGCAATGGAATAAAATTCAATTATGATAATTCGGAGTAATTCCAGTGAGATAAAATTGAATACCGACTACTACGACTCATAGTAATTAAATAAAATATAATTACGATTACTTGGAGTATTTTTAATTGAATAAAAATTGAACTACAATTATTTGAAGTAATTGTAATTAAAGAAAAATTGAATTACGATTATTTGAAGTAATTGTCATGAAATAAAATTTAATTGAAATTACTCGGAGTAATTATGATGAAATAAAAATTAATTACGATTTCTCAAATTAAAAAACAAAAAAAAATATTGATAATTCGATTGTCGATGGGCTTTGGGAACGAAAATAAATGTCTACATGCTATTCGACGAGTCTACTGGATCTTGGCAATTTTTTTGTTTTTTCTTTTAGTAAATCTCCCATGATATTTAATTTCCTCTGGTTTCGTTTTTTTCCCCACCCCAAAACGATTTTATCTCAAATTTTATGGGACAATAAGCAGAGCGATGAAAATTTTCGCATGAAGCTTTTCTCTAACCCCGCGAAATTCTTGTCGAGGACTCGAGAAATACAAAGAGCTTCGGTATATAGAGTGCCCCGTGACTGATTAATGAGCCACGGGGGCGAGCTCCGTTCGAGAGAAAACTTTAACGCCACTCTGTGGTTAACCAAACTCTTTGCGGGTTTCTCTCTTCGGTTCTCGCGCGAATAAGTCTCGGCGGGGTAGAGGGCGGGGAAAAAAAAAACTTTTACCACATATATATGTAACAAAAGCTCAAGCAAAATGTTAATTAGCGGCGAGCGAGAGCTTGAAAAATCTTTTCGCTGTAAAAAGTTTTCGCAAGATCTTTAACGAGATCCTCAACGACACACGGTTTACGTGGGTATGCGTGTATTGTAATATCGTTGGCACTTTATTCAATCCTTTTCTCACCAAAGCCTTGCTCTGGACTTGCTCTATTGTTTTCATCGCTTCGTATCAGTATAATTTATCGTGAACATGAAGATTTAACGTATTCAGCCTAATTAAGAAATTAATAAAGGACCTCGAAAACTCGAACTAACGTGCCCAAATTTTCAGCTGAAGCTTGTACCCTTTTGCTTGATATTGTTTTCGTGAAGATCGATGGGTAATTCGAGATTTTAGGGCATTATGAATTTTTCAAAAAATTTTCGTTACACCGAACATAAATCGAACAACTAGTCACCTAGTTAGTAACTATCTAGTTAGCTGGTTACCTAGTTAACTAAGGTACCTAGGTAACTAAATAGGTACCTTAATTACTAATAATTAAGTACCTTGGTTACTTAGTTATCTATATATTTACTAACTAGGTAAGGTAACTATGTAGTTAGTTACTGAGTGACTAACTACCTTAGTTAGTTAGTTCTCACAAGATTTCTAATTTTTTCATAACAAACGGTTCAATGTATTCTGGTGAAAAGAAAACTATCAAAGCTTATGAATAAGAGAGAAAAAAAAAGTGCAAATGAAACGTTTGCCAATGCTTCCTCAAAATTTTTGCGCACCGCAAAGTTTCGTCCATGAGGCAGGAAAAAATTGAGAATGGCTCATGATAAAAGACTTGCGAAAGGACAAAAGTTATGACGAAGCTATATGTGCAACGTTTAATTTTCACCCTTTTTTTTTCGATTTTCCTTTAGCCACAGAATAAGAGCCAATAGAGGACCATGAATTTCCATTCGAAGTCCGACATGAAAATCTGCGTATGACATCACACGAAAAGGAACGAGTTATGCATATACAGTTATCGGACTCGAAGCAGAAAGTTTTCGTCGAAAATGGAATTTGCCAGATGTCTGCGAGAAACGAAGAAGAAGTAGAAAGTCTAAGAGAGGGTAAAGAGAGAGATAGATAGAAAGTGCAGAGAAGCGAAGTGAAATGCCACAGTAGAAGAACAGGAAATCGAACCGTCCCGAGGAAATTCAATGCAAATTCTGTCTCGTTTCTTTCTGGTATTTGGCTTGAAGTTGAGATGGTAACAAGTAAAAGCGGCGTTAGCATAGTATAGCAACATCGACGTGTTCCTTTATGTCCTCTTTTACCTTTGCATGAATACATATAGAAATATACATACATATATATATATATATATATATATATGTATATGCAATATAATATACGAGACAACGGCGTCGACGGCTTTGGCCAACCGGAAACTAGCGTCGAGACGGCGCCTTTGCACACACGGATAAGTACGCGGTGCATATACATCCATATTGCATTTTCCTCCAACATCAGGTTTACCGCTCTAACTCACTCCCTTTCGTATCTCTCTTATTATCTTGTTCCGCTATTCGCTCATGTCTGTCGCGTCATGATCCTCTGCATGTGCCAGAGAGGCCTGCGCTTGTAATCTTCAGAGTCGCAACATCACATTGTCCCAACTGCGATATTTTGCGTCAGTCGGTTTTTGTTACTAATCGAGGCTTAGAAGTACACGCAACAAAGAGCCAGAGAAAGAACAAATCTTCAAAATAGCTCTCAGAATGACAGAATCACGACGGATCTGCCAGAGACGCTGGAGTACACGAAATGGCGGCGTGTACAACGCAAAATGGCGGTTTCCCACCACCTCGAATGTTTAGATCCTCGTAGAACAACAGTTTTGGATGTTTCAAGAAATATTATCAGGGAAAAATGTCCCTGGAGTTTGAACAATAGGCTTAATTCGAAAAGGTTAAGAAAATTTTAGGTTATGATAACGGGGGACGAAAAAAAGAGACAGAAACAACCTAATCTCAAAAAAGCTTTCCCTGAACACGAGAAACTTGATAATTCTGCCAAGAAACATTGGTAAACAAAATTGTTGCTTTGATTACACGAAATGGTCTCCAGAATTAGACAAAATGGCGGCTTCCCATCACCTCAGAAGCTTGAAGTATCGTAGCGCAATCAATTTTCAAACATTTGACGAATATTCTTGGTGAAAAATGTTCGTGGAGTGTGAGCAATGATGTGGATCATAAATGCGAACAGTTTTTTAAAAAAATTCCACGTTAGAACGTCTTTGAGAGTTATTAGAAGATAGTTGAGTACTCAATCCCCTATATGCACGTTTTACGTCACTCATGTTATCCCAACGAATCTTATGATGGAGTCTGAAATGCGGAACATCTTATCATCCCCGATAAGACCAGGGAAGAGAATACGGGAATCGGAAATTATTTCCATAGGATGAATCACTGCGGGTTCGCCGCAGAAATGAGACAACTGGTCGGTATATTCCCCGTGAATAATTCTCCATCGGTTTCCAAAGATGTGCGTGCTCGATAGCGATGCAAAAACTGAGCCTCATCGATTTACCATCCTCCATTGGGTCATGGATCATTTTCTCATCCGACCGTAGCAGGTAAATGATACGCTCACGGACACGAGGAAACGTGCTTATAGGTTTCCTCGAAACAGGATAGGTTTTTTCCTGATGGGGAAATCGTCATCTCAGTTCAGGGATGATTTTGATCGAGCTGTTGTAGAGGTCTTGGGGTTCTTCCGTAGTTGGAATTTTTTTTCTTGCAGAAAGAAAACTAGGACAGGATTTTCGTCGATGTTTCCGCTAGTCTTATACATAGTCTTTTTTTTCTATCCCGGAATACATTCGGCGCTGTATAGTACAATGAGAAACCGTGCCATTCAATTAAGTTTATCTCCCGGGCGTTTTAGGGGCGACACGGACATATCGGTGTTCTCATCGGCAGCCCTCTTCATCCTCCTCTAGGAACGACCGGGTCATCTTCACCAGAGGGGTGAAGATCCCTGGTCTGCTTACTAGCAGGGATGGGCAACATCGAATGAAAAAGTATTTAAATACATCATTAAAATACAAAATGCTTTTCCACTCGTCATTTATTTCGGGTACGAGTGACGAATGAATTTCCACTCGCCATTCGTTTCGCATTCGAGTGACGAGTGGTTTTTCATTCTGTATTTAATTCGCGTTCGAGTGACCAGTGGATTCCCACTCGTCATTTATTTCGGGTACGAGTGACGAATGAATTTCCACTCGCCATTCGTTTCGCGTTCGAGTAACGAGTGGTTTTTCATTCTGTATTTACTTCGCGACCAAGTGACGAATGGATTCCCACTCGTTGTTTACATCCGAACTAAGTGAAGAGTGGGGGAACCATTCGAACGCCGTCTTCGGTTCGAGTGGAAAAACACTCGTTATATGTTTACTTTCAGATCCGAATGAATTTCCACTCGACAAATTTTTCGAAAAAGATGGATTCGTGAATCAATAATTGTTTTAAATTAAAATGAATATCCACTCGATATTCGGTTCAAATACAAGTGGAAATATATTGACGTGATGCAGTGATAATAAGATAAATAGATAGATGGATACATAGACAGAGAGACAGAGGGAGATTGAGAGAGATTGAGAGAGAATGAGAGAGATTGAGAGAGAATAAGAGAGATTGAGAGAGATTGAGAGAGATAGAGAGAGAATGAGAGAGATTGAGAGAGAATAAAGAGATTGAAAGAGATTGAGAGAGAATGAGAGAGATTGAGAGAGAATGAGAGAGTTTGTAAGAGAATGAGAGAGATTAAGAGAATGAGAGAGATTGAGAGAGAATGAGAGAGATGGAGAGAGATCGAGAGAGATTGAGAGAGATCGAGAGAGATTGAGAGAGAATGAGAGACAATGAGAGAAATTGAGAGAGATTAAGAGAAAATGAGAGAGATTGAGAGAGATTAAGAGAGATTGAGAGAGATTAAGAGAGAATGAGAGAGAATAAGAGAGATTGAGAGAGAATGAGAGAGAATGAGAAAGAATAAGAGAGATTGAGAGAGATTTAGAGAGAATGAGAGAGATTGAGAGAATAAGCGAGAATGAGAGAGATTAAAAGAATGAGAGAGCTTGAGAGAGATTGAGAGAGAAAGAGCGAGAATGAGAGAGATTGCGAGAGAATGAGAGAGATTGAGAGAGATTGAGAGAGAATGAGAGAGAATAAGAGAGATTGAGAGAGATTAAGAGAGATTAAGAGAGAATGAGAGAGATTAAGAGAGACAGAAAAAGATTGAGAGAGAATGAGAGAGATTCAGAGAGATTCAGAGAGAATAAGAGAGATTGGGAGAGAATAAGAGAGATTGAGGGAGATTGAGAAAGAATGAGAGAGAATAAGAGAGATTAATACAGAATAAGAGAGATTGAGAGAGAATAAGAGAGATTAAGAGAGAATGAGAGAGATTGAGAGAGAATAAGAGAGATTAAGAGAGAATGAGAGAGAATGAGAGAGATTAAAAGAATGAGAGAGCTTGAGAGAGAATGAGAGAGATTAAGAGAGATTGAGAGAGATTGAGAGAGAATGAGAGAGATTGAAAGAGATTAAGAGAGAACAAGAGAGAATGAGAGAGATTAAGAGAGACAGAGAAAGATTGAGAGAGAATGAGAGAGATTCAGAGAGATTCAGAGAGAATAAGAGAGATTGGGAGAGAATAAGAGAGATTGAGAGAGATTGAGAGAGCATGAGAGAGAATAAGAGAGATTAATACAGAATAAGAGAGATTGAGAGAGAATAAGAGAGATTAAGAGAGAATGAGAGAGAATCAGAGAGAATCAGAGAGATTGAGAGAGATTAAGAGAGATTAAGAGAGATTAAGAGAGATTGAGAGAGAATGAGAGAGATTGAGAGAGACTAAGAGAGATTAAGAGAGATTAAGAGAGAATGAGAGAGAATAAGAGAGAATGAGAGATATTGAGAGATAATGAGAGAGAATGAGAGAGAATAAGAGAGAATGAGAGAAATTGAGAGAGACTAAGAGAAATTAAGAGAGATTGAGAAAGAATGAGAAAGAATAAGAGAGAATAAGAGAGATTGAGAGATAATGAGAGAGATTAAGAGAGATTAAGAGAGAATGAGAGAGAATGAGAGACATTGAGAGAGAATGAGAGAGATTAAGAGAGAATGAGAATGATTAAGAGAGATGAAGAGCGAATGAGAGAGATGGAGAGAGATTGAGAGAGAATGAGAGCGAATGAGAGAGATTGAGAGAGAATAAGAGAGAATGAGAGAGAATGAGAGAGATTCAGAGAGAATGAGAGAGATTAAAAGAGAATGAGAGATATTGCGAGAGAATAAAAGAGATTGCGAGAGAATGAGAGAGAATGAGAGATATTGAGAGAGAATGAGAGAGATTGAAAGAGAATGAGAGAGAATGAGAGAGATTAAGAGAGAATGAGAGAGAATGAGAGAGAATGAGAGAGATTGAGAGAGATTGAGAGAGAATAAGAGAGATTGAGAGAGGCTGAGAGGAAATGAAAGAGATTCAGAGAGAATGAGACAGATTAAGAAAGAATGAGAGGAATGAGAGAGATTGAGAGAGAATAAGAGCGATTAAGGGAGATCTACCTCATTCTCTGTCAATCTCTCTCATTCTCTCTCATTCTCTCTCAATCTCTCTTAATCTCTTCCAATTTCTCTCATTCTCTCTCAATCTTTCTCATTCTCTCTCATTCTCTCTCAATCTCTCTAATTCTCTCTCAATCTCTCTTATTCTCTCAATCTCTCTTAATCTCTCCCAATTTCTCTCATTCCCTCTCAATCTCTCGAATTCTTTCTCATTTTCTCTTAATCGCTCCCAATTTCTCTCGTTCTCTTTCATTTTCTCTCAGCTTCTCTCAATCTCTCTTATTCTCTCTCAATCTCTCTCAATCTCTCTCATTCTCTCTCTTTCAATCTCTCTCAATCTCTCTTATTCTCTCTCAATCTCTCTCATTCTCTCTTAATCTCTCTCATTCTCTCACATTCTTTCTAAATCTCTCTTAATCTCTCCTCATTTCTCTCATTCTCTCTCAATCCCTCTCAATCTCTCCCAATTTCTCTCATTCTCTCTCGTTCTCTCTCATTCTTTCACAATCTCTCTTAATCTTTCCCAATTTCTCTAAATCTCTCTCAATCACTCCCAATCTATCTCATTCTCTCTTAATCTTTCTCAATCTCTTTCATTTTCTCTCATTCTCTCTCATTCTCTCTCATTCTCTCTCCATCTCTCTCATTCTCACTCAATCTCTCTTATTCTCTCTCAACCTCTCTCATTCTCTTCCAATTTCTCTTATTCTATCTCATTCTCTCACATTCTCTCTTGTTCTCTCTCAATCTCTCTGATTCTCTCTCGTTCTCTTTCAATCTCTCTCATTCTCTTTCAATCTCTTTCAATCTCTCTTATTCTCTCCCAATGTCTCTCATTCTCTCTCAATCTCTCTCAATCTCTCTCATTCTCTCACATTCCTTCTAAATCTCTCTTAATCTCTCCTAATTTCTCTCATTCTCTCTCAATCCCTCTAATTCTCTCTCAATATCTCTAATTCTCTCTCAATCTCTGCCAATTTCTCTCATTCTCTCTCAATCTCTCTAATTCTCTCTCATTCTCTCTCAATGTCTTTCATTCTCTGGTCATCTCTGACAACTTCTCTCATTCTCTCTCAATCTCTCTCATTCTCTCTTATTCTCTCTCAATTTCTCTCATTTTGTCTCGATCTCTCTTAATCTCTCTTAATCTCTCTCAATCCCTTCCAATCTCTCTCATTCTCTCTCATTCTCTCTCAATCTCTCTCATTCTCTCTTATTCTCTCTCAATCTCTCTCATTCTCTTTCATTCGCTCTCATTCTCTCTCATTCTCTTTCCATCTCTCTTATTCTCTCTCAACCTCTTTCATTCTCTCCCAATTTATCTCATTCTCTCTCATTCTCTTACATTCTCTCTTATTCTCTCTCAATCTCTCTGATTCTCTCTTATTCTCTTTCAATCTCTCTCATTCTCTCTCAATCTCTCTTATTCTCTCTCAACCCCTCTTTTTTTCTCTTAATCTCTCTCATTCTCTCTCAATCTCTCTCAATCTCTCTTATTTTCTCTCAATCTCTCTTATTCTCTCTCAATCTCTCTCATTCTCTCTCAATCTCTCTCATTCTCTTACACTCTCTCTTAATCTCTCAATTTCTCTCATTCTCTCTCAATCTCTCCAATTCTCTCTCAATATCTCTAATTCTCTCTCAATCTCTCTCAATCCCTCCCAATTTCTCTTATTCTCTCAATCTCTCTCATTCTCTCTCAATCTCTCTTAATCTCTTCCAATTTCTCTCATTCTTTCCCAATTTCTCTCATTCTCTCTCAATCTCTCTAATTCTCTCTCATTCTCTCTCAATCTCTCTAATTCTCTCTTATTCTCTCTTATTCTTTCTCAATCTCTCTCATTCTCTCTTATTTTCTCTCATTCTCTCTTATTTTCTCTCATTCTCTCTCAATCTCTTTCATTCTCCCTCAATCTCTCTCATTCTTTTTCATTCTCTCGCATTCCCTCTTATTTTCTCTCCATCTCTCTCATTCTCTCTCAATCTCTCTTATTCTCTCTGAACCTCTCTCATTCTCTCCCAATTTCTCTCATTCTCTCTCATTCTCTCAATCTCTCTGATTCTCTCTCATGCTCTTTTAATCCCTCTCATTCTCTGTTAATCTCTCTTATTCTCTCTCATTCTCTCTCAATCTTTCTCTGTCTCTCTGTCTATGTATCTATCTATCTATCTATCTTATTCTCACTGCATCACTACAATAAATTTCCACTTGTATTCGAACCGAATATCGAGTGGAAATTCATTTTAATTTAAAACAATTATTGATCCAAGAATCCATCTTTTTCGAAAAATTTGTCGAGTGGAAATTCATTCGGATCTGAAAGTAAACAAATAACGAGTGTTTTTCCACTCGAACCGAAGACCGCGTTCGAATGGTTCCCCCACTCTCCACTCAGTTCGGATGTCAACAACGAGTGGGAATCCATTCGTCACTCGGTCGCGAAGTAAATATAGAATGAAAAACCACTCGTTACTCGAACGCGAAACGAATGGCGAGTGGAAATTCATTTGCCACTCGTACCCGAAATAAATTACGAGTGGGAATCCACTCGTCACTCGATCGCGAAACGAATGGCGAGTGGAAATTCATTCGCCACTCTTACCCAAAGTAAACGGCGAGTGGAAATCCACTCTTCACTTAAATTTACAATAAATGAGGAATGAAAAACCATTCGTCATTTTTTTTTTTTTTAAGTTAATTTCGCCCATCCCTGCTTACTAGGTCCACCATCATTTCTTCCTTTCTCCTCTTGGTCCAATCCTCGGCATACACGTGTCCTTTCTGCTCACACACATACACTCTCTCTATCTATCTCTGGCGCTATTCAGCTCGAAACAGTGGAACCCTGTTATACACACACAAACACACACACACACACACACACACATACACACTGAGCTTACACATCGAATCCTTCAGGCCTGTAACGCAGGGAGAGAGGGTTTCCCATCTTCAGAGTATAAATTGTTATACGACTTATCTCTTACGGTCAATCCCGCGCTACATCAACCCGGAAGCGGGGCAACCACTTTTCAGCATAAAAGATGGAACAAGAGTCCCTGGGATCAATGACTATGGCAACGAGGCCAGTCCTCATTTCCATTGAGATAGCCGCGGTCGATAGTTCGTGAAGTTGAAAGAATATCGGAAGATCGGTCGACCATGTTGAACGCGAAATGTTTTGTTTGTCAGTTTGATTCATCAAATTCGATCCATATATATTGGTGTTTCATGACGCCCAGGTGCTATTTCGTTATCGGTCCTTTCTTTTGTTATGGGTTCACGAAGCTTTTGCACAAGTCTTTGGGTGATCAAGATACACCATTAGCGGTTAAGAAGTTGAGCAAGGATTCACTGTTTGGTTGGTTTTCAAAGTTCAGAACATCGAATTCAGTTGAAATCCCAAAAATTCAATATGGCGGCGTTGATATGGCCAACCTGAAACTGAGAAGTGATTCGATTGCAAAGGAAATCGGTTGATTCGAGTCTATAGTGTATCACGAACTATACCGGTGGTGGATATGTGCACAGATATAGGGGGTGTGAAATATCGCTCGGGTCGATTACATCGTTGAGAGCGGAAGCGAACGAGAATTTTGTATGGAATAAAAGTAAAATAATTTCTCCATCGCGCTACATCCGGATGGCTCTTGGGGTTGCCCGAGGGGAACTCCTCGTAGAAATCTTCCTTTTTCCTTTTTTTTTTTTTTATTATTATTCTCGCCACAGTCTTCAATCTCGTCTCGAGAAAGAGAGAAAAAGAAAATATCGAGAGACGACTTTTGAGGCTTATCGTCCCGTAGGAGAACCAGGGTCATAGGGGAGAGACAGAGCGAGAGAGAGAGAGTCCCGAGGGTGCAATGAACAACTCTCGGCGCGTCAAGAAGATTTTCCATTTTTCCCAAAAGGCCTCTCCATATTCTATTGTTTTATTTATTTATTTATTTATTGTTTTTATTTACTCAGTCTTTTCGTCCTCGTTATCATGCAACCATATCATCACTGCTGTTCTCACATATTTACTCCTTCCTGGGAAAAAATAGTTTTGATCTACGGAGATCTAAATTTTGAAAAACCGTAGATTTACCTAGATCTCAATTAGATGTACCCGGATCTCAATGAGATCTATTCAGATCCAAGTAAATTTATAATTTCACAAAATTTAGTTCTACGCAGATCTAAATGATTTTTTCCTGGGTTTTCATCTCTGTCAAAAGTTTTATGAAATTTTCAAGCGAGGCATATATATAAAGTAAAATCGTAAAATTGCCAGAGTGTTGGAACACTCGATTTGGCGTGGAATACCTCATATATGTGTATATGTATATTCTCCATATCTCACATTATGTAGTGAGAGGCCGGTGAGGAGGCGAGGTCCCGTTCGATTTTCGTTCGCGACCACCGGAATCCACGATAAATAACTTTGCTACCACCGCCTATATATATATATATATATATATGTATATATCGTAGCTGCACGGTTCGCGTCCAGAAAAGGCCGAAAAATCGAGTCTCGGCAATCGCGCTAACGCCCAGCATAAATCAGGCGAGATTACTCTTTGAAAGTGGGTAGCTCCAAGCCTTTATTATATATGCGAGTCATTTCAGGCCAAATGGCCAAGAGATCGTGTCCTCCATCATTTCTTTACTTATATCACATCGTAGTAAAAAAAAAAAAAAAAAAAAAAAAAAAAAACTTGAAACCAATATCTGAATCGCCTTGAAAATTATTTCAGTCCTTATCGACCAAAGTCTCGAAATAAGATTTTACACATTTTTCAATTTTTAAGCCCTTCAACTATATACGTTTCAACTGCTTACATTCCTACTGTAGACGTTCCAAATATCTAGATTCCAACTTTACACGTTCCAAGTGCGCATGTTCTAGCTCTACACGTTCCAAGTGCACATGTTCTAGCTCCACACGTTTCAAGTGTACACGTTATAGCGCTACACGTTCCAAGTGTACACGTTCTAGCTCTACACGTTCCAGGTATACACGTTCTATCTCTGCACTTTCCAAGTGTACACACGTGTAGAGCTGGAAAGCGAAGAGCTCGAAACGTGTAGTGCTAGAAACGTATAAACATGAAACGTGCAGAATTGGGACGTGTATAGAGCTGGAAGTATAAAGTTGGAATGTGTACAGTTGGAAAGCGTATAGAGTTGTGGAGAGCAAGGTTGGAACGTGTAGAGTTGGAACGAGTAAAGTTGGAAGGTGTAGAGTTGGAAAGTTTTTCGTCTCGAATGCCCCATACAAAAGCTCTGGATAAAATGTGTATATGTATATATAATGGTCTCGTGAGAGCAAGAGGGTGGGGGATTGTGAATGTGTTTTTTTTTCCTTACGTGGTCTCGCGGGCTTGTTTTTGTCATAATACTTTATAGTCCTGGGAAAATTGTAAGGGAGGTTTCCTCGCTCTCTATCTCTCTCGCTCGGTCTATTCCTCACTTATATTTTCCTTTTTTGCTTCGTTTTTGTTTTTCTTCTCAAAGCTTCGTCGAGCTTTCTCAGCGTCAAACGCAGACTTGGCATGTTTTTTTTTTTTTCTTCGGAGCCCTTATTTCGTTACGTTTTAGGGTAAAGGGAGTCACTCGAGGGAGAATTCGTATATTACATGCCATTGAAGGAGTAAATCTACATTTGCTGCGAAATACTAGGAGTGAAGAGAGAGAATCGTCATTTTCTTTTAAAGATAATTTTTTTTTTTTTTTAATGACGTTGATGCGATCAAGGGTAATTGCTTAAGTACCATATTCATCGTTCGAGAGATGCAAAATAAGATTTGGTAAAAATATATCGTTTCCTTAGCAATAATTTCGTTTTTTTTTTTTTTTTGTTATCCAAGAAAATATAATCGTTAGTTCGCTGTTATACGTGGATTAGCTTTTGTGACGAGTATATATCATTGTATACGGCACGAGATACAATTTGTGCGATAATGTCGGTGATATAGTGCTGAGGGTTGGGTTGGAAAAAAAAACAAAATTAGGAGTAAGCGAAACGGACTCGCCCTTAAAAGCCACGCAACTACAACCCCTATATAGCTTTGCCGTGCGCGTATCAAACAGGATTATTAAATCTTCAATGCAAAATAATGCATTAATCATTGAAAATATATAAATAATCGATTGAGATTCCATTACTCATTACCAAAATAATAGGCAATGGATTACACACCCTCAAAATTACGGAAAAAATGAAATATTTTGTTTTTTTTTTTTGCATTTCAAAAATTCGGTGCGATTCCGAATCAGCAGAAAATTTCCGATCGCCTAGAGCCTGAAAATATGGTGAAAAACGAGAAAAAAAATTCTCAATTTTTTCAATGAGCAGACATTCGCTCTCTGCAACATTCACATCCTTTATAAATACATCCCAATTATTATAATTTAGCAGTTTGTAATAAAAAAAAAAAAAACTTTTTCGAAAACTTGAAATTACCGAAATTTCAAATGCCCATAACCCTGCCCCGGATTAACGGATTTGGGCTTATTGGGGGAGTTTTGAAAAACCCAAGAGTAGACTCAAAGAATACCGTTTGATTCGTACCGAGATCTCGATTTCTTGTACCGAAAAAAGTACTTTGAATTCGACGATTTTGAGTACAAAGGGATATGTATGGAAAAATCGGGAAAAACCGACTTTGAAAATTTATAAAAAATCAAAAAATCAACGCAGCTCAATGAGCCAAGCGGCATTTTCAAGCCTGAACTATTGCAAAGAATAGAATATTGCAAAGCACTGAATAGAGTCATATCTCCTTCGGTAAGCAACGTTACAGTGGTTTTAGTAAACCCTTGAAAATTCTTGAAACGAAAAGTGCAATTTCTCGTTTTTTTTTGTCTTTTCATATCGAATTTTTGGGACTCTGGGAAAAATTCGACGTGATTTGTGATTAGCAGAAAATTTCCGATCGCTGAGAGCCTATAAATATGATGAAAGACGAAAAAAAACAAAAATTCAATCTTTTTGCCCACTTTTTCGAAAATTAAGGAATTTGGACTTATTGGGGGTGTTTTTAAAAGCCCTCGAGTAGCCTCAGAGAATGCCGTTTGATTCGTCCCGGGATCTCAACTTCTTGCACCGAAAAGAGCACTTTGAAAATCGGTGATTATGATTGCAAATTGGCCAAACACGATGGGTTGCTTTTGAAAATTTGTAAAAAACAAAAACTCAAGGTAGCTCGATGAACCAAGTGGCGTTTCGAAGCTGAAGCTATTGTGAAAAGAATAAGCACTGAATATAGTCGCAACTATTATGGAAAGCAAAGTTACAGTGATTTTAATCCTCGCACAATATGAAAAAAAGTTTACAATTTTTCATTTTTTGTTCGTTCTGTTATGAAATTTTCAAGCTTTGGAAAAAATTACGGTATAATTCGTAATCAATCGGGAAAAAAGTAGAACAAGAATTGCACTTTTTTCGCTACGTTTGAAAAACTGAAAAATATGGAAATTTCGAACGGGACAATTCTTTGGGATTTCCTTTACTTTTCCTAATCTAAACCAAAATCTAAGCCCACAATTGTTCGACTTCTTATATTTTCATTATTTCGGGCTGTAAATGCGTGGATTCTGTTTACTGCTGGATAGCATACCAGTTTTATGCCAATTAGAGGCCAGGGCAAATCATTAAAAATAATAATAATATTGCCAAAAGAATGGGCAATGAATAAAATTCCATTACCCGTTACCAAAAGAATGGGTAATGTTTCAAAATTCCATTACCCACTACCAAAATAATGAGCATTGGATTTCAATTTCATAACCCATTACGACAATAATGGATAATGGACTGAATCCCATTACCAATTATGAAAATAATGGGCAGTGAATGAAATTTCATTCCAAAATAATGGATAATAGATTGCAGTAATGCATTATACTTATAAACAATTCATTATTTACAACTCTGGTGTCAAAAAACTCTCCCGTAGCGAATGCCAAGACTTATTGGTCCGCATTCGCTTAAGATACTGTAAACAAATCATCTCATCGATTACCGAAAAATTCATATATTAAATACCGATAATTAAAAAAAATTAATTCCCCTCGTTACGATAGATCAATTAAAAAAATATCGAGAATAAAAAATTATCTCCTGATTATTTCATTTTTCATTGAATTAATTTTGAAAAGAAAAAAATTGAATTTTCATCTCGACTCACTTTGTTGACTTGACGCTGGAGCTTCGTAATAGTGGCACGATCTCGTTGTGCAGCGACTCTCTCGTTCAACAATATTTTCTCGAGTTCCTGAACGCGCTCCTCCAGAATTTCCTGCAGGGGACGAGAAAAAAAAAAACGTTAGATGTGTCATGATTTTCGATCGATATGTGTCATTTATTCAAAACCGTTCTTTTTGGACTTGATGCAATTTTATTTTTCGAGCATAATCGGCAAATAATCCTGTTAAGAAAAAGCTTAAGTAATAACTTGCAAATTTTCTTAGGTTTTTAAAATGTTATATTCAAAAAAATTATTTATCATGTATTATTTATTATTATTTATGAATCGTTCCAAAATATACGTGGAATATCCCATATGTGCTATAATGCAAAATCCTCGCGTATAATTGGAATTATCCAAAGGACGATATTGAGAGGACTCCGTGTGTGCAAAATGGTAATCGAAGAACTGTTCCCCCAGATCTTTGCTCCCCCCCTCTCTGCCCCAACCCTTTCTCAATTCACCCAGTAAGTATATCGAAAACCACGATGAGAATAGATACTCAAATTATCCTCGACGTATCGAATCGTTGGACTTGGAGCATTCAATACCAAATGGACCAATTTTGATCTCGTCAATCTATATTAACAATCGTTTCTCTACCACTAAAGCAGCTCACATTTTTCAACCAATCATTATTTTTTATTGTTTTTTTTTCTAACTGAATGAAGAAAGAACCCAATATTCTTTGAAACCTTTTAACTTCCAAAAATCGAAAAACTAAAACGAAACAAAAATGAAAAGTAATGTTGTTGGCAGCTTTAGAGATTTTACATCCTTCGGGCATAAAATTTGTAGTCACAAAACAAAATTTTTGATACCTCTTTGGAGCTTGAAGCTGTCAATATGAAAGTACTAGAAGAGAATAAAAATAAAAATAAAAATAAAAATAATAAACCGTATTATCTATTTATAATTTATTTATTTATTATCTCAAATATTATTTAAAATGTCTAATGGATCTTTAATATTTTTATAAATGATATTATGAATGAATGAATGAATTATAAATTTTTTTTTTCGGATTTTTGGTTTTTTTTCTCAAATTTTCAAAAACTCTTAATCATAGAATGCCCCATAGAGGTAAAAAGTTTTGAGACGACTGGGAGGACCAGTGTTCCGGTCGAGCTTGCTTCAGGGGAGGGGGTTAGCTGATGGGGGTGGAGGGTTTCATATGCGAGGTCACGTACTCTCGATTCACCCTCGAATCGCACCGAGCACGTTTTACTACTCCTCGTGTGCCGAGACGCGTGCTTCCATTGCACAACCTCTTTGCAAGCCCTTCTCCCGATTCACGTATGTGATGCGCTGAACAATGTTCCTCTCTCGCATCCCCCTGCCCCGAAATGAGGTGAGATACGAGATAAGAAAAAAAGGGAATCCAAAAAATGAGGCTGTCTTTGACTCTTGAGCTTTTACACTCGATATTTTCAATGTATCTCAAAAGCTTCGTGTAATTCGCAATCAGCCGAAAATTTGCGACTCTCAAAGGTTCGCAAAATATGTTGAAAGCTCGAAAAAAATTTTAGTTTAGCTTTTCAGAGGTCCGAAGATGCGGAAATTTCAAAAGACCATAAATTCCGCTTCTGTTACTCCGATTTAAGCCGCTATAGGGGGTGTTTTAAAAAGTTCGCGATCAGACTCGAAGAATCCTCCTTTTGTTTCGTTCCGGTATTTCAATTTTTTTTTACTGTGAGAGCATTTTGAAAATTATCGCAAGGGCTGTGTGTCCGAAAACTTGTCGACATAGATCGTCCTTCTTTAAAAATCTCTAAGAAATCGAAAAAAAAAAAAATCGTAACTCGTTGAATCAAGCGTGATTTGAAAGATCAAATAATCCCAAAGAGATTGAGCTCCAGAGTGCAAGTCACAACTCTTCAGGGAAGCGAGGTTATTGCCGTTTCAACGAACTCACTTTTTTTTTTTTTAGCAAAAGAGGAATAATTTTTTTTCAACTTCCCAACTTCATGTACATATATATCCTTAAACACTCATGATGAATCTTTCTTCTTGCTAGCTTCACGAAAAAAAATTTACGAGCATGCATGAAAATTGTAAAAAAAAGCCACAAAACTGCACAATTACTTAGAAAAAAGTGAGAGCTTTTTTGTTCGTCGTCTCGTTACTTGAGAATTGAGACAGTGCAATTAATCTCTACCCCGGAGGGCTGAATTTATGTTCACAACAGAGAAACTAGCGAGGCGACTTCTCTTGCCCCTTCGTCCTTTCTCATCCTCGTAATTACCTGTTCTCTCTGTCCCTATATATATGTATATTTACACCTAAAACCACAAGACGTAGTACGTCTATATCCATGACCAAAGTTTTCGAGAATTAGTCTCCTCAGTAGTTTGAGCTATTTCAACAGTTACACTCGCCTCCCAATGTCCCTTGCTTCGGTGACTTTTCGTCGTTCGCCATATTCCCCATATCATTGGGCTTCCTCTCTGCCAGGAGTTCTATCTATATGCAGAAATATTACAGCGATAACTTGAATCATGTTGTCTTGTTGGTCTGATTGTTAATCGTCGGGTTTCGAGACGACGGTTTTCATCAGGAAGCTCGACTCGAAGTTGAGGATATCACGAGTTGGCGATGATGAGCATATATGTGGCAATTCCATGTAAACTTATTCTTCAACGATAATTTTGGGTAAAAATTAATGAAATTGAAATGTGAAATAAATTATAAGATACTAAATGGACTGCTGACATGCGTGTTCAGAGAATCTCATTCGATATAATGGATTGTTCCATTTTGAATCAGCGTTTCTTCAGGAAAAATTATAAATCTAACTAATCAACTACCAAGTAACTATTTATTCTTTTAGTAATTATCTAACTGACTAGTTAGTAACCTACCAAGTTAGCGACTAATCCTAAAGAGTTAGTTCACACCATGATAAGTCAATTAACTGATTAAAATCAGTTAACTGATTAAAGGATTTAAGTCAGTTAGTTAACTTACTAAATACTAACTTATTATATACCTAGTAGCTAGTTAGTTACGAATAAACTAACTATACTTAACGAACTAACTATCCAAGTGGGTCAGTTAGATCGATAAAAACTAGTAACAGTTTAAAACTGTTTAGTTAACTATTTAACTTGTTAGTCAGTCAGATAGTTACTAACTCACTGGCCAACTTAATTAGTTTCTCAGTTGAAGTATTTAACTATAATTCGTATAATTCCTGACTGAAGAACAGTGATCGAGTCTCCCTAGTCAGAAGTAAAAAAAAATTCTTTTTTTTTTCAACAATTCTTTTTCTACGCCTTTATTTCGTATATAGATGTACTATAAAGTCGATCGCCACTGAGATACAACTATAGTTAGCCCAAAATAGAGCAAAGAAAAGGAAATTCACAAATATTGAATTAATATGCAGGGATATCCTAATCGGGGATGAGAAATTTTTTAAACATCCTTTCCCCTTTTTTTTCACTTTAGCATAGAACTGTATGCCATCCATCGGTAAGCAGAATCCACGTATTTACAGCTCGAAATAATGAAAAAAAAAAAAAAATATCGAAAAATTTTGGGCCCAAAAGTGAACCCTATAGGTTAGCGATAGGCAGAAATTGAAAAAAAATTCCCAAATTCCTTTCCGATAGATCTCTTATTCGTATAGACGTACTATAAAGTCGATCATCACTGGGATCCAACTATAGCTAGCCCAAAATAATGCAGAAAATAAAAAATCGAAAATTTCGGTACCAAAAAGCAAGTTGTGTCTGTAGATTTTCCTGAGTCAGAAATCGAAAAAAAATATATTTATTTA
The DNA here is from genome assembly GCA_963564615.1 of Rhorus exstirpatorius. Classification (NCBI taxonomy): domain Eukaryota; kingdom Metazoa; phylum Arthropoda; class Insecta; order Hymenoptera; family Ichneumonidae; genus Rhorus; species Rhorus exstirpatorius. The sequence continues at coordinate 22,011,352 of OY751319.1, read as the reverse complement.
AAAATTCTTCTATAAGCTTTCATTTCTTATAGATCTAATACTACATGCTCGATTACTATTGTAATCCTATTGTAATAGTTGGTTAGTTATAAGCTAACTAACTGGTATTTGTTTGTCTACATTTATTCATGTGTGTGGTCTGTGTGTGTGTGTGTGTGTGTGTGTTAGTGTGCGTGGGAGTATATGGGGATTTGGGGAGAGAGACTTCAATTATCTCGCTCATCGTGTTTTCCTCGGCATGTATAAATTAGCCGATGCGTTCATAGAACGTAATACGCACAGGGCCAACAGCCAATTACTCCACGAGGGATGATGAAACTAGAGAGAGAGAAAGAGAGAGAGAGAGAGAGAGAGAGAGAAACAGGTCTATATGCATTATCAAAGGGACCAGAGCGCCAGGCCAAAACGCTCAGTGTTGCGCATAAAGCTCGTATCATCCGGAAATCTAACGCAGGTGCTCTACCAAGATGACTATGAGAGAAAGAGAGAGAGAGAAATTGTCTCTTAGGCTGGCATGCTGTTTAATACGCATATGTGCACTTGCGTGCATCACGCATCGTCGAGCACACGATATGTTGCTATATCTGCGACGAATTCGTGCATCGGACATTAATTCCTCGTCTCATCTCTTCCTGCTCTCTCTCTCTCTCTCTCTCTCTCTCTCTCTTTCTCTCTTTCTCTCTCTCTTTCTATCTCTCTCTGATTTTCTCTTTCCCTCGGTCTTTTCTCGTAAAAATATCTCCTTCGTTTCGCTCTTTGCAGGAATAAAATATTCGTCCTGCATTAACCAAAAAAATCATTGAATTTCCAAATTAGTATTACTAAAATATTGAAAAACTAGACAAGAATAAACAACTAAAAGGAATGAGTCTGTAGTCTTATCTTATCAGTATCACTTCCGGAAGACATTTGTAACGAAAGCAAAAAAAATTCAAGAGGCACATGAGGTGGTAGTGCATGAAAATAATAATAATAATAATAAAAATAACAAAGAATCCACACGAGTGCTAGGGTGATTTATTCGTCGAATTTAAGGCGCGTCAAGGGAGTCGGATACGACTTCCCGCTGATTTCCGCCGTGGCGCACGATGGGACGTAAAAGCCGGAAGGTCCGTCCAAACACTCCGGAAATCACTGCCATATATTTTACCCATATACACATATGTGGGTGCGTATGTATATTTTTTTACATATGGGGCATTGAGGTGGTAAACACAATGAAAAATCGATAATAATAATAATTATTATTATTATTAGTTTTTATAGTGAGTTAGTCAATTTACTAATTTCCAAATCATTAGATAGCTAGTAGCAAGTTAGTTACAACTGAACTAACTGACCAATTACAACTCTGAGTTAGTTCGTTAAAAACTAGTACAATTTGAGAACTAATTAGTTGCATAATTCTAGCCAGTTATTAACCAACTAACCAACTCTGAGTTAGTTCGTTAAAAACTAGTAAAAGTTGAGAACTAGTTATTTATATAAATCTAGCCAGTTAGTTATTAATTCATAGACTAACTATAATCTTAACTGGACTATTAGCTGTACTCGGTATAATTTATAACTCAACTGTAGCGATGTTTCCCTAGTCAGAGATTGAAATTTTTTGTTTGTTCGAAAATTCGTTTCCTAGGCCTCTATTTCGATATAATATCTACTGAAACGTCGATCGCCACTAGGATCCAACTATAGTTATCCAAAAATAATGAAAAGAAAAAAATAATAGAAAATTTTGGTATCCAAGCAAAGGTACCAAAATTTACGTCTGTAGACTTACGCAAGATACGTCTGTAGATTTGCTTGAGTCAGAAATCGAATTTTTTAAAATTATAACAATAATAATAATAATATGAAATCCAGGTCTTTTAGAAGTGAAAAGCCCGTTATCTGGTCAGGCGTCATGTACGGAATCCTAGCACCACCAAAAGCCAACCCCCTGCTGAGTAGCAACCCTCTGGTCTATGTATCTGCATATATATACATTCAATGACTTCATACGACTAGAATCATTTCCCGCAGTGAAGCAATTTGCATAGAAGGCTTCCTGCGGTTTGACAAATCAATTGAACGTTCTCCACCACGAGAGAGTACACAAAAGTGCGTGTTTACCGCGTAAGCATTTCAAAGCTCTCTCCTCCTATCTCGCCATTGCTCTCGTTTGTTCGAAAAATTCTTGCAAACTTTTTTCGACCACGATCTAACGGAGAATTGACATTTTTCTCCTGACGTTTTCCAGTATACGATTTTGATAATTAATTTGAGGTAAAATTAAATTTTGAATTCAATAATGATCGAGAAAATCGATGATAATAATAATAATAATAATAATAATACTAACCATTATAGTGATAAATGTCAAATAAACGTTTTGGAAAAAAATAATTTTTTCGAGATTTCCAAAAATACAAGAAAAATAAATAAAATGTGTGATTTTTTCGTATTTTTTATTCGATCAAAATTTTCATGAACTTCCTCTCGATTATTTTTCTCCTGGAAATTTTTTGAGCAACCCCTAATTGGTATTCAGACCGAAGGCAATTTTTTCTCGGCCTTTTATTTTTATTTTAGTTTTTTATTTTTATTTTTCTTATCGAACTGATAAATATCGTGGTTAGGTCTTGTCGTTTCTTGGCCTACCTTGAGGCCAATAAAACACCAACGAGAGTAAAGTGTACGAGATCTGGATTGTGGGAATGCGATAGCGAACGGTATCAATTCCAATGTCGAAAGTTTTTTTTTTCTGCACGCATTTGCTGTTGCAGAAGGCATTGTGGTGCTTTCTGTTATAGTCAATACAAGTGCCCGTCCATATATATATATATATATATATATATATATATATATATATATATATGTGTATACACACACTGGAGTGCCCCCTGGGGGATTGATTCGCGCGTGGCGAGACGTCGTACATAAGGCATTCAATGTAAAATCGACGATAACTTGTTTGCAATCATCTTGAACTCGTTGCTAATTTATTATCGTATTCCCGAGGGATTTTCGACATTTTTTTTTCAGAATTATATCTGAAATACATTGCGATATAAGTTAAAATCGAAATTATTCGTTTTGAAATGAACTACTTGAAAAAAAATTACAAAAAATTTCAGCTACCTATTCCTTATGCACAAACAGAAAACTAACTTTTAAAAGTAGTTTTTGGTAATTTTCGAGAATAGAAATGATTATATTTCCGAAGAGAATTTATTATACTCACGATAGGGCCAAAATTTATTTTAAAAAATTTCCTAACCCCGATTTGGATTGAAACATATATACTTTTCTTTGTTTCAAATATTTTTTTATGTTGCAAATATTATTTATAACGTAAAGAACGACGGAAAATGATTTTTTTTTTTCTTACGAGAGAAGAATTGCTGATTCAATATTGATCCTTTGCACTCGAGAGGTGACTCTCGGCTACCACTTACTAATTAAATACCAAAGGCCTCGAGTGCAAAGGGTTGAATGACAAAAAAATTAATGATAAGTAGTCAAAAAAAAAAAGTGGATAATTTCAAAACAAAAAAAAACATTTAACATGGAATATCCTACATATATTAAGGGAGAGATAAGGCACAGGCAAGACGAGGAACGAGACGACGTCGACGAACGTCTCGAGGGATGAGGGAAGTAAAGATTACGCGGCGAGAGGGAGATCAGCGAAGAGAGAGAGAGAGAGAGAGAGGGAGAGGGTGAAAGCCCCTCCACTCTACGAGACATTTTAATTTACGTCGCTTTTGCTTATTCCGATCAAACTCTAGTCGCGTACTTCCCATTTCTATCGTTCTCCTTTCTCTTGTTATTGCCTTTGTACAAATACAAAACACTTAATTTATTTGTCTTATACTTGTCTGACTCTCCTTGCGGTATTGTAGATTAATATCGTTCTTTTGTCACCAAAAAATAATTAAAACGAAAAAAAAAAATCATAACTTTAACAAAAACTACGTATTTCAATTTTTACGAATGACAAAACAAATAGAAAAATTATTCATTCACATTTTATAAATACAAAAAATTTATTAATTTTTATCATTCATTTTTTGTATTAGTTATTTTTTTAAAGCACAATTTTTATGTATTTTTTTTGTGAAAATATTATTTCCGATAATTTTTTTTTGTCATTCGAAATTCGCATTCATGGTTTTGGCATGACCAGATTTTTTTTTCTTCGTTATTTGGTATGAACTGTGCGATAGTGTGGTTAATATGACAGAGCATAATGGTATGTACGGTGGAATAATTCATGCGTCTCCGTGGCCAAAATATTTCCGAGACTTTTCTAGACTCTCATGGTCGAGGAAAGTGTATGAGAAAATCGAGCAGGGGGCTTTGGAGATTCGCCAAGGAAATACGCATATATCAGCATACCATATTTTTTTTTTCTTTTTTTTTTCCTAACCACGACCGAGAGGCAAAATATTTTCAGGTATTACAAATAGTTTTTACACGAAGGATTTTTCCAGATAAAAATATATACAAAATGTTTGCTGGTCTTATCTTGTGGTCAATGCCCCAAGTTAGGGTGAATCAAAAAAAAAAAAACAACTCTGACGCAAAATATATCTCTTTAGTCGAAATTCTCGTAATTTTTCATTGAATAAATCAGTTCGCAAAAAGCTGAGACTAGTGCGACATTTTTACTGCTGCCTCATCAACATTGAAGTTTCGAGGATATCAGAAAATTCTCAAAAAATCATCTGATGTGTTCGACATCGATGAGGCAGCAGTAAAAAATTTCGTACGAGCATGAGCTTGCGACTAAATTTTCTTCTCGGTAACGAGTTACAAAAATTTTGCGGAAGATCCAAAAAAAAAAAGTATTTTCTTAAGTACCTCATGCTTAACTGACAATCCTAAAGGTTTTTAAATGTCTATGACAACTCACTCGTAGGACAGAACTTTCGCTTTGTCCAAATAGGAACACAAGATTGAGTGATAGAGAGAGAGAGAGAGACAAATCAATCCTATAGAAGGCTACTTCCTTATTCCCCGAAACATCCCCATTAGTCCTTTCAATATTTACACACATTCTTTCATCGAGATATCCAATTCTTACCCACCCAAAAGCGATTCTTATCGCTGACGAGAGCTAATAGGACTCCCCCCCGAGAGACTTTTCTTCCATCTTACGGCAACTAAAATCCAAGAGTCCCACGTGGACGGCCGTAGAGCCTCATTGGGAAGACTACGACATTGCCCTTAGGTTTTATTTATTGCGTCTTTCCGTTGAAGCCGGAGGAGCGAAAGCTCCAGCCAGCTCGTGACTCGGTTAGTGCAGCTTTAAGGTTTGCTCCGGGTCCCGACTGCGTAGGGAGTACACCGATGCTTTGGAACAATGAGGAAGCTCGAAGAATGAAGAGAGTAAAGTGCCCCGGGAGTGAGGAGAGAAGGGTATGAGGTGATGAGGGGTGTACAAGGTTGGGGACGAGAGCGAGCGAAGCTAATAGAAATGAAGAGCTGCTATCGGGGAGAGACACCTCCCTCTGAACTTCTTTGGTTCCTCAAGCTAGCTGATCGGTAGAGATGGTATAGTGACGAAGGGCAGGTGCCACGGAAACTTGAAAACTTTCCACCCTCCGCGCTCACGTACCCCTTTCCATCTTTTATCCTCGCTATGCTTTCCCTCGCCTCTCTCTCTTTCTTCTGGAGTAACATCCAGCTAGTCTGTGAGCGAGGCTGAGGAGGCAGAGAAGCGAGAACTCTCGACCCTCCGAAACCCCTAGAAGCGATATCAAAGTTACCCTCAAATGCACTGGTAGAGGAACAGAGAGTAAACCTTGGAGAAATTTCGCGAAACCTTTTCACGGATGTGTGTGTGTGTGTGTGTGTGTGTGTGAGCGTGCGCGTGAGTCTATGGACGAGCTTTCTTCCATAGTCCCTCGTTCACACATAATCGACGAAAGAGAGGCCAATGCCGAGAAAGATCCCTCGTGGGAGTTCAGGACCAATGTGGCTGGTCTATATGGTGAAGTAAATTGCCGCGTTATGCTTCCCACTTTTCGCTTGAGCTTAGCAAGCGATGGGAACTTGCCAGTCTGCATGACGTTACAGTAGAGAATCTCGTCAGTCGACGAAGTCTCGATATTTAGATTTTGATCTCTTAATCAACCTCAAAGACCACCAGATACTTATTTCCGTTGAGATTGAATCCCTTCTGCCGCTTCACAGTTGGGCTTATCGACTCTGACATTTTGAATTTCGATGCGTTTGACGTTGAATCTGAAATCAGTAATATCGATAAACCACCAGGCTTCTTTTTGCTTCGCCACATTGGCTCTGTTAACTTTGTAACCTCATGATTGAAACTCCAAACTGGTGTCCGAGAAAAGCAAACTTGTCTGCCCCCCCCCCCCCCTCGTATTCAGAGGTTAATATGATCCATAACTCTGGAAATTCTATTCAATCAATTCGAAGGAATCTGATAATCTTCAAGTGTACGCCAGGTTGCCCCGAGGAATTCTCTACTGTATTAGGGCCTGGAGGTGGCGAGGTAAAGCGGATTGTGAGAGTCTGGAGAAAATGTGTGCGCCACACGGTGGATCGAATTTATTATCAGTGCCAGTCAGCGATCTGCGAATAGCAAGGGGAGGATCTTCTTTCGAACGTTCTCGACTCATCTTTTGCGCCTCGAGTCTCTCCTTCCGCGTCCTATCTGCACTTCGGAATCCCTTGAAACGGAATGCGATTGAACGCGGGGAAACCCATGCCGTTTAGGGAAATGAAAAACGGTGGATATGTATGATAGGGGGAGAAAGAGTAGCCTTTGAAAGGGAAAATCAGACTCCGGACCAGATGCACGCGTGGCCTAGCAGATTTCTAGTGAATCGGGGAGGGGGATTCGTCTCTCGTGCCGTTATCGCCGTTGATCGGTGCTCCAGCATTAGCAGGGAGACGAATCCTCCCTAATCGTGTCCTTCAAGAGTTTTCGAGCGAAATGATGAATCGAACGGTTAACGAGGAGGGTTTTGGTCAACTTGCGACGAGGCTGATATTACGTTCAAAGTAGCCTTTGGTCTCTTTCTCTCGGTCGGTTCTTTTATATATCACCCTACAACCGTGCATTGAGACTGAAATCATGTAGATTGTTCACTCATCAGTATTGTTTTTCAAGCTTTTTTAGCCTTCGTTTTACCCAGACTGATCAGTTTTATCGAGCAATTTTCTACCTGAGTCGATTCAATTATTTGAATCCATTATTTCCATTTATCGATTGATCATAGTCCATCGCGTCTGGAAATTGGCGACTGAATAATCTTAACGAGGCTGATGTCGTAGAGCTTAAGAGAGTATGGGCGACCAGTGTGTGCAATCATATTTCCATGGCTTTGGTAGCAAGAACGTGAGATGAGTCTCCTCTAAGAAGGGAAGCCCCAATCTGCAAGGGTTCTGCCCCTCCGGTAGACTTGAAAACGTTCTTGTTCTCTGCTCTTGCTCTCTCACCACTGTTCAAAGGTGTTTAGTTTCATCAGGCTTTCTCTCTCTGTCTCGCTGATTCTTGGCGTGTGTTGGAAGCAAGCGATGCGTCGGCGCGTCTCTGGAACGTATTAGTCAAGCTGTCCATCGTAGTTATATATCTCTAGCGAGTCTATCGTGGTATCGCAGCCCTCCTACCATCGCCATTGACGCGTAGACTTATTCGAGGCAGAGCCGAAGCCACCCTCATGAACGAAGAGGGACGCGAGCGGGTAATTTTATATTTCTGAAAATCCCAGAATTCGCGTCATCGATCAGAGGAGGCGAATACTTGGGGGTCGTGACTCCACGCATATTACACGCAAAACTGAATGGATTTGGACACAGAGAGACCTAGTATCGAAGGGACTCTAATCGATCAAAAGAATTTCAAATGGTTGAAGACCATTGGTATTCTTCTGGCTTTTTTTTTTTTTGCTGCCGGTCGAATCCTACGATTTTGGTTACTTTCATTCGGGGAGTTTCGCGGTTCAGGAATTGACAAACCGGAAGAGCGTGGGAAGAGGATGTAAGCGTCCTCTTGATGGAGAGACGAGCTATAGAAAGAAGGGAGTACGAGGTTGAAAAGTGCTAGAGAAAGAGAGCTAGAGAGAAAGACAAGTGAAATTGGGAGGGAACGCATTGTGCGCCTACAGTTTCGGTTCTCTTTGTGGGATCAAGGTATTAGGGTGCTTGCGTCCGCGTTCAGCACGGCCATCATCAGTATCGCAACACCGAGCAACAATCCAATGTATATATATAATTCGGTTCGTTCGTTCACCGCTATCCTCATTGTTGCCAACCCCCGCCGGGGATTTTAGGTTTATAACAGGGGTGGGGGGGGGGGGGGGGCAGGCATGCTTTTGCCGGGTTTTCGGCCCCTATTGTGTTTGCCCTGCTTCTGATACTGGCCCACACTCCTATTATCCTTGTTCTCCGCCAGGCCACACGCAACAGCTATACACACTCCGGTGTTGTCCCTCCTTTCGTACTCATGTATTCGAGCTCGCGACTCGTTATTTGTTGCCAAACCCGAGGGACAAACTCGTTACGCATACACATCAACCGGAGAATTTGCGATCGACGCGCGCCCGCAGAGAACCTGGAATACCAGGAATCCCAAAAGTAGTTGTTGTGTCCCATTCTCGTCGGACAATACAGACTGAGAATGGACTGCGGCGGATGAACTTTTTAACTTACCTGGATTGCTCCTTTCTCTCCCAAACCTACACTGACATGAGTGTAAGAAAAAAATCGTAATATGAATCATGAATTTATGGTTAAAAAAGACCTTGACTTCATTTTTTGAGTTCACATAACAATTTGTACGTAGTTAAGGCAACTCGACAATATAATTTCAGCAATTTTATTATTTGTTGCTTCAATTATTTACCGTTGATTATAATCAGTCAGCGTTAAGAACTCGCATAATAATAGTAAATAGTAATGATATATTTTGAGTTAAAGTCACTGCTAAAAAAATAGTATCTATAAAATCGAGTTCTTAGCTGGAATGACTACGCGATTGTGGTCCCCTTAACGTTACTACATCATACTGTGTGACGTTGCTTTATGTTGTGACAACGACAAAAGATAAATCTACGTAGTTACGCACACCAAGTCTCAATTGTCAAAACGACAATTGAGACTTAATCAAAACGGTCATCACAACCAATTTATTTAGTTCCGGTAACAATAAAATTGTTGACATTACTAAATGAATATTTGCCTGTACTATATTTTAATAGCTGTGGTCTTTTAGTTGCGATAACTATTCATATTTCTCTCGGTACAAGAGTCGTTACATGTGGTTCTTGTTTGGCAGAGAGTGCTGATTACGGAAATTTTCAAATTTTCGTTCAAATTTGTTCTCATATAGTTGGACTAGCAATGCAATATTGTTTTTCTTACGGGCACCAACAACGAGGAGTATGAGAACCGAGTCCAATGTTCACGGTTGATAATTTGGTTGCTAACGTCAACCGAATCTATTGAATCTTTTTCCTGGATGTTGCTAAAGCATCGGAAAAGACCGAGTCCCAAGAGGTATCTTAATCCTCGAGAACTAGAAACCGTAAAAGCCAAGAAATCTTTCAATGATTCCATCTTATTGGCTCTGAATCGCTACTAAACGCAAAAGTATATAAACCCGGTGGATGATCATTCCAAGTGGCTTTAGGTAGCTGTAACGGAAGTGCATATTACCGAGGATATCTTCCCTTTGTTGCGGGCTAGCGAAGAGAGTTGCGGGCTAGCATAGTTTCGGTCAAGCCACGACACATATGGACGAGCCCGGAGGGATTTCAATGGTCGTAACTGCGTAATTCCCGGGTGCACTCTGATACGATATACGTGTGTACGATAGGATAGAGATCGAGGCAGAGGAAATTTTCCCCTCACTGTATATACAGGGAGGATAGCGCGGATACGGAGGAAGTTGAGAGCTAGCTAAGCCCGCTAGTATGGGAATCTGTTACGCTACGTTAAACTTTAACATCGAACGCGTTAGCAGTTAAATTCTCCATCGGACGCGCCCAAGTCTCGATTGTCCGTAAGGAACTTTGGTCTTCAATTGCGTGGATCCTCATCGGGAACGAAGAAATGGGGAGATCCCTGTTACGAGTTAGACTTTTTCTTTCGGTAGTCCTGAAGCAAAATGTCACCACGTACAAAGAAACGAGACAATGCCATTGTCCGTATAAAGTGGTTCGAATATACGTTTTCAGTCCATAATTTTTTCTAGAGCATCATAAGCTTGAAAAAAATACATCACGTGGGCAATTGATTCGAAAACAGTGAACGGACAAAAATAACCGATCAAACAAATCAGGGGCCGTGCGCATATGCAAAACACACCTTGGGAGGATGAATATTTCGTGGGAAAGTACGAAAACATATTCCGTGCAATCAGAGCGAGTCTGATGTGTTGAAGTCGTCGAGAGGTATATGGTCTTGCGGAGCAGAGGTACCCTAAAGAGATCCTATTTGAATTTCTCCGCTGATTACCGAGGGGACTTCCCTGTCGAATTCGCCATGGTCCCACTTATACTCAGCTTGCTTCCGCCCACACATATTGCCCCCCCCCCCCCCCCTGTCCCCATGCTCAGTCGTTCCTCCAATGCAATGCAAACATACTGGGAAAAGAAGGAAGGGAATAAAAACCGACTCTCTCTCTCTCTCTCTCTCTTTCGGCTTTACCCTTGATCATATCCAGGGAAACTGAGCGGAAGCTGAAACAAAATTGTGATTAGGGTTTTCTGGTCTGTGACCAAAATCGAAGTGGGAATTGCGAAAACGCTTCTGTGCATTCTTCTTCCTTTCAAAGATTGCCTCTATTCTCCATTTTATGTCATCATATCAAACGTCGAGACAGATCAAAGCCCTTTAAAATACTCCAAAATTAGTAGGATTCCAGAGGAAGCGCGCCTTCTACCCTGACATTTTTAATTCCATCCAACTTCTTCATTATCAATTTCGTTGGACCCGGATGAATGATGGGCATGCCAACCAGGTTCCTGATTAAAATTCGTAATGGCCAATGTTCCGCATAATTTATAAGGCTTAGGGTGAGTCCAACAGTGAATGAGCGATTAAACCTCTAGTGGCCTCTTTATTATGAGTTTGCTGGGAAATTATTCTGAATCCGGCGCAGCAGTTAAGCCTCATTTATAAAAATGTTGAATGGGAAAGGTTAATGAAGTATTTCATCGGAAAGTATGTGAAGCTAAGGTTTTTTTTTTTTTAAGAAGAAGAAGAAGTTGCCAAAAATAGGAATGACCTAATCTATTGAGCCTGGGTTGTTGATTAACCTTGCATGCTCCATGTGAATGAGCCACACTGTAAGGTGCCTCAGAGCATGAAACATTGACTAGGATTCCATAAAATGGAAAAAATGGGAATGTCTTAAATTTAGAAAGGATCAGATCCGGGTGTGCTCTATAAAAAAAATAAGGCTAAATGTGTTGTATTGAAATTGGTTCTCTGGAAAATGGGGACTTGCCCAATGACTTTTGACAATTCACGCATCTTTAAAAAGAGTCCAACCGATGAAGGATCAGCTGCATCTTCCTTGCATCGATGAACAATGAGAGAACGAGAGGGTCCATTAAAACGAGACTAGGTTAAATTCCAATGTGCTGTATCGAAAATGATTCAGATCCGAATGGGTGCCATCAAAGTTGGGGCAGATTGGGATTTGTTTCACGGCAAGTGGTCCTCTCAGAAGTTTTTTCCCTAAAATGGAATCCACTAAGCCATGCCCCATTGAAATGGCATCAAGAATACTCGTATGATACGGAATAAGCCTTTCCCCAGCACTGGGGATCATACCCAATGATTTGTTTATCGATTTTGTTCTCACTAATTCTGCAAAAGAGTCCCAGAATCGAAGAACAATGTGAACGAGTGATAAGGCTAGCAAGCCTCGATATACAGAAACATACTCTCCAGTTGTCTTTTTGTCTCTCTCTCTCTCTCTCTCTCTCGCTCTCCTTCTTGCTCTGTTCTTCGACGACGAGAGTCAGCAAACGCAGCACTTCCAAGGGCAAAGCGCGCGCATATCAAACGTAAGTTTAGTCTCTCGACGGGGACAGAGCACAAAGGGCGACGCAGTGAGCGAGAAAGGAAGGATAGAAAATGTTCCCGCCAGGAGCAGTGACCTTGCGAGTCCGCGAGCGTAGCCAGCCGAGAGAGTGACGATAGAGACCGGAAGGCGAGGTGAAACCGGTGCACTCACTCGGCCATCCGTACGTGATAGGATAAACGGCGTATCTACAGTGATTGGCCTCCTGAATGGAACGAGAAAAAAAAAAAACACATAGTTATTGGCAGTCTCCAGTTTTCGTTGTTCAATGCGTTGCGTTCTTCATAATTTTTTTCTGCTTTCTTTTCAACGGTGAGCCGGGTTAATTGTCGCTTTTCAAGTCCAATTAATATTGCAGGTAATACGGGACAAAAATTAGTAATTAAAGGGAATCGCATTGGGCTCGTCACAGTCAGGAATTTTAAAATACCTTTTATTTTTCAAAAATCATTTTTCCGGGTCTCCATTTCGAATAGATCTATCGCAAAGTCAATTGCTATTGGGATCCAACTATGGTTAGCCTCAAATAATGAAAAGATATCCAAAATTTTTTTTTCAACCAAAAGACAGAAGTATTTACAGGAATCGATTATTCCATGGCGAAATTGTCGAAAAACTCGAATTTTCGTTAATTTTCTTCTAATATGCCAAATCTATAATAACTTTTTTTGTTTTACGATTGAGAAATTAATTTCATTGAACAAACTCTTCGTACAGAAACGAAATTTTACTGCACCAGCTGTAAAATTTATTATACATTATGCTTTTCATCGATTTATCCAATTAATAAATTCAACATACACGCCAGCAAGATTTCTCCGCGATAACATACGATCGTAATGATGTTAACAATGGAGCCTCTGTGGCTGCTCTCGATGTAACAGTATAATATTTGCCGGTGATTAGGCACCCCGGAGAGATTATGCGCGTTATATATATGCACCGCCAACTACACAATTCATCGGAGTGAATTGCACGTGTCCATATACATATCTTATCGTTTAGATTGCAAAAGCATTTGACTCGCACAATGTCGTGCCATAAGACTTATTTTGTTTGCTCATACATGGGTAAATTCACATCAACATGACCCTAAAACACTTGAATTTGGTCCATGAGCATTCGGATATTTTCTCACCATTTTTTTTTAGCAAAGCACACACGCCAAGAAGATCAATTTTGACAGAGTCAACTTTTCGTCGTTGACTCACAGTCGATACAAAACTTGTAAACGATTTAAAAAAAACAAAACTCCTGATCAGTAAAATTCAAATAGCAAAAAAAATTTTGAAAGAAAATCTGAAAAAATTACCGAACTCTCATCGGATCCTGACAAATTTGATAAAAAAAAAAAAATCAGCAATAAAATCGAAAGATCGAGAGGCTTATCGATTCGTCTCGAATTCCCCATAGATACGTGTCTGTGCACTGACTTGCATATGGCCTATGATTATATTTACGCTACTTGGCTTTGGTTCGGTGAATGAGAAAGTTCTTTCTAGTTAGTTGATTGCCTTTTTTTCTTTTTTCGTTGCTACTGTAATTTTTCTAATTTTTTTGCTAAATATTCCTGGCGAGTTTGCCAGCTCAAAATATTATTAAAAAATTTTTTTTAAATTCAATTAATTTTTTTCATTACTTGACGTGATCGTAATTTTCTAAAATAATTAAATTTGGAATCATCGAATTTTATTTCATTTCGCGGGTTCTCAAAAAAATTGTTCATTTTAATCGTACATCTTTTGCTACACGAATATTTTCAAAATGAAATGCCCTCTAGATCTGTACTACGAGAAATCGTAGGTGGATTTTATTTTTCAACCAAGACGTCTGATAAAAGTTCGAGAATGAAACCAGTTCATCACAGATGAAGCTCTCGTTTCTCGTTAGTTCGATCGTTGAAACGCCCCCGCGAGCAAAATGTTAATTGTTATCGGAGGGGAAACGATGTTGGCACGGTCAGTCGTAAGTCTGGCTGAATGTAATTTGCCTATCGAGACACGAGGCTCTTCTCACGTACAATTATCAGCTCTTTTTAGTTGTTTTTTTTTCAGTCGTGGCTCTTTTTTTTAAATTTAATTTAATTTTTTTCAATTTTCATCGAGTTCATTTGCGAGTAATGTCTGTTATAGGATATAGTTATAGTGCAGATATAGTTATAGTTATAGATATAGTTATAGTTATAGTGTTATAGTGCAGCCCGACTCCGACGAGATAACTATTCTACGAACGAACACAAGTATAGGGCACTCGATCATAAAGTGATAATTTTTTTCAACCTTCTTAATTAATACGAATTTACGAAATAACATTGTTTTTTTTTTTTTTTTGATACCGGAATTATTTTTTTCAAATAACGACGGACTGAAAAATCGATATCAACTGTTATTAAATAATCAATTTTAAATTAAGAAAAAAAGAAAGAATATGATTAAAAAAATTGTCGATTTTTTTTTTTTCACGTCACACAGTCATTATAATAATTTTTTAAAACTGGTCTAGGTACATTAGGAATGAAATGCCCCATATGTGTACTGTATACATCACTACCAGTAATCGTCTCGCTCGATTGGCTTCTCTCCTACGTAATTTTCTAGCCCCCGGGAACCGTGAGCAGACTCTTCTTCTTCTTCTTCTTCTTCTTCTTCTTCTTCTTCTTCTTCATTTTCTTCACTTATTTCTGGTTGATATCGCGTGGCATGGGAATCCCTATCATACAACGTCCGACCCTCTTCCCATAACCCCTTTACTTTTCTATTCTCATACTCTATGCGCCTCTCTTGCGTGTGTCTTTCCATCCCTCACTTATCACCCCAGATCTCTGTGTACCATCTTTACTCTCGGTGCACCAGAGAGTGCAGACCCTCTCAATGAGGCAGACGTTCGAGATAATCGCGAAAAAAAAGTAAAGAAAAAAATACGTGTAGGGGAAAACGCGTGACCATCGATTTATATTCACATGTCTTCCCCTTCGAACTAGGAAAAATGGTCTGTGATAATTTTTTTTATACATAAACTTGCGTTAGTTTATTTTTCATGTAATTTATTCGATGATCGAGTTTTACAAGGTAGTAGACCATTTTTCTTTAAAAAGGGACTATACTTGGGTGATACTGAATTCGCGATGAGAGGGAAATCTCCGATCTCACAACGTCCCGTTGAAGTATTTTTTAGTGGAAAATATTTGATAAACTGATGGCTTTGATTTTAAAGATTACTTAGAAATGTCGACCTTTAAGATCGAGAAAATGTTTTGTATCCACTTCATGAACGCTGAAGTACCAAAGATCACATGGATGAATAATGAGTCGTTATTACATTATGACCAATTGACATCACCCTTCGCTCTAAGTACATATTGTGAGCACTTGGAGTTATTTTTTAAAAATAAGAATGTGAGATCTTCGAACGTTCTCAATTACTCGTTCCTCATTTATACCTGAATCAGGATCGAGTGACGTCACTCTTCGTTCTGAGTAACACATATTGGATGTACTTGGAATCTCTTTTAATAGGAATATCAGGTCCTCAAAGATTCTCGATCGCTTGTTCTCTCCATTGGTAGGAATGTCAGAACTTCGTGGAGTGTCGATACTTTGTACATTTTTTTCTGTACAAGGATCAATTGACGTTACTCTTCGTCATTAGTACATATTATGGGAGTACTTAGTTTTTTTTTCCAGTAGGAATATCATAGGTCTTGAAGATTTCTCAATCCTCCTTGTGTCATTTACAAGTGCACGACAAGGCCAAGTCTCTTCACTCACCGTTCTAAGTACATATTTGGAGTAGTTAGAATTTCTTTTTAATAGAAATATCGGGTCCTGGAGGATGCCCTATCGCTCGTTTATCATTTATCCTTGAATGAGGATCTGGATCAAGTTGGTACTTCATTCTTCGTTCTAAGTACATGCTGAAAGTACTTACTTATCTTTATTGCCAGGATTATCAGGACTCCCTAGATTCTCGATACTTGGTACATTATTTCTTCCGGTAAAAAGATTACTTAACTTCACTCCTTGTCCTAAGTACACATCGGCAGGACTTAGTTTTCTCTCCCCGTAGGAATATCATAGGTCCTGATGGATTCTCTATCCTTCCTGCATCATTTACACCTATATATGAGGGTTAAGTCTTGTCCCTCTCCATCCTAAATACATATTGGGAGTACTTAGTTTTTTTTTTTTTTTGAAATTATCAGATTTTCGCGACTTCTTGGTCCTTTCTACATAATTTATAACCCATATGAGGATCAAGTCTCGCAGTTCGGGGACAAGTTTGCTCTCGTGTTAATATGAAATTTTCTCTATGTATGCCGCTCGTTTGAAACTCTCGTCGGAGTTTAACGACGTGGGGACATACGATTCTCTCTCTCTCTCTCTCTCTCTCTCGTTCTCTGTTGTATTTCCTTCAAGGTTTCTGAACACGACTATTCGCAAACACGAACGAGGCTCTATTCAGAGCTAAGCGTTCATCCTCCTCGTGAAAACGATTGCTCCCACGTGAGAGATGTCTGGCTCATTAGGCATTCCTTCGGTCTGCGGTCTTCTCGACCGGTGAGATACCGGTACGAGACTATCGTGACGTTTCTCGTTGTGTACTTAGAAATAACGTGTACCTTCACTTTACTTAGACTAGCTCGTGCTCTCTCTCTCTCTCTCTCTCTCTCTCTCTCTCTCTCTCCCTCCCTCTATATATTCGTCTAACTTCTGTTGTATTTTCGTGCAATATTTAACGCGTTATCAAATCCTTCGGCAAGTTTTATTAGAGATTTTCCACAACCACGTAATATTTTTGGTCTTTCCATCGCGTGATTGTTCGTAAATCTTTGGTTTTGTTCGAATGACAGTATTTCAAAATTTATTTGAGATTTTTTTAACTTGCAATTTTTTTTAATACTCCAAAAGTAGAAAGTCTTAGTCTTAAATTTTAAATCTCTCTCGAGATTAATTGTTTATATACATATAATACAATTATTATATAGGGGAGGCTTAAAATTGAAGACTTACAAATTCTACTTGGAATTAAAAAAAAAAAATTTCAAGTAGAAAAATCGAAGAAATTTATATATATGTGTATGTAAAGCATGAAGTAAAATATGTATATAGGGTTGGGATGGTAATAACAAGTACGAAGGATCGTCCCGATAAACGGACGCGGCTTAATAAGAAGGTAATACACCCGGTCTTGCCTTAAATTCAAGTTTTATCGCCTTCGTCACTGCGACACACACACACACGTTCACTTTGTATATTTCTCTTTTTCTCTCTTCTCCCCTTAACTCCTTCGCTGAACCAAGACCTTGAGAGTACCGAGACCAGGATCAGCACGATAATGCAATTATTATCATCGAGAAGTTAAAGAGCACACTCGATTCTTGAAATGCCACTAATGCTCATTTAATCCAACAGGTTCGAGAAAAATTATTATTATTATTATTTTTGTTTCCAAATAATGCACAACAGAAGGAGAAACTTTGATAGCATCAACTTTTGTCATTGATTTCGTCTATAAAAAAGTTATGGCCATTTGAAACTATTGCGAAAAGCCAAATTTCTGGATTTGAGAAATCACAGCTTTATTGATAATGGAGACAAAAATTTGAAAAAAAAAAAAACTATAAAAATCAAAGTATCTAGGGAATCGTGAATCGATAGATTTATCCTGAAACGTCTCACGTATTTCGTGCTTCAATTTTTCAACAAATTATGCACTATACGATACTCTGAAGAATCCTAAGTGTACGTACAGATCCCTGATCGAGCAATGTGCATACCGCGAATTAACGATTTTCATATCACTGCATGGCGTATACGAAAGTTTCCATCGAGCCAACCCAACCCAATCCTCGCTGATGATACATGAGTATGTAAAATTCAAGGATCGTGGAGGTTAAGACCACACAGCCAAGTTTCCATCCCTTGCCAGACATGGAATTTCTGTAGTTTCAACGCGAATGAACATCCGGGGCTTTATGTATATTAGTCTTGTTTAAAGCAATATTTGTACAATCATTCGTCTCCTGACGTGAGAAGCCCGCAACGAGAATTTGTGAAATTTAAATTTCCCTCGAACTCCGCCTTTGTCTCGGTTTCAACAGTTCTCGGTGACAGTACAAGACAGTGTAGTTGCAGTACAGTTATGGCAAAACGTAACACTGCAGTTATGGTGCAGTAACCGTGTGCAGTAAAAGTACAATATTGAGTACAGTAATACAGTAATAGGACAGCAATAGTGCAGCAACTTTAAAGTAATATTATAAAGTAACGGAAAAGCAGGGCTGTAAAAACTTGAATCCAAAACACCGATCGATCGAGATTTCATCGAATAAAATTCTATCACCCACTACGAAAATAATGAGCAATGAATTAAGGTCCATTGTCGATTATCAAAATAATGAGTAATGGATTATATTCCATTGTCCATTACCACAATAATGAGCAGTGCGTTATTTACAATTCTGCAGATCAGTTGTAGTATCGTAATAGTTTATTGTAATAGCACAGTACAGTAACAGAATAGTAATAGTACAGTAACAGTGCAATTTACAGTAAAGTACATCAACAGTAGAGTAATGCTGTACAGCGATAGTTCAGTGATAGTTATAGTTTAGTAAAACACTTCTTTGCTTATTCCTTCTTTTCTCCCTCTTCGCTAAAGTCCAAGTGGATCGGAAAACATTTAATTTATAACGACGAAACAAAATCACATCAAGTCAAACGATAAATCAAATATCACGTGAAAATGTATCGAAAGATTTAATTCGGACTTGAGGAAATTCCAACCGATCGAAACTCTCTCATTTTTCACATGTATTCTCAGCTGA
Source organism: Rhorus exstirpatorius (assembly GCA_963564615.1). Lineage (NCBI taxonomy): Eukaryota > Metazoa > Arthropoda > Insecta > Hymenoptera > Ichneumonidae > Rhorus > Rhorus exstirpatorius. The sequence continues at coordinate 21,992,480 of OY751319.1, read as the reverse complement.
TCCCAGAATAAACATTTGGGATCTTGTATATTACGTATATTATATACGTATATATATGTATATATGTGCGCGTAAGGCGAGCATGAAGATACACAACAACGGTTTTGGTCGCTGTTTCACACTATACCCAGACGAGATCTTTGCTCTTGTGGCTAATGGATGCCGTTAGTGGCCAGAGGCGAATTCATCCCCTTAACGTTACCGCTTCAACCCTCGCTCCTTGTATACCATAACAGCGTGAGAGTGTCCCTCTTGCATAGCTGGGACACCAGCCAAATCTCAAGTAGTTAGGCGATATCCTTCGGGCAAGGATCTTCGACAGGATTTACGAGCATGACAAGAGTTAGAGAGGGAGAGAGAGAGAGAGAGAGAGATAGTGAGAAAGGGCAATCGGCAGCAATAGCGAGGGACAGAAACCTGTAAATTATATATATATATATATATATATGTGTGTGTGTGAAGCAGGATGCGGGTTAACTTATATGCTACAAGACCTGCTTGTCCTGCCAGCATATCCTATCCTCCCCCCCTCTTCCTTATTACCTCATGTCACGAGGACTTCTACAAGGATTTACCCTCTTCCACCGGGACAAAGATAAATTCATCGTACTTAAGGGAATTCCCGCGAAGACGTGACTAACCGAATTATTGAATCGAATGAGCTCACTGATCGTGAACAATCGCGATAGTATAGATATGGTCACTATTTGAATTTTCCTCTTGGGCAGGGATATTGATCGAGGTATACGTTGGCTACCAGAGCTATTTGAAATTTCCACAATTCACATTGAATTGGTCACATTATCCGTGATATGACCGATCACATGACTGGTTATATTGCCAGTCATATGACCGGATATGAGTCATATTATCGGTAATACGCCAATCTGAATTTAAAAATTATAATAAATTATTCTCTTTAGCATCGATTTATTTTCCAAAATTGTTCCATTATCGATTATTCGGTCGCAGATGCAAGAAAAAGAAGAAGAAAAAAAAACAGACTACCCGCAGTCAATCAGGAAAGTGCTCGAAAGCAAAAAACTCGACCAAGGCGTACTCGTATTGTATATGCAAACGCGACAGCATACCGAATCAATTAGCATACTTAATTAAATGTCTTCATTAGCGAATGGCCTAAGAGGGTCCTTTGACGGCCGGACAAGCCACACACAAATACGAGCGAGTACCGAAAAAAAAAAAAAGAATAAATAAACAGGATAATGTGTATGAAAGATCGAGGAAAGGAAAAAAAAAAAAGCAAACGATCTCATAGAGCCGGAACAAGGAAAAAAAGAAACGGGGAGGCAGCTTGCATATTGCACACAAGGCATTCCATCACAAATTTATCAATTTTGGATCTTGATCTTCTCGGATTCGAATGATTTTTCCTTTTTTTGAAAATATCATGTGCATTATTTTAAATTATTCCTATCTCTTCAGCAATTGCAATTTTGGAGAAAATACGAAAAGAAAATCAAGTCCCACTGCGGAAACTTGTATTACGAAATTTTTTGCAGGATAAAAGTTGTCCAAGCTGTGAAGTAAAACTTTTTTTTTTTAACTTCAAAAACTCTGTGTAACAAGAGGAATTTCTTAGAATGAACCGAGAGGCTTTTTTCGTCTTTGCTTTTTATTATAATTAAATAAAGATTGTCGAAATGAAAATCTTTAGAAAAATCAGCATGATTTTTGGACGTTGAATAATAATAAAATTTTTTTTTTTTTAATCGTGGAAGTGCAAAACGATTATAGCTTCGTCATGAAATGCCCCATACATAAATGCACAGTTGATATATTCGCGTGTACAGAGTCTTGTTTGTGAATTGCGTGCTTCGAGAAGCCATCTCTTTTTTTTTCTTCCCCTCGTTCTCTTATTTTCGAACGTTACGTCCTTTTTACCCCCCCCCCCCCCATCCCCTCAAACCCCTAAATTTTACTCTCGTTACTTTTTCCTCCATATCCATTTTTCTCGGTAACTGCACAGGAATTCCGGGATAGATACCCATGGCAATGACCTTGAAACATTTAAAAAAAAAAATCACCGCTGGGCATAATTAAACTTGTCTGTGAAAGAAAACTCAGAGTGATTGGGGTAATGAGGGTCAATGCGAAATAGGCAAAAAATTGTCTTAAGAAAAAATCGAAAAAATGTATTATAATAATTTTTAATGTTTTAAAATGAGATGAGAAAAAGAAATTATACAGGTTAATTTGATTTTCTAATGCTCTGTAATTTATTTCATTAAATGAAGACGTTTGATGGTGATTTAAAAAAAATAATAATAATAATAAAAGTTAAGAATTTAGAGGCTCAGGGACATGAAAATATTGAGAGAAAGATCGTATTGAAAGTTTTTCGAATGATATTCAGCATACCAGAATATCATTGCATACGTTGCATTTCCTTGTTCCCGAGTTATAACTATATCGACCGACGTAATTTTCGTTCTATCATTATTTTACTAATTACTCGAAGTAGGGTAGGCAAATAATAAAAATAAAATAGGTTTAGATCACTTTTCGTGACTAAAAGTTTTTTCCTTCTTCCGATATTAATTTGCACGTTGGTCCAAGTCAGAATACTGAAAAATAATGCTTCGTGAGGTTAAAATGCTAAATGGCATTCGGGACCATCGAGAACAAAATGGCGGTAGCGATTATAGGTTATGTTGCCATAAATCGATGAACCACCATATTAATTATCCTTTTGAATTTTCAACTGCTTAGAAAAAAAAAATACTATTCAGGAAAGTTTGTAGAAGCAATTTTTCTCGAAAATTTAATACACATTGAAAATTGCTTGGGTTACATGAGCTCAAGAAAAATAATAAGTGGATCTTTTCACTGAAAAATCAATTAATATTTTGTAGCAGACATAACAAAGTTTACTTTGAAACTAATTTCATCGAAAAAAAGTTTATTTTTGGCTCGGATATTGCGATTCTCCCTTAGGTGACCCCCATTATACAACTGGAGAATAAGAGGGGAATAGGGATTTCGCGATCAAGTGGACGGTGGTCGAGGCTCCACGTGGGTAATTAACATTCTGTTGGGAAGCAAAGAAAGAATGAAGAGAGAGAGATACGAGTAAGAGAGAATGCATTTGCCATGTCTTGTGGACACTTTGGCGAGATAAAGACGAGGGATTGGTCCATACTCAGAGAGGAGCAGAAGTGCTCAGGGCAAAAGTCTCGTTTCCCACTTTAATTTCCCTCTCGTTCTCTCTCTCTCTCTCTCTCTCTCTCTCTTGATGCGATAGAATCTAAATTAAACGCTTAATTAATTACGTCGCCCTATCGTCGCGGTTTCTCAGGGCTTCGCAATTAATTACCTCGTTTCTTCTCGTTGCAACAGCGCGACCGTTGTAACGACGAGAGACCAAGTGCAACACGACCAGATGGGATTCTGCCGTGAGCGAGAAAGAGATATTTTACTATATATATAGCGAGAGAGAGAGAGTGCACGGATTATAGTTTAAGGAAGTTATTTCCTAGTCAAATCAGTGTAGAGATTGAAAAGAAAAAAAAAAAAATTATCACTCTCTGGAAGCTCAGCCAGGGGGTCGTTGATACTTTATTTTGTTTAAATAAAATATCCTCGATCCTGGGATTTTTTTTTTTAACAGTTACGAAAAATCGTACCTTCTCATAGTCTTTCACTCATCAGGATTAAGTTACATTTTCAGTAAATTCGTAGAGCGATCAAAATTGAACCAATTTCGAAAAATTATTCTCAAAGAAATGGTTCGATTTTTTTTTTCGTACTTGACGAAACATGGAAAAAAAAACAGTGGCAAGCTTTTTAAGCCGATGTCAATGAAATAAATATTCGCGGATATACGGAACGAGGAAATAGGAGAAAAGGGATTAGAGGGCTCCGCGGGAACGAGGACACCTGGACGAAATTGTTTTCAAGTTCGTTCCCATGTTTTTTTTTCTCCGTCTCAGTATTGTTGTTGTTGTTTTTTTTCCGTTCATTCTATTTTCGCACACCCACATCTTTACTCGAGTCCTCTTCTTTATTCTGTCATGCATTTTTTTCCTTTTTCACCCTTTTCGCAACGGCTGAGTGAACGAATAAAGCCGAGAGAGCGAGAGATTGAGGGAGAAAAAAAAAAGGAAAACCTTGCCATCTCCAGAGACTTTGGGGAAAATCCTCTCATACACACAGAATCGAGCATGCGTGTGTCCGGAGTTATTTTCTTTCCTTTCGCGTACATACATATATATATATTCCATTTATCCGACACCCTGTAACAGTTGGACCAACAGTAAAACGCGCAGTGTCGAAACGCGTTAAAGTCTGTTTAGCTAAAACGTATTTGGTTGAAAAAATGTTTAGTCGGAACGTGTTCAGCTGAAACGAATCAAGTCGAAACGCATTTAGTTGAAAAAGGTGTCAAGCTGGAACGTGTCCAGTTGAAACGTGCTTGATTGGGGAACGTCTTTGGTTGAAGCGTGTTTAGTTAAAACATCTTTGGTTGAAACGTATCAAGTTGAAATGTGTTTAGTTGAAGCGTGTCTGGTTGAAACGTGTCAAGTTGACACGTGTCTAGTTGAAACGTATATAGGTTGAAAGGTGTTTGGTTGAAACGTGTTTGGTTGAAACGTTTTTAGTTGAAACGGGCCTAATTGGAACGTGTCAAGTTAGCACGTGTTCAGTTATGAAACGTCGTAAGTTGAAACCTGTTTAGTAGAAATGTGTCAATTTCGGATATGTTTAGTTGAAACGTCTTCAGTTGCAGGGTCTTTAGTTGAAACGTCTTCAGTTAAAATGTCTTCAGTTGAAAGCGTCTTCAGTTGAAACGTCTTTAGTTGAAACGCCTGCAGTTGAAACCTCTTTAGTTGAAACGTTTCTGGTTGAAAGGTCTTTATTTAAAACGTCTTTAGTAAGAAACGTGTTCAGGTGAAACTTCTTTAGTCGGAAAAGTACTAAGTCGAAACGTGTTTAGTCAAAATGAGTTCAATCGAAAAATCTTTAGCCGAAACGTGTATAGCGTTGAATCGCGTAGAATAGAAACATGCAGGGGCTTAACCGTGTTTGTTGGAACGCGTAGAGGTGAAATGTGTAGAGTTGAGGCGTACAGAGTTCAAACGTGTGGAGCTCGAACGCGTAGAGTTTAAACATTTCCAGTTAGAGCCTACAGAGTTGGCAAGTTTTTTTTTTTTACTTCACTGAAATATTTTCAAAAGTACACGTAAATCCACTGAAATAAGTTCACCTATGCTCGACAAAGTATCGAATGGTACGAAAAAATTCTGTCATAAATGTTCTTTCCGCAGCTGAAAGCCATATCCCAGTCTTTCCTGCTATTTATTTTTCTCACTCGTATCTCCCATATCCCTGTTGCTTCATCGAGTCTTTGAAGCCTTTTGCCTGCCTGTCACTGGCAGCTTGGGGATTTCGAGATGATGCCGAGGAGAGAGAGAGAGAGAGAGAGAGAGGACGCAAAGTTTTGCTGCGGATCACTCGCGTGATAAGGGTAAGCACATACACACACACATATATACACACGCTGTCCTATCTGCCCGTCTTGCGGGAGCAGAGGATTCGAAACTTTTACTTCTCAAACTTGGCGGCCACTTGCACGTTAACCCAGCAACCGGGGGGGGGGGGGGGGGGGGGGAAGAAATCACCCGTAAGAAACCTGCAACTTTTCAGCCACGGTATTAGTTCCGCAGTGGGAAAGATAGAAAGAGAGAGAAAGAGAAAGAAATACTTCCCTGTGGATATCTTATGTTCAGAATTGAAGACTCGGTGGGACGTTTAATTACACGCGTTTATCGTGGATAGCGAGGCACGCGTCGTAGCCGAGGAGAGCAGGGTTAGGGAAAAAGTGAAGAAGAAAGAAAAAGAAAAAGCTCTCGTTGAAGAGACAGTGCGCACCTGCTTGAGCGGCACGAGTCAAAGGGGAACATACATTTTAATTCCTCGTTTCTTTCTCACATCGCAATCTTTCGCCATTTTGAATTTAATACAGCTCTTAATTTAACGATCTTCTTCGAGTTAAATTATAAACGGTAAAATTCCATAAAGATTCATGGATAATCTGTGGACGCATTCGATCGCCATATATGATGCGAACAAACAGACGTAATGCGGAAAAATGACATTGCGATTCGAGCAATAAAACACTGAAGTCCGTCGACACTTGAATTCCGTTTGAGTGTGTAAGAGCTAGTAGGCTCACCCAAGGTAGAGACTCAAAGACCAAGAATACGAGAGGAAAGAGGAACTACGGGGGGAATAAAGAAGAAGAAAAATAATATAATTTGTGAGAGCTCGCGTTGCGAGACAACTGGTGAATGAACTTTCATTTGTGAGAGAGCACACCGTGAAGAAGCGAATAAATAAGAATCGGTCGATGCAATATAGCCGGTTTTCTTGGCTTCCAGGTGCCCCGGGGACTGTGCACAGTGTGTGTTTGTTTGTTTGTTTGTGTGTTTGTTTGTGTGTGTGTGTGTGTGTGTGTGTGTGCGCGCCCTCTTTAGTTCTCCAAACCGCACGAGAAGTGATGAAGGTCTTGAGTGAAATGCAATGCCGGGAACGGATGCTCGAAAGTTGTGAATGGGCACGGGCGGCTTTCGATCGGTGAGTTTCATTGAGAAACTAAAAAAAAAAAAAAAAAAAAAAACGTAACATCATTCAAGGACCGCTTTTAATATCGTGAGTCTGGGTGAAGTGGAACCTTTCTACCGTCATTGATGAATAAGTATATCCTGCTCACCTTACATTACCACACTTAAGTGTAGAGTCTCAAAGTTTAGAGTTGCATAATGTAGAGTTGAAAAGTTTACAGATGGAATGTGTTGAGCTGCAAAGTTTAGAGTTGTAAAGTGCAGAGCATCAAAGTATAAAGTTGCAAAATATTGAGCTTTAAAGTGTAGAGTTCCAGTGTGCAGAATTACAAGGTGTAGAGTTGTAAAATGCAGAGTTTTAAAGAGCAGAGGTGCAAAGTGCAGAGTCGCAAGAAGCAGAGCTATAAAGTGTAGAGTTTGAAAGCAAAGAGTTAAAAAGTGTAGAGGCTTCAAGGAGTAGAGTTGCAAAGTGTGATGGGCAAAGTGTAGCGTTGCAAGAAGTAGACTTGCCAGTAGTATAGCTGTAAAGAGGAGAGTTGGAGAGTGTAGAGTTACGAAGAGTAGCGTTGCAATGAATAGCATTTCAAAGTGCAGAGCTGCTCAGTGTAAAGTTTTAAAGTGTAGAGTTATAAAGTTTATAGCGTTGCAAGGATTAAAGTTGCAAAGGATACAGTTACAAAGCGAAAAGTTTCAAAGTGTAGAACTGCAAAGTGTAAAGTTACAAAGTGTGAAGTTACAAAGTGGGAAGTTACAAAGTGTAGCGTTGCAAGGAGTAGAGTTTCAAGAACTATAGTTGCAAAGTATAGAATTGCAGCGTCTTAGCGTTGTAAAGTACAAAGTTGAAAAGTGTAGATCTGAGAAGTGGAGATCTGAGAAGTGGAGATCTGAGAAGTGTAGATCTGAGAAGTGTAGATCTGAAAAGCGTAGACCTGAGAACTGTAGATCTGCAACGTAATGAACGTATAGATCTGCAAAGTGCTCAATTACAAAGTGTAGATTTGAAACGTGTATAGTTGGAGCATTTGGAGTCCGTGTTGAGTTCCACCGTGGTTGAGTTTCTATGCGCAATTTTACATACCGTGACATTATGAGATTGACGCTGTACATTTGTATGCAAAAAAAATTGCAATAAAATATGCGTGGGTCAAGAGAAGTGACAACTGTTGCAGTGCTGACTTTATACCTTGTAAATGTCACGTGAATGAGTCTTCGTTTTCAAAGAGGCTTAAGACAATTTTGTTTATTTATTTTTTATCCAAAATACCTGAATTTATTGAGTGTGAGTGGGAGTTTGCGAACAATTGCATCAGAAGGATCAACAAGAGCCGAAAAAGGAATCGTGATTTCCCACGGGATAAAGCACGAACATGAAATACGTAGTGTGTTTTGTGTTTCTCATCCCACAGATAGACACAGACTCAAAAAGTCTTGTGGTGCCTTTATGATGATGTTAGAAGAGCCAGGCACTTGGGTTTATTTCTCACCAACGGCCACTTGAGTTAATTTCCAATTAACGTAATCTTCGTCAGGCTTTCATGAATCACATATTTTTTTTTGCCTAGTCATTTTTTGATCGTACGAGAATATATAATGGTAGGACTAATTGAGAAGGATCTAAAGGTGCCGCTGACACTTATAATTTTTGATCGTGAGCCCTGGATGAAAAAAAAAAAAGACCGATCATAAGAGTCGGAACAGCCATAGCACACTCAGCCATGGTTGATTTATGATTTCTAATCGATTATTTTTTATTCGTTTCGTTGGATTCATTCAATTATGATGTAATACATGGAACGGACTTTCTCAATCTTTTCGTGATTATAAATTTTTTTTTTTTAACAAACGAAGAAAAAAATCTCATCTCGGAGTAAAAGAGATTGCGTCTAATTTATATCTTCAAGCCAAAGAAAATTCATTGCAATTTAATGTAATATTGTTAAACTTTTTTAGGATTCAAATAACTTTTATTCGTGAGCCAATTGGGATGATTCGGCTCACAAATAAATGTCAATCAACCTTCTTTTATAAAAAAAAAAAAAATCCTAAAGTGATAACTCTCGTACAATCACCAATAATATCAAATTCCACTTATTAATCTTTCACGTGTATCCTCACGTGTCAAGACCTTTGGTGTTGTTATTATTATTTTATTTTCATCTTTTTCCCGCAAATTCTTCGTCGTCTCGTTCGCAGACCACCCTAGTGATACGAGAGACATGTCAGGTCTCTTATCTCGGCGAGGGAGCGTGACTGCTCGTGAGAAATGGCGAGAGAACCTGATGACGAGGATAGACGAGAGAAAAGAAATCGAGGGTAGACAGAGTGAAAGATATTATATGTAGAGAGAGAGAGAGAGAGAGAGAGAGAGAGAGAGAGAGAGAGAGAGAGAGAGAGAGAGAGAGAGAGAGAGAGAGAGAGAGAGAGAGAGAGAGAGAGAGAGAGAGAGAGAGAGAGAGAGAGAGAGAGAGAGAGAGAGAGAGAGAGAGAGAGAGAGAGAGAGAGAGAGAGAGAGAGAGAGAGAGAGAGAGAGAGAGAGAGAGAGAGAGAGAGAGAGAGAGCAAAACACTGGACGCATAATAGGGGTGAGTTTTGACGAGATGTATCGCAGATAGAAAGAAAGAGATAGAGATTAATTTGAGGGCTGGAGAGAGAGAGAGAGAGAGAGAGGGAGAGAGAAATGCTCTGCATACTAGAAGGAAAGAGAGAGAGAGAGAGAGAGAGAGAGGAGTTGGTCCTGGATGCTGGAGAGCGAAGAAGATAAGAAGATGCCTTGGATGCTGGAGTAAGAGGGAGAGAGAGAGAGAGAGAGAGTTGTTCTGAATGCTGGAGCGAGAGTGAAAGAGGGAGGTGTTTTGAACATCGGAAAGAGAGGAAGAGGGAGAGAGGTGGTTGCTCTGAGTGTTGGGGGAGAGAGAAAGAGGGAGAGAATGAGACAGTGGTGCATCGGATCCTAGAGAGAGAAGGTGAGAGGGAGTTGCTCTGGATGCTGTGTAGGGTGGTGGAGAGAGGAGGATATCCTGGTTGCTGGAGAGAGCGGGAGAGAGAGAGAGAGAGAGAGAGAGAGAGAGAGAGAGAGAGAGAGAGAGATGCTTTGAATGCTGGAGAGACAGGGAGAAGGGGAGATGCTCCTGATGGAGGGAGAGGAAGAGAGATGTTGTGAATGCTGGAGGGAGATCTTGACGCTGTGTCCTGTATCCTGTCGCGGATAATGTCTACGTTCGTGACGAGCTCCAAGCTCCGGCGCCGTCGTCTCTCGAAAAACCTCCACTCCTCACTGTACCAACCCCTCAAATTTCGTGTATTCAACCCTCACCACACAATTCTGACTCTCTTCTCTCCCTTCTTTTCCGATCTATCCAAAAGCCTGCTCTTTCTCTCTCTCTCTCTCTCTCTTTCTCTCTCTCTCTCTCCCTCTCCTCCATCTTCCTCTCTGTTATCTCTGGGTATTCCGAAAATGCCAATTTCCACCCTGTTAACCACAACGCCCGTCACTCAATCCTGTCTCGATGCGACCATCCCCCTTCACCTTCCCTCGATATATAATATTAGTACGATAAAAAAAATTGAAAGGGAGAAAAAAAAACAAGCAGAGCTGTCCGATCTAACGCTTTGCGGAAAATACGTTCTCTGCGTGTCACTCATCTTTGATACGGCATCGCGCGCTCTCTCTCGCTCTCTCTACTGATCTAGCTCACAATGGGGATGATTGATCGACGCTTTAATCACACGACCATTGGTCCATCATGACAAAACAATTTTTAATAATGTAACATTTTAATAGATTTAATTGATGAGATAATATAATGTTTTTATGATAGTTTCGGCTGTCTATTTCTTTTTTCGACGGATATAGGCCAATATTCGGGGCAAATGTGGTTGGGTTTTTCATTCTATTTGTGCACAAATTGATCGTCTAAACACGAAGAGAATTTATCTAAAACTAGTGATATTCGAGTATAGCTTGAATAATTTTTTTTAATGCACACATACTTGGGTGGGACGTAATTACAAATTCTCGAAATAATGAGTAATTCAGTGAAGCTTTTAGTGAAACGAATGGTCCGAGTGATGAATAATTTAATGGATCTTAATTAAGGATGTATTGGACGTACCTTCCCAACCAAAAGTGACTTTAGTCGACAATATTGTAGACTTCATGATAAGATAAAAATCTGAAAAAATTCACCCACAATAAAGACGATAAGAAGATTAATTTTTAATAATAATAATGCCAAAAAGTTATCAATAAATTATTTAAACAAAACATTGTTTAAAAAATTTTTAGAGAATGTTTTTTTTTGACACGTGAAATGAATTCGGTGATTTTTCTGACTACACAAGAATTTTTTAAAAATATTCTTACCATTTTGAAATTTCGGTTTTCGGAAATTTGTAAAGGTTGTATTTACGAAACTATTCGTTAAATGCCCCGGAAACTTCTCAATTGTAATATACAACGTTTTTACAAAAAACATATCCAAATTTCATGATTTTCCCTTCATTTTTAAAAATTAAAAATTTTTCGAAAACCGAAATTTCAAAATGGTAAAAAATTTTTTGAAAAATTCATGTGTAGTCAGAAAAATCACCGAATTCATTTCACGTGTCAAAAAAAAAAGATTCTCTAAAAATTTTTTAAACAATGTTTTGTTTAAATAATTTATTGATAACTTTTTGGCATTATTATCATTAAAAATTAATCTTCTTATCGTCTTTATTGTGGGTGAATTTTTTACGATTTTTATCTTATCATGAAGTATGCAATATTGTCGACTAAAGTCACTTTTGGTTGGGAACGTACGTCCAATACATCCTTACAAATGCCCGTATAGTAATGAGTAATGGCAATAAAGTGAAACTTGATTACAATTGATCAAAGCAATGAGCAATTCAATTGAACTGAATTAAAAATACTCAAAGCAATAAGTAACTAAATTGAACTTAATTACACTTGGTCAAAGTAATGATTAATCAAATCAAACTCAATTGAAAATGCTCAAACTGATGACTAATCAATTGGAACTTAAGTACAAATGCTCCAAGTATCGAGTAATTATAATAGGAATCTAAATTACGATTGCTCAAAGTGATGAGCAATTAAAAATGCAACTTAAATACAAATGATCAAAGTCCTCGGTAGAGAAAGCTCGACAAGGGTAGACATAGTTCGAAAAATCACTATGATCTCTTGCTCTGTGAAATATTACGAAATGGCAGACACGCACAGGCTCATTATACTCAAGCATTTGGTATCCAGTCAGCGGTAAAATAAAATTTAACTATAATATATAGCGTTCGAGGTAGAAAAAAAAAAAACGTGTAAAAATCGTCGTTTGCACATATATTTGTTTTTTTCTGCAATATTCGCTGCAGCCTGGGGCTTCCGATATGATTCGATGGGTAGGAAAAAAAAAAAAAAACATGCTTAACTGCGCGTAATACGTAACGCAGCGGGATATATATTGGGAAAGAGGGATGGATTTTAATTGGCTACTTCGAGGCAGCCCAGAGGTCCATCGGGAGTCGGGAGGGATGCTGCGACGCCGGTGAGGCGAGGCTCCCAAGAGGGATGAAGAGGAAGGGAAGGGGGTAGTAAGCCGTCGAAGCGGCAAAGTGCCACGGCGCCCTGGCGTCGCGTTTTCCGCCCCTTCCAGCATAAAGGTTCGACTGCAGACGCCAGGACGACGCTTTCCCTCAACTCTCCTACGAAAAAAACGAACCCCCCCCCCCCCCCCTTTTTATACGAAGACCTCCCTCGATTGCCCCCGCAGAAATTTTTTTATTTCCACTCGTAATAACGTACTTTTTTCTTGCGATTATACGAAACGAATTAACCTTCGTGACTGCGTGCAAAAAGTTTTTATTTTTATTTTTCATAAAATTTCGATTTAAAAAAAAAATTTTATTTTTTTTTATTCGTCAATGAATGTTCCAGCTTGTCCAATTATTGTATTATAGACCTGAAATTTGGTACATTGATTTCATACGATATGAGGTTTTTCCCTCTCGAATTTTTGAGAAAAACCATCGAAACATTTGGATTTTTGGGAAATTCTCGAAATTACTTTAATTTTCCAAAAATTTCGAGATATCAGGATAAATTTTTCTCTGCATTGATCAAAGGAGCCTTTGTACTGCGGCGAGAATTTATGAAGAAGGTTGAGTTTTCGAAAATTTTGAATTCAAATATCGATCGTTTGTTTCATCTGAATCGATCTATTCGGAAAAATTCATAATTTCGTGACAATTTATCTTTATTCAATGATTTATTCCGAATAATAATAAATTTTGAAAAGTTTATTGAAAAAAAAAAATTTTTTTTTTCTCTAAATTAAATCCAGCGTGAGACACATACCAAAGATCGTAAATAACATTGAGGTTCTCGGGATCACACAGTTGCCGCGCTCCTCGCGGATTATACCGCTCCCCCCCCCCCCCCCCCCCCCGTGTCTCTTGAACACACCAGGACCGCTTTGCTACATATTTTACCGATAATCTCGCTATCTATACCGTTCTTATTTATTGGCTACCATGGCAGCCAGCTAGGAGTATGTACTATGTAAACACACACACACACACGCACACGCACATATATTCGTGCATGTGTGTACGGGCAATTTTGTGTCGAGCTCCATCGACGCGTCCAACCCTGAGAATTTTGGATTTTGGACATTTATTTTTCTTTATCGAACGCAACTCATGCAAAATTTTCTTCAGTATCAAAATTTCGAAAAACAACATTTCGTGAATAATTCTTTGAAATTATTATCCAAAGTATTTTTTTTTTCATTGAAAAAATTTGTTTTTTTTTTTTTTTCGTCTGTACGAAAATTTTTTCAAAAATGTAATTTTTTTTTTTTTCGAAAATTGTTTTTTTTTTCTATAACAATCATTCGTTGTTGAAAAAGTTAATTAATTAAATTACATATATAAATACACATATCTATTGATAATAATAATAATAATAATAATAATTAAATTAATGATAGTCAGAATTGGAGGTTGGTCAAGTTGGCCTGGAATGTCCCATACGTATAAATGCATATTGTATTTATTTTTGTGACCAAGTGTGTGTGTGTGCACATATATACACGAGGGCTTGGACAAGCGGATAATTCGTAATGGAGTTGCATACCCGAGGCATACTGTGAATATAGCAGAGTACTCACTCTTTTCATTTATATATATATATATATACATATGTGAGCTTAAATAAACCGTCCGCGGACATAATTTTTTTGCGACGCTCTCGAGCTTCTCGCGAGATTTATCTCGATGCCACTTATAGCTGCCAGTGCTCCTGCTGTCTTATACGCAGTCTCTCTTTCTGCTACCACACAGAGCTCAACTACCTCAATCGAGATTAAGTTGCCTGATCATCGTGAATCGTAATCTATCCAAATCCTTGTGTGTATATATATATATATATATATATATTTCCAATGAATAAAGTAATTAATTGCCAAGTTCCGCAAAGTTGATGATTAATTGGGTCATGTTCGATGCAAATTGGTAGAATGAAAACAAAAGAAATAATTTAAAGTTATGTGACGAGGAAATTATTATAACTATAATTAATTTATTGCTTGTTTTTAAAAATTATTAACCCTTTACTACCTGACGTATCATACTTGGCACATCGATTCAGAATTTAATTTCAGTCTCTCTGGGTGAAGAATCATTTTTTATATCGTTTTATTCCTAACCTCAACCCCCAACTTCAAATGGTACATTAATTATCGAGAGAAAAAAATAATTCTACGATTAAATTGTAATGTAAAAAATATTTGCTTTTAAACGAATCTTTAATTAATTCTCGAAAACTTCAATTTTACATTTAACCTAATCTAAAAATTAAAATTAATCTTAAAAACTTTAGATTTTAGAGAATTTTAATTTTTTCAATTATAATCTTTGTCTAGTCTCTCTAACTTTCGTAAATTTTCAGCTATCGGATCGAAGACAAGGATGTTTGATATTGAATTGGGTGAAAATTCATCAAAGGGTTCAGATTTTATGAAATTTTCAATTTTTTTCGAAATTTGAATTTTTACGGAGAAATGATATCTTAACTCTGACATTCGTGAATTAAAACCACTATCGAGCCGGCACTTTTCACATAAAAATAAGTCAGGATACTAATGTTCGGTATTAAGTTTGAAAATGACTTGGTAAATGGGTTTGAATTTTCAAAAACTTTGAATTCTGTGAAATTTTGAATTTTTATGGAAAATTATTAGTTTGCACAAACTTTTGCGATTTTAGGGTGACTGAACCAGTGAATGAACGGATAAGCCTTTTTTCTATTTCGATAAAGCCGTATAATTTAACTTACAATTACGAATTTCTTTATGAGATAATTATATCTTATAGAACAATGTTCATAGAATATTAAAAACAAATATTTAAAGTGCCCTGTTCGCAAGGATTTTGTATAAAAAAAATGATAATGAACGTAATTATTAATTCCCCAGTGAATGAACAAAAATTCCAATGAATGAACTCTTAGTATCTTTCCAGTGAATGAACGTACAATAGAACTACTAATATTATATCATACTCGTGCGTTTTGAGGTTACGAAAAGCTTTTTCGACGCTCGTTCAATCACCGGAAATAGGTTAGAAAGCTGGACCAGTGAATAAACGGCCATATATCGCAAACAATATTGGGTTTTTGACCAAAAATTCATTAATATAATTGAAGCTTAGCAATGTATAACGTTGAAAAAATTATTACATATCTTTTAAAAAGATTTATCCACGTGATATGGAATATTCCGGTATTCGATGCACAGTCGGATGGTTATAACAACATCGCTGTCTCTTATGGATATGCGCCCCAAGTACGAAAAAAAATCCATAGTATCGCAAATTATTCACAGCGTCAAATAATATCACTGCTAGATTTTTTCTCAGAATTTTCACTTCATTACAAATACAAAATTCTTCATAATAATAAAATCATATCTCTGCCGTTTAATTAAAATACTAAGCCTGCTCATTCACTGGTAGGTGTTCATTCACTGGTTCAGTCACCCTATCACTATCGAGCCAACACATTAAACGCGAATAAGCTCGGGGACAAAAATTTTCGGTATTGAGTTTTAAAATATTCGCTGAGGAGTCTGAATGTTTATGAAAAATGATATGCTTGCTCTGACTTTCGCAAATTTGCTAAAATCGAGCCGGTACGTGCCACAAAAAAAAACAGCCAGAGGACACTGATGTTCGTTAAAACGTTAGTTAATTATGCCACACTACATAATAAAGATCCATTGACGATGCGAGTAATGGTATATTATTTGTTCAAAACGGCATTGATTTAGCCACAAAAAGTGAGGGAAAAGTTTTACGCAATTTTGATGCTGTAAACATGAAATTATTTTGAAAAAAATGTTGACAATTTTGAAATTAAATTCGTGATAAAAGCCTGCAAGATAGAAAATTGCACATTGCTTCCTCATTATTTTATATCTCGACTAAAAAGCTGTCTCTATGAGGAAGCCAAAATTGAGAACCTCATAGA
Organism: Rhorus exstirpatorius; assembly: GCA_963564615.1. Taxonomy (NCBI): domain Eukaryota; kingdom Metazoa; phylum Arthropoda; class Insecta; order Hymenoptera; family Ichneumonidae; genus Rhorus; species Rhorus exstirpatorius. The sequence goes on along the minus strand of OY751319.1, from coordinate 21,976,373 downwards.
AAGAGCTTCGTGGTCGAGATGAAATAATGAGGAAGCAAAGTGCAAGTTTCCAATTTGCACGCTTTATAAACAAAAAAAAAAAATTTAATTATAAAAATATTCGTGCTGTGAATGTTTTCACAAATTCATTTGTGCATCGAGCCTCGTCTCTCGTTTGTATTTCAGTATACTCTTTTTTTCTTTCGCAGTCCACAATTGTCGAATCTTTTTTTTTCACATGACAGCTTGAGAATGTTTCCGACATGCGTGCATATGTGTGTGCCAAGCCAGAAATGGTAAAAGCACACGATTGACAGCGCTTGCTTTTTCTGTCATTCAAACGAGCATTCACTCGCTACTTTCCTTTCATGTACACAATCTATATTGGCTTTTCTCGCTATTATTATTATTTTTTTTTTACATTGAACACATCATTGAATTCGTATGATGTAAAAACGAGAAAAAATAACCAGTAAAAGAACACACATATATATATATATATATATATATATATATATGTGTGTTCTTTTACTGGTTATATATATATATTCAGCAGCCTGTAATTTAACTCTGGGTATGCTCGATGAGAGAGCCTTTGATCATGAAATTGAATCAATATCGTATGAAGTATTGAGGAAGACAAAATTTCTCGTACTTTTTTTCAAAACTCTTTCGAGTATTTTCTAAAAGTTAATTTAATAGCATTTTTTATGCCATGATAATGTGCTATGATTAAAAAAAAAAATAGCATGAAAGGACGATAAAAATAAATAGATAATTTAAAAAATTTTCATTGTAGTACACTTGCAGGATGCGCTGTACAAATTTTTTTCTTCCAAATATGCTGCACAGTACTTAAAAATTCACTAGCATCAAATTGCGGATATAATTGTGCAGCATATACTTTGAAATTTTAGTATACAACGATAATTGTACGAAAAAAATTAAAATAAATTATAACAATGATGATGAAATAAAAAAAAATTGATGTAGTACATTTGCAGGATGTGCTACACATTTTTTTTTTTCAAATTTGCCAGTTGATATTTTCGGAAAAAAATATGCAGTGTGATATTTTTTTTTTTTTTTAAGTATCCTTCGTAGGATTTATTTTTTTCCCACGATTATTTTTCGTGCAGTCCATTATACTGGGACCTTGTTTAGTTTATTTTTTTGATCGAAGCGTCTTACTTCTCTCTCGAGTCATGTGTACCGAGAGAAGCCCTTGGGCAATAAAAAAATCGTACTCGATAAATTCCAGACTCCGAGAGAGCGTATAACCGTCCTTAGACTCTGCGAGTAATATGTAGTCGGGAAATCGAGAGAAAGATCAATTTTTCCATTCTTTTTCTCATCGACAAGATTCCTGGTTCACGAATTCTTATTTTTATTTTTCATTTTTTATCCGAGACGATTGTCGTTCCTTCGCTCGCGATTATTTTTTTTTTTTTTATTCTGTACATCAATACGAGAACTCGTAGAGAGATCATTTACGATGTCTAGACCGTGAAAGTTCGAGCTTTCTTTCTCTCTGCCTCAACTATTTTGGCAAACACCACACCGAGACTTCTCTCTATTATTCCGATCTGTAAGACTATCGATTTCCACCTCTCACCAATTTTATCGTTTTTAATTTTTACTAAATGGATTAAATTTTTTTTTTAATTATTGAGAATAATTATTATTTTATGACGAACTTACAGATTACTGTAGCTCAGTATGATCAATTGAAAATCGAAAATAAAGTATTCAGCTTTTCAAAAATCCATACTCAATAATCTCAAAAAATTTCCAATTCTTGAATATTCAATTTTTTCCCAATCAAATTATTCATAAATTTACATTGTTTTTTTTTTAATTTGACACTTCGAAATATAATTTTGCTGACAATTTGAAAACTTTCATGACTCCAAATTTACTTCTCGTGAAAATGATAAGCAACATGAGATTTTATTTATTATTTTTAATTTAAAAGAAATTAATAAACTATCATGAACAAAAATAGTCTTTTAAAATTATCATTTGATTATGAAATGATTTAAATCTAATTTTTAATAGTCAGTATCGAATTTATTCCATTCCTATCACTATTTTCTCTGCTGTTGTGTTTTTTTTTTAATATTTCAATTTTTTTTTAGCCTGACAATCTCTAAAATTTCGGTCGATTAACGTCACTTTTTTAGTCTTATCCAGCACGCCTCCGATTTTTTTTTCTTTTCATTACAATTCACTGATGATCGTATGACGTGAGCGATGCTATTTTATTCTTCATTAGTCGTCGAGGTGAATTTAACACGGTATATAGTTACGAAGCTTATGCAATGATGTCTTAACGTACGAAAAATATTAATAGTAATAATAATAATGGAAATAATGATAAATGATAATAATAACTTCCATTATTACTATTACTAATAATTTTTAATAATAAAACAAATTATGACTGTTGTTATAAGTACGAAATTTTCTTTTTGGTTGATCAAAAAAAATGGAATTTCATTTTGTTTCCCCAATATTTTTCGTAATTATTGTTTATTTATTTATTTTTAACTTTCACTTTCACTATCGATCACCAAAAAAAATAAAGGATTTTCACGAAGTGGGCGAGACGTAAATCCAGTGAGAATGAAAAACATATAGTTCCTTCTATTACTATATTTTTTTTCAAATTTCGTTATTCGAATTGTGACAACTCCACGAAAACCAAAATGATTTTTCTACTTAAAATTTACGGTCACACACTTCTCTTCCCACCCACGCTCTCGAGACTCATATATGATATAATGTGAAAAAAAAGTTGCGCTTTTTCTCATTACAATATTCAAACACCCGTGTGACTATATTTTTCTTGTGTATTGAGGCTTTCCATGGAGAGGCAAGGGACTTTTTTCGGAAAGAGATTTCTCGAGGAGCATTTCATTTTTTTTTTTTTTTTTAATTACCAAAAATATGATTTTTCAAAAAGAATTTAATATGGAGTCAGCGAAAAAAATTATAAAAAATGATTTTTCAATGATTTATTGATGTTTTTTTTATCGATAAGAATATCGAAGAGTATATCAATTATTTCCTTCAAACGTATCCTGGTTTAGAGATCGCGCGGACGTTCTTGCCTCGTGTCTCACACGAGAGATCTCGCGGGCACGAGAGTTTCACTCTCGTCGCCCACGAGGTTTACGTAGGCCGAACCACTATACGAGATACTCGGATTTTCGAGAGAGAGAGAGAGAGACTCACCCGAGAGATTTAAATCACCCTGTGTGTTTGCGTGTATATTATTGAAATGTATATATCCATGTAGAAATAATTTTTACGTTTATACTGTATATTATGAACGTGAGAAAATATTTATTCGACCGTTACGGGCAATTATAAAAACGTTATAGCGTTTCGAGTTGATCGTATTCTCGAGGAAGATTAACCGTAAAAACTGGGAGCCTTGGAGACCTTTAAAAAGTGATATTTTATATATGTGGACGTCCAAAAAAAAAAAAAAGAAGTTGCTACGAGTTGACGTTTTAGAGATGGACTCTTAACGAGTTATAGAGTCCATTAAAGTGAACCCTCGGATAGCGAGTTTCCGATAAATGGTCTCCTCATAAATGTATGTAACCTCCGATGAGTGACATTCCAATGAGTTAACATTCGATGAGTAAACTTACGATTTAGGAACGTCCAGTAAGTGAAAATTCAATAAGTGAACCTCCAATAAGTAAATCTCTGATAACTTAAGCTCCAATAAGCTGAACTTCAACGAGTTAACCTTTAATGAGTGGACCTTTAGTAAATAAATCGCCAAGAAATAAACCTCTGATAAGTGGATATCCAGTGAGTGGAAGTTTAATAAGTAAACTTAACCAATGAGTGAATCTATAAAACTTAACTTCTAAAATGAGAGAAAAACTTAACTTCTAAAAATGAGTGGAACTTCAATGAGTAAACGGCTAAAAATTGAACCTCTAATAAGTGGACGTCGAGTAAGTGAATAATCCAATAAGTGAACCTCCAAAAAGCATACATTCAATGAGTAAACGTCCGAACAGTAAAGATCTGATGAGGAAACCTTTGATAAGTCAATCTCTTTGATGGGAAATTTCAAAAAGTGAATTTCCAGTGAGTAAACGTTCAGTGAGTGAACCTCCGATAAGTAAGCTTGCAGCAAGTGAGTCTTCAATAAGTAAACCTTCACTAGCTATAGCTCGGATGAGTAAAACTTTAGCAAGTTTGTCACAAATGAGTGAACCTTTATAACTCCAATAAGTTAACCTTTGATGAGTCTTCCGATAAGTCAAACTCCAATAAATAAATCTCCCTTGAGTTTAAACGTCCAACAAGCATAACTCCAATAAGTGAACTTTGAATAAGTGAGTGTCGAATAAGTGGAACTTCAATAAGTGAACGTTCAACAAGTGCATCTCCGATAAGCTGTCCTCCCGGAAGTTAACTTCCGAATCAAGCGAGAAGACTCCCATTGGGTGAACTTCAAAAACCAAGGAGCAGACCTGCAAGATCTTCAAAACGGTGAGTCTCCAATAAATTAACCTTCAGTATAGTTATAAAAAGTCTCGGATAAGTGAACAGAAGAAAAAAAAAAAAAAAACCAAAAACGCCACCCTTGAAATAAGCGAATCTCCGAGAAATTAATCTCCGACAAATTCGCCACTGAAAATTCCATCGAAAGAAAAATGGAACACGACTAAATGTCGACCTTCAAAAAAGTTTGCAACCCACGCATTGAGCTCGCTTGTATAGACTCTTTCAACTGGGTCTCGTGATAGCTTACGACGAGACAACAAAGTATATGAAGCAGTGTCCGTGGGTGTGTCGGGCATCAACGAGATAGTAGAAAACCGCAAGGTAAAATGTATGCTAATTGCTCGCTAGCTCTGTCGTGATATAGGGCGAACCAGGCGTGACTAATTGAATTAGACGATGCAAAAGTTTGTTACGGTGGAAATTGGCACGAATTAGAACAGTAAATATATATATGTATATATATACAACTAAGTATATATATATATATATATATATATATATATATATATATATATATATATATATATATATATATATATATATATACACATTTATTTATTCACTTATTTGTTTATTTATGACTTTCTTGTGCTAAAAATTAAAATTTCCAGAATATTTGGACAGTCAACTTTGTGGTAAATTCAATCACGTTACATTTAATCGTGATTTACAACGAAGGAGCTTTCAACCTCCTCCCCTCCCCCCCCCCCCCCCCCCCCCCCAAGAAAATATGACAACGTACCCTCGTCAGCTCGGTTTATGAAATAACGAGCGTAATGAAATTTTACGATTTGCAGAGTACGAGTGTGCCCGGTGTTGAAGAATAATTTTTGCCCTTTTTGGCATTTCGGACTGTCGAGCTATTCGCGCAGCTAAAGTTATACCTAATTCTTTTTTCTCTCTCCAAAAAAAAAGGCAAGTTCCAAAAAAACGTGACAAAAGACTTTAAAATTGAAATAAAAATAGTAGATATATTTTTTGATGACAAGGGAAAAAAATTATTGCAGTCATATGTGGCCCGAAAATGGTAGATAGAGTCCTCAAACGATTTTAAAAGTATTTTTCATCGAAAATTACGTTAAAAAATGAAAATTTTAGCCTCGAGCAATTTTTTTTTATCAGATAAATTGTTTCCAGGTAACAAAAAAAAAACAATATTCCAGGTGAGTTTTTCAGAATGAGAAAAAATTGACGTTTTTCCGGAGTAATCGCTACTGAAAAAAAAGTCATGAACAATTTTTGATAAAATAGAGAACAAATGGGGCCGGTTCCCCTTGACGTGGAACATCTTTTTTTTGCCTGTAAAATAATTATTGATAGCTCAAGAGTAAAGAACATTGATCGGGAATTGAGGATCAAGCAGTTTCCAATTTAATATGGAAATTTGTAATACGACGTCGACGACAAACGCCCTCTATATCGGTGAAATCAATTATGCACGATGAATACGACATGAAGGAGGGTTAAAAAGGGTTTTCTCGTTTATCTCTCTCTTTCTCCCTCGTGTACTTTGCATTTGTGACCCCCTTAAGCTCGCGAATCACGATCTCGTGATCGTTGCGTAGCATAATTCTGTCGTATGGAGCAAAATATGCGTGCGCATGGGGGCGTATGTGTGTGTGTGTGTGTGTGTATCGAATCAATGGATGCCACCCCGTGGAGCGTAATCAGGAACGTCGTACGCCCTCCACATAATTAATCGGTCAATTTACACCTGTAATTAAGTTTGAGAGAGGCTACGACTCCCTGGTGTGTACAGGGGGGGGGGGGGGGGGGGGGGGGCTAAACATAGCTTCATGAGGGACATTTGTCCCGGAATGTTCATCAAGGAATTTTTTTTTTTAAATTTTGACACTCTTTATTCGATGGAGAGAGATTGATTGGAGAAAGAGAGAGAGAGAGAGAGAGAAAAGAGCCAATCGTATTTTGCAAATAAAATTCTTTAACCATCTCGATACATCGATGCAGTATCAATTTGTCGATAGATCGAGTTTTTATAGGTATAAATTTTTACATCGATAGCATCGATTTGTCGACTTTGTAGATATAGTCAATTTGTATATCAATAGTATCGACTTGTCAATTTTTTTACGCGGATCAATTATTTTTATATCGGTACTATTGACTTGTCAATTTTGTAGATAGATCGGTTTTCATATCGATATAGTATCGACTTGTCGATTTTTTCGATAAATCGATTTCATAGATAGATTAGTTTTTATATCGAATATATCGATATTATCGATTTACTTTTAAAATAGTACGTTACGAAGTAACCATATCTTTACATTGTCAAATACCAATTTATGTTTAATGTCAATTAAATAATATTATTTATTTGTCGCACTTTACTCAATTGAAGGTAATATTTGGGACATTTATTTTGAATAAAAAAAAAAAGACTCTTACCTTGGCCGGATCGGATTTTTCCGTTTGCTCGTTGAACGTCTGCGATCCCCGTGACATCGTGTTATTTTTACGTACGGATGTCGTGTTCGTCATGGTATTGGGGGTCGTGACATCCTGCGAGGGTCGTACGAACTCGATTCTACCACCTTCGACGACGATATTGGGCGCGGGCGGGAAATTCTCGGTGTTACCGACAGCATCGTAGTAGCCCAGAAGACCGGCTTTCTCACCGTAAAGGGGATGAATTTGTCTGCAACAATCGGCAACGTAGAGGGTGAAATTTCTATACGATAATCATCCTGGAAATCGTACATATCGACCCTGTCGTTTTTATACATTTGTTTTTTTTTTTTCTTCATTCCACACCAAAAGAGCTTTTTTCCCGTCGATAAAACAGAGGGGGTTGTTTTCACCCCTTTAACCAATAAATCAGGATTCTAGATTTTTTTTTGTATCCACTGAGAATATCGAATATTCGTTCAATTTAAACGAATATTAATTGCTTTATTTTTCATAGACTTTGAGCTGAGGGGTCGTTTTCATCCGTTAAAGTACACACCAGCAGGACTCTTGATATTCACCTCGTTCATCGTAAAATTAATTTATTAAATCTGTGTCGATCCTCTTGGACGAAAGATTTTGCTTCAATCGAATTCAAGCAGGTGGTAGTTTCAACCTCTAGGATCCACAAACAGGGCTCTTAATTTTTTTTCCACTCCATGGACAAAAATGAATTAATTAAGACATTGGTATACTTTTTTTTTATCAAACGAATCGTATTTGGATTGGCATCAAATAAAAGGGTAGTTTCACCCCTTTGAGCCATACTAAAAGCGTTCTAGATGTATTATTCCGTTTAGCAAGATTTACAAATCTAATTCAGTTGATAATATTCTATTTTTATCGAAATGAATTCATTTATATGATATTTTAACAGAAGGGTGGTTTTCATTCTTTCCGAAAAATAACAAAGGACTCTAAATTTTTCGTTCAATCATTTCACATGTACGGATTTTATTTTCGTTAATTACATTTTTTTATCATAAATATATGTAAATTACATTTAAAGACAGAGGGTAGTTCGATTCTTTAGAATCATAAAACAGGATAATACGTTTTTTCAGTTCACAAAAAAAAATGATTTATCAGATACGAATACGATTAAATTTTTCAATAAAAAGCTGCTCGAATGAAACAAAATATTTTAGTTTTAATGAATTTTATGCGTGCGTTGAGGTCGAGCTTTGAAATCGATTGAAAGATTCCATCAAAATTGTTCAAGTTAAATTTTGCTTCGATTTTTTTCTCACCTTGGTGAGGGCACGGGGCGTGGTTTGTCCAGCGCCAAGTCCGAACTTAAGGGTGACTCCGTGCCGCGGCCGCTGGAAGCCCTGCAACAAAAAAAAAAAACAAAACCAATCATAAAGATTTTATAATGCATATCAATAATCATAATAATTCGTAGGCCTATTAATTTACACCCTCCTCGCAGCCTAAATTTAATTCAAAATGTAGGTTAAAGAGAGACTGAGATCAAGGCTGAATTGTAAAAAAAAAATGACGCAAAAGCTATTGAAAGACTCTGCGAGCCACAACGACCAGCTAGAATCACATAAAAAAATCATTAAAAATCCCTTTTATACAAATATAAACATTTATTTCCATAAATAATAAGAATAACTTTAATAAATTACTGTTATTATTTTATTAATGAACAAACAGTTGATCCCCCGAGTATTGGCATCGAGGTTTCCAGTTTCTATGTTCAGATACGAACGGGGTTGGTCGGATATGGGGTCGCGTTGTTAACCAGGTCACTGATCTCTTTGATTCTCGCTGGCGCGTAAATTTTTTTTCAACCACGGGTTTATTGTTTAATGGCCGAAGAGCGGTTTTGCGGAGATTGAAAGATTTTTTTTACGATAGACGACGTTGTCTCTGAAGGTAAATAAATAGAAAAAAAAAAGATTATATTGTAACAGTAAGCTTTTTCTCAAAAAGAGATTCCTTCACGCTACGCATGAATTCGTGCTTCGTTGACACGGAGCAGGTGCAGATGAGTTGAAATAAAGCTTAAATTAAAAAAATTTCCGATTAATTTTATACAGCTCTCTTCTCCTCGTTTTTTGTTTATGCCTGCGTCGTTTTTTATTTTTTCTTCTTCTTTTGAATGACCGAAACAATATTACGTTGTATCTTTCGATACCTCAGAGTAATAATTAATGATATTTTTAAATTAATTTTCCCTAATTGGGTATGATCGAGGGTCGTTAGGGAGGGTTGAGCCCAGTTGCGGAAAATCCGAAGTTCCTCAAGGAAATCCGTCACTGGCACTCGGAATATATTAGGACAATTTTTGGTAGAGCCCAGTGGCGGGAAATCCGAGGTTTCCCAAGGAAATCCGTCACTGGCACTCGGAATAAATTAGGACAATTTTTGGTAGAGCCCAGTAGCGGGAAATCCGAGGTTTCCCAAGGAAGGCTTCTATTTGTTTTAAATCTGAATGATTCTACATAATTTCAATTGACTCTAATAATTTTGATTCGTAAGTTCACTGTGTCGGTGGACAAAATAACAGCCTAGAATGCTTCGTTTGGTCTCTCTGACCAAGGGTAGAAGTCAGCTGGTAAGAGGTCCGGTCTCTACTCCAGTCAAGAGCGAAGTGTCTTCCAGTGGCCGGAGTTCCTCCTTTTATACCCGTTCGCGGCCGGCTGCCAGAAGCCTCTGCGAGTGAGAACCTTCGCTTCTGACGTCACAAGTTCAAGCAACGCTTCCATCGCGCGGTATTTCTCCCCTCTCCATGGTTTTTTAGTTCGATTCCTATGACGCGTTCCTTACAAGAAGATTAGAGACACGAGACCGAACTCGTGTGGTGGGGATATGCCCGTATGTGACCACCGCCTAGGCGTCGCTGCTAATCGTCCGATCCATGCGCAATTCAGTACTGCGTAGTCAAATAATTCGAGTCTCCCTGGTGGTCTCCCCCAACCGATACATAAACCAACATTAAAGTCGCTACATCGTCCATAATGATTCAAACTTGTTATATTTTGAATTTCCACAATAGTGACTGCATTAAGCGGAATTTGTTCGTGGTCCCAAAGGTAAGTGCATCTGCCGATGATGGTAAAACAAAAATTGCATATAAAAAATCTCGTACAAATGCGCAGGCGTACTATCGGACCTTGCTGTCAGCAGCGACGCCTAGGCGGCGGTCATGTATGGTCCCATCTCGAACTCAAGGCTTTGATAGGAGTTCGACCTTTTGGTCTCTATAGTCTTTTTGGTTCCTCTTACTAGGTTTAGCTCATGCGCGCTTAATAATGGCGCGATCGATTTTACCGCCGTAGTGTTGCCAGGGGATTTATGATATGGTTACAATATATACATATACAGTCGGACCTCGGGCACTGACTAACCCCGGGCACTGACGTCAGCTGTTACTCGGGTACTGCGGAATCCCCATTCCAGGAACAATGACGCCACAATGTAGAACCCTTCCGTGAACAAAAAATGTTACAATTTCAACGAGTGGAGGTTATCGATATACGTATGATACGGGCCTGATGCTTTATTCTCATTGGTTAGTATGAAGGTTAGGTCTTTCGGCCAGTTCCCGAGACTTCTGCGCTCGAGATCAGTCAGTTCCCGAGGTCCAACTGTATTATATATGTATATATATATACAGCAGTGAGCAATTCGTTTTTCCTGGCCTCATTAGTAACTTGGAGTGTTTCATGGATGGCCGAGTGAGCGAAATAAGAGAATAGTAGTTGAGACTAGAGAGGGATGAAAAAAAAAACCTAAAAAAAAATTAGAGAGGGATTGCCCTGCAGCTATGCCACTTCACCTCTTTTTTTTCGACTCTTTCGCTCTCCTCGCTTTGCTTTTTCGGTAAGAACGATACTTGCTCCCCATCCCCTCGAAACTCTCGAGCAACTCTATCGTAATTTGGTGGTCCAACCTCGTCTTTTTGACGAGGAAAAAAAAAAAAAACAGTTCCGCACGAAATATCCCACCGTATCTCGACTCGATCCTCAGGGTCTTTCGACTTCTTTAAGTATCTGATAAAAAAATTGAGGTCGAATTCATGTTTGAGAGATCGAATTACAAATTAACGAAAATTCGAGAAATCTCTCGATCGGAAAAGAAAAAAATAATAAATGTAAAAAAATTATAATGATAATAACAATATTTAAGCGTGCAGTTTTCTAAAAAAAAAATTTCAATCTTTCATCCCATCACCAATTTATATTATCCACCATCATTTATATTATCTCCCACCCTCGAATACTCTTCAATTTCATAACTTATGTAATCTCGCGAAGAGTGAACGCGAACAATCGAGTCTAAGAGTTGCCTCAATCTTGCTGACACTACGTCGTCTGAGGCACTTTTCAAAATTATTTTACCGAATGCCACTTTCATGATGTGGATTGAAAAAATTCGGACGAATCAATTTTCGCACGAGAGACGAAAAATAAAAAAAAAAAAATTTACTTTGAAACAGATCAATACGAGGGATAAGGGCGAAACTTTGATCTAGAGCGTGGAAGATGCAAAGAAAAGTATGCAAGTACAAGATCGATTTTTCAACATTGTTTTACGGAGTTTTCGACTTCGCGCAGGCTAGCAAAATCGCTTTAGCGGAGTATATAGGAGAATAAAAAAACTTTTTAATCCAATAGCTTCGAAGGAATTTATCGGAAGGTTGGGGTGCCGGTAACGAAACGAGAAACCCAGTGGTTTCGTGACCGGACAGTAAATTGGTTCACGCCTTCGTCTCTTATTTCCTCATTCTCTCTCTCTCTTATGTGTATGCAGGGGTTGCAAAAATTTTAATGTAAAAATAATGCATTAATCATTTAAAAAATGGGTTAAAAATGGATCGAGATTCCATCATCCATTGACAAAAGAATGGACGATAGATTAAATTTCATTAAAAATAAAACCATAAAAACTTATTTTAACGAGATACAGAGAGAGTCTATCTCTCTCTGGGCGAAACTCTAGTTGCATAAATTTGTTTTTTTCTTATCAAATTTTGCAATTGAATGCGAAAAAACAATAATATTTCATGTTTTCGAATAAAAAGTAAGCACACACGAACACGTTATGGCCCCTCGTATGAAGCAATTGATGAAGGATACTTGAAAAAAAAATTCATTGTGCCAATCAGATGATCGAGGCAAATTTTTCAGAATTTTAAATTAAGGGAGGTTTGTAACTTTGTTGGGCCAAACAATTTTCGATTTTTCACCAATTTTTTATACGAAAAATATCAAATATAGAATGATGATTATTGGTATGTTCACTAAGCGGTCTTTATTGAACATGATATTATGTTTTAAAGTTTGACAAAACATGGTATTGGGAGTGGGAGGAGTGGAAGAGCCGCGTATATCGGTTCGCCGGCGATGCGATACTCTTCACTTGCAGAAGTCCTAAATCCTGGGCAGGTGATCTAAAGCAAAAAAATCAAACATATTTTTACTTTGTACAATATTGTATATAAGAATTATCTAAAAATATTCAAACGTTTTTATTTTATGAACAAAAAACTGCAAGTTGTGAGATTTGAAGAGTAAAATATTGGGTTTCGTTCTCGGTTTCGTTTCATTACATAAAATCTCGGTATTGGAGACACGTCGCTTCGTGATTTTCCTGCCCAATCGCTATTGTGCAATATCCCATTGTAACGTTACATGGCACAATATATGAGATCGTAAATATCTTGGACAATGGAAGGAGAAGGGGGGGGGGCACGGTCGAACGATAAGTGACGATAATCGCCAACTCCACATAAGAAATATTTATAATAAATGCAGTACAATTTTTTTTTATTCTTTCAAATGATCTTTATTTTTTATTTATTTTGTTCGCTTCTTTTTTTTTTATCAACTGGAGCAAAGTTCTCGAGGGCCCTACTGCGCCTGAGTATTCGTATACCAGGGAGGGAAAAATATTGCAAAGTCAATTCATCAATCTTGACGAGAAACACAAACGATGGATGAGATTTTTTTTTTTTTCATTACTCGAAATACCTTTTTCCCATTGCCGGGATTGAAAAGGAAACCAGTTCCTTTCATCGGGCGTTTCATCGTGCAATTTTTGTGCTCCAGGGCACAGATGTAGTGATGTTCCTAAAAAATTTTTTCCCTCCTGTATCGCTCGTCATTTCTCGGATTGACATGCATGTCGTTCAGTTTTCTAATTGACACATATTTTTTTGGTTTTTTTTTAAATCGAGGATAAGCATTGATTTGAACCACATGGAATTTATGAATTTCATGAAAATGAATTTTAGGGTGCAACACATTTTTTTTTGTTGATTTTTTAACTTAAGAAACTTGATAAGGCACAACAATTATCGAGATTGACAATTACAGTTCGAGAAAAAAATTCGTCATTTTCAATTCTCTCTCTCTCTCTCTCTCTCTCTCTCTCTCTCTCTCTCTCTCTCTCTCTCTTCTCTCTTTCTCTTAAATGTTTATTTTACTTGGAAAAGAAAATTTCATTAAACATTTTTTTATAATTCTTTCTCTCTCTCTTTCTTTCGACCTGTTTGATAGTCAATGAAGTGGCACTTTGCTCGCTCACGATCTCAATGTTATTTGCATCAAGCATAAAACCCAGGCAACCAAAAAGAGAAACAGTGAATAAGCAAGAGAGAGAGAGAGAGAGAGAGAGAGACTTCGGAATTCGCTTGCACGTGTAGAGACGTCGTGATGCAGTGGATCCTTTGAATTTGCACACTTTGCGACACGAGAGAGAGAGAGAGAGAGAGAGAGAGAGAGAGAGAGAGAGAGAGAGAGAGAGAGAGAGAGAGAGAGAGAGAGAGAGAGAGAGAGCGCGAGAGAGCTATGGCCTCGAATAATTCGTATGCATATGCATCATCGCCACCGTGGTCATCGTGCCTCGTCGAAAGATGCACAAAAAGTACTCAGGAGGTGAATAAAATTTATTAAATTAACTAAAAAAAGTAAGCACACCAGTATAAACAGAAACAAGAACAGGTACAACAACAAAAACAAGAACAACAACAATAGAAGAAATAACAACAACCACAATAACGGCAACCACAGTAACGACAACAAATCCTGAAAGTGTCCTTTGAAATAATCGTATAAATATATACATATATATAGATATATATTTATTTATATCGAGGTCCGAGTGATAAAGAATAAGGAAAAGGGCGAAGAAACGAGATAGTAGGTAGAGAGTAAGACTGCTTTACTGCGTCTCGTGTCATCGAGTTCGAAACACCGTTACATGTCCCCATGTGTGGTAAAAGCACACACGAGACGACGAAAAAGACGAGACGGAGAGTGAGTGAGAAAGGCAATAATTTCATGACGTCCCAAAAATGGCTGAAAAACACTTTTTGATAAATTGCTTCCTGATAGAGGAAGCTTTGTTTTCATGAAAAAAATATAGACATATTATATGTATTTCGAGATTTTCATGCCAGTATGTTAAAAATGTCCCAAAAAATCGAAAAATCATGTTTTGAAAAATCATGTCCGGACATGCCATGTTGTGCTCTAACCTCGAAAAAGTAAAATCCATCTATCTGGACGAATGCTCGACCAATCAAGCTGAAATTTGGCACACAGGTAGACCATTTACCCAACTTTGTTTGCTTCAATTTTCATTCGAATCACTTGAGAATTTTTTAATTTGCGGGATTTTGAATTTTTCGAAAAATGTCTGTGGCCGTTCTGACTTTCGTGATTTTTGCAGCTATCGGACTACTTTTTTTTTTACACAAATAGACTTGGTCACAATCACGGCTGGTATTGAATTTTTCAAGAACCACTCGTTTTCTTGACAAAAACCGCTCAAGGGGTTCAAATTTTTTTTTTAAATTTTGAATGATAATTAAAAAAAAGTCTCCAATAGCTCCAATATCCGCAAACTTTTGGCTAATAAGTGAAAACATTTTTTTTTTTTACACAAATAAACTTTCAGTCACAATCACGGTTGGTATTTAATTTGGCAAGAAACGATTGAATGGATTGTAGAAAATTTTGAAATTTTCAAAAAATCACCGTCATTATTTCGAATTTTATTGAAAAAATTGTGTCGTTATTGAAATCGAATTTGGTAAAAAAAGCGTTCGAATTAAAAATTTACACATTGTTTCCTCATTACTTTATCTCGTTCACAAGGATACCTCTATGAGGAAGCCAAATTTAGAAAACTGACTGGCCAGTAGAGGGATCTTTGCGAGCGAGATAAGATAATGAGGAAGCAATGTGCAAATTTCTAATTTTTTTGATATCACAATAATAATAATTGCTTTCATCATTTTTCGCCATGATGACCAAAAAAAAAACGAGGGCAGAAAAACGATTTTGTAAATTCGAGCTACGATAACGAGCTTTGTGTATTAATAAATAAATAAATAAAATGATATTACATTAATAAGCTCACTGGAAGATGAGTTGCCGAGCTCTCCTCGAGGGCTTATTCAACGATAAGTCCCTCATATGCCCAGCATGATTTTCATTCTCGGTCGTTTTCTCTTTCTCTCTCTCTCTCTCTCGATCTCTTATCCCACTCGGCATGCGAAATCTTAGATCGTTAATGCTCTTTTGCAAATGTAAAAAAAAAAAAAAAAATCGTCAGACCTCCGTGGGTAAAAGACACCAAATGGCACATAATCCAAGTCTCTTTATGGGACAGGATTTTTTCCCTCGTCTCTTCCATTTTGTTTTATTTTTTCTTCATATTTTTATTCATTAAATTTTGATACGAGAATTCGTAAAAAAAAGTGCTCTTCACGGAAAATTATGATTTTGATACAACAAAAGTATGACGATGATGGAAATTTGGTCGAAAAAATGATTCGAGTCGTATTAAAAACATTTTTTTTCCTCCAGTTCGTTTAAAAATAAATATTTATAACATTTGTTGTATTTATTCATTTTTAAATTAAAAAAAAGTTCATAAAATATTGATATACATATATTTTATTAAATATTAATATTAATAATAATCTTAAAATTAATATTTTTCGTTCCTTCTCGCGTAATGCAATTCGGACAAAATCTGTTGATGCACACCGTCTCGGTTACACCGGCTGCGTCCTATAATATATGCCTGCACTGAATTTCTCGTCGTGTCATTTTCACGAAGAAGCTCTTGAGTTTTATCACGCTCTATCTTTCTCTTTCACTTGGTCTCGCTTGTGCTTTTCTCCATTGGCGAAACAGAGAGAGAGAAAGAGAGAGAGAGAGAGAGAGAGAGAGAGAGAGATTTGCGACAGGCGACTCCATTAAATCGGATTGCCAAGACGCAGAGTAGAGTTTCGCGATGGTAGGAAAAATATAGAGGGAAGTTGAGACTCGAAAGAAAAAAAAAAAGGAAAAAAAAAACAATTGAAAAAATTAAAGTGTCTTCGTCACACAAGATCTCTGAGTGTGCACCAAGACGGGCGATAACAACTTCCGGCGGATGTGCCAGTCAAGAAAGTTCCGAAAAAACTTTGAGACACCCGGTATGAGTTGTTTAATCTTTAATTTTTTACTCCCCTTCGTCGTTTTGATTTTTTTTTTCTAATTTTATTTTTTATTTTTTATCGAAATTTTTTTTTTCAAATTCACAGTAAATATATAAAACGTCATGCAGCGCCTACGTGTCTCACGAGATATCGAGTTAAACGGATTAAGGATTACGAGTAAAAAATAATCTCTCGTTCGTCCTGCTTGCCTCTTAAGGTTATATGGGAAACGAAATATATATATATATCTGTCCAAGAGTATTACGGGGTATAGACTGTCGGATTACTAGAAAATTTAATTCGCAAGATACGAAGAGCGAAATAAAATTTTAAAAAGTACAAAAAAAAAACAAAAGGATTCGAATAAAATTTGCATTTTTTTAAGGGCACATTACACTTGCTCGGATCGGACAAATCGATACTTTCTAAAAAGTATCCTATTGAATAGTATTATATTTGAATAATATTTTCGGAAAATTTGAGAGTATGCAGCAGGCATAGCCGATTAAACGTAAGTAGATTCGATATATGAATATTCGTTTGTCAAAACTTTAAACGCGTTTTTCTCAAAGCAATGTTTTTGTAATCAGCGTGCATGATAATTTAAAAACCATTCAACCGATCGGTCTGAAGTTTCAATATGTTCTTTTACACAACAATAGCTCCAATATATAGAATAGTGTAAAAAAGATTGGTTAATTTTCTATTCTTGAGACCATCAAAATTTTTTAAATGGCTTCCATGAGGCTGCAGAAAACCCCGATAAGAATCATTTTGAAAATTATAAAAAAAAAAAATTTCTTCTGCTTGAAGACTTTAGATATATGTTGGAAAAATTACAGACTCAAGAAAAGTTTTTTTTTTAAATTAATTTATCAGTTCCATTAAAATTATTAAAACTTTCGACCAAGATAGTTTAATGTTCCTTTAAATTACGTAATGTATAATGAGAGATATCGCGTTAGAACGAAGGACCTAAGAGCCTCTTAGATTTTTTCCAAACTTCGTGAGATCCTTGTTCCTTGATGAGAGTATCTGCAATTTTTCGTTAAATTTTCGTACCAACGGTTATTTGTTTATAACTGCTGGTTTGTTTAAATGACAAAAAAAAATGGAGAATCGTCATATTTCCAGAAGTAATATCTCAACAAGTATTGACTGTACGAAAAATTATCCCCAACATAAAAGCTTCAGTTTCGAATAAACTTCGTGTGTGAATTTTTTTTGAAATTTTCGTATCAAAAGTCAAAAGTTACGAATGGTCGTAAACGAAAGTAGTTGTTGAATATTTATTTATTCGAATATCTCGCCCATCGCTATCAACGTTCGAGGTTGTACGAAAATTTCGAAAAAAGTTTTACAAGGAAAATTCATTCGAGAACTGAAAATTTTTTGTTTATAACATTTTGTTTTATATCACCAATAGTGAATTATCGCTTTTAGATATTTAATCATTTTTTTTCTAATGTAAAATATGATTACAAAAAAAATCAATTTAATTAATTTATTTACTTAATGAATTTAATTAAGTTATTTATTTTGTAAATTAAATTTATAACAAATTAAATAATTCTTCTCTTTCTCTCTCTCTCTCTCTCTCTCTCATCTATTTCATCTCGGAATTATTGCAGCTCGTATCTTTTTCATTTTTTTTTCTTCCCCTCGTAAGAATTTTGCTTCTCGCATATTAGACTAACCGTTGTGAGCTTTCTAATTTGCCAAGCTTTTGCACAGCCGCATTCTTCGATCCTTCTCTCTCTCTCTCTCTCTCTCTCTCTCTTTCTCTCTCTCTCTCTCTCTCTCTTTCTCTCCCTCTCTTTCTCTCCCTCGTTTACTCATTTGCTATTTCTGTTTTGGTACGAGAGAACGTGAAGAGTGTGTAGAAGGAACGATGAAAAGCTCGTGTGTTACCTAGATATATAAACTCGACGCACTAGGGTTCCTCTGTACCTCTGGATCAGCCAGTACAGTCGAGTTAATTAAATACGAAAAAAAAAAATTAATAATTACTAATATGCCACCATGAATCTAATTTTTGGCAATTTTCATTAATTTTTTTTCATTTTCATAAAATTGTTTGAATGATAGAAAAAAAATTTGTCAACGATCGTGGATCTTTGTTGATATGTATAAAAATTTCAATTAATAATTTTTTCGTAGTTTCCTGACAGAGATAACACTTTTTTTCGTACGTTTTACTCGAAATTGACTTCTGAAAATGAGCGCAAAAAATTTTAAGCAATTTTTCAATATTAAAAAAAAAAATTATTAACATTTTTCAATCAGATTTCATTCATTTACTTTTTTTCAAAATACAATTTAAGGACAATTGAATTTTTTTTTTGTACTCGATTGAACTGACTGTACTGCCGAAGCTTCCTTAAATATATAATTACCTCGGGAGCACCAGGCAAGAGAGGTTGAATCATAACTGTGATGCATTCAGACTCTCACAGACCTGCTCCTCTCTCTTTTACAAATATATATATACATGCTTTTGCTATTCACATCGCGTGCCACATGCGTGACACTATTAACTCAACGCACTCGCTCTCTCTCTCTCTCTCTCTCTCTCTCTCTCTCTCTCTCTCTCTCTCTCTCTCTCTCTCTCTCTCTCTCGCTTCAAGCTTTGCTTGCGCATTCGAAAACTCGGCGAGTTAATTTTCGACTTGCTTTTATTGAGCCCGTGACTCACGCACATTCCCTAAAATCCTTTTGATGAGCGGTCCACGAGGGCCACGCTCCGGCACTTCCTGATTATTAAGTCTCGGGTGCATCGCAATGCAGTTTCCCTTTTTTTTTCTTGTTTTTTTTTCTTCCTTACGACGGTGCACTTTCCGCACAGTCGACTTGACATATTTTGCTTTGATTTTTCCCTCAAGCTGCATTTCGACAATTCTACGAAATTACTTATTTTCGCATAAAAATGCAATTTGGATGCACTTCTTACACGTTGCATTCGAGGATGCACTTTTCGTTACGGAATTATGCACTTTTCAGAGATTGCATTTTAGGATACATTTTTCACGAGATTGAATCTAGGACAACGTTTTCAGAAAGGCATACTAGGATGCACTTTTGTTGAAATGCATTCCAGGATACTTTTAGGGATACTCTGCTAAGATGTACTCCAGTATGCACTTTTTAAAAGATGCATTTACGGATATACTTATTACAAAATGCATTTCCGAAAGTTTTCTTTCTTGTTTTTTTTTCTTCTACATTAAGACGATGCACTTTCCACACAGTCGACCTTAGATGCATTTAATTTTATTTTTTCCCTCAAGATGCATTTCGACAATGTTACGAAATTACTTATTTTCGCATAAAAATGCAATTTCGATGCACTTTTTACAAGTTGCATTCGCGGATGCACTTTTCGTGACGGAATAATGCAACTTTCAGAGATCGCATTCTAGGATACTTTTAGGGATACCTTGCTAAGATGCAGTCGAGTATGCACTTTTTATAAGATGCATTTACGGATGGACTTTTTACAAGATGCATTTCCGGATGTTCTTTTCACGCGATGCATTCTCTGCGGAAGATTCAATCTAGAATGCAATAGTCAATAGATGCATTTTCAATTGTACTCTTTACGAATCCATGCATTCGTTATGAATTCTACGATCCACGTTTTCCAAAAATGTAATTCAACGAAAAATTTTCGTATAATTATCGATAATTGCAATATCGATGCACTTTTCGATGCACCGAAATTGCATCTTTCTGATTTTCCATTGGCGCTCGTCTCGCTGTTTCCACGAGAACGAGAGGTGAATGGTTTGGTTTTTTTTTCTTACTTTTTTTCTTTCGGCGATGCATCAAGACGCCCGAGGATACACATCGTTCTTATAACACACACACACACACACACATCATATATAGATCAAATAAAAATTCTCTTATACTGCACACGATGGCAATAGCGGAAGAACGAGAAGAGGAAGAATAAGAAAATCATGTATCTATATACACGATTTTCTTATTCTCTCGTATACTCTCGTACGCGAGCCGAGTCATTACGTCATTACGGAGTTACACGGTCGAATGGCCGACGTGTACAAATTATAGGGAGGGCGAAACGCAGACTTGGCGGCCGAGACCCCGGCACTCTTTTGCCTCCCCGCGCTGTCCCATAACCGCAGATCATGGCTCCTCGGTGCATCTCTCGTGGCACCAACTCTTTTACCATCCACCTTCTCCTCCTTCACTTCCTCACTCCCTCCCTCCCGCCCTTGATGTCTTTTTTCAACATTACTTTTTTCTTCTTCCGTATCTCGTGTATGTTCCTTCTGCCATTTCTCTATGCAGATCTCTATTTCACATGGCAAGTGCATAATTGCCTGTATTTTAAATAATTAGTTGGGATTATTATTTTTTTTTTCTTTTGTTCGATCTATCGGAAAATTTTTATGAATCAATAGAATGGAAAAAGTTCCCGTTGGTTAATTAATGTTAATGACTAAGAAAAGAATAATTAAAATTGTAATGATAATGACAATGATAATACAATTTTGGAAATATTTACGAATATTTGATTCGCGCAGAATGCATGGGGCTGGGCGTTTTTTTTAATAAAAAAAAAAAATTAATATTTAAAATTTCATAAATTTCTTATAAGTAAAAATTTTTTCATATAAATTACATCAAAGAAACAGAGCGTGCCAAATTTCAGCGAGAAATCTCAATTTCTTCTCGAGTTATCAAAATTTGAATTCCATCAGGCTGATTATACACACACATATATATACGTTGAAATTTTCGGGTTCTTTAAACGGTTGAACGTGGCTTGGGAAATTGGGGAAAAGAATATGTTCTCCAGTAGAAAGTAGAAAATTTCCAAAAGTTGCCAAAATCGGGATTCAAGCATGCGATATTTCTCCTTAATAAGCATTTAAAAGTATTCCGTGGGGAAAAAAAAAAGAAATCTTTCAAAATGAACCACGATAAATTTGAAAATCATACACCACCCATGTTATATACCAAGTTGAAAGTGTCCTCTCGTTTAAAATTCAATGTCAGACATCCGGAACTAACGCGAAATATATATAATTCATCGGTGTGGAAACCGGCAAAAGAGAGTGAGACGGGAAATAAAAAGAGACCAGAAGAGTTCATCGACTTCCTTCCAGTGAGTTGTGTGTGCGATGTCGACGTACGTTCCAACCGAATGAATTATAACTTGCCCTCCCCCGTTTCACTCGATTCGTGTGAGTATATGCGTTCGCTGCGCTCGTATATGCACGAAAGTGTCGTCTCCTCTCGCCTCTCTTCGCGCATTTTGCCATTGTGCAAATTCACGCTGGTGCGCACGGAAAATATGGAGCGTTTGCTCTCTATGTGCGAGGAAAAACATTTCTGTTTCTTCGTAGGTGAGTGAGTTTTTTTTTTTCTTCAGATCATGTTGTTCATAGAGATACTTGTGCCTGATTTACCGAAGGATATCTGTCCCGAAAGATCGGACTTGTGAAATAATATTTAATCTCATCGATGATAAAATGGAAACGTTCCCCAATAGTTGCTTTTGGGTGTCAGGTAAATCCTTTTTTACAGCAGCGGAGCGAAAACAACGAGTTTCCATCCGCAAACGAGGATGGAAACCATCAGTCGATTGTTGGTCCTCGTTTGCGGATCGAAATTCGCTGTTTTCACTCGGCTGTTGTAAAAATTAGTATGTTCACCTCGGAGAAAACGGTCGTTTGCGCCTCGTATGAAGTTGAGAACACCTCGGCTTCGCCTCGGTGCTCAACTTCATACTCGGCGTGCAAACGACCGTTTTCTTGCTCGGTACTTTAGTATTCGAAGATCTGAGTTTACATCGAGTTACATGATCCTTGATAGGAAGGAATCAAATTTGTCAAACTTGAGATCTGTGCGATAATATTCAGTACTGCCTCATTGACGTTGAAATTTTCTAAAGCAACAGCAGAGCCTTGATTACGTTAACTCTGATTCTTTCGACTCTCCCCCCACCACTCCAACTGTTCTGGCTGCTGTATATTGCGGGGACAGCTAGCGTAGCTTTCCTTTACCAGGGAGCTCAGCGAACCATATGATACGTAAAACGTCGAATAACCGCGCATGCGCGAGCTGCGCAGCTGTTCTAAAAGCGGGGAATGCGCCGAATTGGTTTTGAAAAGTCTCGTTCTAAAGGGCTTGACAAAATCACGGCTTCAGAGGACATGCAAAAAAAAAAAAAAGAAAAATTTCATGCATGCTCATCAAGCATCTTTGACCTTTTTACGGAACAAAACTTGCTGTATAACCCTCCAAACTAAGAACCAATGTTTAGTACTGCCACGTCGATAAAACATCAATGTGACATTTCTCCCCGCAGAGTATCACATTGATGAGACAGTAGTAAATATTATTAGATAGACCGCAACTTTTTCTGGGATGACTATTTAGTTAAGAACTTTGATAAAATACATGTGAACAATAAAATATCTCAATTTTAACTATTCTTTGACCGTATTCGTGCAGAATGTGATAAATAATTATGTACATAAAACATCGATGCGGCAGTATCAAATATTATTGGTCAGGTCTCAGGCCTCAGGTTTAATAAAATTTATTATTTCATATCGAGCAATAAATAGTAACTCGATGAACTTGATGAAAATAAATCTGGAAGAATCGATTCAGAGATATTTTTTTATCGTCGATGAGGCCTCGATAATCAAGACAATCGTACACAAGTAATTTTTACTAACCGTCCTATAGTATATATAACGAGTGCACATCTCACTTTGGTGTCTGGAGGGGGAAAAAAAGGTCAGAAAACGACGAATCGAAGCAGGATGAGTGTGAATATTTTGCATAGACTCGATTCCTTATGCTTGGTGAAGAATATCTCGTAAGTCTTGCTCGCACACTCGTTTTACACAATTTCTGATCTTCTTTTCTCTCTCCTGTCTTTGCGTGTAAGCAAACCGCGCGACTACACGTAGACGGCACAATTTTTTTTCACCTCTTTTACTACAAGCTCTGCTCTCGACGTCCTGCTCCCTTCAGCAGGATTCGAGGTATATTGTACCTTGGCTTGAGCACGTGGCGAAGAAAGATCCGGAGGATATATATTTGCTGATTTCTTGCTCTTGTTGCTGAGAGAGAAATGAACGTGAACCGAAGATGGTAAAGCCGTAGGGCGTGGGTGTTTCATGTATTTTTTTCTGCCCTTTCGTACCGTTCGTGTTCTTCGTCTTTTTGTTTCGTTCATCAACCTTCTTGGACTTGAATATCTTCATCTTTTGCTCTCTCTCTCTCTATATATATTTCTCTCTCTCTCTCTCTCTCTCTCTCTCTCTCTCTCTCATTGTGGCTCGGACTTAATTATCGTCAATAATAATCGAGGATACAGTGGATCAGAGACCTTTTTGTTTCCATAACACTAAAACGCACTCAAAAATACTTCTCCGATTAAATTCCATCGCAGAATTTATGTTTGAACTAAAAAATTGAAGCTCAAGTTGAAACCAGAAGATGAAATCGAGTTTCATGGATTTATATCGGTGGCAACGACTCGGGCACTCGCAGAGTTATAGAATATTCAATGACACTCACGAGCACTAAAAGGCACTTATGGGGCGTTTAGATACTCTTAGGTTAATTGGAAACAGTCAAAACTTACGTGAAGCTTAACAAAAATCCAAGCTAGAATTCCTGATTTTGTACTGAAGCTTGAAATGGACTCAAAGCTGAGGTGGTCATTCATTCATGAAACTTTGAACACAAATTTTCGTTTGAATCTATTTTTTCACTCAAGCTTAGACTCACGAGTTTACAATTAAATATGCGGGAAACTAAACATTTCTTAGAGCACTCATATGGGGGATGGTTAGAAACTCAAAACAAGTCGAGCCACAGAACTTTTGAATTTAAACTCAAGATTGAACTTGAAGCGAAACTCAGGTGGGAGGTCAATTTTGAATCTGCAAAAATGAAATTCAAGTTGAAATATGTTCTTTGACTGTAGCTTAGACTCTCGAGCTTGAAACTAAATACACGAGCACTCATAAGGAACTCTATTTACAGTTACAGGCACTCACAGCGTTAATAGGTATTCAATTAAGAGTCACTCAAAAACACTTGTGGGACGTCTAATCACTAAAAGTACTCAAAACGAATCAAGCCAGAGCTGACTCGAAAGAATTTGAGCTGAAGCATAAACTCGAATAAAAACTCATAGGTATATAGGAACACACTCTTGAATCTGTGAAAGCGAAATGGAGTTTAAATTTGTTTTTTTTACCCAAGCTTAGACTCTCACGCTTAAAATTGAATATATGAGCACTCACGGGGAACTCTATGCGTTCACGGGTACTCACAATTTCAATAGCCATTCAATGACGCTTAGGAGCACTCAAAGGCAATCAGGGGCACTCAAAAGACGGACAAACCTGTCCCGAAACATCGTTAGAATGGAGACTTCACTGTATCTTTCGTTGTACCACAATTACGAGCCAACGAAACTCCCACATTATTTATTCCAATGTCTGATCCACGAGGGGCCGGGACGTCGTTT
This sequence comes from Rhorus exstirpatorius, assembly GCA_963564615.1. NCBI lineage: Eukaryota > Metazoa > Arthropoda > Insecta > Hymenoptera > Ichneumonidae > Rhorus > Rhorus exstirpatorius. The sequence continues at coordinate 21,951,414 of OY751319.1, read as the reverse complement.
TAAACATGCATCTCGTTTTGTATCTCTCGCTCTCTCTCTCTCTCTCTCTCTCTCTCTCTCTCTCTTTCGTATTGCGTTTGCACACATGTGTTAGAGAAGACTGCACATTGCGTGCTTTCACTCCAATGCGTTTCTACAAGCTCTGGCAGCTTTCGCGTTATCTTGGCTCATGGGATCTTCGCCTCGAACCTCTATGAGCTCCATTCTCCATATACGTTTTTCTCAGTCTCATTTTTTTTTCTTAAATTTATTTTTTTATTTCGTTGGCTCGTTGCGTCACATGAAATCATCGTCTTGTCTCGAGGCTCCTCCTAATTGAAACCTGCGATCATTTATTTATTTTATTTTTGAATTTTCGTTTGCCCAAAAAAAATTGTTTGCTTTCCCCGTCAGCTGTTAATAATGAAAATCGAAGGAAAAAGAATCCCCACGAACTTGCAAGCAGCACTTGCCTTGTCTCTGATTCAATATAATTCAATTTTCCATCGCAAAACAGAGAGGACTACTTTTTTTTTTTTCTTCAACTAGAAGGGAAAACGTAGCATATAGTTCTTAGTTCCACCGAGAAGAAGGCGTGAATCGACTTTCTCGATCGTTATGGCGCGAGACCACAAAGACGAGTAAGATCTGCAAAATGATGGAAAAATAAAAAATGGCGAGCACCGAGTGCAAGTGAGCATTATGACCGCGAGAGGAACAAAAAATTTACGAGTTCAACCGCAAAATCTTGTTTCAACGTCTATCGTGTATACCTGAGCAGTTAAATATTTAACGAGCCCTCGTGCATTTCACAAGGATGAGGAGGACATTATAGTATATTTGTATGTATATATACAGAGTTAAGACTGATGTTGTGGTAAGTGTGACAGTGCAAAAGATGCCTCGCGTGCACAACTCTCAGGTCGAGCTTCCATTATCCTCGTCTTTGTACACGGAACGAAGAAATAGGAAAATCGGAAGGGTTGAATTAAGAGCACGAAGGGTTATCTGCTGCGAGAACAATTTCTTTTTTTTTTTAACATCTTAACTACTCAATTATTTAATTAAGTAATCAAGCAATTATTCAATTAATTTTTTCCATGGCCTTACTATCATCCATTTATAATTGTTGTAAAGAATTAAAAAAAGTAATCGATATCAATTAATTATAGGGCAAGAATTAATAATCGACAGTGGAGTATTTTTTTCCATTGATTAGTCAATGAATGAGAAAAACAATTTTTGAATACAACAAAAGATATAATTTTATATCTACTGGCTCAAAGATTTTTAATGACAGAAGAAAAATTGCGAAAAATTCCTATAGATTTGGTATGGAACGCCCCATGTACATGTGTATTTATATATGTGAAGTTTTAACGTTGTGTCACAGTTGCATTTGACACATTTTGCTCTTCCCATCTGGAGATTCTGCTCCTTTGAGTCTCGAGTAAAAAAAAAAAAAGAAAGATACGTATTTTTCTCGTGTATACGTTCGTTATACATACATATGCCAGGTCACCCGGAACACTTGGTGTTTGGCCTCCTCTCTTATGGTTTCTCGGATATAACAAGGTAGATAAGGTGAGAGACAGCGGTGAGAAATAAAAAAAAAATTTTACTCATACAGTTCAATGGTCTCTCTCTTTCTTTCTCTTTCTGATTCCATAATAAGAGAGAAAGAGAGAGAGAGAAAGAGAGAGAGAAATGATTTACGACAATTGTTACAGGAGTCACACACTACTGTAGCCTACTCTCTTTTCTTATTCTTCTTCTTTTCTCGTTACTACACTCGGATCGTGTCAGACTGTCTCGTATTATTGGTATCAAAGATCTCAGCACGATTCAAGTAAAATAAAAACATTCAAAATAACATTTTAATGATATAATTGTTAATATTATATATTCGAAAAATTCTAACTTAACACGTTTCAGTTCTACACGCTCCAACTCTACACGTTCCAATTCTCCATGTTCCATTTCCCAACGTTTAAACTCTATACTTTCCAGCCTCACCACGTTATAATTCTGCACGATCCAACTCCACACGTTTCAATTCTACACGTTCCGATTCTGCACATGCCAATCGCACACCTTCCAACACTATACATTCCAACTCTACATGCTCCAACTCTAAACATTCCAATTGTACATCTTCCAATTCTACGTGTTCTAACTCTAAACGCTCCATCCCCCGTCGTTCAAACTTCATAGGTTTCAATTCCACACGCTCTAATTCCATAAGTTCAAACTCTACACCTTCCAACTCTACACTTTCCAACTTTACACGTTCCAACTCTACACGTTCCAAATCTACACCTTCCAACTGCAGACGTTCCAATTCTACACCCCCCAACTCTACACATTCCAACTCTACACGTTCCAAATCTACACCTTCCAACTGCAGACGTTCCAATTCTACACACCTTCTAACTTTAAATATTCCAACTTTACGTTTTCCAACTCTAAACTTCCCATGCTCCCACCTTTCAATGCCACACATGTTCCAACCCCATAAGTTCAAACCTTACACGTTCCAACTCTACACTTTCCAACTTTACACCTTCCAACTCTGCACGTACCAACTCTATACGTTCCAATTGTACATTTTCTAACTCTACACCTTCGAATTGTAGACGTTTCGACTCCGCACATGTTTCAACTGCATACACGCCATATATTTTCGATGCGCACGATAAAGGAGAATTGTTTTACAAACTATTGCTATTTTCATATGTATGTAACAATAAGTAGGAACGATAAAGAACGAATGAAATTGAAAGTTGCAAATGACTTGAAAATAACCATCATATGCTTGTTCTGTCACTTAAATCTTTGATAATCCCTTAGAAAAAAAGTTCTACAAAAGAAAAATGCCGTTGTAATTCCTATTATTCGTTCATAAACGCCGAACCTCGCTAAGCAGAGCTTCTGCTCCCAAGACCGTCGTAGACGAAGAAAACACGCACTCTAACCTGGGTATAATAATCGGCCTTATCGGTTCTTATTTTCTTAAGTACTCACGCACGCATGAATGGCATGAAAAGTGGCAGGGAGAGGCCAAAGTTATAATACACGGGGGCATATTACGATATAATATTTATAGAACACGACTCTCGCAGAGAGTCAAGCGAGTATTATATATTATGTTGAGAGGGAAAAATCATATGCGTACACGAAGGTTCGAGACAGACATACAGGCACTCACGAACACGCACACAAGTCCGATAGGAAATCGAGAGTCAGGCATTCCACTGGCAAGGATTCGAACATGGCTGAGTCATCGAGGGAACGAACGTTCAAAAGATACAGAGAGAATATATATATATATATATGTATATATATTTTTTTACAGAGCTCCTGCTGCAATCTCACTCCCAAGTTTTATGCTCACGTACATTCAACGTGTCTCGTTCGTTTTTACCCCTTCTGTCTCCTCTTCGTTCTGGATCTTTAAGATGCGGACAGATGCATCACTAGAATGTGTCCGGATCTTGAAAGATAAAGGAACAAAATATCCTTCGTGTCTTTTCATGATCCACCCTTATCGATTCGCCTGTATCGGGCACATATGAGGCATTCCTTATTCTTAATTCCAATTAATTCCAGCCTCCCCCGTTTCATCGATTCTGTCGCTTATTTTTTTATCCCATTTCTCGTTATTCAACTACCATTAAGAATTTTTTTTGCTCACAGATTTTTATCTCAAATAATTTTCGAGATTTTGAATCATTTTATTCGAGACTCACAGGAGTGCTCGACTCATTTTCAAATGGCTGTGACATCTGATGATGAATGTCAACTCTGTATCAAAGTTGTTCATCAAGGTGCATGATATTCCACAAAAAAAAATGGTAAAAAAATCCTTGAGACCCTTGTGATGTTGAAATTCCGCGTCTAATGAACATTCGAACTGAAAGGCCTCGTAAAGTGGATGGAATTTTTTTTTTCCCCAGATGCTCAGAAAATCCCTGCTGGGCTGCTCTGCCCAGCGGGAGAGCCTTCCCTGTGTACCCTAAAATCTTGATCTTGAGATTGCCTTCTGAATCCACCACCTCTCATTGTGCCCCGATCTCTCCGATTATTCGACCATTGTCGATCATTCGGGTAATAAACCTCTCAACTCTTTTATTCTTCATGCTAAGCACGCCATCGTTTCTCAATACATCTTGGGTGTCATAAGATCAGAGTTGTAAAAATGTCAAAGCAAAATAACGATTAATCATTAAAAAAAAAAAAGCAAATGAAAGATCGAAATTTCATTACCGATTACCAAAAAATGAGCAATGAATAAAATTCCATTACCCATTATCAAAATAATGGGGCAATTGATTAAATCCCATTACCCATTACCAATATAACGTATAATGAATATCATCAATGCATAACTTAAGACAATGCATTATTTAAAACTTTGTAATATACTGATAGATACAGTTCCATAATTAGAAGCCATAGTAAAGGATGTATGAAAAAAAAAATTCGATCTCTCACTGTGGCTATGGAAAAATCGGATAAAAACGATGACCTGACTTTAAAAAATCGTGATAAATAAAAAAATATATATATGGTGGCTCGATAAACCAAGTGGTATTGCTGAAACGGTTTTAAAGAGAATAAGCACTGAATAGAGAGTATCAACTTCTTTCGGAAGTAAAGTTACAGTTAAGCGAACCCTGACAATTTCAGAAAAGAAAAGAATATGTAATTTTTTATTTTTTATTTTTTTTTTACGTTTTCCTATCGAAATTTTAGGAGTCCGTAAAAAATGTCGATGCGTTCAGTATAGTCAGCGAAAAATTTCCGATCGCCTAGCGCCGAAAAATATGGTGAAAAACGAAAAAAAAATTCTCAATTTTTTGGCCACTTTTTCGAAAACCCGAAAATATCGAAATTTCAAATAGCCATAACTTTGCTCTGGATTCCGAGATTCGGGCTTATCGGGAGTGTTTTGAAACGCTCAGAAGTAGACTCAGAGAATGCCGGTTGATTAAAGAATGCAATGTGCTTCATTCGGGGGTTCCGAAGGAGGCAATCTTCTGGGGTCGTGTTTAATTTTCGACCCACAATTATTCGACTTCTTTTCTTTTCATTATTGCGGGCTGTAAATACGTGGATTCTATTTATTGATGGATAGCATATCAGTTCTATGCTAATTAGAAGCCAGGAGAATTTATTTGTAATAATAATAATAATAATAATAAAATTTCATTACTCATTACCAATACAATGAATAATGAATTAAATTCCATTATCCATTACAAAAATAATGGGTTATGGGTTAAATTTAATTACCCATTACGAAAATAATGGGCAAAGTATTGAATAATCCCATTACCTAAAAAATGGATAATGGATTAAATACAATTAGTCATTATCAAAATAATGGACAATTAAATGGACAACAAAATAATGGACAATGGATTTCAGTAGTGCATTACTTATGCAGTGCAATATTTACAACTCTCGATAAAATTGTATAATTCAGACTCAAACAGGTATATTACATGGATATAATTGTTCGAATGAAAAAAACCATGAATTTTTTTCCATTACGAATTTTTATAACTATAAAAATGACAATAATAAATCAATGATGTTTTTCACTCGTTATTCGACAATTAATTGGCTCTAATTGAATTATTCCTTGCCGATCGATGATTTTGTGAAAAATAAAAAAAAAAATTTCCAATATTTTCATTTTGCTTATCTACGTTTTCTCCCCCTTAGAAACAATGCATCGATTTACGAGCGTACGTGACTCGTAATACATCATGATTAAACATAGCCCTGGGGTCTGAGAACAGAGTAATGAGAAAATAGCTGATAGGGAAGTAGAATTGTACATAAATGCATATAAGTGCATACAAATACATAAAAATGCATGCAAATGCACTTTGTGCAGTTGCAAGTTTAATGCTCCAATGAAAAGGATTTATTAATCATTCCACAGCTACGTACTACTGTAACTACAAGACGATTATACCTTTTTGAGAATTACCATTGGTTTATCAGCCAGAACTAAGTGAAGAAATTAGTGTACAACAGGTGTACTCTGTTACCATAGTAATCTTGAGGTTCTTATCGATCTTACCTGCCCACATTTAGGATTGACAATCAGTATAGAAATTCTACTATTTCAATTGGTGGGAAAGAAAAAACAATGATTCAACCCAAAAAAACGGTTTTTTTTTTTTTTTTTTTTTTTTTTTTATTGAAGGACATTCAGAAAAATGCATTTATTTTATTTACACAACGAATTCGTGTTGAAAAAAAAAGAATGATAATTTCGAATACTCTTCAATATTTGAACGTAAAATAAATTTTGTACTAAAATTGTCATATTCGATCTCGTACTATCGAAATGATTTTTTTTCTCCTCCTCGTCGATTGATTGGATCTGACGCCTCTGGGCGATCATTGACGCGAGAACGATCTATCTTTTCCTACGATCTTCGATATTTTTTTCTTCTTCTCGTTCCACGAACGCGCATGAAATTTGAGATCGAAAAAAAAAATGTCCTTGATCTTTGGAATCCACGAGGATGCTCTCCGAGCTCGAAAAATAATGAGATCTTAATACCGCTGATCCATTTTATGCACGGTCGAACAAAGAATCTCTCGTGAAAGCGCACTCTCTAATTTATTTTTTCGTAATTGGAAAAAAAATATTTAATTTTTCAAGCAAGTTTTTTTAAGCAAAAAGCAAAAAAAAATGTTCCAATGCACCTGGAATTCGCTATATATGTTTGTAAATTTACGTCCTAGTGGAACGCGGTTCCTGGACATGGAAGAGGGTTTGCTCTCTTTGCCGAGAGCATGTGCAGGGTCGTCGTCGTATGCACACTTGCTATATGGCTCTGTATATAAAGGCGAGTTAGCAAACCGTGAAAGCAAATGCAGTGCTTGTAACTCGTCGCCGAAAACGAGTGCAACTATTTACGAAATCATGAGAGAGAGAGAGAGAGAGAGAGAGGAGAGAGAGAGAGAGAGAGAGAGAGAGAGAGAACGAGAAAGAGAGAGACAGAGAGAGCCAGAGGGAAAGAGAGTGGCAGAGGTATAGGACGATTTGCAAACGAATCACCGGAAAACCTACTACTGGCAAAATCAGAGCTTATCTTATCAGAGTGTTCTGTGTTTATTTTGGCCCACCGAATACTGTAGTCGTTGTATTTTTTTTTTTTTTTTGCACACTTACATATCTACCCTAAACTCCACGATCCAGTAAAATCTCTACCAGAATTTAGGCTCTTCGTACAAGCCATACCACGAAACAAGTCTACCAGAAATGAGCAGCACTTAACGATCACAACCCAAAAACACCTCTACCGGAATGAGGCTTCCGCTAACATCACTACCGGGGAGAACAACTCTCCGGGCGTGGCTAATGATAAGTCTGCTATTGCATAAAACATTAAGCTGCAGATATTAACGTCGGCCGATGAAGAGTTGCAAACGGATTCTCAACGTGCTATAGAATTATTTTCTCGAATCCAGTATACCGAATGGTGACTCGTGTGGCTCTGACCGTAATTTAATATTAAATAAACGAGCCACGAGCCACCTTTCGGAATACCGAAATTGAGAAAATAATTCTGTTAAACATTGAAAGTCCATTTGATACTTTATCGGCTGACACTTACAGCTTACTGTTTATCCAAAAGTAGACTTATCGCTATAGCCACGCCGGAGAGTTGTTCTCTGGTAGTGATGTTTTTGAGTAGTGATGCTGTCCGCTGCTCATTTCTGGTAGACTTTTTAAAAAATTTGTCAACTGTACCGATCAATTACTTACTGTAAATATTTTATTCGTATCAAGAACATTTTCGAGTTTTTTTTTTTTTAGACATATAAAAACGAATAGAAATTTACGTGTTCGGGCTGATCCGTGTCCCTTGATACGCATATACATATATATATTTGTCTGGATATAAATGTGCACGAATAAAACGTGAGATAGAGGAGAGTATACCAGGTAGTGCGGAGCACGTTTACGAGAGATTCACTGATTTATCATACCGGACGATTTATCCGTAGCGTTGAATTCCTTCTCGTTTCTTTCATACGTGATCGTTTATATGCCTTTTTTTTTTGTACCCTTGCACTGCTATATACGCGCTCTTTGGCCGCTATATGCGGGGAACCAATAAAACACCCGGGTTTCGCGCAACCCCCGCTGCGTACGTGTCTCTGCCCCAAGGAACTTTATGTTCCCTCTGATACGTGGAGTAATGACGATGTCAAGTGAATGAGAAAAAAGAAAGTATTTAACGGGATATGAGTTAGCCCTGAACGAGAACTTAAAGAAAAAAATAAAACATCACCGGACGTTATCGACGGTTAAGGGAGCTATTTACCCTTTTGGGTAACAAAAAACAAAATCAGATGACGAATCTTTCCCAAGTATTTTGTTAGGGATTTTTTTAAAACAAAAAAATCCCTACTGTAAAATTATAATATTTGCTGAGTATGGAATAAATTATAGTAAAATGACAAAATCTGTAGAATATTATTTGTTCGTAACAATCGATTAATTCGGTAGGTAGTCGTAATCCTCGAACGAGCAAAAAAAAAACCGAAAATTATTTTCCTAGGCCTCCATTACATATAATATGAACTGTATGAAGTAGATTGCCACTGGAATTCAATTACAGTTATCCTAAAATAAGGCAAAGGAAAAACAGACCAAAATTGTTGCACCGAAAAGGCAAGGAAAGCCTTCAAGCTTTCCTTCACTTTCGGTCCTGAAATTTTTCATTTTTTCTCTTTTAATTATTTTTTACTGGGAATAGATAAATCTAAAAAGTGATCGAGTATAGTGTAGGGAATGAAAAATGATTTTCGAAAAAAGTTCATATTTTTTTCGCTCAGCAAATCTCAGATTTTAAACAAATCCAATGAATGAAAAAAAAAAAAAAAAAAAAAAAAATGGCAGGGTATTTGATCCTCAAGGTCGGAAGGTCTCCTGGTTCGTCTGGGCATTATGCTCATTCGAGAGGGCCCAAAGAGGCCCCCGATCTGTGTGTATACAGGCCGACAGGGTCAATGTAGAGCGGGATCGCACCAAAAGTCTCACCTGCTTCCCTCTCAGCGTGTTACAATCCCACTCGAAAATTCAGGGCGTGTAGATGTTACGTGCTCTCGCCACTCACGGCTGACCAAATAAATCTTCTCTCTTTTTTTTTTTTTTTTCTTCGTGCAATCACCGCTTACTGTGTATCTCGTTCTACGCGTTTAACTGGGCCAAGCGAGTAGTTACAGGGTACAAATGGCAGTTTTGGCGATTGACTTTAAAAAAAAAAATTAGAAAAACAAGTTTATTTAATTTGAATAAATTTCTATTAATTTTCGTTATAATTTAATTAATTAATCATAATTATAATTCAATAGTTATCTGCCATTTAATAATTTTATTATTAAAAAAAAAAATGTATTCGAGTAAGATATATGCCGTCTTTTGAAAAAGAAATTTTTAACATTGAAAATCTTCAAAAATATAATTATAAAAGAAAAAGAATAATTTTTTAGGACAATCGAGCAGTTTTTTCCTCGCATATTCGAAGCTACGAGAGCGAGACACTTGGAAGAAATAGACCAAGTGGCGAACGTGTAAGCGTGCTAGATACCAGAACCAGGATTAGATCCGACTCTCGTTTCAACGAGATATACATGCACATCGAAGCTACCTATGTGTGCGCAAGCTGAAGTGAATTTATATGGGGCATTCCAGGACCAATATCGGATTCTAACAATCCCAAATTTCATGCATTACGTTTGAATATTATTAACATTTTAAGACACTTATTATTTATTTCTGATGTTTGAGCCCAAAATAATGCCTAAAAAAATTATAATTAGTCCTAAAAAATGTTGCATGAGATACAAAAAAGTACAAGGCAAAATTCCTGATGCTACACATGGGATGAAAAATCTCGAAAAACAATCCAAAGCCTTTTTTGAATCCCAGAAAATATGAAAAATAATCAATCGAATCCAAGTGCACGAGACTCGAACATTGGTAAATTTTTAAAAATTTATTTCATCGGTAATAATTCTATTCCTTAATAATGGAATGAGAAATTGGAAGTGTTTTAAAAATATTTTTATCTCAATCTAGCTCACGAAAGATGAATTTTCGAATTTGAAATGTCGAAAAATTCGAAAATCCATTCCTCGTAAACTGAGGGAGATAAAAACGATGAAAACAAAAATTCCGAATGTTCATTTAATCCTGTGAGGAATCGAATAAAAAATCGGCAACGAAATTAAAAAAAAAAAATTTAAGGCTGCAAATTTCGTTGAAACTTTATGGAGTGTCTCATACACGAAATAGCTGATACAATAGGAAGTATATGTGCATAGCTGGAGCGCCAGGTCACTGTCGAGGATTTAGATAAAAATCAGTCGTCTAGCATTGCTGAATGTTTGCTAATCATTTCTCTCGATCGTTTTGCCACTTGTCACTGACTTCAGGCGATATTTAATTTTAACGAGTCGATGATGAAAAAATAAAACGAAGCAAATTTTTTTGGCTCTGAACTAAATTTAAAAATAAAATAATACCTTCAAATAAATAATTTTTAATTATAAATTTTTTACTGTAGTCCAAAAAAGTTATTAAAAAATATTTATTATTAATTGTTATTTATTTATTTGTATGAAAAATAAATTTCATAATATTTCAAAATTTAATTATGAATGAATGTCCATTATTGTTTTTTTTCATAATTAATTAATATTCTGGAAAATTGATTCTCGATGATTGTGCAAAATTTTCATGACTCGTAACACCCGTCGAATTAATTACAAACTTTTAATTAATCGAGCCGAAGATTTACTCAGTAGATCAATTACAAAGTTTCCGATTAATTGTATCCGTTCGACCGATAACACACAGGGCTCAATTCAATTCATCGTTTCGTAATATCGTACATATTCATCGCTCTTCCCCCCCCCCCCCCCTCCCCTCCCTATTGAAAAAGTACATGTATATTTTCAATGAATACATTGCACAAAGTCAGTTATTATTACGTTCATTCCCGAGAGTTTATATTGCGTAATGCACGAGAGGGAGTCTTGTTGATTTTACTCAATTGTTTGCGTTTCAACGAGACAGTTGTTGAGAATTGAAATTGAGTTCTCTTTACTCGTTGTTATCGTGAGCTCTAGATAAACAAAAAAAAAATGGAAAGAACCTCCCATGGGGAATTAATTTAAAAACACAAAAAATTTTCATGATAGCGTGAACTTCTTGAGAGATATTAAAATTCGCCACTTTGATACGATTATAATCGAAACCAAGAATCACATTCATCAACAAAAGCCCCGAACTATTTTTAAATTAATTTTTTTAACCAATTTTCTCGAGCCTCCATCAGCCATTCGCAAAAAAATAAATTATTCATCCAATTTTTGCCTGTTCGCATTTTTGTAAATTTTTATTTTTCCGTCGAGGTGCCGTGAACACGCGTGTTTGCAAGTCGGACGTGACGGTGTACGAGCAGAGATCGTATCTCGATTTCTGTAGCCCCGCTCAACTCTGTCCCCTCGCAATGTCATATGCTGTAGAAAAAAAAAAAAACTGTTTGTGTGCATGTTTGTGTGCGAGACAATCGCATATTCCGTTATACACTCAGTGAGAATGGAATATGTATATATGGGCGCGAGGGTGGCAAAGACCCGAGTCAGGGAGTAACACAACACGTATTTAATATGCATGCGCAGCCACGCTGGAAGCTTAATTTGCATTACGTATACGCGGAAGCCACCCGCACCGACGCAGAACCAACCGCACAAGAGTTCTCTCGACCTGCAGTGAAATCGTCACGAGTTAGCGCTGAAGACTCCGCGTCAGGTTTTAATTTCCATTGGAATACGACGAGAATACCATGTATCAATGATTTTTAATCTCAAGGACTTATCGCGTATCTATGAGCATAGATTCGACGCCTTCCTGAGGTTAGCCAGCCCGCAAGGCATTCATCTATCCACTAGTCCACTTATACGTTTAAAAAGCCGTTAGAAACCATCTGGGGTGTGTATGTAATTAGTGCTTTTGCATTCTGTCCGATCTAAGGACATCTAAACGTAACCCAGACCAAACTTGAATCCTCCCATTTATTTTATTCTGCATTTAAAAGACTAAAGTTGGCTACTTCCATCACCCTAATCCACCAATTCACCTGATTTCACATTCAAACGGCTAAAGTTGGCCACTTTCATAATTCAAATTCGCCAATTCATCTTATTCCATATTCGAAAGGCTATAGCTGGCCACTTCCTTCACCCGAATCCACCAATTCATCTGATTCCACATTCAAAAGGCGAGTCTCGTCCTAATAAAACCATCTGGATTCTCTGCAATTAAGACTTCTGCGCTCCTTCCGATGCCAGGACAACTAACACTGATCCTGCGCATCAACTTCCATTAGCCAAATCCACCAATTTACCTGATCCACATTTTAAGAACTAGAGTTGGCCATTTCTATCAGTCGACTGCATCAATTCATCTGATGAGGCCACATTTATAAAGCTAATTTCGCCCTAAACCACCTGGATTATCTGCAATTAGGACTACTGCGCGCTCCTTCTTATGCCAGACCATCTTAAACTGATTCTGAAACGCCCATCACCCGGAATCATTCATTCATTTGATTCCACATTCAAAGTGCTGAAGCTGGCCGAAAGCAACTGGGCCATTTTCTGGTAGAATCCCCGCACTCCATTTTCTCGATTTTCAATGTAATGATCCTGAGGATCAAGTGCTATCACCAAAATCCGTCCATCCACCTTACTCACATTAAAAAGTCTAAAGATATTGGAAACCACCTGAGACGTCTGAACTCCACTTCCCCGGCCTGTCATTATCCTGCTAGGAAGTGCAATACCAATAAAAATTACTGGGCAATGATACACTACCTATGGCGATTAGAGGACGAAGCGAAGAAATGGCGTTCGTTTCTAAACAACACGAATGATTTTCAATTTGTTTGAACATGAATGCCATTCTTCCACTTCCTCCACCAATTACCACCAGTAGATCTTACCAACTGAAGATCATTCCTATTTTTCCTTTCTCTCTTTGTAAGCTGAGATCGTAAAAAGAGTCACAGGGCCATTACTCGTCTTTCCAGAGGCGCCAGGTTGGTTGTCTGGTGAAAAAAGAAGAGGCCAACGATAGATGAGAAGAAACCCTTTCCCGCATTTCAATGCTCACTAACAGGCCAAGTTGGCCCGCATGTAATCGCTACTGATTTTCTCCCGTCTTTCTCTCTCTCTCTCTCTCTCTCTCTCTCTCTCTCTCTCTCTCTCTCTCTCTCTCTCTCTCTCTGACTTTTGTGATATGAGATAGACACCATTCGCAACATTCGCAACGAAACCTTCACCCGCGAGTATGCTGGCAGTTCTATTGCATGATGGTGTTCCTTCACCGCATCGCTGCGTGGAGCAAAGAGCTCTCTCTCGTGCTGACTCGGTGGCTCGTTAGCGTCGCATTAACGCTTCGCTGAATATATATACATTTTTTTCTCCCTCTCTTTGACTCTGCCTCTCTATCTCTCCAACACAGTACCCATTTTGCGCGAATGCAAACTCGAGAACCCGGGTAACGGTATCAGTGAGACAGAGAGACAGACACAAAAAATGGATAAGTTTTGTAGGAAGCATTTTCGAAATTATTGCATCAATATGAGTCGGCGTTTATTTAAAAAAAAGTGCAACAGTGGACTGTCGTTTGTTGTTGATTTGGTAAATGTGGAAGCGTTTCGATCCAACATATTTTGGAAATAATTCACTGATACTCCTGCAGCTTTTACTCCAGGGACGTTTGTTCGTCAATCTGGTGTCTATGTTCCAGCTATTGAAGTGGTGAACTTTTCGACTCATAAGGCTACTTTCTCCATTCCAAAAGATTCTGCAACTCCGTATAATCTTACTGATATGTGCCGTCATGTCCATCCAGCCCCAAAGTCTCCAAGTTTAAATCCTTCCACTTAGAATGTCTTGACGTTTGCTATTGAAGCTTAAAGAAAAGGGATAGCCTAAAACCTCGAAGCAAAGTTGTTTACCCAGGAAAATCATCGAATTACTATCTCCGCTTATCTCAAAGATTGTGGACGATGTCAATGCAGTGACATCTTAGCCTTCAACACCACTGTCTTACTCAAGCGCTACAATCCCACGAAAAGAACAGATTTTGATGAATCTGGTCAATTATCTAATGAAGAGGTCCACAAATCTTCTCCTACCGATGAGATTCAATGAAGGACTCCGGCTACCAATGAATTCTAGTTTTACGTCTACGTGTGAAGAATAAAAGAGCTATAGAGCTCCCAAGATGTACGGTTACGTCCGGTAACGGGCAATTCCGTTGGCACCGAGTTTTCGCGATATTCCATGCTCTTCCTTGCCAACGGACACAATCGGAGCCAGCCTTTTAGCTTCCTTTGCTTTATATACACACTTGGTAGACCCCATTGCAGTATAACTTGGTGAGAAAACGTTTCTCGATTTACGACACTCACAAAGATATAACGTTGCCAGTTCCGTATCTACTGCTGCGCTGAAAGGTGGATACGAATCTCGCGCAGGAAAAAAAAAATAAATAAAAGAAACGAGTACGAACGAATGAGAAACGAGTTCGTGGGAAACAATCGAAATATTTTTATTCCCGCTTTTGTGAAGCAATTCGCAATATCTTTTCATTTCCAGCCTGAGCTACAGGTACATGGGACCCACACAACTCATGTATATCTCCCAAAAACTTGGATGATCAATGATTTCACTGCCCGATAGCAGTTAAAAGCTTTTGGCCCAACTTTTTGTTCGTAATTCTATCGGAAGAAAATGATCTGCGAATGCACGTTTCATCATCCACATTGCCGATCGATAGAACTCCTTGCATTATCCGCAAAGCGATTGGAAAAATAGTGCCGGAGGCAAATGGAGTATCTGAGAGTCAGTAAAAAAAAAGTGGAATAGACAAAAGAGGTGGAAACTCGATTTCGCAGGGATTTCAGGCTGCTCCAGCGTTGGCTGGTGATTGAGAGGGAGAGAGGCGAGTGAGCAACGAGGAGCGCAAGGTGCGCTGACCTATCACGGCTTCCTGCCAACAATCCTTTGAGAGCTAACTCTCCACTGATCTTGCTCCGCGTGAAACAGTTAAGTTATTCGTGTGTTAGTGGCCAAAGTGCAATGCGCGCGCGTCACAAATCAGAACACAGTGAAACGATTCTTCGACTCTTGGAACACTTGGTCCGTAAAACTATCACTGACTCCGTAAAACTATCACAGGGACTAACAGGGAAGAGACTGGGATCAATTGCAATAGTGGGCTTGTTGATGACTCGGGAATCGTGGTCCAGCGTTTGCATCAGCCACATTTTGAATTAACCAGCATTGCTTGGGTCCATTACTCGGATGGGTGTCCAGAAATTATATGCTGGGGCTGGCTAAGTAGGGGATAATTTTTCAAGAAATAGGTGTTAGATCTATTAGCTCTTGAATAAATACGTTTAAAGTATCTGATTGCATTGCTGCATTAGTTGATGACTCAGGTCTATTGCCTGATCCAAAAAATTATCACTGATGGAGATTCAGTGCTGGAAAACTGGGGCTGGGGTTAACAGATAAGAGACTGAGTCCGATTGCATCACTGCCTTTGTTGATGACTCTGCGGGATCATTGCCCAGCAACTGGCTCTGTCATCTTCCGGATTAACCAGCATATTGCTTGGATCCATTACTTGGATGGATGTCTGGGGATGTCTAAGCGAGAAGTAATTTTTCCAGAAACTGGTGCTGGAGCCACCAGTTTCAGAAAAATGATGTCTTATCTGTTATAATGTACCCCAATCAGAGTCATCTTCGGACCCCAATGAATATATATCTTCTAATCGTGGATTATCGGGGGAAAATCGTTCTGTAACTTTGTAAAAAAAACGCTTTGCCGAGTTTCTCGAGTCGTTATGGGAAAGTACATGACGCTATAAGACCCAAGTTGATATCACCATATAGCCTCATCTCGTTGAGTGCAGCATCCAACGGGTGCCGCTGGTGCTGGTGCTAGCACTCTCGTTAATGCGTTTTTACGATCCTCTCTTGAGAACGACCGGTCCCGGTGGAAACGTCGGCCAGCAATCTTTGTACGGCGATGTAACGACGACCGGCAGAACTGAGAAAACCATTTGCCAGTGAAAGAGTCCAGGTGTATGTGAGGTCAAGTGTAAGGACATCAGCGAATGCTCTGCATCAGAGCAGTTGGAAAAAAATGACGTTATTTTTTGTGAAAATTGAAAATAATTTTTTTTTTTGCAGGGTTCATAACTTTTTTCTCTCTATTTCTCGGTAATAATTTTTTATCAATTGTTCCCTTAATTGCCGGGTTAACCCACTTTTTTCGAGCGCCATCGAATTTATTCGTTCGATGGCCGGAATTTTCGCGTGTTTTTTTTTCTTCTTGGTCTTCGTGCATTCACCGTGCGGTGCATAATGTAAAAATGGCGATAACAAAAATGGGGTCACCTGTCAGTTAATTTTATCCCCCGAACGCTATTCGAGGCAACGGACTGCGAACGATTTAATTACATTTTTAAATAATCGAGCTCCCCCTCCCCCCGCTCAATTATTTACTCCTTCCCTGCAGCAAGATTCTTTTTTTCAGCATTTGAGGTATTTTAAGTTATGCTGGCCGAGCCATTTTTTCTTTACTTCTCTCGCCGATAACTACTCATTTTGTTTCCTCAATGAGGAACCTTTGTTTTTCATGTAAAAAAGTGAAATAAATTGGTCTCAAAAGTTCCTGTATTTTGTATGATATTTTGACATACGTCGAGGAGGCATGGGCAAATTTTTTTTAAACAATAATTCCCTGACTAATCACTTTTTTAGCGTGTAAAAATTAATTTAAAAATCCGAAAAAAACGTGTTCGGTAAAAAAAAATCTTCAGCTATTCAAAAAGAAGATTACTAATCCGCTTTTTTGATTTCGGGGATGCATTGAAAAAAAATAAAACATGACATTGGAGTCTGGAGGTGGCTGATATGAACTGGAATATCCCATATATATATATATATATACACTATGTATTTTTGACGATCCGCCAATTCTATCCTTACGGCGATTTCGCGTGTGGTGACCACGAGTACAAGAATTTGGATTAACGATGTACTTTCCTCTTGGCCACAAAAATATCCGCTCTCTCTCTTACACACTCTTTCTCTTTCTCCCGCCCTCCAGTGTGCTTTTCTCAAGTTCTATTCCGGGTTTACTAGGAAAACGCCTGAGTACACGATGCTACGTTTATATGTATGGGGCATTCCACTCTAATTCGACCTGACTAGGAACCAGTTGCGGGATCTTAATGAACGTCCTACATGATGACGACAGAGTGCTTCGTAGATGAAGCTTTGTTGTCATGGAAAAAAAAAAATCGTGGCTTTTAAATTCCAGTATGTTCAAAATGCTGCAATAAGTCGTAGAATCATATTCACAAAGAAATTCTAGATGAAAATTGTTCGAGTACTTGCTACTGTACAGTTCAAATACAGTTTTAATAAAACTACTGTTCAGTTATACAGGACCGTAACTGCACAGTTACTGTATAATTATAGTAAAGTTACTATGCAGTAAACTATAGTACAGTATAGTTGTATGATATACTATAGTATGTTATACTATTTTTATAGTACAATAACTATATAGTTATGGTACCGTACAGTTACGGAAAAGTTACTGTACACTTAAATTTTGTTCGGAATACCCCATATGTATAACATACAACGTGTTTGCCCCATGTCGTCCTCGTCGTCACCACGAGATATTCTACTTGGGCACAGATGTGTAGTTTAGGTACAGCTATATATATAGCTGTACCTAAACTAGCTGTACCTAGCTATATATATATGTACCATTATATAAATACCATTTTTTCGAGGTGTGGAAAGAAATAGAAAGGAAAGAACGACAGAAGAAGAAAAAAAGCGAAAAAGAAAAAAAAAACCCAAAGATGAACAAGTCTCGTAGACCCACAGCAGTGAAAGATTCCCTCGTACGCTAATTGCCAATACGATAAGCTCAAACGCCCAAGACACGTGAGATGCGGGTAAACGACGACGATTACGAAATTTCGTCTCATTTTAGTGAGAAGATGGTATATCGTTTAGTCGATTCTGCCATTAACGCGTTGAATATAAAAATGGAAATTTAATAACAATTTAAACGAGAAAAATTAGTTTGTGAAAAATTATATTCATTTTTTCGATGGAAACAAATATATGTACTATACGTATGATTTATTGACCAATATTTTTGGACTGATCAGAGACAGACATATTTTTAATGCAAATTACGGTTTGTTATTTTGATTTAATTATCGAATTTAATGATAATTATTATCTGAAGAATAATATTTTATTTGTAAAATTAGATCTATTTTTTTTTAAATTAAAATAACATAATTAATAGAATTTTTTTAAATATTAAAAGTCAAATTCTCCAACTTGATTAATGATATCTCTATACCATTAATTTTATATTATTATTATATGTGCTATAAAATAATATATCTCATTGATATGCATATGTGCATTTTGTGTATGCACTATCGCAACATCCCTTTAGTCTCTTGAGATGCATCTGTTCAACTGCATACATCACTCTCGTCACTTCCGAGATTCCCTCCTATCTATACTCGCGAAATATATATATATATATATATATATATATATATATGTGTGTGTGTGTATAGCGTTTTAAGTGATTCACCGTGCAATACCGTGTGTATGCATGTTGCACTTTGTCCGAACGTTGCATGCAACGATTCACCCCACATAGCTTTCATTGCATTCCTTGATATATATATTGCATTCTCTGTCATTCTGAATGTCGTTGGAAGTCACTCAAATTCACGGTTACCCATCCCCCTTTGTCAAGTCTCTGCAGATAGAAAACAGCACACCAGGAATTTCTTCTCCGTAAAGGAAAAATTCTGCTTACCTGAAATCATAAAGAACAAAAACAAAAATTAAATTTTCGAAATAGTCTTCCACGTACGAGAACCGCGAAAAATATTTTCGTGACATTGACGAATGTATTCGAGCTCCTGCCCATTTTACAATTATATTTTCAACGATTATACATATATTTATTTATCTCTGTGAGTAATTTATTAAGGAGAAAAAAAAAAACATTGAAGTTATGTAGGATTTCAAATGTCAACTTGGCCGAATTTTCAAGTACATCGAGCAAAAACATTTTTGCACCATAAAGTATTGAAATTTTTTTGGTACTGATCAAATTAGCACGGATCGATATGGGATTCAGATCAGGTTTATTCTATTATTTTTTTGTTGTATATTTCAACACCAAATCTTATGATAATAATCAATTCGATAATAATTTATTAATACTATAATAATAAATAATAATATATAATAATAATTATTATTCAAGATGTTAAATTAATTTTGTTAATTATCGTTTTTTTTAAATATATTTTATTCGTTTGATTATGATCTCTGTACCGTAAATGGTCCATTAGAGTATCCGTCTCTTTATTTCCACGTAAGATGGTCAAGTACAAAAAGTTGTACTTCCTGAGAAGCGTGTATGCGAGACGACGGGAGAACTCTCGGTAAGCACGTGAATGACGCATCTCTTACGGAGTTCGTTTACCCTTCTCCTTCCCTCTCATGAATTTTGCTCCGTCAAAGGAGCAGTTAGAAAAAAAAAATCAAACGAAAAATATCCTCCCTCAATAGGATTGAAAATATAGATATAAAAAAAAAAATCGTTGTGCGGAAAAAGTTTGCCCGATATTACAAAATTTCTCAAAGTCAGAGCATCGAGAGAGGCATTTTACGAAAAAATCAAATAAATCATCCTAATTCTGGTACATTTTGAAAAAACCGGGATCGAGATCTGAGAAAATTGAAAAATTAACAAATTATAAAAAAATATTCAGCCTCCAACATTTGTGAATCGAAAGCCTGAAAATTAATCGAATGGGACTCGGTCTCGCTCCAATTAACATTTGATAATCGCCTCGCGGAAGAAACCGTCTCCTTATTAAAAAAAAAAAAAAAAAAAATGCCATCCCTCTTTGCCTCCCCTGTCAAATGGAAAAGACCACCTTACTCGCGAAGGCCGTCGAAGAATGTGAACAAGAGTGCGAGGTTAGCTCCAACAGTTAAGGAGAGAAAGACAGAGAGAGAGAGAGAGAGAGAGAGAGAGAGAGAGAGAGTTCCTCTTGAGGAAGATGAGGAAGAATAAGAAAAAAAAAAGAAACGAGGAAGAAGAAGAAGAAACACGCGAGAGTTTGTGTACGATCCACGTTGGCAGCAAGAAGCCTCTCTCGTTGGATTCTGCAGCTGATGCATTGAGGCACCAGCCGGTCGTTGGTTCTGGTTGCACGCACCGAGAGACCGCGATAGACGTGGAAACGTCTCGCGCGAAGCCTCCTCTCGCAGTTCCCGTGGTTGGCCAGTGCAACGAGCCCCCCCCCCCCCCCCCCCCGAGCTGCTCTCTCATGTGTGTTTCTCGATCGCAGTAACATGCGCGCAAACACATTGAACGTCATGGAGCGGGAGATGAGAGACGATAGGACGCGCCGATCCGTCTGCCAAACGCAGTGGCAACTGCATAATACAACGAGAAGGAAGATCAACGCACTGCGATGTGTGTTTGATGCTAGGACGTATCCAGTCATTGGCCTGAGTATTGCTCGATGATGATGCACCCGTGGACATGAATTCTTGCTCGATACGATTTTTTTTTTTTTTTCGTATCGCTTGAAAAAATCCTCTTGAGCGTTTGAGAACGAAATATTCGTGGAGTTTTCTACAGAAAATCGTGATCAGTGACCTCGAAAACGCCTGGATACCAATTTTTTTTTTATTATTAAGATCCAAGCCTTTTGGGACTTACGAGTCGGCCATTTTGGGCGTCGTCATTTTAAAAGTGGAGCTTTTGACATTGGATTTGACATCAGCGTGAGCCACAAAAACCTCGGGTACCATTTTTTCCCCCATTCAGATCGAAGGATCTTCAAGACTTCCGGTTAATCATGCTGTTGGTGCCATTTTTGATTCAGGAATATTTTTCTTAAATCAACAATAAGCAACTATAAAAATTGATGAGTGGCAAAATGTTAGTCAAGATCGAAACGTTAACAAGATTTTTGATCAGCTTTGTGAAGTCGGCCATTTTGAATACGGTTTTTTTGACCCATGCTGACTCCGCCATTTTGAATTTCCCTAATCTCAAATCCATTTCTTCTCGGATTCGAGTGGTGACTATGGGTGCGTTCAATTATTCGTTCGAAGCGCTCAAAACGCTTAATTTGGCCATGCTCGGGTGGTCGGGCCTTTTAATAAGCGAAGTGCTTTGGACGAATAATCGAACGCACCCTGTGTAGTGACTTTTGAACTTTCTACCCTCTCTGAAGCTTTTCCAACCTTTTTCGTGGATTCTTTTTCTGTCATTTTTAATTTTAAAAAAATCTCCCTATTATATAATCATCAAGTCATGATTATTGACGATCATTTTGTCAATATTCTATCGAATAACCGAATCACATCGCATTGTTTGATTCTCGATTAGTTGGTCCAACAAACGGCGCGCGCATTCGCGATGAACTTGGCATCGATTTCGCGCACATCAGCCACCATGACGTTGGCACACCGTTTGCGCGGAAAATTCGAATAAATTTAATTTTAAAAAATTATCAATCAACGCGCAAAAATCAGGTAGACTAAAAAGCTTCATCACCCTTATACACATTGTGCAATAATACATGTATTTTACTGCGTATTGCAATTGAAAATAGCACTGGATTATTATAATATTTAATATTACGCAGTAATTGACAACAAAAAAAAAATGAATTTTCGGTCTAAAAACCACTTTGGTCTACCTTTAGGCTGACGAGCTTTTTGATAAATGGCTCTAAAATTTTTTCAATACATCCGCGATGTTCCAAACTGATTGGTATATTCATCATGTCACAATGTCTATAATGGGACACGTCTCACTGGAGAAACCTTTGTGCATTGTGTATAGGTGCTGGATGAATTAGGTAAACGTGTGGTAGAGATCAAGATGGACGAGGGTCACAGCGACGCGTAGTCACTTACATGATGCATACAGATTGGACAATGTCCCAGAGGGCACATACGAACATGATGCATATGCTCCTGTTATAAGCATGCCCTGTATCGCACGATCCTGTCAAACATCATGCTATACTCCTTCTCTGTTAGTTTCGCGCTAGTTAGTCCAACCAGGCTTCACCCTCTCCTACATACACACATACATATATATATATATAATCTCCGAGCTTCGTGACAATTTCCCTGACCCGCCAGTAATGCTCCCAGCATTGCCATTCATCCTCACCTTGTGCTAAGAGATCACCTCTCACGACACCGGACGCAATTCGGAACATAATTTCGATCCACTGGGCCAAATGAAACGTCGAGAATAATTAATTGTAGCGCGTCACAACATGCACAATAACCTTACGTTAGTTTAAAATTTTTATTTACCTCTCAGCGTTCATAGCCCGGGAAAAAATTGTTTCGATCTACCGTAGATTTAATTGAGATCTGCATAGTTACATTTCGATCGAATCTGATTCAGGTAAGATCTAAATTTTGAAAAAATCGTTAATTCACCCAGATCCCCGTTTGTAACGGTAAATTTACCGTTACATACCCAATAGATCTCCGTTTATCTGCTTAAATCTCAAATAGATTTACTTAGATCTGGAGCTGATCTAACGGAGATCTGGATAGATTTAATTGAGATCTTCATAAATCTATGGTTTTTTTAAATTAGGACCTATGTAGATCTAAAAATTAATTACGTAGATCGGAACTATTTTTTCCTGGGAGAGCCCGCTCCAGTCGCCTTACAAACTAAAGCTTCAGCAAACTCCGCGTGCCATTTTTCAATCGAATAGAATAATTGCTTTTTGGATCAGGAATGACCCCGCCATTTTGAATATAAAAAATTTGTCTCTCAGATCCAGAATCGTCTGAAGAACTCTCAGATTACTATTTTTTCCAAAAACCTGACATTTACCTCAAAATGGATACTTTTAAAAACATCTCCCGGGTATCATATTTTCCATTTAAATCAAGACATTCTCAATTTTATGATCATCCAGCTCATTCTCTACGTCAAACATCGAAATTCGATTCTTCCGGTCTTAAAAATTGACGAAAACCTCCAGGTAACATTTTGCATTGCAAAAAAGTATCATTTTTAGTTTTCTGGTTGAAATATTTCATCTGTTATTTTTTATTGTCTCGTTTAAATTTCCTTGCCCCTTCAATAAATCGCCAGATAAATAGAATGTAAAAAAAACCGATTTCAAAGCAACAAGGTCTAGCCATTTAAGTCTCGTATGACGACAGAAAATTAATGGTTGTAATACCCTCAAATCAGGGAGAATTATAATACGACTATAAAAAAAGAAAACCCACATGTTCAAATTTCAATTTTTTTACGATTCACACCTACAACCTGTGTGCGCGGTAGTGTCATAAAAGAAAAGTCTCGACGTTATTGTACGATCCGCACGACAGTCTAATCGCTTAGGGAACGAAAAAAAAAAAAAAAAAAATTCAAAAGCCCCGGCGATCATCAGGTATACACTAGTTCGAAGCAAACACCACACCGTTAACCCGCTTTCGCCTTGTGACTGTGGTCATTCAAGAAGAATCCTTTTATGTCTCACACAGTGAAGGTCCCCCACACGGTTCCACGTCCCCCCGTGAATTCTTTTGTAACCTTTGTGACTTGACGGCGTTCCCATCTCGTTTCATCGTCGCGACCATGATCCATGGAGAATCCCGATCGAGAAAAGATTCGAGGAGACAGCAGGTGCGCATCCCTATCACGATCGTTGCGTTGAAAAATTTTTATACAAAAATATCCTCTTTGATGATCAGGTGCTCAATGGTGCTCGAAAGGCGTAAAAATAGATAGGCCATTTTTTTGGTGTTCTATTTTTTCAAATGAGCACCGAAAAACGACGAGTGGCGTCATCTAGCGAATAAATTCAAACCTTCATATCCTCTATTCTCCACAGGTATATTTCAGCATAATTTTTATGAGGGTAGATTTAAAAAAATGAAGGTCCAAGGTCCAAGTAACCCAAGGTACTTTCTCTTTTACATTCTCTTTATGCCGAAAATCTAAGCCCGATGTCTTGAAATTTTCGCAAATTTGAACGATCATACAGATATTTTTAGATTGTATTTTTTTTTTTTAATTTGAACCCCTTCACGCGATTCTTGTCAAATTCAATGCACTGAACTCTTGTCCTATAATCTATCAAAGTAAAAACTTTATATATGCTATAAAATATTTGCGAAAGTTAAAGCTGTTAGTGTTCCTTTTTTTCTTTTTTTTTTTTTTGGAAAAAATAAAAAATTTAAAATCTGAATTCCTCGAGCGATTCTTGCCGAATTCAATATCAAAGATCCTTGTGCCTTGAATAATTTGTGCAAAAAATTTCGGTAAGTGAGCAATTTCAGAAAGTCAGAGCGATCACGAAGATTTTTGGAAAAATTGAAAATCCTGTAAAATGGGACACCCTTTATAGATCGTGGCGGAAATCTTAACAAACAAAGGGGGTTTTCTGCTCGTGTTGTGTGCAAAGTTTGCTCACGATTGCTCCAGTGGTTTTCGAGATGTACGTTCGAATTTTTGAGGATTTTTACACACACACATTGGGAGATTTTTTTCTAAAGATGATTTCTCGACGTTTTGGGAAATTTTTAACACATTGGCATCAAAAACTCGATTTTTTTTACACCATCACCAAATATTCTTTATGAAAGAGCAAAAAAAGAAATGTTTTACTCGTTCGATAAGCTAGGTACATTGACCTTTCCGGGCGAGATATCGTGATTCATGAAAAACGTGTTTTTGTTATCCTGGCAATAATCGTACTCTCCTTTCTCTCTCTCTCTCTTTTACTTTCGTGCTCCTCTTTCTGTCTCGTTGGTGACGGTCATTCGACCGCCGAATTGTCTACCTCCCGCTGTGTGTACCAGCTCGCGCGCCATATGTGCAAACTTTCCTGGCAAACAAGCCAGACTCCACGCACTATATATACACACACACATAAGCTTGCGTTATACGCTACTTTATTTCTGTACACGTTTGCTCGACACTTGCGAAAAGCCCAGGGTATACGAACGACTTTACAGAGAGGCGCCTGGCACATAACGTTATATATTACACGTGTGCATGATATATTTTACGGGAAAACGATGGGATCGTTACCAACGAATTTGTTGCTCTGACGGCTCGGTAACTGCGATACAGACGCCAACGAATGTCATTCGTGTATTGTTTCCCATCCGTATCGGACGAAACCTTGTGGAATATATATACCGTAATAGCGAAAATAGTGTTGTATATGCTACGGAGTGTAGAATAAAATTGACGAGATATGAGCGATCACGATGTGCCCTGATACATTCGAGCAGATAGAAAAAATAATGAAAGAGGGCTGTAAAAAGTAATTTCTACAATGCAAAAAGTGATTTCCGGAATGATGGGAGCAATTCATGCAATCGAGGAATCCATTCCTGTGATGGGAAAGTAATTATTGCAATGGAGAAAGCAATTCCCGCAATGAGGAAGTAATTCCTGCAATGGAGGTAGCAATTTCTGCAATGAGTAAGTAATTCCTACAATAGGAAAGTAATTACTGCAATGGGGAAGTAATTCCGGCAATGGAAAAATAATTTCTGCAATGGAGGAAGTGATTTCCTCAATGGGGAAGTAATTCTTGCAGTAGGGAAGTAATTCTTGCAATGGAAGAAGCAATTCCTGCAATGGGAGAAGCAATTCCTGCAATGGGAGAAGCAATTCCTGCCATGGCGAATTATAGAAGCAATTCCTGCAATAGGGACGTAATTTTTGCAATGGAGAAAGCCATTCCCGCAATGGGGAAGTGATTCCTGTCATGAGGAAGTAATTTCCCCACTGGGAAAGTAATTCCTGCATCAAAGAAGTCATTCCTCCAATGGTTGAAGCGACAAGTTTTAAACACTTTTGTTATCAGTCGCAAAAAAAATTGTCGATGAATGCGAATACGCCTCGATGCAACAATTGTGAATCTACTTCACTGGCAGAACTTATTCTGCGACCATTGTCGAGAGCAAACGACTTGCCAATAATACTTCCACAATCGGTAAATCCTCATCTCCATTGTCAGTGACACGAGATGTGTGAAGAGATCCAGACTGTGCCGCAATTTCGAGTTTCCTTTCATTGCAAGAATAATAGGAGCCAAGTGGGTATTACTTGCAAGATTTTTGTCCAATTATGGAAAATCAACTGGGAAAATACAACCTGCAATCCAAATATAACACGCTTTCCCAACATCGATCCTAACTTCTATTATTTATCCATCTCCCCATCCTCAGCCCTTTCGGTCAGCAACTCCAGATTTTTTTCTCATCCACCGTTCAACTTTTTTTCCTCCCTTTTTATCACCAACCAAGCCACCGATTGAAACGAGGTCGTCCGATGAATTCATGGATTACATTTCAAGCTCTTTGGAGCGCATGAACAAGCCCCCCCCCCCCCCCCCTCCACGCCCCCACGGCAAGCTTGAAATAGGTATCTCACGAGGGAGAAACGTGTTGGCGAGAGAGCAAACAAAAAAATCAATGAGGTACGTAGTAAGAAGTCTCTCAATCGATGGATCCCAATTAGCCGTCCTGAATTCCTCGCAACCTCGGCTCTTTTCTGCAAATTGCTGGTACGATTCTGCACTTTACCTTCTCATTCCACAACTGCAAGAGCAAGAGAGAGACAGTGAGAACAAATTGAGAACAGAGAGAGAGAGAGAGAGAGAGAGAGAGAGAGGAATCCCAAATTCGCCTTGAGAGCAGAGACTATATTCGTATTTTCGTGTAGGAGTAGGTCAGTGGTATCGTGAGTGGGTGGTGGGGCTTTGAAAAGTAAATGTATAGTTCATGTATTTCATATACACAGATATATATATGTGTATATATGTATACAGGCATGAAGAAGAGATGGCAAACTTTAGTAGGGATGTAAGGGGGTTGCGTGCGCTGCCTGGAGTAGTCTAATCGATAAACCGACCTGGCGAAGGTCGTGCCTGGCTTTTCCAGGACCTCCGACTAGGTACTCGTATACGCGGAGATATATACATATGAGGGTTTTATGCGGCTTCCTCTCAATTCTCGACCCAAACAAGCCGAAACATTTCAAATTAGACCCTTATATAGGTCTCCAATTGTTGTGCACAGCAGCGGGATGATATTTATATAATACATAATATATATTATACATACATATTATACATATAATATATATATATATATATGTATACCCGAGAAAAAATTGTTTAGATCGACGTAGTTACTTTTAGATTAAATTTGATCTACCTGGATCTAAATTTTGGAAAATTGTAGGTCTACTTAGATCTCCGTATATAACGGTAGATTTACGTACATTCGAGTCCACCTAACATTATGTTGAAACACTGTTGGTTATTAGATCTCTCTTTACCAACTTAAATCTCAGTAGATTTACTCAAATCCACGTAGATCTGAACTGTTTTTTCCCGGGTGTGTGTGCATGTATGTGTGTGTGTGCGTGTGTGCGCGCGTGAGTGTACTCAAAGTATTTTACTTTATATACATGCCACCCTCCCGGCGCAGTAGGATCAACCCACTAACGCAAACTTTACACAAGCCTCAAGGGACTCTCCCCTGAATTTCCAATGACGAAGGAAACGGGAATAGAATACTTAAAGTCGAATGGAGGTCGTCTAAGGTCACCGTCGTACAATCCCATCGAAAACCATAACTTTACTTGGTCATACGAAGCTCTGATCGAAATTTGCAATATATGTTACCAAGTACTTCGACAACTTTGAGTCACCAGATTGTGTATCCAATTTGTAGGGAAATGATCCTCAATAATAATCACCTTTTCGACAACATAACCTCCATTTTGTTATCACGATGATTCTAACCTGTATGATAACAATGGATTCGTATAACACACTCGATACGGATTTTGGACTTCGAAACGAAGATATCCTACTATGTTTATCAAAAGAATCGAGAGAGCACGTTCGATGTTCGATGATACATTTCGTGGCAGTTTAAACTAAAAATCCGCAATTTTTTTTTACTACGAAGACGCCATCTTGCTTACATCATTCTACGATGCCAAGATAGAATTTCAAGCCTTGCAGTAACGAGAGAGTCTTTCGTTTTTATGGTATGTTATCAAAAGTAAATCAAAATTTGGAGGAAGAAATGTGGAATTATCGACTTGCACTTTTTTGTGTAACTTCCATTACCCCCATGACCCTCACTACCCTGAACTCACTGAGAGCAGGCTTCTTCCCCTTTTCACACGGAACATTTTCAAGCCCTCTCTCTCTCCCTCTTTCTCTTGTAACATAAACTCTCTAGCGTTACAAGCCAGAGTACCTCGACAATGAAGGGCTTGCAAAATTTAGTGAGTTCTCCCTTGGGCCTGTGAAATCTGCCTGTTCCGCACTCACGATTTCGTGCTTCTCCATGCCCCAGGATTCTCCCTCGTTTAATTTGTATGAAACCTGGGACAGAATTTTCGACGATCCCTCCCGGTTATATTCAACGCAGAAGTGCACTTTGTCAGAGGATGCAATCACAGCTTCGATTGTACCATGCTCTTTTTCTCTCTCTCTCTCTCTCTCTCTCTCTCTCTCTTTCCTTTCATTGAATGGGTATCATTTTTGTAACGCTCGTGAAAATTGAGAGTATCGCGACGTCGATTGAATACTGAGTAATTTTTTTTTGTTCGGATTTCCGTCGATTTGAATAACGAAAATATTTGTCTACGGGATTAAAAAGGATTTCAATTGATTTAAACAAATTTAGACTCAAATCTAACTTTATTTTTATTACAAAAAAATAGTAAAGAAACTTTTCAGCCGATGACTCGATACAATTTAAAATACATTTTTCATTGAGTGATATTTTGCTTAAATCGAATTTTTGGGTCCTCAGAAAGTCGTTAAAGTGACTGGTCCTCGGTCGATGGGGAAACGGTTTCCCCAAGAGCATTGTCCTCATCGGGTACTGTTCTAGATGAAGAGATCTCTTTGTCCGTGACATTCTCTTCCTCGTAGCCCGGTGATCCTACGGCTGACCATTTGAACCAGGCAGCGTAGGTTTCCGTGTCCGTGCCACGTGGCAATAAGCGCGGATCCGGACCACGTTGGACGCGTGCGATTAGAAAAATTTTATTCGCCTCTCGAGTTCGCTGCTGCTCTTCTGCGAGTTGACGTTGCAACGACTGAACAGCTCGACGAAGTTGTCGAGCTTTGTATGACCGACCTCTCTTGTTGGCCATTTCTTTTTTTTTTTCGAGAGAGGGAATGAAATTTAATAGAAAATTTCAGTCTGCCAGATCTTGCCGAATATTCCGCTAAAAAAAATGGGTTAAAAACTTCGTTACTTATAGCTTGCGAGGGAGCGCTCGAAGGTTTTCGCTACCTAGCGTGTTATAAATCACGTGGAAGTGATCTTTCGACGCGTATGAGCATGGTTTGGTAATGATATGAATATTGATGAAAAAAAGAGGAACAAAAGAACGTACGTATGTGCGGTCTATATTCTTATTTCGCTTATATATTGGTCTCAACGGGGAGAAATTTCGAACATAAAATCATAATACATGAAGAATGGCAAATGCTTCATTAAAATAAATCAATTCAAATTGAGATTTAAAAAAAATTAAATTTATAAGATTACAAAGCATAGAGGATAGTTTGAAAAAAAAACCATCTACTCTAGTGAGCAGACACTCACTTTAGGCAGGAAAAAATACACTTCAACAGTGTAGGAGCAAGGTCCACTTATTCAGCAGAGACATACTCAATTTCTCGGGCTTGCGCTCGCTCTTATTTAGCCGCCTGGTGTTGTAATCGCGGACGTGAAACTCCGCGACGCTTCGCCCTCCCTCGGACGCTGTGGCTACTACGCTGCGACCGTTGATTGAGTAGGGGGGGGGGGGGGGCAAGCGGCCGCGAGACCTAAAGTCCCATATTGCAACGCGCTGGGCCTAGGGGGTGGCCTCACATGGGTTTGGGGAATTCTCTTTTTTGTCCAGGGGGTCAATTGTGTATTATTACTATTTCACTTTTCCCATCATCCAAAAATTTTGATTGGTTTGAAAAGTTATATCAGCCAATCCAAATGCTTGGAGTGAAGTGAAATTTGAAAAGGAAACCGCTTGTCGTCGAGTATGCAAAATTTTCCCAGGTACGTATATGCTCATCTTAATATCCATGGTTTATTTACCTGTAGGGTTTTTTTTTTAAATTATTTAAATTATTTGTTTCAACGATAAAATCAGTTTCACGTCAGAAAATGGATTTTTTCGTGTAGTGTAATTTAATAAAAATTTAAATAATGATACTTAACGAATAAAGTGTTTTTTTTTCCAAAATAGAGATTTTCATTTATATATTTCAATTTTTTGTCTTCATAACTTAGCTTTCGCGTGAGAAAATCTTTTATCAACTTACGTTTTACTAATTACATTTTTCTTCTCTTATTTTTTTCAGATTTTTACTACGAGAGGATGCACAGCGGTACCAGATCGGTCATTCTAAGCTCTAGGCTGCCCGCCGAGGAGTTTTCCCTTTTGTCACAGGTATAGTACATATATATGTATAATTTACTTGTGACATGCAGGTCGTTATTGCACGACTAACAAAGTAAATCCCTTGTGCGAGGCACAAGGGTTTATATTTAATTTTGTTTATGATAAGTTTTCCGACAATGTCCCATACGGGTCCGCTCCTTTAGATAATTGGAAAAGGTAATTATGGTCAGGATTAATTAATTGTAAATAACTTTGTGCTCTTTAATAGCCCAATATTTATTTAATTAACAGAATTTAGAAAAGTCTCAAATACCGTAATTCATGAATACAAATAACTGATTATTCATTACTTCGATTCTATACAGGTTCACTCAAAGGCTAGCGAGAGACTTCCTTATTTTTTATGTCCGATAGGGCGTCGGGACCCTCTCGGATCGTATTTTTCTTTTATTTCATATCATTTATCTAATACGATTAATTATGGTCTTTTTCTATTTAATTACAATTCAAACTTTGTCGAGGGAGGATTAATAGAGTTATGCGTGGGCACATGGGCATCTGCGTGTAAGAAGCATCGGACGACAGTACTACGGTTGAGCCTCGACAGCCTGAGAGTTAGTTACGCTCACTCCGAGTCCCAGGGACTCAGGTATGTACTCATTTGATACCAATACATCTAGATTCATGCAATATTTGCTTAAATTAACATATTTATTTATAACTTTAATTAAATTTCTTGTTGTTGTTATTATTATTATTATTATTATTATTATTATTATTATTATTATTGTTGTTGTTGTTGTTGGTATTGAAAGAAATTTCCAAACGTCTACGAATATTTTTATTTCTACGGCATGGTCTTTTATTTTTCTAAGTTCTTGAAATTTCATTCTGCAAATTTTACTTTCATTTTTTTGCTCATTAAATTCTTTGCACATGTGTAAAATTGTCCAAGATAACGAGATCGTTGAATTGTGCATGAGGCAATGACGATGCGGCGAAGGGGGCAAAAAATAAAGAAAATTATGATGCAAGACAGGTGAAACTGTTATATCCCTAATATTCCCCTAACAAGCTCATAACCATGATTGGATGGCCCTGAAGGACGGAAAATATCACTTTGATCTTCAACGAAAAGGACGATAAAGTACGTTTTTTTTTCTTTCTCATTTTCACGGCTCTCGAACAGACGAGATTGTGCATCGTAAAAGATGAGAGTATCTCGGATAAGCTGATTTGCCAAATTGACCGACTAAATTGAGATGGAAAGAGAATTTTGAAAAATATGTTACGGAAATGAGGAGACATTGAATTACTTTTATCATCAGTATACATTTTGACACGAAACTTGTGATATTGTGATGTAATTTTTTTTTTTATTTTTTACAAATTTTTAAAGTCGTATAATCGATTTTTACCAATTTTTACCATTTGGACGAAGAATCGCTGATTTTTAAAGTCCGCTATACGAAAAATTGAGATTCCCGGATGAATCAAATGGCATTCTCGAAGTTTACTCCTGGGCGTTTCAAAACACCCCCGATAAGCCTAAATCCGTAAATCCGGAGCAAAGTTACGGGCATTTGAAATTTCGGTATTTTGAGGTTTTCAAAAAACATGGCGAAAAATTGACAGTTTTTTTTTTTTTTTTCTTCTCTCGCACCATATTTTCAGGATTTTTTCCGGAAGCTAAAAATTTCGATATGAAAATGCAAAAAAAAAACCAAAAATTTCCTCACAATATCGAGTATAAACCTCAATTGAGGCACGTCTTGGACTCGATTGACCGAGTTTCGCTTTCGCGAGGTTGCAATCTTCACTTTTAGGGAATGAAAATAAAAAAAAAAGGTCACAACTCAATAACATATAATATTGCAGTGTACCTTGCATTATGTTCTTCACGCAAAGTCCTTCAGTCGTTATTCTCCTTTCGCCCATTGTAATATCTCGTACCAAATGGCCCATCACGTTTCGCATCCCATCCCGAATATTAACGCACAGTTAAACGATGCTCATAAACGGTCTTGCATGTTATCGGATTTTCTTAATGAGTCCTCAAACCGAGTCCTTTGTCCCTCGTCAAACTGTCAACGTTTTTCACGTTCATGAGCTTTTGCTGCTACTGTTGCTCCATGGCTTTCTATCATCGGCCATACAGTCGTATTATATAATAGAAATGTGCAATACGACTGAAAACTGCAGTCATCCCTCGACGCACTCACAAATGTTTCCCAGCGCTCATTCCCTCCTCGTTCACCGCTCATTCTTCACTCGCGCAGTATTTCGTATAGTTTTATGAGTTTCTCGCTCATCCTCGTGCACATAACTCCGGGCTATTTTGCTCGACCATTTCAACACCGTCGTACTATATCGGACCGCAACTCGCCAAAATTTTCGACCCACGAACGAACTTATGCATACGTAATGAGGAACATTATTATTCGAATCAAAGTTTGAGAAAAAAAAATCATTCGGACAAAAACATTTGTTTTTTTTAATTAAAAAAAAAAGAGATGAGAATCGATCAAGGCTCTAAAAGTTTTTATGTAGAATAACGCATTGTTCATAAGAAAAAATAAACAATCGATCGAGATTTCATTACCCATTACCAAAAAAAAAAAAAAACAGACAATGGATAAAAGTCCATTACCAAAATAATGGATAATGGATTAAATTTCATTACTCATTACCAAAATAATGTATAATGGATTAAATTACATTACCCATTTCCAAAATAATGGACACTGTATTGAATTTCATTACCCATTGTCAAAATAATGAATAATTGATTAAATCCCATTACCCATTGCCAAAATAATGGTTAATGGATTGAATTTAGTTACTCATTACCAAAATAATGGATAACGGATTTCAGGAGTGCTTTATTCAGATAATGCATTATTTAGAACTCTGGGATCGATGCGGTGTTTGGTTGAGAGAAAAAAAAAATGTTATGCATGGAAAATATTGCCTTCTCGTCGATGATAAATCGTGCTGATTTTTTAAATCGTTATTTTAGCCAAATCCAATTATTCAAGGACTAATTCGAGGAATTGATTCAATCAATTTTCGATGGATAATTAGTTTTTTTTTTTTTATTTTTAATATATTTTTTTTTCAATATTGGTCTCAGGATATCCAGGAAGAGTGATATTTCCTTTCGTACTTTTCGATATCCTCTATTAAAAAAAAAAAGTTTATATGCATACATGTATGCAGCATATAATATTACTGTAGGCATACGAAATCGTATCCCCTATGTTATTTTTCTTTGGCCAATTGTTTCTCATAGCCGGAAGTGGTTTGCTCTCGAAGTCCCTAGCGCATACCCGCAGTCTTACACGAGGACCGCATCCGTTGAGGTCTCGATATCTGCTCTCCAAAAAAAAAAAAAAACCCTCTAATTTTTTTTTTCTCACCACGAATATTAATAACCTGCGATACATCTATATATACATACGTCTGTGTGTGTATCGTAACGGAAGTCAAAAGTAAGTGTCGAGTCTAAACAGCTCACTGGGGAGAAAATATTTTTTCCTCTAATATCCTCTCGAGCACTGATTGTAAATAGATTAAGCTTGCTCCCTTGAAATGAGTTTAATATTTATTTCTTTCGTGCCTGTGAGGAAGAATTAGGGTTGTTTCACGAGTAATCAGCTGTCTCGACCGTAGAATCGTAATAAAAATTAAATAATTGTCCAATTTTACCGAAAATCTGTACCGGTAAAGTTTTCAGGTTAAAATTTCAAAATTCAAAATGATGTACAAGTGGTTGGCCAAAAAAAGAACCAAAAAATTAACCCGATCTCAGGGAAAATTGGTACATTGAGCTTTTCGAGGTCGCCCGTTTCGACTCTATGCGAATAAAATTTCGAAATTCAAAATGGCCGAGTCAATTGCCCTAAAACCGAAAAAAAAAAACCACAAACAATTCAATCTCGGTGAAAATTAATATGGGCCTTTTTGGGATCGTCCATTTCGATTTTCAGGTGAAATTCTCAAAATTCAAAATGGGCGACCAGTAAAGCCAAAAAACATAGATCCGATTTCACTAAAAATTGGTACCTGAGGCTTTTCGAGGTCAAAATTTCAAAACTAAAAATTTTGAAATTACTATAATCGTAATAAAAAAAAAAAAATCGATTTATCCTCGACTCCTATATTGACGGATTCTCTGCCCTCGCATTAAGCACTGTATATTCGCGTCAGTCGAGAGTCCTTAATGGCTCGTTTAAGGGGTTGTTAGTTACGCCTTGGCTCGAGATAAATAGGAAAGGGAGCCGCGACGGTGGAATATAACACGCGGAAGAAAGAAAAGGAGGAAATTATGAGGACAAAGTGTACCGAACTAAAATGGATGTACATTTTTTTTTCTTTTTTTTTTTTTTCAAGTCATTCAGGCGTGTCACACTCGAAGCTTTAGTTCTCTCATGCGTCTCTAGAACTCGCCGGACACCCTCGGCTCATGTCTGCTTGCCCCGTTAACTCGGCTCCTTACACACAGACACACACACACACACACACACACACGTATGTGTGTGTGTATGTATGTGTGTCTCGACGAATTATTATTCATTTTAAGAGGAAGCGAGTGCGCGTTATGCGTGTATATAACTGACTCGACAATGCACGATGCTCTTACTTGTGTATAGGGAATTCCATGTCAAATTGGCTGTCATAATTTTATTGCAATTATTATAATTGTTATTTTCATAATTGCTTCGATTTTAAATGATGAACGAGTCGAATTTAAAAAAAAAATGCACGAATCATTCCCTCTTTGTAAATCTTGCAGAGAATATATGTATATATTTTTGGTAATTGTCTAGTTTGGTTAATTTTTCGAATTTTCGCGTTTTTTTTTCCCCCGACAAAACCCTTTACTTCAGCACTAACAATGATAATCAGGCGGGGGAGCTCGGGGAAAAAAAAAATTTCACGGATCTATCCATTTTTCATGCTCCATCGCTTGGCTATCATCGCTAATGCTTAAATGAAATGCCAAA
The DNA here is from genome assembly GCA_963564615.1 of Rhorus exstirpatorius. Classification (NCBI taxonomy): domain Eukaryota; kingdom Metazoa; phylum Arthropoda; class Insecta; order Hymenoptera; family Ichneumonidae; genus Rhorus; species Rhorus exstirpatorius. The sequence continues at coordinate 21,915,772 of OY751319.1, read as the reverse complement.
GATAATTTTTTTTTTTTGTTCAGGTTGGATCTTGGGTTTGGGTGTGGTTATATTTTTTGGATTGTTCGTGGGTATGTCTTTTTGGGTATATTTTTTTGGATTGGGCTTGTTCGGGTTTGAGTATATTTTTTTTCGAGCTCCCTCGCCTGATTATCGCTGTTAGTTGCTGAGGTAAAAGTTTTCATCGAACAGAAACGCGGAAATTCGAAAAATAATATACCAAAAATCACATTTTATTTATTTTCATTTTTCAACTTTTTTTTCGACGATTTCACATTTTTCGAATATTCATAGAGACACTGTTGAATACATTATTTCGAGATACTTTCTTGTCATTTTTTTTTTTCAATTTCGAATAATTCAACGGAACGATATTTTGAATTATCGTTCAACGGAATAAATTAAATTCTTGAAAAAATTAGTCGTCATTAAAATAATTAACAGGATCAAAGCAAAAGTGAGAAAAAAATCTCTATTTTCAAGAATTTATTTTGTTCATTTTGTTCATTTATTCATATTAAAAGGCTGACAATTTTCGAAAAATTCTCAAAAATCTTTTTTCCTTATCATAGAATTGTGAATTAAAAAAAAAATCGTATATTCTCGAAGGTTATTTGTCGAAATTTTTCTTTTCAAATTTTGAAACCGACTTGGCGTATTTCTCGGGATTCTCCAGCACAAAGAATTTGGGGGATTTTTTTTTTTACGATGAAGATGATCAGGCAGATCGATTTGACAAGGAATACCACATGTATACGCTATTAATCTCGATCTATTTGAGTTACTCTTTCTCACGAAACCAACGGTCTTCTGGATGATTTTTTTCATTATTATTATTATTATTTTTCTTTTTTTCTTTTTTTCAAGTATATCACAATCCCACGAATCTCTAACAAACTCGCGGTCATGGCTCTCCGCACTTTGAGAACAAGCGTTTTATTCCAGACAGGTAAAAAGACAATCATTGGGGCGTATACAATGTTTGCCGGCTGTTTGCTCGTCCGAAGAAAGACACTCGTCGTCTCGGTTGAGCTGTATCGTTGTTTTTCTCCCGCTCACATTTTTTTTTTCCCCTTGCGAAGAGAATTGATTCTTTCGTCGTGGGAGAATGCACCGATTTTGCAGAAAATGTTTTTTTTTTTTTTAATGGAAGAAGTAGAAAAATAAGTAATCAAAAGCTGAAACAATTTATTCTGCGGAAAGATATATTTATTTATTTATTTTTAATTATGGATAAATGTTTATCGACTGGGAATAACAATTTTTGGGTTTTTTGTCGTCAAAAAAATGTATTTATTTATATAAAAATCTATTAAAAAATGAGCAATAATCAGATGCGCAGCATCTCAATTATTTTGAAGAGTGTACGCGTATCGAGAATTTTTTTTTTCATTACAGACAAATAAAAAAAGGCTTGTGAGAAGAAAAAAATTCCAGGTCTTTTTGACTCAAAAATGGTGTATAGCGATTTTGGACGAGTTGGAAAATAACTTTTTCGAAAAGTACAGTAAAAACTTGAATTTTATGTCGAAGTAATATTTTTTTTTCTACGATTCATAGTTTTGGAGTAAAAAAAAATCAAAGATTACTTTACGAATTTTTTTTTATCCAAATATTCAATTTGAAAATCTAAACGTAATTTATGATTTCTTTGATAATTAAAAAATAAGAAAAAAAAAAATTCACGTAATTTATTCTATTAATTGTTTATCGTGAATTTGAAATGAAATAGCTCACATACGTGTATGAGGAGAGAGAGAGAGAGAGAGAGAGAGAGAGAGAGAGAGAGAGAGAGAGAGAGAGAGAGAGAGAGAGAGAGAAAGAGAGAGAGATGTTTTACTAACTGGTCAGTCACTCACGGTCTCCTTTTTCCTCCATTTGCCATGTTATACAGACTCTCGTTCTAATTTAATCGAGCATGGATGCGCGATTCCCGCAAGGAAAATGTCAAATAGCCGGGGGGATAATAAATCCGAGTTCGGAGAGTCGAGCCTGATGTACTAATTTGTACGAGCAATGAGTTTGAGAAAAAAAGGAATTAAACGACGAAAAGACACGCGAGGGAGAAGCAGAAAAGCAACAAATTGGGCACGATTGATTAAGCGAGAATTATTAAGTTGTAATTAAAATAAATTATTTTCATCAAGAAAATCAATTTTTTTTGTTTTCAAACTTTCAGAGTAATTATTATTTTTCCTAGGATTCAATTGCTGTGTAACGTAATTAAAAAAAATAAATGCTAATTTTTTTTTTTTTAATTTATTGTAAAAGTAAAAACTTCTTTCAATTGATTCTTCAATTATTCAAAGCGGGTTAATTTTTTGTTTCGATTTCGTACTTGTAACAAGAGAAATAAAAAATTAATGATACGCGAGGAGGTCTCTGATGCATTGTGCTTCGAGCTAAATAACGAATGCACTTTTAAATGCACTTAGGATGCATCCTTGAGATATCACGACAGAATTTTTTTTTTCTTAGCCCCGTCCAATGGACAAGCCCCTATTGAGGGAAGATACGATATATACTCGTAACCTGGTATGAAAATATACGAGGCAAGGGGACGTCGACGTATATAACCCCCGAGGAGATTTTAGTCCTCTCCAAGAGAATAATGAAGGGGGAGAAAATGAAATTATCTATGGGACTATATCGATGATTTTTTTCGAACCATAATTTAAATTGAATAAATTTTAATTTATTATTATTATTATCATCATTATTTGAATACTGATTACTTATTATTTCAAAGACCGTTTAGATTAAATTAAAATTCATAAAATGACAACTCCAGAACGTGAAGTCTTGAAAAGATCTTAAAAAATATAAACATGAATCTCTAATTTGGAAGTTCTTCAAAACAATTTGAGTACACTCGTATGCCGTCATTTGAGGAAAAAATAAAAACATTGAGGATTGGAGACTGCTGAAATTGAGACAAAATGCCCCATATATTCCATTTCATATTGAATTTCCAAGAGACACTACACGATAATAAGTGCACGAATTAATTACTTTGCCCGTAACCTATCTTGGTTTCGTATCATCTATCTGTAAAATTAATGTTTCGTCTATTCCACAATTTTGCACAGTGTGCATTTTATCCGGTATACGAGAGTTCCCCCCCCCCCCCCCCCTCTCTCTCTCTCTCTCTCTCTCTCTCTCTTTCTCTATCTCATCGGTTCGCCAAGTTTGCAGCACGTGCAGCAATTTCACTCGACCACTTATATATATGTATAGTTACATATGACGGTTGCACACAGCACGGTGCATCTCGTTTGTGTACACGTGTGCATAATAACTCTCCTCGTCTCTTTTATACCCTATACGTGCGCGACAACAATTAGCCCGAGGCTCAAACACCTTGCAATGTACTCCTTAATCATCATACATGAGCCATTCCACTTTAAATCGACACCTACCAATTCCCAAATTTTTCGATCGTGTTGCTGTTTTTTTTTCTCAGCTTCCTTCGGATAAAATGTCTAGGTATTTCGTATTTATTACAGGAGAGGGGGGGAGGGGGGGATTTTTATTTCAGGATCATCGACGTTTCTGCGACGCATAAGTATTTATGCTATTCGACTACTTTCCTATCTTCTCTTTTACTCTTTAAAGCTTTCTCTATTGTCGTAATATTTTATTTTTCCGGGAATAAAAAAAGGTCGAACCCTCATAAAGGTACGAGCCCGTAGGTTGCGTATAAAAACGGTGCAGCTTAAAGTGTACAGTAAAAGTACAGTAACAGTTTAGTAGCACGCAGTAACAGTGCAGCAACAGTACGGTAATCGTACAGTGACAATTTAATAGCAGTACAGTAACAGTTTAGTAGCATACAGTAACATGCAGTGCAGCAACAGTAGTATAATAGTACAAAAACAATACAGTAGCAGTTTAGTAGCAGTCGGTAAAAGTACCGTAACAGGACAGAAATAGTACAGTAACAATACAGTGACAGTACAGTAATTGTACTGTAACAGGACAGAAATAGTACAGTAACAATACAGTGACAGTACAGTAATTGTACTGTAACAGGACAGAAATAGTACAGTAACAATACAGTGACAGTACAGTAATTGTACTGTAACAGGACAGAAATAGTACAGTAACAATACAGTGACAGTACAGTAATTGTACTGTAACGGGACAGAAATAGTACAGCAAGAGTTGTAACAGGGCAGAAATAGTACAGTAAGAGCGCTGTAACAGGGTAGAGATATTATAGTAACGGCTTAGTACCATACAGTAACAGTGCAGCAACAGTTTAGTTGCAGTCAGTAATAGTTCAGTAACAGTATAGTAATAATTTAGAAGCAGTACGGTAACAGTTTCGTAGCACACAGTAACATGCAGTGCAGCATATAGTGCCGTATTCGTACAATAACAATACAGTAACAGTTTAGTAGCAGTCAGTAAAAATGCAGTAACAGGGCAGAAATAGTACCGTATAACCGTATTGTAACGGTGCATAAATAGTACAATAATGGTTTAGTATCACACAGTAACAGTGCATCAACAGTACGGTAATCGTAAAGTAACAATACAGCAGCAGTTTAGTAGCAGTCAGTAACAGTATAATAATCGTACAGTGACAGTTAAGTATGACACAGTAACTGTGCAGTAACAATGATTGATAAAAAAAATTGAGTTTTCGAATATTTGATTTCAATTTCTTTTTGTACCAAAATTTTTCAAAAAATTCTTAATTAAACATCTTTCTTTTTTCTATAATTTTTTTTTTTTTCGATTTTTCTATGGAATGCCCCGTACATATTTGTATGAGTGGGCTAGAAATATAACCGTCGATACGCGCATTCTCGCGAATTTTAAACGGTGAGAGAGAGAGAGAGAGAGACAAACTCGTAGCATGATGACGATGAAAAAAAATGTGCACAAGAACTCACGGACGGCGAGATAAAGTGAGAGTGATTATACGACGACTTGGTCGGTTGGTAGGGCCGAGAAGGGGTAAAAAAAAAATTGATCGAAGCAGGTGCGTATATGCGTTGATGTACGTTTAATGCATAAATATGTAATATGCAATGGAAGATTGACTGCGGCAAGTTGATAAAAGACAGCCCGCGAGCAGGTGCATCGAGCCAATTTACGATGCACCACTATAACCTCGCGGCATTCCCCGTTTCCGGAAGTGCAAATGCAACTTCCCTTATTGACTTTCGTGACTCACTATACAAGTCCAAGAGGATCGCGATCCTCATTCAATTGTATTAGGTTCAATTGTAATAGGAATAATTAATTTTTCGTTCCGGCACCATTATTGGTATTTAATTGTCATTATTTTCGTTAATAATTACGCAGTTTCACAAGTTATTATTACTTTTAGCAAATTTTTATCGTCGAAATTGGATGAAAAATACAAGCTTCCAAAAAAAAAAAACAATCAAATTTGTATGAAAATTTCGAAATTGACGTTTTCAACATGTCTTACACTAAATAATTATAATTCGTGAGATTTTTATGAAAATCCATAAATTCGATGAGATAAATTATTTCTAATAGAAAATAAACATTGCCAAAGTTTCAATTTCTTTGGAAATAAAAAAATCATGTAACTGTACTAATAAAACTCGAAACTTTGAAAATTCGTTTTGTCCTCTTTTCTCTTATTTCCCCAACACATACAGAGCAAATTGCAATCAAACGTTGCAACTGCACCTGGGTGGTATATTATCGAAAATATAATTAAAAAAAAAATACTTCACAAAATCGTAATTAAAAAAAAAACTCCAAATAAATACACATTCTCCTTTATTCCACTTAATTTTTTTTTTTTTTTTATTTATTTTACTCTTTTTAACTGAATCTCTGGTAAAACTGCAAGGTGAATTCCGAACTAAAGTGCCCTCGTCATTACTTTCTCCCGATCACACAGCTCGGCATTCTCGGCAAAATTTTTCAGCCACAATCCTATTCGGAGATTTTTATTTTACCGGTTGGCAAACGTCGTCTGGAATTCGTGAGGGGGTTATCTTTTTTGTTTGTTTGTTTGTTTGTTTGTTTTTTTTTTGTTTTTTTTTTTCATTTAAACGTCTCATGCGCTTGGTACATTCTATATATAAAAATCGAGCCTGTGCTTTTCTTTCTCCGTGTATGAAGCTTTAGGGGAGCTAAAAAAAAATGCCCATCCCAAGTTTTTTGTCATTTTGCAAGAAAAAAAAATTAGCGATTAATCATAATAATTTTTAAAAAATCAAAAATTGAGATCTCAAAAATCAAAGAATGACAAAAAAATTCAGCAGCTGTTTAATTTAGAAAAAAAAAAAACTTTTTTCATCGCAAACAACTTGCGCACACCTCGAATCACCTCGACGTATCCAAATTTCAAAAATCTCAAAAATTGCATTCCTTTCTCGAAAAAATTTTAACGTCGATGAGGCAGTAGTCAAAATTTTCGCAGCAGTCGGAGTTTTCTCGTCACCTATTTTTTTCGTGAAAGGATATGAGAATTTTCCATGTTAGACGCGATCGAATGAAAAATAAATTTTCGAACCACCTTAAAATTTATTTTGTGCTTGCCGAGCGTGTGTGCGCTTTAACGCGCCGAAAGACTTCTCTCTTTGGCAAAGGGGTAGGGGTATAGGACGTGAGAGGACCACATCAAAGAGGAGAACGTAAAGTACCGACGGGAGGGAAGAGGGAAATGAAATTCTCCGAGGGTCTCGCGAGCTGGAGGCTAACGCGGTACGCGAAAATCCGTGTTGATTCTGATGCTCAACTGACCCGACTAAACTGCACATTGTCACCAGACCGAACACCCTCCACGTACTTTTTTTTTTACCACTTTCTATTACATTTCGCGTTTACAAATGGTCACAAAAGAGGTTGGTGCAAATTTGAACCACCATTTTGAACCTATTGGCGTCCATCGTAAAAGCGACTCCTACACGTATGTACGAATGTCAATGTATAAAAAATTGCAGAAAGTTCGTTTACCATTTTATTGTATGAAATTGATATCTAAAGTTAATTGAACAAAAAAGTTAGTTCAATCTAGTATGCTGCAATTTAAGAAAGTTATTATAAGTTTATATTTATTCAATTACTAAAGTAAACTAAAATCTCAAAAAATTCTTATCATTTTGCTTAAAACTACTTCTCGTGTATAGGTATTTATTGTCAAGTTTAAGGGGTTGGGATAATTTTTACTCATTACTCGTGAATTTATAATAAAATTTCAACCGATTCGCAAGCTAATACCGATGAAATATTCATTAAATTGAAATTCTGGAGTTGTGAAAAAACTTGCCCCAGCGTCATTTTGTTTACTTCCAATAGTCTCACGGCCGCCATGTTTGAGATATTTATGTTGTCAATTAGGCCACGTATTTCGTAAAATACGTGGCCTTTAAGATAATCTAATGCTATATTGTGTTGAAAAAAGGCGCTCAATGTCTATTACGTGAAAACCAGAGAATAAAATTTTACTTATCGCAGAGGAAAATATTCAACTCGATCTCTGATCAACACAAATGCATGCGATCACAGAGCACTCAACACGAAAAGAGTTGACATACACAAACACGTCTGATATGTCACCAGTGCTGCGCTCTGTAGTAAATACTTTTATTAATAGAGCCACTGTAACAACTTGCCCCGTGTGACAAAACTAGCCCGGGTATATCCCATGCTATCCATGTTGTAACATAGAGTTGTAAATAATGCATTGTCGCGGTAATGCATTACTGAAATCTACTATATTCATTATTTTGATGAGTCATGGAATTTAATCCATTATTTTGGCAATGGGTAATGGAATTTTATTCATTGCCATTTTGGTCTTCGGTTAATGGAATCTCAGTCGATTTTTTTTAACGATTAATGCCTTATTTTACATTGAAATTGTCAAAACCCTAGTTTGTATGGATGAGTAAGCTAGATTCAATCTAAAGTTCAGGTCGAAACGATGGTTACGATTTAGGTTGAAAGAAAAGTTCAAATTTAGGCCGCAAGGAGGGTTAAAATTTAGGTTGAAGTGAGGATGAAATGTAGGTCGAAAGGAGGGTGTAATTGGAGCTTGAAGCTGCTTGATTGTCAGTTTCTTTAACTAAAAATATTATGCTAAAAGTATAAAGATCTTGAAACATCGATTGAGCACGCATTCATAAAGCACTCATTCATAAATTATGAATTATGAACTGGCATCGATTGAGCACTCATCGGGTGTGTTTAGCCGAACTAAACGTTGAGCAGAAAGGCTCATCACAAATGGCGGCTACAGTAGTCAGTGATTACAAGCCGCCATTTGTGATGAGCCTTTCTGCTCAACGTTTAGTTCGGCTGTACCGGGATTCCGTAACTCTCTAGCGATAATTATCGCTGTCGCTAGCTATCGATAGCCAATTGAAAGGACGATCCAGGGGAAAGGCGCAACTCCCATAGGCTATCGATAGCTAGCGACAGCGATAATTGTCGCTAGAGAGTTACGGAATCCCGGTACTGAACAGACCCATTCATAAAGTTGACACCGTTTGTGCGCGAAATTCAAATCGCTCAATATTCAAAATTACAAATTAGCGCGTAGATATCACGTAAATTGGAAAATTTGTAACACGATTCAATGTTGTACAATAATTTACAGATTTTAATATATATTATACTTGGAAATGGCACTTAATAATAAAAAAATAAAAAAAGAATAATACAGTAACAGTTAAAAAAAAAATTATGAAGTTTTTTTGAGGCTGTAAAAAAATTTTCATGTTCTTATGAAAACGAACTGGCCCACGTCGTCAGGAAATGTATGTGACAATAAAATAAAACAATTTATCTGCTCAAAAAATCACTATAGCCCATTCTATATAAACAAATAAATTATCGATGCACGTTTGAATTTCGATTACTTGCGCGGTTGTATATGTATTTTACATTATGAGCTCGGTCTGCGAGCATTAATGAGCCGCACACCGAGTCTCTGCTCTTTGCGGTTAATTTACGTTCAGAAATACATACATCCGAAGCTCTCGGTTTAGCGAAGCTCGTAATATTAATTAGTGTCGTTCCGTCTAATCGGCTGTAATGCTCACTCGATGTACATTCTACCTTGTCGAGATAATCATCCCCGCTTACGTACCGTGTGTAAATTAATAATTTTTCTTTTTTTTTGTTCACTTTACTAATTAATTTCGCAATGTTTATCGGGGCATTGTTAAACAACGACAAAGAAAAAAAATTGGCTAATTTACAGGATTTATTACAATTCATACCTAAAAAGAAAAAAAATAGAACAATAATTACGAATTATTGTTCCACAGGAATATTAATATCTGATTTTTTCCCCAATAATTGTCAATGATTTTTTTTCCATAATAGTATTTTTTTTAAATAGTATAACCAACGAATTGTCGTATGAATTTAGCAAAAAAAAAAACCAAAAAAATGTTACATCGATCTCGTAAATGAGTCACGTGTTTATACGAGCGTCATAATGCACTCTCTTGTATGATGTAAATTCTCATTAGCAGCAACACGATGTATTTTACCCTCGACAAAAGTCTACGATATAGATATATATATATATATATACTAGGGGTGCGTAGGGCGCTACGCGCCCTCACTTAGGTTTGGGTTTGGGTTTGGGTTTTGGGTTTGGGTTTGTGTTTAGTCATCCTTTTCAAATTGGACACCCGGTATAAGCTCAAATCCTGAAATAGCGGCGGCGGCGGCCGCGGCGGCGGCGGTGGCGGCGGCGGCGGCGGCGGCGGCAGCGGCGACATATCTTTATATTATAGAGAGATATATATATATATATATATATATATATATATATATATATATGCACTTGCTCGTGAATTCACTTATTTATTTCATACGTCTATCATACGAAATAAATTGCGTCGACCACAACCCATAAGGCATGTATATTGTATATGTGTGTGTATGTGCTTTGAGAGCGCAGAAGATACACTTTGATGAGAGAGGCTTCCTCGAACATTCGATCCTTTCTCTCCGTTGATTTATGCAGGCCAAAAGCCTGAGTATACATAATACATATGGGGTCATTCAAAGCCAAATTGACCCAACTACGAGGCTTAAGAATTTGAAAAATTAAATTTAAAAAAAACAAACAAACAAACTTGCACATTGCTTCGTCGTTGCAATGTTATCTCTATACAAGGAGATTATTTTCGTAATTTCGCAAATGTAGAGATGGCTTTCGTAATTTCGCAAATGTAGAGATGGCTTTCGTAATTTTGGCTTCCACACAGAGAAAGCTTTGTAACGTGGAAGCAATATGCAAGATTTCAATTTTCACGCTTCTTTTCTAAATTCGTTTTGTACTTGCGAAATTTAATATCACGTCTCCTGGCGTACTTGTGTGATTTTTTTTTGGATTGATAATCTGAAATTTGCGACAGTCAGGACGATCATAGATATTTTTCGAAAATTTCAAAATTCCATAAAATCCAAAACCCTCGAGTGATTCTTGCGAAATTCAAAATCAAACATCCTTGTCCCATTGTGTATATTTATATGAACAGTTTTGGCTAAATTACCTCGAATTTACGAACGTTATAGAGCGATCACATATGAAGGCCTCGACCTATGTGAAGGGTCATTTGACCTGGAATGCCCCATATCTCCCCTAAAAAGAAACAGAGAGCTCCCAATAAGCCAAGGAAATCTGGAAAAGTTGATTTTTTAGCAAAAAAAAATCCATCCCTCAATTTCAAAGAATCATAATAATCTTCTAAATTGTCAATTTGACACTTCTGTTGACAACTACCGGAATAACATTTTCAAATGAGTTAAAAAAATAATTTAAATATTTTTTCCTTGCGCTCTCGAGTAGTCAAAAAAAAATATAAAAAATTCCGAGACCCTCATGAAGGTCCATTTAACGTGGAATGCCCCATATTGTTCCGTAAGAAATAGAGAGAGAGAGAGAGATAATCGGAGGCTGCGAAGGCGGCCCAGACAGTCAGACTATCGACGCTCTTCATGAATGGAGAGTCCCAAGCCGAGGAAGTGAATTTTATCTCTCTTTCTGTCTCACACACGCGATTTCCTCGGTCCACCCTTCCCGTTGTAACTGTACCGGTCATTTAAATGTCTCTTTAAACGTGTGTATTACCGAATGAACGTAGTGGGCGCCCGTGGTCGTGGACAAGAGTACAGGAAAGTAAGACAAATGCATCGGCTCGTTGAAGGAAGATGATGAGATGCGAAGAGAGAGAGAGAGAGAGAGAGAGAGAGAGAGAGAGAGAGAGAGAGAGAGAGAGAGAGAGAGAGAGAGAGAGAGAGAGAGAAAGAGAGAGAGAGAGAGAAAGGAAGATGATGATGAAAATTGTCTAATATGTTTGTGTGAGTATAGAGCGATTTCTCTGTCGTACCACCCCAAGACTTCGACGTGCGTCTAAACTTAGACGCACCTCCGCATAACTTTGACTCTCTCTCTCTCTCTCTATCTCTTTCTATCTTCATGTAACTAACGAAAGACACGCGACGAACGAGGCGATAACTATAGCTAGAGAGAGACATATGTGCAACGACAAAATGCGGCGTCTTCGTAGGAGATGTAGTTTCTACGCTGCAGTCTTATTTTTTCTCTCAAGTTACGTATGTCTACGGATTTAGAATTTTTTTTTCGCCGACAAAAGCGTTTTTTCATATTCTTATTAGGCTCATTTATTTATTTATTTTTTGAAGTTGCGAGGAATTATTTATGTCTAAAAGAGTAAACAAAATGACGTTGGGCAATCGATGAAACTTTTTCATTTCAATAATTTATTAACGGTACGAATATTACGTGATTGTTTCAATTTTTGGCAATTTTATATTATCTTAATCTTGATTTATGGTTTTCTTCGTCTTCCTGGGATTAATTTGCATTTTGGTAGCAGTCAAAATATTGAAAAACATCGAATCTAGAAGGTTTTTAATGCAATTTAGGATTCCTGGATTCATGAAAACAAAATGGCGTCTTCGTGATAACGAAATGGCCGATTTTTCGTTCTGTTGAAAGAGTATTGAAAAAGATAAGTATCGATTAGTTTATTCATCTTTAATTACTGTTTTGATGAATTTTAACATGGCTATTCGATATCTCAGAGGACAATTTAAACAAAATGGCGTTCCCGTGACCACAAAATGGCGGATTATAGGTTATGCTACCATAAAACACTGTCATCTCCCGTTATTTCTCGATTCTTGTGGTTGATATTCGTGCGTATACTTATTTCGGAGTAAAAAATTTTGTGCATCGATTATAGTTATCGAATTTTTCAATTGCTTAAAATATTTATTAATAGCTATTAATTTGAGGACGTGGGTCATTTGGAATTTTGTTTTGATTTACCAAAAGAAAAATCCAAATAAATCGTAAAAAATACCTTTTATCATGATCTTTTAGTAACGCAGTCTGAATATAATTTAATCCCTTAAAATGTTTTTCAAAAAAAATTACTTTTTTTCATTCACACAATTCCTGGATTAAAAATGTATAAAAAAAAATAACAAAGCTATCGTAAAGCTTGAAAATTTTCTACAGCATGTAAAGTCGAGTAGTATTTCTCTCGAAATTTTAGTGGGTTGGAAATCTTTCTCATACTCGTAAATTTCGTTGACACATACGAATTTATTTTTTTCACATTCTTATCGTATTTCTTACCGTTTAGAAGGCTTCCAGCGCCGCTTTAGCACACCAAGCATGAAGATTAGTAGTACCGTGAAGATTCCCAGGTGAAAAAAGCGTCTCTCTGGCTCCGAGTAATAAAAAAATCCAACAATAAAAAAATCACGAGACACCCGATATAAAAATCACCAAAGCCACCTAGTCACTCGTCACAATAGGACATATATTTATTATTGTTATTTTAACTTTGTTGTCAGTGATTTATTAATTTTTTTTTTTCAATTTTGCTCGTCGATTATTATTATTATTCAAATTTACAATTTTTGTTTTTCAACAAATCAAGTAAAGTCACAATGCTCGTTTCGGCGTCGATCGATTCGTATCTTCGACTCGTTCATTTTTCTTTCTACCCATGTATTTTTTTTTACATCCGTCGTTTTGGCATTTTTTTAAAATCCGATTCTTTCACCCGGGCAACGATAATTTTCTAGTCTAGAGAACGACTCGTGATTAATTCTGCAAAGGATTAAAATTCGCGAAAATTTTTATTCAATTATTTTATTGAAATTAAAAAATGATTTTAATTTAACAAATTTATGCACGTTCATATTAATATTATTATTATTCTTATTATCATTATTTGTTTTAATATATTCGTATTATTACAAAAAATTCATTATTTTTCTTTGTTGAAGAGTTTTCTATGTTTTTTTTCTTTATCTTATTTTATCTTGTCTAATCGAAGGATAAAAAAAAATAGTTTGCGCGAGTTTTCCCGTGAAAATTGGTATTAATTACGATGGATACAGACTGAAATATTTTTACGCGAGATAGAAAAAAAATTTCATATTATATGCAAAAAAAAAAAGTATATTTCGATCGATCGAGTTTCTTAAATGTATAATCTTTACGATTTCTTTGATTTCGATGAGTAAGAGCTCATTCTTTTAATTGAATGATACACTATAAATGCATTGAGATTAATATTTCATTTCTTTTTTTTTTCAATTTGGAGAAAACTTCAGTAAACTTTATTGCTGGCTTTATAAATAAATGGCTGTAATCGATATTGAAGCAATAGAAACGAAAAAATGTGCATGATGGGAATAAAATGAGTTAGTTTTTGGTAAAATTATCGATACTCGTATTTTTTTTTTTTTTCTATCGCGACAATTGATCTGACCTGTTTGCACTTTTTTTTTAATTCACCTTACTGTCGTGCAAATAGTTACGTATACATTGAGAATGATAATTTCTCATAATTCATTGCAATAACAAATAAGATGTTTTGTTTATTTATTTCAAGAAAAAAAAGTATAGATTTTGAAGAATCGTGCTCAATTTATGTCACTTGAGAAAGAAAAATGCATCAATTACGTTTCGGAGCATTATTAATTATTATTGGAGCATAATTTACATTTGCGAGTATTTTCATCATTGCAATTGTACAAAAAAATAATCCGAGATCGTGCTGAATTCTTATCGGTTGAAAAAAAAATAATTATCATTGCACATTTAGCCACGAAAATGCATTCAAAAAGTTTTCCAACTGCATCAATTACATTTTGGAGCATTATTGTCATTATAATTGTACAAAAAATAATTCAAAATCTTGCTCAATTCTTATTAGTCAAAAAAATAATTATCGTTGCACTTTTAACGACGAAAAAGCATCAAAAAATTCTTCGACTGCATCAATTACTTTTTGGAGTACTTTTGAGATTATAATTGTTCAAAAAAAAATTCAAAATCGTGCTCAGTTCTTATCAGTTGAAAAAAAAACTATCGTTGCACTTTTAACCACGAAAATGCATCCATACGAACTTTGATACTTCATTAATTACATTTTGGAGTATTATTACAATTATACATATGTACGTAAAATACGTTTGTATATAAAATGCTGATAAAAATAGAGGTAACTGAACTAATTTAACTTTGAGCTCGCGTTCTCGGTACTTGAATTAATTCGACGATATCATTTGGCGCGAACAATAAATCTTTGACTTGCAGCAAACTCTGCAATTACAATTTGCTTGTGTGTGTGTGCGCGTGTGCGTGTGTGTGTGCACGTTCGTGTTTACGTGCGTTCAACTGTATAATTAACTAAGCTGCTCCGATTCTGTTTGAACTCGTGCTCAGAAAAGGAAAACGCGCAATTTCTCGCTCCAATATTCATGATTATTATTTTTATTACTAATTATCATTATTACTAATTTTTTTTTTCAATTACTATTAGCATTATTTGAAATCATTGACTTTAAACGTTGACATACACTTTGCACGTTCTCACCTTAGATCGATAAAAATAAAAAATTGCAACATCTCATATCAGATGATTTTTAATCAAACCCCGATTGATTTTGATCGATGACAAGGACGTCGGGAAAATATTCAATATACAATGCGTAAGTCGAGAACTTGTCAATTCCGGCTGACCTCGCAAAGTCTCGGTTACGTCAATTTCATATTTATATATATATATATATATATATATTTTTCGTCTATCCGGGATCAATTTGATATTTATTTATAAATTAAATTATGAATCTTTGAAAACAAAAGAATTGATCATCAACCAAATTTTATTTTCCCATGATTACAGTAAATTTTTTCAATCAACGTCGATGGTTAATTATTTTTATAATTTTTTTAAATTTATTATCACACCTTGAGGAAATGAATTTTTTTTTTTCCTGATCCTGCTGAAACTCCGAGTGGGGGTGGGATCGATCGGTGAGTAGGGGATTTTTTTTTTTGGGTTTTTTTTCACACCAAAATAAAAATTTGACGAACGATATTTTATCGCGGGCTTAAACGAGCACACCGGCTGCTCGCCGAGCACCAACTAAACCGACGACAAGTTCTCGACGTTGATCTGGCCAACGGTTGAGGCAGCAGCGTCGAACCACACGAGGTTTCTGCTTTCCCGTTCCGGCTGCTCCGTGAAACAGTCGAGCCGCATCGCGCGGACTATTTCGCCTTCCCACCACCACCCCTACCACCGCCACCACCACCACCACCACCGAACTCGAGCTGCGTTTTTCAAACAGTGCCGTCGCGTTACATACGAACTTTCCGAGGGTGCCATTTGGTGAGATTTTGGGGGAAAAAAAAAATTGGACAAATTTCTAAACAATTATTTCGTAAAAACAATGATATTCATTGCAATAGAAAAATTGTTGCAAAACAAAACGAATCGGTCGAGAAAAGTTGCATGATTTTTCAGTTTAATGCTGCTGCAGCTCTTGGTGAAATCAGTGACGAAGGAAAAACAATTATTTTGGCACCTTTAGAATGCTCTGGTACGTTTTTTTATGTTTTAATTTGCTCGAATGACATGTTTTTGATGCGTAAAAAATTTCAAAGCGATAAAACTGTTGAGGGATACCCCAGTTATGAGGAGGTACCAAAAATGGTACCTTTCGATAATCCTTTGTCCTTGCTTGAATTCATACTTTTTTTTCCCCACTGCAATATAGCTGTGTTCGTTGAACGAAATAAAGTTCAATTCTGGCAGGATTATCTCAAATTGTCGATGAATTAAGGCAGC
Organism: Rhorus exstirpatorius; assembly: GCA_963564615.1. NCBI lineage: Eukaryota > Metazoa > Arthropoda > Insecta > Hymenoptera > Ichneumonidae > Rhorus > Rhorus exstirpatorius. The sequence goes on along the minus strand of OY751319.1, from coordinate 21,899,630 downwards.
ATATGGCTACTATGCTCGAAATTTTTTTTTTCGTTTGTAAACTTTTTTAAACGAAGAAATGGCATTAAATCAACGATAAAAACTACCGTAGATAATTCACAGTGAGACGGTATATGTGTATACGACATGAGAGGGTCACGTCCCTGACACCTCCGGGGCGAAGAATGAGGGGAAAAAAATGGTCCCCGTGTCGAATTAAATGTCCCCTCTCCTCATCTCCGGCCGGCTCTCGTTCGTTCCGTCATTATTTCCCGATGTAGACGTACGGAGAAAAGCCTCGGGAGAGAAAAGAGATCCGGAGTCTCGGCAACAGTCACGGAAGGATCGACGTTAATTAGCGCATCGAAGTATCAAAAGAGAGAGAGAGAGAGAGAGAGAGAGAGAGAGAGGGGGGGGGGAAAGAGAATATTCGCAATAACCTCGACGATCATTGTTTGATCAGTTCCAGCTCGTTTGTTCCATCGCCAACATCAAACGACCCTTTGCACTCACTCTTATAATTGTATTATTAAAATCACATAAATTTAATTTCAATAACGAAAATGTCACAACGACTGAGCTACCAGGAGAATTACATTTTTTTAAATTTCTTTTAATCATTCATTTTTTTATATCTTGTATTAGTCGAAATTTTTAATCGTTTTCGTTCTAATCAAGCCAGGGAAAAAAGATCACGAGAGGTACCATTTGTGGTACTCTCGAAAAACTGACGTACCCTTTGATAAATTGAACAGATTTAATCATTACACAATCAAGACATGTTGGTTGAACGAAATACAGAAATAATAATCATGACTGAAATTTGAAATATATTATATCAATTCGAATTATAAGAAATGGCCATACTTTTGTAATTTTTTGACATCTAAACAGAATTCTGATGAGACCGAACCTTGTTTTTTTTCATAAATAAAACAAGCTACTGTATGTTGCAGTAAAAAAAAATCGTTACGATTGAAACTTGAAACGAAGATATCGAAAGGTACCATTTTGGACACTTTTGAAAAATTATAGCACCCTTTGATAAATTTCTAAGATTTAGTTTTCCATGTGTTGAAGACGCGTTGTTTAAAAAAACTACAACGATTCCAGCTATGACTGAGCCCCCAAAGGGTGTGACAATATTTTTTATTTTGCTGGACTTTGTTTTGACTTTGTTTGGCCACATTTTTTTCAAGTTTTCGAAAATTTGACTGAATCTCGATGAAACTGGGTCCCATTCTGTCGAACGGATAAAAAAAAATCTTCCATTACGCTGCAATTGATTAAATTGATTTAAATTTAAACAAAAGATATTAAAAAGTACCATTTTCGGTACTTCCTCATAACAGGAGTACACTGTGATAAATTATCGATAAAAAATTTTTTACGCGTCAATAACACGTTAGGGAAGAAAAATATGTCATTATTGACCGTAGGAAAATTGTGAAAGTGTGTGAAAAAAATTATTTTCTACACTGTTACAACTGAGAAGGTAATTTAACCTTTTTCCCGCTTCAGAAGAACTCGGCCTCTATCGCATACAACCTCATCCACCCCCGGCGATGCAAGCTGCACAGGTTCATCGATTTTTCGTTCTCTCAACAGTACACTCCACCCCCGCGATAGCGCATTGCAACTGCTGCTGGAAAAAAATTGCGAGATTCGTCGAGAAAATTCTGCGCTCGCGCTGTTATAAACTTGTCATGTAATATCTCAGCGATAATCGAATGTGAATTTTTCTTTTGCCCAAACAACGGTCGGCCTTTACGGAGGGGAGGACAACCCACAAAAATTTATAAAGCAACAAATTAATTTTTACAAATGTCAAATTCTGCTGGAGATTCAGATTTTCGTGTAGTTTTTTGTTTTCTTTTTTTTGACGTTAATGTCACAATTCCCCTTCAATTTCAATTCCCGACAACTCATTATCTTCATTCAAAGATTCCCTACTAATTTACCGTTGAATATTTATTATTGGATTTATGTTTCTAGTAAGTACTGCCAATTGTTTATTAAATCATTTTTCAAAAGGCCAATTAATTCAAGTTTTATCCTGAGTCAGAATGTGAATCGAATTTATTGTTCGGTGATTTTGCGGAGAAAGGTCCAACGAACAAAATGAGCACTCATTCATTAGAATCGCATTATTTTTACGAAATTTACGTAGGAAAAATTAGAAAAAAAAAACAAAATTAATTCGAGTGTTAAATTTGAGTGAATTTATAGTTAAATTTTTTCTCAAAAAATTCAAAATTGAGAGCTCCAAGTTAGAAATTAAAAAAAAAATCACGCTTAAAAATTATTATTTTATGTTGATATTTATTTATTTACTTGCGACTGAGAGTATAGTATCTGGAAGGGAGAGTAAATGCATATATGCATTGAATGCATTTCTGTGATAATCGAGAGAGAGAATCAATTATGTTCAACGACAGGTTTATAGTCCCCATGGATGCTCATGGACCTCGGGGGACTCTCTATCCTTTAATGTATTTTTTTTTCTTTCTTTAGGGTCTGAGAAGGCTACAGGATGAAAGAGGCCAGAAGCAGAGAAATTACTCGGACGTCCCGGGTAATGTATACATTCATATGCAATATTATATGCACGAATATATTACTTATAAGCAATGTTAAATATAAATATTATACATAGATGAAGATATGGCACATTCCATGATTTCTCAGCAAGTTTTTTGGGTGCAAAATTTTATATTCCTTTGCCATTCTCACATTTTGATGCATGTTATAAGAACTGAAGATTTGAAAAATTATAGCCTCATTAGTCTTCAAGCTTTTGAAAAAAAAAAAAAAAATTATTCAGTATTTCCATAATTAGGAAGGTTGACTTAGAAAAATATAAAAATATACTGTTCTCGGTGAAAAAAGTTTAAATTTTCAGAAAAAAATATTAGTTTTACTCTAGGGGTAGTATTTACCCCACCAAAACGTAAAAATAAACTATTCTTATCTTTTTCCCGGAAAGTCTATGTCATTTTCCATAAAAAAAAAAATTTGCAGAGTGGGACAAGCAAGATGATCATTATCGAATTAATTATTCAAATTTTTTTCCATTGTTCTCGAGCACATATTTTTTTTCTTCAAAAACTCAAACGAATTCGACGTAAGAAAAGTCCTTCGGTTATTTTAGCTACTGTCAATACGTTAAGGGATATAAATTTTTTCAAGTCATTATTTGTACAATTTATGCTTCATAAAATTTATAACTCGGAGACTGCCGGTTGTAGCCAGCATTATTATAGGAGCTTTGATACGTCAATTTGGCTTATGCTTCCGAAAAAAAATACTGCAGTTGAAAAGACGATTATTCGCTCTTATCATTTTCATCATTTTGGTTTCTTCAGAGAAACATTTTAGTTTCCAAAACTCGAGTCGATTGGACGCAAGGAAAGTCTCAATGTAGTTTCATTTCACTCTGTACATTTTTTTTTTACAGAAAATGACATACTGTTCGAGGAAAGAAAAAAACTGTTTTTTTTCACGATTCTGACCTTCAAAACACAGATTTTTTTTCCACTAAAACTCGTTTTTGTGGGGTAGATACTAACCCCAGAGTGAGACAGATATTTTTTTCTGAATATTTGGACTTTATTCCGTAGAACAGTGTATTTTTATATTTTTTTTTAACTGGGGACTGAACAATGATGTAACAGAGTAAACTTTCCTAAGCATGGCAATACTGAATCGTTTTTTTTTCTCCAAAGCCTATAGAGTAACGAGGCTATAATTTTTTAAATCATCACTTATTATAACATATAACAAGACGTAGCAAAGAAATCAAAATTTTGGACCAAATAAACTTGCTGAGGAATCATGAAATGTGCCATCTATAAATATATATATGATTCATGTAGTTTTTTTTTTTAGTTATGAATGTACATGATCAATATTATTATTTTTCATTTGCTATTATATTTTTTCCAATAAAAAACGATAAAAAATATGTGTGGTTCCGGCCGGGATCGAACTGGCGACCTTCTGCGTGTAAAGCAGACGTGATAACCGCTACACCACGGAACCAACTTGATATTCCGATGATTCATTGCTAATACCACCGTACGTGATCGTGTAAAGTGTAGAAAAAGTCGATTGTTATGATTGAACTCTATTGAGTAATAACAGAAGGACTTGAATATAATATCGAATGAAGAAAAAGCGACGATATCGAACATCGAAAGAGGCAAAATGACGATACTTCACACGTTGAAATTCATGATTTTTCTCCACTATTTTTTATGATAATACATTTCGAGTGTTCAATTTTTTTTTTTAATGCACCTAAAATACAATTTCCGGGACGGTTATATGAGGCAAATCACGAGAAAAACACATTAGTGACGATTCCTTATCTGGTGGTAACACGTTCTTACTGATAGAGTCGAAAAACGGAATTTTCTTTACGTCCGTTGATTAGTAAACTGTTTTATCACAAACATACACACCGCCGGGGTGTGGCTTATCAGCGGTCGGCATTGTGTAGTGTGCTACTGGAGGTCGGTAAAGCAGGGACAGTGCTCCCTCAGCCAGCGTGTTAGGCCACTTTAAAAAGGAGATTGTCCCTTTCAAAAGCAATCAAGTCCCTTTTTGAAACAAGTAAATCCTTTTTAAACGGAGCAGGTTCCTTTTAAAAATGACCGTCCCTTTAACCCTTGGGTTCGCACGCCACTTTACCCACGTTCTTACGCACCCGGGGTACCTGGGTGCCCACCTTCTTACTTTTCTCAATTTTTCACATACTGAAATCGTTGCCTCTACGTTTATTTCTACAAATAAGCATCAAAAGTGAACACCATAGGCGTTTCCAAACCGGTTTTACTATTGTAGCGATCTAAAAATTTGCAAGTAGTCCGAAACTATAATAGAACAAACGGGTTTGGGCTGTGACCATGGTCTGTGAACTTCCCATTTTTAATCTCGTTTCGAGCAGAAATAATAATTATAATACCCAACCCAACCCATTAAGGAAAAAAAATCTGACTTGAGATTCGTTATCAGCGACCCAGTAAACCTTTAAATACCAATTTTTATCAAAATCCAATTTTTTCAGTTTTTTTTTTTTTCAGTATATTGAATATGCCAAATTTAAATTTTGCAAATCTGACTTTTGATTTGTGATCAGCGACCTAAAAAAAACACTGCACATGCAAAAATGTACTGCGGCGGTCACACGTGGAACCGGGGGTGAACATAAGGGTTAAAATCATCTTTATACATAAGTACTAGAAAGACTATTTCATTATTAGGGAAATGCTTCGATGATTCAATTTATGTCAAAATGATCAAATACGTTTAAAACTTCTATAACATAATTTATTACTTTCACAGTGAAAAATCCTGAAAATAATTCGGAACTTCTTTTCGTGCAAAAATCGATCTGGATTAGCTCGAAATAGAACATAAAAGCTTTATAATTATAATCCCCAACACCGAAAAATGCTCAATATTCGTAAAAATTAATTATAGTCTAAACTCGATCATCCAACGTCACAGCGAAATAGTCGATAGTAGAATTTCCAGCGGGGTCACATGACCAGTCAAAATAAGTGGTCACATGACCAAAGGGCGATTTCCATGAAAAAACCGGGGCGTCTTCTCTGACAATTTTTCGTTCGATTTTGTCCCCCTTTTACCTTTTACTTCGTCCTCGCGCCTCGCGCGTCTGTTCACACACATATATATATATATACACACACACACATTCTTTTTTAATATTCCCTTTTTTTGCAAAAAAAACTCTAGCGCAATCAGAGTTTTCGCGTACGGGAAAACCAGAAGAAAAAAAAATATACAAATTGTACATGCTTCTCTCGTAAGAAAAAAAAACAAACTGTGTGGATAAAATCATTCCGCAAATTTACAACGGATCATGACCGACATGGGTCTGAGCCTCGACGACATAATTAAAAAAGGAAAACCATCGAAACCCGCGGCAATGCGAGGTAGAGGAGGGTAAGTCAAAATCTCTTTATTCTCATCGTTCGAAACCAAAACTTTCATCCGATTAACGGAAAAAGAAAAAAAAAAAAACACTCAATTCCCTCTCGAGCACAACCTAACCTCCAAATTCTACGAAATAATCGTCGGAAATTGAAAAAAAAAAGAAAAAAAAATCCCAATTTAAAAAAACGTCGAAAGCACAAAAAAAAAACATTCGACACATCTCCCTCAATCTTTGAATTCTTAATTTGAGAAAAAAAAAAAAAAAGAAAAAAATCAAAAAATGACATTCGGAGAAAAAAAAAAAAGACTGCTCGAGCGTCAGGCGCTTTCTCGAAAATTATAGAATACGCAGGGGTGTTGGCCGAGGCGCTCGCGCCAATGGCTCGGCAAGACCGAGACCCCCGAACGTAATCACCGACGCCCGTCTAAAGATAATTCAGAAAAATCGCGAAAAATTGACCGACGCGAGGGACAAACTGGCGGAAATAGCGAAACAAAGCGACGCCAGACTCAAGCTTGACAAGCTGCGAGCCGGTCATACGACCAAGGTCGACTCGTCGCTCGGCGGCATATCGCGCAAGACCGGACGCAACGGTAGAATTTCCCTTACGACCAACAAGATACCGCCTCTGGTGGCTCATCTGCAGTCGCAAAATTATACGAGCCAGCGAACGCCGCTGGCAACGACGAGAAACGTCGGTTACAAGCAAAGCGTCCAGGCCGAGCCTCGTTTCATCGTCGAGGACATGGGTATGGTCTATAACGAAGGTTCGTCAAATTATTAAAAAAAAAAAAATTAAACACCTCGATATTCGTCTCGAACACTGAAAATAACTCGTAACTAAGCTCGTTAGCCTTGATCCTCGTGGGAAAACAAAAAAAAAAACCTCATTTTTAAAAATAAATCGTTTTTTCGATGATTGCTTTTCGATTTCACCCCAATTAATGCAATTCGGATTCATTCGAATTTTAATTTTAGCTTTTTTTTTTTAACTTTGATCGGTTTTGCGTGCAAACTGTTAAATTTTTTTCTTTTGCCGCAAAGATGCTTATACGATGGATGCTCAGCCATTGAGGCGTACGGTGAGCAACGAGTATGCGCCTACGCCGCCTCCACCGCCTCCGGTTTTCCGTATGAAAGCCGAAACGCAGTACAATTGGGTCAAGCAGCCGGGCGGCCAGGTTCTCAGAGTCGCCTTACCGAGAAAACCCGAGCCCGAGAGACCGCGAGACTTCAAAGTCGTAGCACGTTCGCAAATGGTTAAAAGAGAAGAGAAAAAAAAAAAATATGACAGGAAAATTTGGCCAAATTTTTATTGAAATTTGCCTATTTTTGTTTTTTTTTTTTGTTTTTCCAGTCAAAATACGAGCCTCCGTCGTACAGAGAAGACTGGACATTCGGTTCAAAGTCGAGGTATGGCTTTAACGTTCGGCCATTTCGTAAATCGATCTTTCTTATTAACGCTAATTAATGATTGCAGAACTATACTGGCCGAGGGTCCCGTGGAGCCGAAATACTTTGAGCCGCGCGGTCACAGGGACATGGGCGTTAAATCACGTCTCGATGGAATGACGAGTAAGCCTCGAACTCTCGGAGTAACGGCGAGACCAAAAACGAGCGGCGCCTCGTCATCGTCCCTGTCGTCACAATCGACAGGTTACAGAATCGTCGTGTCGAATCTTCAAGCCAACGTGACCCAGGAGGATATCAAGGTAAATATGGTTCTATATGCCTCGAACTCATGGAAATGAATTTAAAAAAAATATATATATATATATTAGGGCGTTTATATATATATATAAGCCCTAATATATATACATACATTTTTTTTAAATTCATTTTAAATTCAATATATATATTGAATTTAAAATGGATTAAAAAAAAATATGTATATATATATATATATATTACATAATATATATATTACATAATTATATATATATATAATATATATATATATATATATATATATATATATATATATATATATATATATATATATATATATATATATTACATAATTATATATATATAATATATATTATATATGTATATATAATATATATATATATTTAAGGCTTAATTCAAAAAAAATACCCTAATTTTTTTAGATTTTTATCTAGACTATAACTCCTCGCGGCCGAGGGTGAATTTCCTGATTTGAAATACACACGTGTTTCGGCCAAATTCTCAGGATATATTTTATTCTAAGAGTAATAATTTTTTTTTAAATCTTTAACTGCTAGATTTTAGTGTTCATCGGTGCTACTGTATGAAAAAAAAAAAATCACATTATCATACGGATCAATTTAAACAAATTGCACATAGTTAAGTTTTTCAGACAAAAAAATCCCGAGTGCACGATATCAAAAAAATCATTGGTTGATCAACCCGATAAGCTCCTATTCTATTAAGGTAGAACGATACCGTATGTCAAAAAAGAGGGATTTTTATGAAAATTGGTAGATACATTCGAAATTGAGTAAAATGTTTGCTCGAAAAATTTCAACGAATTTGACCGTAACATTTCTGCGAAAATTGAATTAGTTTTTTTTTTACATTGGATCTTATGGAAAAGGGTAAAAAAAACCGCAAAAAACATTGAAAAACTACCTTTAAGGCGGCCCATCAGTGACAAAACTAGTCAAAAATCGTGACGTGAAAAAAAAATCATAAAACCTATCATAATATTTTCTAAATACTCTGTCTAAATAAAATTTATGAATTTCGATGACGTTTCCCGTGATATTTTATCCATAAATTATTATAAATAATATTATAAATAAAGTCTCAACCGATAAAAGTATTTAACGCTGTCAAGAGCGATCAAGTCAAAAACGATAGCTGATATTCATATGTTTCCTCGCGCGCAGAATTACAGACATATTGTATCCGAGATTTGCACACACGATGACTTTCGCGATTAAATTTCTCCGGAAAATCCCTGGCAAGACACATCTTATTAAATACCATTGGAAAATTCACGATTTCATCTTTCAATACTCAAAATTTGAATAAGATCTTTCGTCTTTATCAAAAGGTATCGTGTCACTTCTGGTGAAAATGGAATCAACTGCCACAAGACCCATGTTAAAATAGATAATTTTAAATTACTCGTTCGCAATAATTTGCCTGGCAACATGCCCTGAAATTTTGAGAGAGCGTTCATTGCATCTTGGATAACAATCTCCCGAAGTTTCATTCGTATCACCAGTTTTTTTCAATTCACTGGTGAGCCACCTTAAAAACTGAAACCGGTATACGGCGTTGCTTGCTGTCACAAAGCAACTACCGCGAAATGTTTAATATTTTGAAATATGCGACGAGGAGCATTTTTTGTTGCCAAAACCAGGAATATTATGTTTGAAATAGTTATTAATGGTTATTTTTTCAACGAAAAGTACACGATCATCGCCTCACATGTAAATTAAAAACCAGAAAATTAATTCACGTGCAGTTGGTAACGCGAATTGCTCCCCGTGTTAAAGCACAGGAGTACCCCCTCTCGCCGCCTGTCCCGCAAAAGAGGTGTATCGTTCTACCTTGAGATTTCAGCATGGCAAAGTTGGGCATATTTTCCGGAAAAAGTCAGGGAATTTTTTTTTGCCTTTTTTTTTCTGTGGCCAAACCTCATTAACAATACGTTTTTCCATCGTAATACTCGAAATATCTTGTTTTATTGAAATATTTGAAATCTCGCGCGCAAGGAACTTTTCGAGGACGTCGGAGAATTGCTCGTGTCGCGACTCGTAAGACCGGGCACCGCCGAAGTAATTTATAAAACGCTCAAGGACGCGACGAAAGCTGTGGAGACTTATCACAATCGACAATTGGATGGTCATCCGATGAAGTGCCTCTTGGTAAATCCACGACCGAAGAATAATCCAACAGGCACCGCTGTTCGATGTCTCACCGAGTACGTATAGGCCAGTTTTCGTTTGTTTGTTTGTTTTTTTTTTTTTTTTTTTTTTTCGTTCTTCTCCATATTTATTGTACGCCAAAGAAAATTGTACAAATAATTTTCACAAAATTTTTCTCATGCAATTTTTATAACCCAATGTTTGATCGATTTCTCATTTTTTTTTTTTTTTTTTCTTTTTTTTTTTCCTGTGTTCGCGTTTGTGCGCGTTTTTTATTTTCTCTTTTTTTCTTCTCCGTTTTCGTTCTCATTCCTCGCTCGTCAGACCAAGAAGAACCGCGAGCTCGAGCTGTGTACAGCCGAGCTTAGGAGCCGTGCATCGAGCTTTGTTCGACGATATCGTCGTCAAGCTACGACCGAACTGAGAAATTTAAGAAAACGAAATAAAACGAATGGTGGAAAAAACAAAAAAAAAAAAAATGATGAGAATGATCGACGAATCTCGAAATCGTCGATGTGATCGACGATTGTTGCAAGCCCAGCGAATAATGAAGAAAACAAAAAAAATCAATATTCACCTCCCCTTGATGAATAAAATGACGAAAATACACAATGATTTTTTTTTTCAAAATCATTTAAAACCCGAATGAACGTCGCAAGTTCCTTGTAATTAATTTTTCGAGACTCGCATGTGAGAAAGTTTTTTTTTTTTAATTCAAGCTACACGCGTAGATAATTCCAGCAATTTTTTTTTTCGTGATTTTTTGCAAAAATTACTTTGACAATGATTGATTTTCCAGCAATTCGAGATTCAAAGTGAAATCGGCGGGAGGGAAGGTAAGTTGCGTAAACAAATTTTTGGCTTTTCAATAACAAATATTGTTGATTCGCTCGAAATTCACCGGGTCAAACAAAAACTATCAAGAAAATAAAAATTATTATTAATTTTTTTAAACTTTTAATTTCTCGGCTAAAATGCCAATCGATGAGAAAATAAGCCTGGCGCGTAGAGTGCAGCACCATCAGGATTGGTAGTATTTCGCGCAAGTTTTAAAATGGCGAAATCTTCGAAAACTCGACAAAATCACTAACAAGAGATGAGGCCTTGCTGTTCTTTGTGTATACCTCTCGCTCGGCGTATAGACAAGTCAATGTGGTATCAAATTCGTGGTTCTCGATGATTTTTCAATAATTTGCACCTCTCAAACTCGATTAACTCCAATGAAATCGGATTCCCTGATACACTAGAACCTCGATTTAACGGCCAGTGGCGGGACCAGCTCCGCATCGCACCTTGTTAAATCGAGGTAGCGTATGCCCGCCCATGCTGTATCTGCGCATCGGCACTCCGTGCTACGGGCCTGATCGGGGAGAGACTTTAAGCGTCCCCCACCACGCGAAAAACCGATCGATAAATGCGACATGGTGGGGACTGTCTATTAAATCGAGGGCTATTAAATAGGTCCTAGTGTATTCCAGCCGAATATTCAAATTTTTCAACGACGTATAGACATTAAGCTAGTAGAAAAAAACTACAAGTCCCAAGTACTGTGCGTGTGTCCGACATGTGCACTCTTATCTTAGAAGTGTATTATTATTATTATTATTATTATTATTATTATTATTATTATTAGTCGTAAATTTATCGTGTTTCTATAGTCGTATAGTGTATAGCGCACTGAGAGAAAAAAAAAAAGAAGCGAACAAACCGAAGCGAAACGAGCACACTCGAAAACGAAATGGAGCACAAACAAACAAACAAAAAACGAATATTTTCGTGTTTTGTTTTTTTTTTTTCTTTCTAATTCTCTGCTTGTTTATTCTTCCGCGTTGCGCAATCGATTTTTTTTTGTAAACGAATGAGAGAGACAGAGAGAGAGAGAGAGAGAGAGAGAGAGAGGGTTTGACATGAAAAAAACGATATGATTGCAATTTTTCGATATAATACATGTAACCATATGTAATTGACAAAAAAAAAAAAAAAAATTCACACGATTTTGTAGTAGAAGAACTTTATATTGTTATACATATTTTATTAATAGTAGTTTCACACGTTCTTATCAGATAAATTCCTATCTCATGCATCGTAATGCAAAACACCTGTAGAGCTAAAATGAAAATTGCGAATCGCTCATTTCCACACCCACCATGAAGTAGAGCAAATATGGGCGCGTTTTTTTTTTAAGTGGTATCCCCTGTAGGCCTAATCCACTCTGACTACATTTACACCGATGGGGTTTTAGCATTAGCATGATTGCCACAGAACACGTACTCCTCCATCATCGAACGGTCACATTCATGCTAAAGCACAGACCAACTCCATCAATGGAAACGCGGTCTCCTACCTATATCTGCCTAATTTTGGAAACTAAAATTAAACGGGATAAATAAAACAAAGCAGAAGTAATTAAGAAATCGAGGGTAGCAAAGGAATTTTATATTTTCAAAAAATATAAAATACCGACGATGACAAAGAGTCACGTTATAGAGCTGGGACTCGAACTAATTAGCTGAGAATCAATTGTCCAGAACATTCTCTTTGTCATTGTGCCACGGAGACTCTGACAAAAAGCTTCCGCTTTGTTTGAATACCAACCCTCTCTGTCGACAGAGGGGGTTCGTATTTATATTAAGATATCCTGAGCTTATATCTATACCTGCCTATATCTGTATAGCAATATTATAGCAAGTCAACTAGAAATCTTAATATTAGCTTAAATTGCGATGAGAATCTCTTAACATTAATACGCAACGGATTAACTTAGATCTGGGGGGTTGGTATTTTATACCGATTGAAAATCTTAGCCTTATAACATGCACCTGCTTATATTTAGACATGGAAATATATTAAACCACGTCAACTACAAAATACGGGCGTGTTTTTTTTTTCAAGTGATATCCCATATTGGCCCAAGTCCACCCTGCGTACCTAAAAGCCTGAGGCCCATTAAAAAACAAAGCGGAAGTAATTACGAAATTGAGGGTAGCAAAGGCATTTTCTATTTTCGCCAAAATACGAAAATACCAGCAATGTCAAAGAGAATCGTTATAAAGCTGCGCTAAACCCAATCTAAAGCACAAGTGTCCAGAACAATCTCTTCGTCATTATGCTACAGAAACTAACAAAAATAAAAAAAATAAGCAAAATAAAATATACTTATATATACGAGACGTTCCAAGTCATTCTAATTTTGTACGTTTTTTTTTTTTTTCAGCTCTGATGTTGATTTTTTTCAACAACCGTTATTTAATAATAAGTTTTAAACACATGGATGAAATGATTGGGCACAAAAAATACATTCAAGAATTGAAAAATCTAAAACTTACAAATTCAACTTTGGGCCATGAGAAAACAATTTAGAAAGTCTACTATTCGATATCAGTTAATGTAAAACAAATTTAAGAAAAAAAACTGAATGCCATTTAGCGGTCGGTTTGGCATGGAACTCCTCGTATATACGAAAAAGAAAAAAGTAAATAAATATACAGTAATCATCTGTTTTCTCTCGATCGAGCGGAAACCCCAAGATGAAACAAACAAAAAAATCGATTGACGTATCGATTGGAATTTAATTGCTTTGTACATTTGTAAATATTGAAGAAAAAAGAAAAAAAAACAAATCGGAGTAAATATGAATGTTGAATACGACGGATCAAAACAACTAAAGTACCCGTGGTAGAGTTTTACAGAAGACTAAAAAATAAATATATATAAATATAAACGTACAGACGCACCGGTGCCAGTACTCGATCCCGGAGTATCGTTACTGACACTAAACGCTAGTATTGTATTACCTAAATAGATACATATATATATATATATATATATATATATATATATATATATATATATATTATAAAATTAAAAAAAAAATGAATATGCGTTGATTAAAATAAAGAAAGAAGAATTAGGGCATAGCTATGACTAGAGATTATTGTAAGTATGTAGTTTTACACCCGTATAATTGTATACCCGTCACACATGTAGATTATTCGCATTCCAACATTTAGGTTTTTAATGAGACAAAAAAAACGAATAAATTACTTTTATCAAGCATACTTCCGGTTGGTTGTTTCTTTTCGTCGAGCTACCTTATTGTCCCGCTACTTTCGGAACTGCGCAACTGATCAATGAGTTTGAAATTACTCCGGAATGGTCAAGTGTTACATTAGAAAAAAAAAAAAAAAAAAATTGTTTGCAAAATTTTGTTGACAATTGCAAAATTTTATTTTCCATGAGTCGCGTTTTATTCATAGGAAGGTCTTTGATCAATTTAACAATTTAGTTTATACAGTGAATGTTTAAACAAATTTAATTAAAAATTCGTAGATTAACGAATTCCTGTGAACTAGTAGCACGTTGTTTTAATTAACAAATATAAACGAACTACTGAAAATAAAAATTCTATTGAGGACTGCCTTAAAAAAAAAAAAAAAACAGAAGAAAATCTCACTTTTTCGAAAAATTTGCCGCAATTATGAGATTCGCTAATGCGGTTTTATTTGACAACTTATCGTGTTATTTTATTTTACTCCAATAAATCATGGGTGTTTTATTAACAGAGTTCACGATGTACGTACTACGCATAATATAAAGTATATTTATATTACGACAAAGTAGTCACTATGAAAAAAAAAATAAAAAGTTAAAAAACATTTTAATATAGCATATACTGTTCTATTGGGTGTATAAGTAAGTTCGGTGCCGTTTTAATATGATTTCATTGTTTTGTAAAGCCACCGAACTTATTTATACACCTAATAATTGAATAAAACCTGTCCAGTTCGATCAGCGTTCTTCTTGTGTCTGAAAAGTCCACGGATTAGGATAAATTTATCTATGTTTATCGCTATAGTCATGCATATATCCATTGAAAAAAAAATATGCACACAATTTTGTATTAAAAATACTTTATTCCTATACAGATTCCATCACTAATAATTATACGTTCTTATTTTATAAATTGGTTTCTCATACATGAAAATGCAAAACCCCTAGAACTAATGAAAGTTGCGACTTGCTCATTTCCACACCCACCACGGAGGTAGAGCAAACGTGGGCGCGTTTTTTTTTTTAAGTGGTATCCCCTGTAGGCCTAATCCACTCTGACTACATTTACACCGATGGGGTTGTAGCAATATAATTGTAGCAACTCCACCAATGGAAACGCGGTCTCTACCTATATCTGCCTAATTTTGGAAACTAAAATTAAAGGAGATACCCTGTAGGCCTACCCTGTAGGCCTACTCAACTGACTACCTTTACACCGATGGGGTTGTAGCAAAAGCATGATTGCCACAGAACACGTACTCCTCAACCGTCGAACGGTCACATTCATGCTAAAGCACAGACCAACTCCATCAATGGAAACGCGGTCGCTACCTATATCTGCCTAATTTTGGAAACTAAAATTAAACGGGATAAAAAGAAACAAAGCGGAAATAATTACGAAATTGAGGGTAGCAAAGGCATTTTATATTTTCTAGAAATGTAAAGTACCGACAACGACAAAGGGTCTCGTTATAGAGCTGCGCCCCAACAAAAAAGTCGAGGATCAAGTGTCCAGAACAATCTCTTCGACATTGTGCTACGGAGACTACCAAAATCTTCCGCTTCGTTTAAATACCAACCCCCTCTGTCAATAGAGGGGATTGGTATTTTATATCGATTGAAAATCTTAATCTTATACCTATATCTGCCTGTATATGGATAAAAATATTATATTATTTAACTAGAAACCTTAATTTTAGCTTAAATATACGCACCGAACGTTTTCGGTTGTTATGTTTGAAATAAAATATAAAACACTAAACTTACAAAGAGTATAGCCCGGGAAGAACTGCAAAACAAAAGCGGAAGTAATTACGGAATTGAGGGTAGCAAAGGCATTTTATATTTTCGAGAAATATAAAATACCGACGAAGACAAAGAGTCACGTTATAGAGCTGGGACTCGAACTAATTAGCTGAGAATCAATTGTCCAGAACATTATCTTTGTCATTGTGCCACATGAACTAACAAAAAAGCTTCCGCTTTGTTAGAATACCAACCCCCTCTGTCGACAGAGGGGATTCGTATTTATATTAAGATATATTAACCTTATATCTATACCTGCCTATATCTGTATAGCAATATTATAGTAAGTCAACTAGAAATCTTAATATTAGCTTAAATTGCGATGAGAATCTCTTAACATTAATATACGCAGCGGACTAACTTAGATCTACGGGGTTGGTATTTTATACCGATTGAAAATCTTAGCCTTAAACGTGTACCTGCTTATATTTAGACATGGAAAATATACATGCCTATGTCTGTATAGCAATATTATAGCAAGTCAACTATAAATCTTAATATTAGCTTAAATTGCGATGAGAATGTCTTAACATTAATACGCAGTAGACTAACTTAGATCTAGGGGGTTGGTATTTTATACCGATTGAGAATCGCAACCTTATACCTATACCTGCCTAATTTTGGAAACTAAAATTAAACGAGTTACCCTGTAGGCCTACCCTGTAGGCCTACTTTGCTTCGACTACCTTTACACCGATGGGGTTGTAGCAAAAGCATGATTGCCACAGAACACGTGCTCCTCAACCGTCGAACGGTCACATTCATGCTAAAGCACAGACCAACTCCATCAATGGAAACGCGGTCTCTACCTATATCTGCCTAATTTTGGAAACTAAAATTGAACGGGATAAAAAAAAACAAAGCGGAAATAATTACGAAATTGAGGATAGCAAAGGTATTTTCTATTTTCGCCAAAATACGAAAATACCAGCAATTTCAAAGAGAATCGTTATGAAGGTGGAACTAACCCAATCTTAGCTTCAATGGTCCAGAACAATCTCTTCGTCATTGTGCTACAGAAACTAACAAAAAAAAAAAAAAGCTTCCGCTTTGTTTGAATACCAACCCCCTCTGTCGATGGAGGGGGTTCGTATTTATATTAAGATATCTTAACCTTATTTCTATACCTGCCTCGATCTGGATAGCAGTATTATATTAAGTCAATTAGAAATCTTAATATTAGCTTAAATTGGGATGAGAATCTCTTAACATTAATATACGCAGCGGACTAACTTAGATCTAGGGGGTTGGTATTTTATACCGATTGAAAATCTTAGCCTTAAACGTGTACCTGCTTATATTTAGACATGGAAAATATACATGCCTATGTCTGTATAGCAATATTATAGCAAGTCAACTATAAATCTTAATATTAGCTTAAATTGCGATGAGAATGTCTTAACATTAATACGCAGTAGACTAACTGAGATCTAGGGGGTTAGTATTTTATACCGATTGAGAATCGCAACCTTATACCTATACCTGCCTAATTTTGGAAACTAAAATTAAACGAGTTACCCTGTAGGCCTACCCTGTAGGCCTACTTTGCTTCGACTACCTTTACACCGATGGGGTTGTAGCAAAAGCATGATTGCCACAGAACACGTGCTCCTCAACCGTCGAACGGTCACATTCATGCTAAAGCACAGACCAACTCCATCAATGGAAACGCGGTCTCTACCTATATCTGCCTAATTTTGGAAACTAAAATTGAACGGGATAAAAAAAAAACAAAGCGGAAATAATTACGAAATTGAGGATAGCAAAGGTATTTTCTATTTTCGCCAAAATACGAAAATACCAGCAATTTCAAAGAGAATCGTTATGAAGGTGGAACTAACCCAATCTTAGCTTCAATGGTCCAGAACAATCTCTTCGTCATTGTGCTACAGAAACTAACAAAAAAAAAAAAGCTTCCGCTTTGTTTGAATACCAACCCCCTCTGTCGATGGAGGGGGTTCGTATTTATATTAAGATATCGTAACCTTATTTCTATACCTGCCTCGATCTGGATAGCAGTATTATATTAAGTCAATTAGAAATCTTAATATTAGCTTAAATTGCGATGAGATATTCTTAAATTTAATATGTAATGGACTAACTTAGATATAGGGGGTTGGTATTTTATACCAATTGAGAATCGCAACCTTATACCTATACCTGCCTGTATCTGGATCAAAATATTATATTGAGTTCACTAGAAATCTTAATATTAGCTTAAATTGCGATGAGATATGCTTAAATTTAATACGTAATAGACTAACTTAGATATAAGGGGTTGGTATTTTATACCAATTGAGAATCGCAACCTTATACCTATACCTGCCTATATCTGGATTAAAATATTATAGAGTTCACTAGAAATCTTAATATTAGCTTAAATTGCGATGAGAATTTCTTAAATTTAATACGCAACGGACTAACTTGGATATAGGGGGTTGGTATTTTATACCGATTGAGAGTCGCGACCTTATACTTATACCTGCCTATATCCGGATAGAAATATTATATTTAATCAATCAACGAGAAATCTTAATGTTAGCTTAATCTTAGATAGCAAACTTTTAACATTAAGGCACAACGGGCTGACTTAGATCTAAGAAAGAGTCCCCGGAGCAATGAAAAAACGTGAAAACCTAAAACGTTTTGTTCTGAAGTACATGATCGATGGAAAAATGTTGTATACGTCGTATAATAGTGAAAACATGACATAAATAACCTGTAATCTAAGGAAATAGATGCAACATGGTAATAGTGAAAATTAAACTACAAGGCATAAAATATAACCTGAAAAAAAGAATCATTTGCAAATTAACCCCAACGATTCAAGAAATTCACGTGGAATATATAATATATATTTATACCTATAAAATATCGAGTTTTTTCCGTAGCAAGCATGCAAGAGTCGCATATTGAAATTATTGAATGATATGATTACCAGCCATATTTTAAGGCACAATTTAAGAAAAAAAAAACGAAAATTCAGCCGTTAGCCAATTCATGCTTTTACAATAAATAATATTGTCAAAGCATGAATTCCCCAGGTTCCACCACGTGGAGGTGGCTGATTTGGAACCCGCTTCGCAAAATTTAAAAAAATCATCGAGCATAATAAAATGAACAATCATTAAAAATTAAATTTTCATTGATGAAATTTCTTATACCTGCCTATATCGGGATAGAAATATTTTATGAAATCAGTCAACTAGAAATCTTAACGTTAGCTTAAGCTTGGAGAAAAAAACTCTTAACATTAATGTGCAACGGGCTAACTTAAATCTAAGAAAAAGTCCCTAGAGCAATGAGAATTTCTGAAAACCTAAAAAATTTTTTTTCAACGACGGACATGATTCATGAAAAAAATTTGTGCATCCTGTAATAATAGAAACATTACATATAAACAACCTATAACATGAGAAATACATGTGATATGATAATAGTGAAACTTAAACCTACAATATATATTTGTATATATATATATATCGATGGTTAAATTCCATAGGAGCATATAAGCTATGCTTATACATAACCGATACGCCTCTTTGGCATTAGTCCATCGATATTATCAACGCATGTTAAGCATAATCTAGCAAAATGCACAGAATCACATTATAATATAAAAAAACATAGAAAATGCACAGAAATACGTAATCGTGATAATGAGCTAGCACATCTTTGTCTGAAATAAAAAATGTTAAAAACAGAACACGAATGATACAAAAAATGTGAATCTTGCTATCAATCAAAATATATATCATAAAGTAGCAAACGCGTGAGAGCCGCGTAATGAAATTATTTAATGGTATGAGTACCAGGCGCTTTCGGGCGCAATTTTTACAAACGCGAATTCAGCCGTCAGCAAATTCATGCTTTTACAATGAAACATTGTCTAAGCATGAATTTCCCAGGTTCCACCACGTGGAGGTGACCGATTTGGAACCCGCTTTGAAAAATTCCAAAAACCATCTAGCATAATAAAATGGAGAACCACGAACAATTAAATTAATTATTATCAGAATGAATGATAATTGATTTATTATTGTCAATTAATTTTTGATGATTATTATTTAAAATAATTCCATCATTAATTAAAATAGTACAAATTCAAAATTTTCTTCTCATTATCGCACCTCTCTCGTTTAGTTACAAATTTATGAAAGCTCCACGAGTTTTAGTTGAAAAAAAAAAAAAAAAATCCACAAATTCTGGAAAATCTAGACCACATTTTGGTCATCTCTTATCAAATTCGGTATCAAACATGAGCGTCCGTTTGTCCAATCTTTGTTCGCAAATTTGGAAATTTTTTTTATAAAATTTGGCTCTCTTATTATCTTGAATATTGAAATATTTTTAAATGAGAAAAATTCAGAAGAAGCCAGTAGATGGCATCGAGCAGGTTTTCGATAATAGTGATGAAATAATTCGCTCCGTTGGGATTTCACCCCGTAGGAAGTTTCTATCGCTTTTGTTCGACAAAGTAGTCACAGAATAGACGGAGATTAGGCTTTTAGCGGGCTCAAAGACCTATCGTAATTTCTGTAAATTCTTGGGAATGTCCGAAAAAGTTTCCCACAAAGGGAAAGTATAAAAAACCGAGCCTGCTCCAAATTGTAACGGGGATGATCTCCGTCTCTGGGACTACGAGCGGAAAGACCGCCGTGAAAGACGCAGAGACAAGGCAAATTAAAAATTTCGAGGGGATCTCGAAAAGTTTAATCTGATATGGAAATTGAGATGATCGAGAGGACGCGTAAAAGCCAAAAAATTCCGTACGATTTAAGAGAAAAATAAAATAAAAAAGGATATTTTATAAAATAAATGAATAAATAAGCAATAAAGATAATGAAAAGAGTCTTGGAGACGAGATAGTCACTTACCCTGAGCTGTCAACGATAATCCGGCTTATCGTGGGGAGAAAAAAAGACACGAGTAGTAAAGACGTCTGGCAGGTTATGTTCGACGTGTGGTTGATTCACGAGGAAATTTCGTCAGGGCGAAGCACGAGACTGCGGTCCTTTGCGGATTAAACTTTCTCGAATAATAACGCACTTTTGTTTACGCGATCACTCGAAATGTTAAGAGATAAAAGCAAAACTGCGTGAAATCGAGGAACCGCGTAAAATACGCATTGTTCGAGTTTCGAGCAACACGTGACGCTCTACGACTACGACGTGCTAGGTACGCCACGCACCACGCGGCACTACACTACGCGGTGACGTACTATCACCTCTCTCTCTCTCGCGCCCCTACTACTGCTTGGTGAACTTCAAAATAATTAACGTTAATTATTATTCATATTAATTATTATTAATTTCTAATTATTGGATTATTAATTTTTTTAAATTAGTTACGAATGTTTTATTATGCAACGATCGCGTGTTAAACGTTTTTATTTTTTTCTTTTTTCAACGCCTCGCCGTAATGGCTTACAGAACACACGACAAAATGCGCGAAGTACGGAGTTAACGAAGTACGTATTACACATAATATAAAATATATTAATATCAGAACAAAGTACAATCACTATGAAAAAAAAAGATAAAAAGTATGTATGATATGCTGTTCTAATTGAATCAAACCTGCCTCGTTCGATCAGCATTCTTCCTGTGCCCGAAATCTCCATTTATTAGAATAAATATGCATATCGCTATAGTAATGCGTATATCCATCGAATCCATTGAAAAAAAATGTAAACAAAATTGTGTATAAAAAATTCTTTATTATTGCACAGATTACATTATCAATAATTTCACATTCATATTATATAAATTGATTTCTCATACATGGAAATGCAAAATCCCTAGAGCTAATGAAAGTTGCGACTTGCTCATTTCCACACCCACCACGGAGGTAGAGCAAACGTGGGCGCGTTTTTTTTAAAGTGGTATCCCCTGTAGGCCTAATCCACTCTGACTACCTTTACACCGATGGTATTGTAGCAATAGTCTCTACCTATGTCTGCCTAATTTTGGAAATTAAAATTAAACGAGTTACCCTGTAGGCCTACTTTTCTTCGACTACCTTTACACCGATGGGGTTGTAGCAAAAGCATGATTGCCACAGAACACGTGCTCCTCAACCGTCGAACGGTCACATTCATGCTAAAGCACAGACCAACTCCATCAATGGAAACGCGGTCTCTACCTATATCTGCCTAATTTTGGAAACTAAAATTGAACGGGATAAAAAAAAACAAAGCGGAAATAATTACGAAATTGAGGATAGCAAAGGTATTTTCTATTTTCGCCAAAATACGAAAATACCAGCAATTTCAAAGAGAATCGTTATGAAGGTGGAACTAACCCAATCTTAGCTTCAATGGTCCAGAACAATCTCTTCGTCATTGTGCTACAGAAACTAACAAAAAAAAAAAAAAAGCTTCCGCTTTGTTTGAATACCAACCCCCTCTGTCGATGGAGGGGGTTCGTATTTATATTAAGATATCTTAACCTTATTTCTATACCTGCCTCGATCTGGATAGCAGTATTATATTAAGTCAATTAGAAATCTTAATATTAGCTTAAATTGCGATGAGATATTCTTAAATTTAATATGTAATGGACTAACTTAGATATAGGGGGTTGGTATTTTATACCAATTGAGAATCGCAACCTTATACCTATACCTGCCTATATCTGGATTAAAATATTATAGAGTTCACTAGAAATCTTAATATTAGCTTAAATTGCGATGAGAATTTCTTAAATTTAATACGCAACGGACTAACTTGGATATAGGGGGTTGGTATTTTATACCGATTGAGAGTCGCAACCTTATACTTTTACCTGCCTATATCCGGATAGAAATATTATATTTAATCAATCAACGAGAAATCTTAATGTTAGCTTAATCTTAGATAGCAAACTTTTAACATTAAGGCACAATGGGCTGACTTAGATCTAAGAAAGAGTCCCCGGAGCAATGAAAAAACGTGAAAACCTAAAACGTTTTGTTCTGAAGTACATGATCGATGGAAAAATGTTGTATACGTCGTATAATAGTGAAAACATGACATAAATAACCTGTAATCTAAGGAAATAGATGCAACATGGTAATAGTGAAAATTAAACTACAATGCATAAAATATAACCTGAAAAAAAGAATCATTTGCAAATTAACCCCAACGATTCAAGAAATTCACGTGGAATATATAATATATATTTATACCTATAGAATATCGAGTTTTTTCCGTAGCAAGCATGCAAGAGTCGCATATTGAAATTATTGAATGATATGATTACCAGCCATATTTTAAGGCACAATTTAAGAAAAAAAAAACGAAAATTCAGCCGTTAGCCAATTCATGCTTTTACAATAAATAATATTGTCAAAGCATGAATTCCCCAGGTTCCACCACGTGGAGGTGGCTGATTTGGAACCCGCTTCGCAAAATTTAAAAAAATCATCGAGCATAATAAAATGAACAATCATTAAAAATTAAATTTTCATTGATGAAATTTCTTATACCTGCCTATATCGGGATAGAAATATTTTATGAAATCAGTCAACTAGAAATCTTAACGTTAGCTTAAGCTTGGAGAAAAAAACTCTTAACATTAATGTGCAACGGGCTAACTTAAATCTAAGAAAAAGTTCCTAGAGCCGCTAAATTTACGATGAGAATCTCTCAACATTAATACGCAAGGGTTCAACTTGGTTCAATGAAAAAGTCCCTAGAGCAATGAGAATTTCTGAAAACCTAAAAAATTTTGTTTCAACGACGGACATGATTCATGAAAAAAATTTGTGCATCCTGTAATAATAGAAACATTACATATAAACAACCTATAACATGAGAAATACATGTGATATGATAACAGTGAAACTTAAACCTACAATATATATTTGTATATATATATATATATATATCGATGGTTAAATTCCATAGGAGCGTATAAGCTATGCTTATACATAACCGATACGCCTCTTTGGCATTAGTCCATCGATATTATCAACGCATGTTAAGCATAATCTAGCAAAATGCACAGAATCACATTATAATATAAAAAAACATAGAAAATGCACAGAAATACGTAATCGTGATAATGTGCTAGCACATCTTTGTCTGGAATAAAAAAAGTTAAAAACAGAACACGAATGATACAAAAAATGTGAATCTTGCTATCAATCAAAATATATCTTAAAGTAGCAAGCGCGCGAGTGCCGCGTAATGAAATTATTTAATGGTATGAGTACTAGGCGCTTTCGGGCGCAATGTTTACAAACGCAAATTCAGCCGTCAGCAAATTCATGCTTTTACAATGAAACATTGTCGAAGCATGAATTTCCCAGGTTCCACCGCGCGGAGGCGGCCGATTTGGAACCCGCTTTATAAAATTTTCAAAACCATCGATCATAATAAAATTAAGAACCATGAACAATTAAATTAATTATTATCGGAATGAATGATAATTAATTTATTACTATCAATTAATTTTTTATGATTATCATTAAAAATAATTCCATCGTAAATTAAAATAGTACAAATTCAAAATTTCCTTCTCATTATCGCACCTCTCTCGTTTAGTTACAAATTTATGAAAGCTCCACGAATTTTAGTACAAAAAAAAAAATTATTAATCCACAAATTCTGGAAAATCTAGACCACATTTTGGTCATCTTTTATCAAATTCGGTATCAAACATGAGCGTCCGTTTGTCCAATCTGTGTTCGCAAATTTGGAAATTTTTTTTATAAAATTTGGCTCTCTTATTTTCTTGAATATTGAAATATTTTTGTATGAGAAAAATTTAGAATAAGCTAGTAGACGTCATGGAGCAAGTTTTTTGATAATAGTGATGAAATAATTATCTCCGTTGGGATTTCACCCCGTAGGAAGTTTCTATCGCTTTTGTTCGACAAAGTAGTCACAGAGTAGACGGAGATTAGACTTTTAGCGGGCTCAAAGACCTATCGTAATTTCTGTAAATTCTTGGGAATGTCCGAAAAAGTTTCCCGCAAAGGGAAAGTATAAAAAACCGAGCCTGCTCCAAATTGTAACGGGGATGATCTCCGTCTCTGGGACTACGAGCGGAACGACCGCCGTGAAAGACGCAGAGATAAGGCAAATTAAAAATTTCGAGGGGATCTCGAAAAGTTTAATGTGATATGGAAATTGAGATGATCGAGAGGACGCGTAAAAGCCAAAAAATTCCGTACGATTTAAGAGAAAAATAAAATAAAAAAGGATATTTTCTAAAATAAATGAATAAATAAGCAATAAGAATAATGAAAAGAGTCTTGGAGACGAGATAGTCACTTACCCTGAGCTGTCAATGATAATCCGGCTTATCGTGGGGAGAAAAAAAGGCACGAATAAAGACGTCTCGCAGGTTATGTTCGACGTGTAGTCGATTCACGAGGAAATTTCGTCAGGGCGAAGCACGAGACTGCGGTCCTTCGCGAATTAATATTTCTTGAATAATAACGCACTCTTGTTTACGCGATCACTCGAAATGTTGAGAGGTAAAAGAAAAATTGCGTGAAATCGATGAAACGTGAAAAATACGCATTGTTCGAGTTTCAAGCAACACGTGACGCTCTCTCGCCATCGCCACGTCACTACGCGCACGCGGCACTGCGCGGCACTACGCGGTACGTACTATCGCCTCTCTCTCGCCCCTACTGCGCTTAGTGAACTTTAAAATAATTAACGTTAATTATTATTCATATTAATTATTATTAATTTCTAATTATTTGATTATTAATTTTTTTTTCAATTAGTTATCATTGTTTTATTATTCAATGATCGCGTGTTAAACGTTTTTACTTTTTTCTTTTTTCAACGCTTCGCCATATAGTGGCTTATGTGCGCGAGACGCGACAGACCCGACACCGGCGACAGACGATCCGGGACTGATCGATTTTTGCTCGCTCTCTCTCCATCCTTTCCCCACTCCCCGCTACGCACCTCAGCGGCGCACGTTGACGCGTACCCCCCACTTCTCTCGCTCGCTCACGCGCTCACCCGTTACTGCCTCGCGCGCTATATTTTTGTTTCTTATGAAATTATTGCTAAATATTTAATTCTTCTTTTTGCAGCATCTAATTTATTTATAATAGCGATGAAATTGGGATATCAGTAGAAAAAATTTCTCGAGAAAAATGAAAGAAAATTAAAAAACGTGATAAAGATGAGCAATATTAAGAGTTCAATATATTTTATGACACATCACGTTTGACAGCTGACTTTTCGTTGCATATATGCAACAAAAATTGCACACGGTCATTATTGTCATCGGACAATCGAAAATTACGTCTTTACGAGTCATCGCAGAATTGAATAATCTCAAGAAATTGTGGATTGTCAAATGTAGCTTGAAGGTGAGAAAAAAAATTTAAAAAAAAAACAATGTCAGATATGATTTCTCGATTTTGGCTTTCTGACGGTGGGAATTTTTTTTGTAAATTTTCGAAAACTATGATGAAGCAACGAACCACCTCTTACTTTCTCTTCTTTGACATTATTTTCCCGAGTTCGAATTATTGTAATTATTATTATCATTTTTTTAAATCAATTAATTCGAAATTCCATCATAATAATTATCATAAATAATAATAATTAACGAATAATCAATGATAGCGATGATATTTAAAATTATTAGTTTTATTACTTCCTCTTCTTGGACATTTGCCCGAGTTCAAATTATTGTAACTATTATTATCATTTTTTTAAACCAATTAATTTGAAATTACATGAAAATTATCATACATAATTATTAACGAATAGTCAGTGATAACGATGATATACTTAAAATAATTATTTTCATTACTTCCTCTTCTTTGACATTTTCCTGGGTTCGAATTATTGTAACTATTATTATGTTTTTTTTTAATCAACTAATTGTAAATTTTATGACAATTACCATAAATAATAATAATTAACGAATAATCAATGATAACTAATGATGATATTTAGTAATGATGGTAATGATGATATTTTAAATAATTATTTTTATTACTTCCTCTTCTTTGATATTTGCCTGAGTTTGAATTATTTTAATTATTATTATCATTTCTTTAAATCAATTAATTCAAAATTTCATGATAATTATCGTAAATAATAATAATTAACGAATAGCAATTAACGAATAACGATGATATTTGTAGTGTTCGTTTTAGGGCTGGACTTTGGAAAAGAGCATACGTGATTGTTTAAAAGAATGACAAATCTTTCATATTGGCGCAGCAAACATACTTTTTTTTTTTATCACAATGCCATAACACTGAACAATTAACATCGTTTTTTCTATTGTTTATTAAAATTGAATCTATCAGCCACCTTATCAAATATCGATCACGACCTTGCAACCTCGAATGACGAGACTGTGAATTATTTTTTTTTTTTAGATTTTTTTTTGAGTTTCGTTTCAGGGATTCTCGAATTATCGTTTGAGGAAATTATTTATTTGTAATAATTTTGTGTTGTTATCGATTTTGAAAACATATTTGATCGAGTTTGCATGTGAAAAAAAGTCTCAGTTGAAAAAAAAGCTCATTTTTCATAAAGAAATTCGATAAAATACGTAAAAAGGATATTGAGGGTTGAAAAAAAGGTTTTACCTCAAAATAAATTTTTAATTTGATATTTTTACGGGGAAGAGCAGACTTGAGGGTTTTTTGTTTTTAAATGTAATATTAAAATTTCAAAGCGGCGTGTCTTGATAACTGCACGAACAAAGGAATGCACAGATTTTCCCAAGAATGAAGAAAAAAGAAAACTGGCAATCTCTGTACTTGCCGTACGAAAATTATTATTCCGATAATAAAAAATCAATCTGAAAAAAATAACAGTTTTAAACCTAAAACTGAATTCATATAGCCTCATTTTTTATAACATTTCTCCTTAGCGATCTTGTAGATCCATTTTTTTTTTTCCCCCGTTAATATTTCTCCCCAAGAACGAAGCTCTTTTTTTAATTGATTGATGGTCCACTTTTCGTATTTTTCACCACTCATTATCACATGTGCGATATATCAGTGATATTGTTACATTGAAGTTGGCGCGAAAAACGGACAGCTCTTCTATGCGGGAGCAAAAGGCAGCGAGTTAAGGTGCCTTTTCATGCGCAGCAAAGCAGCAGCCGCAAAATGCTTTGATTGGTCAATTCACCAAAATCACCATCTCACGCTTGGTAATTTTGATGAATTGACCAATCAAAGCATTTTGCTGCTGCTGCTCGCTGCCCATGAAATGGCACCTTTAAACGTCAAGTGGCGCTGTGATCGGCTACCGCTAGCTCGTCAAGATGGCCGCCAAAACATCTTGAAGTGATAACCCTTGTCAACGTTGCGAGACGCGTTTCACACGCAGTTTCTATAACATCGTTAAATTACTTTATAACTTTTGTATAAATTGTTTTAAAAAAACGTATTGGCGTGTTTTTTTCGTGAATCATGTCATTGGCGGATGAGCTGCTCGCTGATCTCGAGGAGAACGATGACGGCGATGCGTTCATGGACGAACCGGAGCCGGATTTCGTGCAGCCGGCTTCGATTCCCAATGCCAAAGCCATGGAGGAAGGTAAGAAATCCAAATTTTCACACGAATCGTTTAATTGATATTCGAAAAAAAAATTGTCGAAAATGAAAAAAACAAAAATAATAATAGTCAAATGAAAATCAGAAAAAAAAAAATTCTGAATACTTTGTCATTATTATCTTTGCTACTGAAATTCGAGTTGAATGACGATATTTATTACGATTAATTTCGGACGAATTGTTCAAATTAATGAATTCAAAAAATTCTGAATATTTCATTAATTTATTAATTTTATAGTAATAAAAATGATATTTTATGGTTATTATATAATAATGATAATAAAATAATATTTATTATTATCATTATTATTTTGTCTTTGCCACTGAAATTCGTGTCCGCCGACGTTATCATTACGATTTTCATAATTGGCAGAGATCAAAGTATCGTCGGTCAGAGAATTGACAAAGCTTCGCGATTCCGAGCATTTGCAAGGGATCATGAAGCACATAGACAAATATAGCAAATTGCCGAGAAAATCAGCTGACATAGTGGGTCCCGTCGAATCGGACCCAGAATATCAATTGATAGTCGAGGCTAACAACATTGCCGCTGATATAGACGACGAGATCGGTAAATATTTTGATATATTTACGAGAAAAAAAAAAAAAATATACGAAAAAGAGAAAAATATAAAATTACATTGTTATTGAAAAAAAAAAAAAAAAAATCTATCCAGCGACGATTCACAGATTTGTGAGGGACAAATATTCGAAGAGATTTCCCGAGCTAGAGTCGCTGGTGGTAGGTCCGCTGGAGTACGTCATGACCGTTAGGGAATTGGGCAACGATCTTGACGGGGCTAAGAATAACGAGACGCTGCAGCAATTTTTGACTCAAGCGACGATAATGGTTGTTTCTGTTACCGCCTCAACGACGCAAGGGTCGGTTGAAATTTTTCTTACTTCGAGAAATTGTAATTTTTTTTTTTCTATCGATCGCAATTACTAATTGTCATTTTTTTTTGTCCATCGCTCGAAGTAATTGCGATTAAAAAAAAATTATAATTGCTCGAAGTAATTATAATTATTAAGAATGAACAATGCCCAATTGCTCAAAGTAATAGAAAATTTTTTCTGTTGATTACCCGAAATAATTGTAATTGAAAAAAAATTAATTACAAAGATTAATTAAAAAGATTAATTGCAAAGATCAATTAAAAATTAATTACTCGAAGCGATTGAAATTTTTTTTTTTTTTTAATTACAATTGCCTCGAGGAATTATTAATGAGAGAAATCTTCCATATTTTTCCATCTTCAGTCAGTACTTGACCAACGAGGAGAAAGACGCAATCTGCGAAGCCTGCGACATGGCAGTCGAACTGAACAATTGTAAATCCAAAATATTCGAATACGTCGAGAGCAGAATGGCTTTCATAGCGCCCAATCTTTCCATAATCGTCGGTGCATCAACAGCCGCCAAGATCATGGGTAAATTATCGTCTCTTCGAGAAAATATTTTTTCGCCCATGCATGAGACATCGGCGGAAAAACGAAAAAAAAAAAACGAAAAAAATATCCTGCGCGTTTGTTTCAGGTGTCGCGGGAGGTTTGACTAAACTCTCGAAAATGCCTTCCTGCAACGTTCTCGTTCTCGGGGCACAGAAAACAACGCTATCCGGCTTTTCACAAGTCGCCGCTCTTCCCCACACCGGTTTCATATATTATTCGGATATCGTTCAGGACACACCGCCGGTATGTAATAAAAACAAAATAAAAAAATATGGCGAATTGCATTTTTCAATGACGATGGAAATTGCGAAGAAATCCCCGAGAAAAAAGAATTGAAAATTCTTCGGTCATGTTTATGAAAAAAAAAATTTTTTTTTTCATGTAAATTATTCAAAAAATCCCAATTTTGAAATTCAAAATGGCGCATTCAATATCTTGCTCGTCGAAAAACCCCAAAAAAACGTTATTTTGATGGAAATTTCATCCACCGGTTTTAGTGAGCACTAATTTTGGAAAAACTCGAAGTTTCGAAACTCAAAAAAAAAAAAGTGCTCTAAATTTCGAAATTTGAAGTGCATATCCAATTTCAATGTGAATCATTCAGTTTCAATGGAAAACTGTTAATTTTCGTGCTCGTAAGATTTCGTGAAAACTCTGAAAATTGTGAAAATGAAAAATTATCAAATCTCCCGAAAAAAGTGAGATTCAAAATTGTGGAAAAAAAAGTTCACGAAGAATCGGATTTTGGTGGGAAAAAAAATTGCTACGGAAAAAGTGAGTTAAAATGAAAAAAAAAGTTTGATCACCACAATTAATCGAGCAAGATTTTTCGTTTGAATAATAGAATTATAATAATGATGATTATTATTATTATTATTATTTGAGGATCTTCGACGAAAAGCGGCGAGGCTCGTCGCATCGAAGAGCATGCTGGCCGCTCGTGTCGACGCCTGCCACGAGAGTACCGATGGCCACATCGGCCAATCTTTGCGCGACGAGATTGAAAAAAAATTGGACAAATTGCAAGAACCGCCGCCCGTTAAATTCATAAAACCACTGCCGAAGCCAATCGATCCTGGCCGAAAGAAGCGGGGCGGTAAACGCGTGAGAAAAATGAAGGAACGTTATGCGATTACGGAATTTCGTAAACACGCCAATCGTATGAATTTTGCGGATGTGAGTAATTAAAAGAAGAAACAAAAAAAAAGTTACACAAATTTTCGACAATTTTCCGGTTTAATTCAATTTTTTTTTCGAATTTATGTCATTTAAAAAAATTTTGCACTTGTACATTAAATTTCGTACATTAAATTACTGAAAGATCTCTGCAATTTTTTCAGCTTCCCCAAATTTTGAGATATCGTGCTAAATTTTTTTACATTGTCATTAAAGGACCGTCAGTATTAAATTTGGCAAAAATCAATGAAAGAGTTCAGATTTCATGAAATTTTCAATTTTTCGAAAAATTGTCGTACTCGCTCTGATTTATGAAAATTTTCCGATATCGTGCTAATTTTTTTTTTTTTTATATAAATAGATTATCACTAAAGAACGGGTTGGTATTGAATTTGGTGAAAATTGATGGAGGGATTCGGATTTTATGAAATTTTAAATTAAAAAAAAAAAAATTGGATGTACTCGCTCGAACTTCTGCCAATTTTGGGATATCGTGTTAAATTTTTTTTTTACACAAATAGATTATCATTAAAGGACCGTCGGTATTAAATTTGGCGAAAATCAATCGAAGAAATCCGATTTTATGAAATTATCAATTTTCCGAAAAAAAATCTCTGCAATTGTTTCAGCTTCCTCAAATTTTGAGATATCGCGCAAAAAATTTTTTTTTTCATCATTCAAATCATTTTTTAATAATACCCCGCATTATTATTTAATTCCACGATCGGACTTAATGAAATTTCAGATTTTGTGAAATTTTAAATCGAAGAATCATATGAATTTGGCAAGAATCGATGAAAGGGATTCGTATTTTATGAAACTTTTGATTTTTCGAAAACAATTTACGTAACAATTCTACATCCCCGAGATTTTGAGACACCCAGCTAAAGATTTCAACGTAAACGAAATAAACGCGTATACGTATACAATTGAAACAGCAAACGTTGCAAATTGATGCACATCATTACCTCGTAATTTTGCGAAATTTTACGAAGCTTTTTTTTTTTAATCTCAGTCCCGAAGATTTCTCTATGAGAAAGTCAAAATTGAATAACTCACTCGCTCATAGCGAGTGAGCTTTGCGAGCGAGAAGAAAAAAAGCTTTATGAAATTTCGAAAATTACGAGAAATCAATGTGCAAACATTTTCATGCAACATTTTTCCTTTCAATTTCTAAAAGTTAATTATTCATTCTTATTATTAAAATTTTATTATTCGACTCGTGTAAAAAAAAAACAACGAAACACGCTCGTTTTTCCAAAATTTTTCCTAAAACTTGATAATAAATTCCTCTCCGTCTCCCGTATCGCAGATCGAGAACGACGCTTATCAGGAGGATCTCGGTTATTCGCGCGGTACGATTGGCAAAGCCGGCACAGGACGGATACGCTTGCCGCAGATCGACGAGAAGACAAAAGTACGTATATCGAAGACGTTGCAGAAAAATTTGCAAAAACAGCAGCAATGGGGCGGCAGTACGACGGTTAAGAAGCACGTTTCCGGTACGGCATCGAGTGTGGCGTTTACGCCGTTGCAGGGATTGGAAATCGTGAATCCTCAGGCGGCTGAGAAAAAAGTCAACGAGGCGAATGCCAAGTATTTCTCGAATACGGCCGGTTTCTTAAAAGTCAAAAAATAGTAAAAAAACAAAAAAAAAAACAAAAAAATAATATTGAAAATAAGTAAATAATAATAGTGTAATGTATATATTTAATAAAAAAAAAAAAAGAAAATAAAATTGATTCAAGCTATTACGAATTTTTATTAATAGCTTTTTTTTTCACGTTTTTCCCGAAGCTCGTATAAAATTTTCACGTAGGCAAAACTGAACGATAGATTGAGACGTAAATAGCAATATTGAGAAATTTTTGTCCGTGATATATTTATGAATAAATATTTTGGGATGTGGATTGTTTTGGCTACATATTATACAAGCAGGTGAAAAAAAAATTTGGGCATCATTGATGATTGGGTTAAAGTGATTTTTGAAAAAGAATTCTTAATTTAATTAGCCGAAAGCTGAGGAATTAGTGAAACGAGGGTTTAAAAATTGGCGAATCAATGACGATTGTCTAAAAAAAAAAAATGGATTAGTCAAATTCTAGACGATTCTAAGGAGACACGGTATCGGTGAAGGAAAATTAATTGAAATCATTTAATTGATTTAAGGCTAAGAAATTAAATGAAAAATGCGCAAATTCAGCACGAAATATTAGAAATTATAACGCTCGGCCGAAAAATAATAATTCTCGTCGATCTTGAGCACGAAACTGAAATAAAAAAAAAAAAATAAATCAATTGGATCGATCGAATTAATTGAGAGCCGGAAAAATTCAGAAATAAGAAAATTTCTGCTCCAAAAATTAGCAAATTAATAACTCACGAACAGAAATAAAAAAAGCAATTTTCGTCTATCCCAAAGACGAAACGACAATTGAAAAAAAAGCTAAAAATTCGATCGATCGATTCGATTGAGAGCCAGAAAAATGAAAAATAAAAGAATGTTAACTCCAAAAATTGACAAATCAATAGCTCACGACTAAAAAAAAAAAATGAAATAAAAATAATTCTCGTCTATCCCAAAGACGAGAGGCCAATTAAAAAAATTTGATCGATCGATCGAATTAACTGAGGACCAGAAAATAAAAAAATAAGGGAATTTCTGCTCCGATAAATAGCAAATCAATAACTCTCGGCCAAAAAATGAATTAAAAATAATTCTTGCCTATCCTAAAAACGAAAGGCCAATTAAAAGAATTAATGCGATCAATCGAATTAATTAAGGACCAGAAAAATGAAAAGTAAAAGAATTTTAACTCCCACAATTGGCAAACCAATAACTCACGACTAATAAAATGAAGTAAAAGTAATTCTTGCCTATCCTAAAAACAAAAGGCCAATTAAAAAAATTAATTCGATCAGTCGAATTAATTAAGGGCCAGAAGAATGAAAAATAAAAGAATTTCAACTCCAAAAATTGGCAAATCAATAACTCACGACTAAAAAAAATGAAGTAAAAGTAATTCTCGTCTATCCTAAAGACTAGAGGCCAATTAAAAAAATTAATTCGATCAGTCGAATTAATTAAGGGCCAGAAGAATGAAAAATAAAAGAATTTCAACTCCAAAAATTGGCAAATCAATAACTCACGACTAAAAAAAAATGAAGTAAAAATAATTCTCGTCTATCGTAAATACGAGAGGCCAATTAAAAAATTAATTCGATCAATCGAATTAATTAAGGGCCAGAAAATTTTAAAAATGAGGGAATTTCTGCTCCGAAAATTAGCAAATCAATAACTCACGACTAAAAAAAAATGAAGTAAAAATAATTCTCGTCTATCGTAAATACGAGAGGCCAATTAAAAAATTAATTCGATCAATCGAATTAATTAAGGGCCAGAAAATTTAAAAAATAAGGTAATTTCTGCTCCGAAAATTAGCAAATCAATAACTCACGACTAAAAAAAATGACGTAAAAATAATTCTCGTCTATCGTAAATACGAGAGGTAAATTAAAAAATTAATTCGATCAATCGAATTAATTGAGGGCCAGAAAATTTAAAAAATAAGGTAATTTCTGCTCCAAAAATTAGCCAATCAATATCTCTCGACCAAAAGATATTTCTCGCCAATCCCGAAGACAAAACGCCAATTAAAAAAATTAATTGGGTTAATCGAATTAAAATTGACTAAATTTTTGAAAAAAAAAAAAAAAAAAATCAATAAAACCCGTTATCTCCCATTTAATATTTGCAGTGCGTGTTTGTGTGCATACGAAGAGAGACTCGGGGCACGGGTGGACCGGCTTTTAAAAATAAAAACAAATTGTAGAAGGGAGCAGAAGAGTACGAGACCGAGAAAGGAGAACCTGTTGGGGAATCTCGATACATACATACATACATACATACATACAAACATATTATATATATATATATATATATATATATATATATATATATACATATATATAATGGAGTATGATCCGGCCTGGCCGAGAATCGCGAAAGGGAAAAAGGACAGAGCGAGGGAAAAATGAGAGAGAGAGAGGGAAAGACGAATTGTGGTCGAAGGAGAAAAAGAGAGGGCTTTTGCCGAAGCCAAGACGAAACGTACACGAGCTAGCGCAGAAAACGAGGTGTCGTAAGTTAATACCGACTGCTTTTTGCTTCGATTATCCATGTGACTTACGAATTTTTTTAAAAATTAAGAAAAACAAAAAAACATGTCCCCTAATTTGTGACGAAAGAAATTTTTTTCCTCAAAAATTAACTCTCTCTCTCTCTCTCTCTTCGTGCAATCTGTGAAAAACTGTTAAACATGAATTTCAAATGTTAGAAGTGTCGCGAGTGATTTTGTGAAATTTTCGAAAAACATGCATCGTCATTGAGACAAGAAAAATTTTGTATTTTTTTTTTTAACTTCAGTGCGAAAGTAAATTTTCTGAAAGTGGAAAAAAAGCCCTCACAGTGAAGTTGACAAAAAGTACCGGTGGTAGTGTTTTTTTTTTTTTTTTTTTTTTTTTTTTTTTTTTTTTTTTTTCGCCACTTTTGACCATGGCGACTTTCAACGATCTCAAGTACGACTGGTCGATGCTCTGTCAGGAATGCACGGAATGCTGGACGCAGTCTGGTAAGCTGAAAACAAAATTTGTCATCATTTTTCCGATTTTCATTCCTTGCTTTGCGAGATTTTGGGTGGGTTTTTCTTTTACGTAAATTTTCGAAGCAGCTTTGCCACTCGCGAGATTGAATTTTGTCGTCAAAAATTTGCTTGGACAATTTTTCAACCGATTTGCCGTTTGAAATTTTGATTTTTTTTTGTTTCCCCCCCCCCTCTTTTAGCTGAGCGTTTTCTTATTTTATTTGTATTTCTTCTTTTTAAAATGATGAGGAATGAAAAAAAAAAAAATATGAAATTGCGACGACATAATTTTTAATTACAACTAAATTTATAATTTCTATTATTTTGGTGAAACATTTTGAAAACTAAATTGCCAAAATACAAATGAAGTATACAGTGTGTGAATATTGAATTTTTTTTTTTTCAATAATCGATCAACCGTACGATGGTGTTCTCTAAATTACATCATTTCTTCATTTGTTTGGTAAACACACTCGTATCTCATCCAAGAGAACCCATAGAGAGAGAAAGAGAGAGAGAGAGAGAGAGATATTTCTGTACTTTTACTTTTCCCAAATTGGCCTTTTCCACATTCGAGCAAACAATAATTTGTTCAAGGTAAAAACTATATTTAAATGATATAAAAAATTTTATAATTAATCAAACTTGTCATTCAACTGATTGTATAAATTTTCTTTTATATTAAAATTAATTAATTATACAAATTATATAAATCAATTCAATTTATTCTTCAATTAAATTCATTAAATTTGTTTATCGCCAAAATTTTTATATTTATTTTCTCTCAAACATGTAAAAAAAAAAAATTCCCCAAACTCAACATCAATAAATATCGATATAATTGATTGAATTTTTTTTTGTTTTTTTATTTTTCATAAAAATCTCAATTGTACGTAATTTTTGGGGGAATAAGAAAACCTCGTCAAAGTCCCAAGTATCCTTAAATCCCCATCGTAGCTTCTCTCGAT
The DNA here is from genome assembly GCA_963564615.1 of Rhorus exstirpatorius. NCBI lineage: Eukaryota > Metazoa > Arthropoda > Insecta > Hymenoptera > Ichneumonidae > Rhorus > Rhorus exstirpatorius. Next base: position 21,863,195 of record OY751319.1, on the reverse strand, counting down.
CACGCTTTCTTCACGCGAGCTCCTTGGCCATAAAAACACACACCCAGGAATTTTTACATGACTTTGCCTTTCCTGCTCTCTTCCCCACGAGATATGCAGAATTCTCAAGATTTTTGAGTGTGTGTGTACGTGTGTCGTGGACCTTGCACACTTGTCTATTAGAATTTACTCCATTGGTATATATACATATATATATATATATATATATATATATATATATACCCTGAATTATATTCGTGCACAACGAACCACGTGTGTAGAAAGGTGTGTCTCGTTCAACTGTGAGAAGGGACACATATGTGAGTGCGAACGAACTCAAAGTAAGGCACATTCGTCGCGGTGAGGTATATAAATCGTCGTTATTGAGTAATCGTGTTGCGTTTTATCATGGATACGTTTTCCATGATTCTACTCGAGAATTTGATATTAATTGATGATATTATTAATAAAAGGGAGAAAATATAATAATAATAATATTAATTATTTGTTACTATTATTATTATATAATATAATTGATAATAACATTTTTTAATATTTAATCATAATTGAATATTATTGTTATTATTACAGAAATTAGTAGGCAAATAATAATTAAAAAAAAAAACACAACACCATTTAAATGAGTGAACACCATTGATTGGAATAATTTTTTTGAGCACCATTGAGCTTTGATGCGAAAATCTAGTAACGATAGGAATAATAATAGTAATAAGAATAATGCTAATACTATTAGCATATACTAATAATGTATTGCAATTATTATCGTTATTATTACTGACAAAAAAATTAGAAGGCGAATAATAATTAAAAAAAAAAATAACACTAATTAATGAAATGATTATTTGTCGCACCATTGGAATAATTTTTTCATGTGTCATTGAGCTCGTGATTAGATAAATCACTTTTTAATCGTCATAAAAATAAAATCCTTATATCACAGCGGATAATAATGTTGCATTCGCGAATCAGGAAATTATTAAGAGGATCGAAATGACCAGCTTGTCAATTGGCAATATTACGTGTAATATCGACCGCAGAGCTGTGTCTTACATGAACGATTTTCACTTTAACAATTTTTCGTGTCGGGGAGCTTCTCATAAACACAGTATAATAAATGCACATATTGACGATATATTCGCGTGTGTATATACACAGAGCTGAGCGCACGTACTCGTATAATATCGAGGGGAAACGTTCTCGCTAATGCCGGGAACTGGTAGACTCGTGTATACGGCTTATAATGCTATATATATATATATATATATATATATATAGAAAAGAAAAAGTTGTGTAACTCACCTGTTTCAGCGCCATTCACCTGTGCGTATACCGGTACGTATTTTTTTTTCTTTTTTTTAATGTGAATGCGTTTGTAATGTGTGTATGGTGATGCATTTTTGCTGCACCGATAATGATGAAAAATAAAAATGGAACACGAGCCTCGCAAGTAGATTATTACACGCGTATATTTGGTCAGGACGACGATCTTGGGGCAGCCGGAGTTTTTGGGATTTGTTGACGAGAAATATCAGGAAAAAGAATATCGAAGAGAAAGATAAAGGAAGGGTCGAAGGACGAGGAATTTGATGTATGATGAAAAGGAACGAGGAAGAGGGAAGAGAAGTGTAAAAAAGAAGAAGAATTGGGACAGGGAGAGGGAGGAGAAAGAAAGAGAAGGAAGAAGAAAAATGTGAGATAGGGAGGAGAGGAGAGAAAGTTCAGGAAGAGAATAAATTGAGATAAGGAGAGAAGAATAATGGTAATGATGATGAAGAAGAAGAAGACTAGAGATAGGGAGATGTAGCATAAAGTTAAAGAAGAAAAATAGAGATATGGAGTGGGAGCAGGAAGTTAAAGCAGAAGCATCGAGCCATGAGAATGAGGAGAAAGGTAAAGAAGATGAAGAATGGATATAGGAGGGAGGGAAGAGAAAGAAGTGGAGGAGAATAAAGGAGGATGGAGAAGATATACGGACATAGGGAGAAGAAAAGAGAAAGATTGAAAAAAAAATACAGACAAATTGAGATTGGAAGGGGGGAAATAAGCACTAAAAAGAAGAGAAATGAATATAGGGAGGAAAAAGAAAGAGAAGGAACAAGAAAAATACGAGACAGGGAGGAGAGAAGAAAGGTAAGAAAGAAGAAGAAGAGAAGAGGAAGATAAAGGGAGGGTTGAAGGTAGAGGGAGTTGATGTATGAAGAAAAGGAATGAGGACGAGAGAAAGGGGAGATGAAATAGGGAGAAGAGGTAAGGAAGATAAAAAGAAGAGATAGGGAGGAGCGAAGAGAAAGTTCATGAAGAGGATAAATTGAGATAAGGAGAGAAGAATAATGGTACTGAAGAAGAAGAAGAATAGAGGTAGGGAGAGATATTAGAAAGTTAAAGAAGAAAACTAGAGATATGGAGTGGGAACAGACCGAGCAGGAAGTTAAAACAGAAGCATAGAGACATATGAAGGAGGCGAGCGATAAAGAAGATGAAGAATGGAGATAGGAGGGAGCGAAGAGAAAGAAGGGGAGGAGAATAAAGGAGGACGGAGAAGATAAGCGAACCTAGGGAAAAGAAAAGAAAGATTGAAAGATACAAAATAGATGAACGGAGATTAGAAGGAGGGGAAAGAAGCACTAAAAAGAAGAGAAATCAATATAGGTAGAAAAAAGAAAGAGAAGGAAGAAGAAGAATGTGAGTTAGGAAGGAGAGAAGAACGGTAAGGAAGGAGAAGAATGGAGATAAGGAGAGAAGAAGATAAAGAAGAAACATGGCGATGTGGAGGAGAATGAAGGAGGATGAAGAAGATAAGCGGACATATATGGAAAAGTAAAGAGAAATATTGAAGAAAAAACTGACCAATGGAGGTGGGATAGAAGAAAAAGGAATCATAAATAGACGTAGAGTGGACCGAAAATATAAATATTTAAACAATGAAGAAAAAGAAAGACTATACCTGGACTGCCATTTGCGGAGAGTTTGAATTCGCGCGAAGATGAGGCCGAGAGGAACCGCGAGATATCTGTTGGCTCGTTTCACCTCGCGACTCTCTGCGGGTCAGCGCTTTCTTTTCAACGTCCAACCACCTTACACACACACACACACACACACACACTTCTGCATACCTTTATAGAGGCCAAAGCGGTTCTTCCGTTTCATTGCAAAGACTCTTCCTCGTTTTCCCTGGACAAGACTCGTTGGTCAGAGAGCCCTCTCGTCCGGTTGAAATTACAAGACTTCGGGACGGGAGAGAGGCCGCACTTGCGAGAGATTCGATCTTTGCGAATCTCTTCTCTAACGATTGGGACACACGCACACACACACGCGCGCATATGTGCAGCCAGCATGTTTTGCAAATGAAATCTCATGCGGGAATAGAGATTGATGGGTGAAAAGACTTTGGAGAGATGAACTCCTTGAATGGTCGAGGATCGAGGTCAATTTGTAAATGATTATAAATTTACGATACGCCGGAAGAAAGTCTTGCGCTGCCAGAAATATAATATGTATTCACTTAATTCTGATTGATTTTTCACACGCAAAATCAATCAGAATTAAGCGAATACCATTCTTTATTTCCATCTTTTTTTAAATTTATTGTCTTTTTTTCTGTTCCTTGTCCTCCATTCGTCGTACTCCTTAACTTCATCAATACTTCCTCTCCTTCATTCATCCTCGTCTTTCTTCCCTTGCATCAACATTTTTTTCCCTTCTTTTCTTCCTCTCCTCCTCCTTATCCTCGCAGTTCTTCCTCTCCATTCTTCATTTTTCCTCTCCTTTGCTCATCTTTCTTCCTCCAGATCTTCACTTTTTTCCCTTCTCTATTTCTATTTCTCCTCCTCCTCCTTAGCCTCGCAGTTATGCGTGTCTATATCCTCACTCTTCCTCTCTATTATTCATCCTCGTCTTTCTTCCTTTATATCTTCATTTATCTTCGCATCGTTTCTTCATTTCTCCTCCTCCTTATCCCCGCAGTCCTTCCTGTCTATCTTAATTCTTCTTCACCTTTATCCATCCTCGTTTTTTTTTTTTTTCTTTACCTTCCTCGTCTTCTTCCCATGTCTTCTGTTTTCCACTCCTTTTATCCGTATTTATCCTCTCCCTTGTCATCCTTAATCTTCCTTTTCATTTTCGTTCTTTTCTCATTCTTATCTTTATTGCTCTTCTTCCTTTCCGTTCATCCTCTTCTTCATTTTCTTCCTCCACAACTCTCCATTTCTTCTCCATTTCCATGTCCAATTATGAGACTATCCATAAACAATACATACGTATAAAATTTATTTATCGTTTGGTCGACTTTATTATTTGACAGGGAAATTTTTTTTCACTAGACGTGCCTTGATTAGCCGTCCTTCTTGTTCAACTGCTTAGATTTTAACGAGGAAAACGAGATAATTCTTTTTGGCTTGTACATGTGTGTGCGTGCGTTATAAGTTTGCAAGAGAGAATCTTCTCGCAGCACTTCTAGATCAAATGGCGCCTCACACGCAAAGTGATGCTGTGCTCATGTTCTCCCCAACCATAAAACGGAGAAGGGGAGATTCACCGTATAGAGTCTCGGGTGAGACTAACGAGTCGATGAATGAAATCGTGAGCCTGCCGCTTCGTGCTGTCCCAGTCCTCGATACGATTCTTCTTGGCTTGATTTTTTTTTTGTTCTTTCTCCTGAACACCGCGAGCAACATCCGTACTGCACCTGTCTCTCTGTAGTCTCTTGGTCTCGCGTGTTCACAACTAGATTCTCATACACCACTTTTACTCCGCTCCACGGTCATCAAATCTACGGGGAATTTAAAGTCAAGTGAATTTATTAAATTTTCATATAAATTTACTGATTGCTGGGTTTTTTTTTTTCTTTTTTTTCAGATGATTACTTATTAGAACTTGCATGTAAACGATTTTTTCCTTTTTTTTTTTCTTTTATCATTCGATCGTAGTTAACCTTTACAGGACCGGGCCTTTTTTCTTCGACTTTTTAGTTTAAAGTCCTAGAACTGTCTTGTCTATTGTCAATGCATTCGATGGCAAAGAAGATGACACCACTTTCGAGCCGATACATCGGCTCCCGGTCCTGTAGAGGTTTTTCTGTAGTTAATAAAAACGTTGCAGCAATTTATTTAAGCAAGTCAATTATTATATCTTAAGGTGTTATAATTGCAAGAAATTTACGCGCTCTGCGGTCCAAGTGACGTTGCAATACCCCTCGGTACTAGGGTAAGGTTAGACCCGGTTTTTTTTTCCACCTATAGGATTATCTTCCGGATATATTAGTTATCGGGCGGATAACCCATGTTAAAAGGATAGGATATCCGTCGGTGAAAAAGTTCACGAAAGTAAATCATTAGTTCACGAGTCTGTGTGTGTGTGTGTGTGTGTGTTTCATACTTTACAGCGTATGCTGCATCTTGAAAAAAAAGTTAATGAAGGCATACATGAAAGCAACATCTGAAAATTTGCCAAGAATAGGTTTAGAGATGTTCCTTACGCAAATAAACTCTTTTTCTGGTGTTGATGCAGTTGTGTTTTTGCAACATAGCGCAAAATAATATTTCTACACATTCTTCGATTGTTCAGGTACTATTAGCCATTGAGCCCTATTTACGGACAACATATTTACGAATTACGAAGATTTTTTTGGGTTAGGAATGATTAGCTGCCTGAATTTCTGAATTTTACCGCTAGAGACGCTTTGGGTGTTGTGACGTTATACTATCACGTGATATACGTTTGAAATGCAAATGAATTTTCAAGCTGGTGTATTTAATTAAATAATGATTGACTGAAAAAATCTATGCAAATGATGTTTTTGAATAATTATCGTTTAAATAATTTAAAAGTTTAAAATAATGCAAGTTCTCTATTGCTTTGTCATGCAAGGGTCATTAACTGACTCAAGAATATGGAAGAACGAACAGCAGCAGCCATAATAAAGAATGCCTCCTTTTTAAACTATTTTTGTTCCTAATTATCGTGTTCATAGTTCAAAAACTTAATTCAAGGTGCAAGTCCTATATGCATGCGTAGTGTGGAGATGGATGAGGAATTAATTTTTTTTGTCTCCAATTCGTGTCTCCAATAGCAAGTCCGTAGGCATCCCTACCGAATGATAACTCTACCGGAAATACTACCCAATTATAACTCTCCGGTAGATTAACTGTTCCGAATGACATTTCTGTCCAAATACAGCTCTAATGCAGCATCTCTACCATACATGAAAACTCTACCAATATCAAGCCCGTTAAGATTCCTTAATAAAAAAGCACAACTCTACCGAATTATAAATCTCCGGGAGATCAATTGTTCCGAATGATAATTCTATCGGAATGAAGCTCTCTGTCCTAACACCTCTATCATATCAGAACTCTACCAATAGGAAACCCGTTAGCGTCCTTAACGAATGACGGCTCTAATCCAATAACTCCAGGAACAATTTTACACAACTATAACTCTCCGGGAACTCTACTAATAGCGCGACCATTATTATCCCGATCGAATACTATCGGATCACAGGTCTCCATAACTCTTCCTTATTATAACTCTTTGAGAAATCATCAAAATACAGTTCCAACTGTAACAAAATTCTACCTATTGAAACTTTACCTAAAGTAAGCCCCTTTAATAAAAATCATTCCATCCAATGACAACTCTCCGGGGGAACAACTCTTCCGAATGAAAAATCTATCAAAAAGTATATAGTATCTCTACCAAACAACAACTGTACCTACATACATGAATTTGGGAACAATTATATCAGCAAATGACTCTTTCGAAAAAAAAAAATTAGCCCACGAAGTTCTTGCTCACTATAATTCCTGCTTCGAAGAGATGTTCATCCGATTGTTTTGTCATCCCGTAGAGTTGACGATCCCACAAGTTGTTCGAAAATGTTTGGCAGGGTTAAAGAAAAAGAAAAATTGAGAGTTTCAGGGGCCTGTCGATTTTGCCTGGAATGCCTCATGTATATATATATGTATAATGTATATATATATATACACACCCGTGTGTATATCTACTCCTTGTATCCTTGGTGTGGTAGCGTTTTCTCGCGTGCTACTATTCCAACCCGTCTCTCCGTCTCTTTCTCTCTTTCTGACTTTATCTGTACCCAAGAACTGTTCACGACTGTCCGGCAGTACGAAATCTTGGTTACTTTCTATTCGATATCGAAAAGATCGAATCCAACACGTTTTAGAGAAGAAAAACATTTTTTTTCCCCGATTCGACGTATTTTTTCTACGCTTATCAATGAATATGACTATGATTTAGTTTTCATAAGGTAAAAATTATTAAATTCCTCAATTTAATCGCATTTCGATTTCAAAGAAAAATCATATATTATACTACATCTCAATTTCCTTATCTCGACGCACGTGTGTGTATAATAATTTATGCAACATCTTGGATTTACCGTTATACATACTAAATAATCATTTTTCAATTCAATTTCTCGTTTTATTGTGGCATACTCGAGAGAGACTAACGGGTTTTTCCTGGCTCACGATGCTATCGTGCTATCCGTAGTAACGAAAAATTTATCATGAAATATTTTTATTGAATAATATATACACCGAAGATTTTATAAATAAAGTAAAAAAAAAGTGGAACCATAAAGAAAAAAAATGCTCGAGTCACCGCATGATTATATAATTATCAGGCTATCGATGATATCGTGTAGATTTAAACGTTTTCACGTGCTTATGGATACGTATAAATAGACGTGGTCTGTCTCATTGAATGGTGCTACGACGTAATCGAGTCTAAGATCGTTAAAATAACGCACCGTCACTTTCACCCTACTCATGGCTCTCTGCTCGCGGTGCAATGTAACGAAATAAAAGATAAGAAAATAAAAAGATAAGCAGAGGATGAGGAAGGCCGAGAGAAAACTCATCCGTGATGTACAGGTAACGATTACACAGAACGTAATAATTAGGCTCAATCGAAGAGTCCGCGTTTATCAAAGGGATCCAGGCAAAGTTTCGGAGCACTCGGAGAGTCGTGAACAAAAAATTTAAGGAGTACGCTCGGTGGAGCTTAAAAAACGAGTTCGTCTGTTTTAAGGATTTGTAAAAAAAAAAAAAAACGTAAAACTGTGTGCTATATTCAAATGGCCATAACACAGAATACAGTAACAGATACGCTACCATGATCCTGAAGCAATAGTATACAATAATGGTACGGTAACAGTATAGTAACAATAAATTTGCAGTACCGTAACGATAAAGTTAAATTTCAGTACAGAAACAATAGTATCTATATCCGGTAACAGTACAATATCAGCATAGTAACTGTACGGTTACGCTGCAATGAAGCTACAGTAATGGAATAATAATAGTAAAGTAAGGCGAAAATTTGGCAACTGTACGGTAACGGTCCAGTAATACGCAGTAATATTACAGTAATAGGAATAAAGTTAAATGTCAGTACAGTCCGGTACAGTACCAGCATAGTAACTGTACGGTTATTCTGCAATAAAGGTACAGTAACGTAATAATAACCGTACAGTAAAGTAAAAATTCGGCAAAAGTACAGTAACAGTCCGGTAATACGCAGTAATACTACAGCAATTGTACTATAACACTCAAGTAACGGTACAGTAATATCGCAGTAATAGTGCAGTAGTATCACAGTAATGGAACACTAACAGAACAATATAACAGAACTATAACAGCACAACAGAATACAGCAATGATGCAGTATAGTAATAGTACAGTAACGGTGTAGTAATGAAATAGTATCAGTCCTGTAATACGCATGAGTACTGCAATAACGGTACAGTAATAGGAAATCAATGTCACGGTAATGATGCAGTAACGGATCAGTATAGTAATGGTACTGTAACGTTGTAACAACAGTCCAGTAATACGTAGGAATACTATAGTACTAGTACAGTACAGTAATAGTACAGTAATATTACAATTGCAGTACAATAATAGTCGACATAATAGTATAATACAGTAACAGTACGATTATACAGTATAGTAACGGTACAATACGGTAATAGTGTAGTAATATTTCGGTAACAGTACAGTAACGGTACAGTAAACTTATCGTAACAGCAGTAACCGATTTTCATAAAAATCTCAGGCAATGTGTTTTCTCGTCAACCGTATGAAAACCTCGATTTTTTTTCACTTCCAAATTTGAGCCTCGATGCAAAATGATCGTCTATGAAAATCCGCGAAAATGCTAACTAAAATTTACCAATGAACGTTTTTTTTCATCGGGCATTTTAAATTATCAATCATTTGTCTTCGATCAAACCACAATGAACCTCCGATGTTTGAAAATACATTCGAAACAATCTCTTTCTCTCTCTCTCTCTCTCTCTCACTCAATCATAATTTTCTTCAGCTTTGTTCAAACATAACGGTTGTACTGCAGTCGAAAATTATATATATATTGGACGTATTATAGTCCATGACGATGCATCCATAGTCTTGAAAAAAAAAAAAAACAATTTGTATGAAAGCATTTGTCGTTGAGTATTCAAATTATAGATCCAAAAGAAAGAAAAAAAAAAAAACGCCCCGTCGAGCATTAACCGTGAGTAATGATTGCTACGCGCAATCTGACGTTGAATGATATGAAACGTCAGAGAAAATTTGATATTATGGTAAAAATAGAATGAGCCAATTACCGAATGTCGAAAAGCCCGAGGCACCAAATTTGATATGTATGAATGAAAAAATAATACCCGAGGCTCCATCTGGGAGAGAAAAAAATTTCGATCGATTCTCAGTGGAGTTTCACGATTCAATATCGAACGTGACGACACACACACACACACACACACACACAAGATTCGTGATCATCGACAGGTTTCACCGGAAGAGACCTGAAGAAGATCGGGAAGAAGATTTTCTTCTTTCTTTCCATCGATAGGATTCGCGGAATCTCTCTCGAATGTCGTTTTCATTCTTTGATCGGTATCTCGATTGATCGACAGAGAGTAAGAATGATCGGAACGCAATTTTCCTTATACGTTTATTTTTCCATATAACTTATATGCACACAGAGTAACAAGACACGTGAGTGTCCTGTAGCAAAACTTAAAAATCACGAACGAAAAAAAAAAAAAAAAAATGGGCAAATATGATTAAACAGGGTTTTCAGAAGTGAAATATGCGTGGAATGACCCAAATAAATCGTGCCTCATTAGCAAGATTCATTATGTATACGTAATTAGCATGGACTGGATGAATAAATACATTTATTACGAATGATTAAAATTGAGTTAACCCAGTCATTAATAATAGTAATTGGCTGATTATGATGTTCCATACACCAGGTTTTATTTCAATCGTTTTATATAAGGTTTTTAGTCCACCTCAGTGAGTTCGCCATTTCAATTCAAAGATATCGTCATTAAATTCGAAATAGGCGCCTCAAAAGAGTCCTGATGGGTAACATTTTACAAAATAATTGTACTCTTGTTTGCTTTGTTACCGAGCTATATTGAGCTATTTGTTGAGAGCTATATTTATTTGGCTATTTTGAATTTTTTTAATCCGGTCCGAAAGTCAATTGAGAGCGCCCTTGAGATTTCTTTGGTACAAATTTTTGTCAAAAATTTTACCATTTTCTGTTTCTTGGACCCTCATATCGTCTTCGATACAAATGTTCTCTGCCATTAAAAAAAAAAATCGAAATCTGATGTGCAGATCAAAACGAACACCCTCAAAAATCCTTGGGTACTATTTCGCAGAAAAATTGGACCATTTTTTTCCGTTTTATGGTTTCAGCCATATTGAATATCGCCATTTTTACTTTGAGTCCAAAATTAACTAACACAAAAATCGTTTTGTACAAATTTTCATTGAAATTGGTTACAGCTCTCGATTTTTCATTGTCCATATCGACTTTACCATTTTTTATTTCGAGATTTCGACATCAAAGTCGAAATTCGTTGATTTTTCGTTTCGTCACGTACTCTGGTATTTGGAATTTCGAAAAAATTTGAGATTTCACTTGAAATTGAAGAACTCGGAGCTCTCCGGGTACCATTATTAAAAATAATCGGACCATTTTTTCAATATCAATGATGATTCTATGGAAAATAGTATATTTCATTAAAATTGTACGTTTTTTTTTTCATAAAAATCATATCGTAAATAAAAATGTTGCCATTTTTTATTCTCTTCGATCAATAATAAATTTAAAAGTATAATTATTTCTTCGATTCCTCAATGACTTAAAATTCCCAATTAAAAACGCAATGTCAATCTGACAAACTGACTGAATTCACCGGGGACCATAATTTTCCAAAGTTATATATCAACTTTTAAATTTAAACGCGGATGCGGCAGCGAAGATACGTAGAAAGTGTAATGCACCATCGAGGGAAGGTTCTCCTCTCTCTCTCTCTCTCTCTCTCTCTCACTTTGCTGTGGGATCGTTTTAATCTTGATCGCAATGCAGAACCCGTCCAAATCTAAGCCTCAATAACAATGAGAGGTTACAGGATTTATCAACGAAAGTAAAAAGGTTAAATGAAAAACAAAAAAAAAAAGCAAGAAACAAAAAAATGTGGACAATGGAAGTGTTCGATTGTGGAGACGAAACAAGTGAATTGTAAAAGAGAGGCATCGCCACGAGAGTTATAATGTAAAATGATTCCGACAGGATAGAGAGAATGGCACAGGCCGGAGCAAACTTTCATTTCATCGTACGGAGACTTCAATGAGAGCGATGATTTAAAGAATGAAAAAAAGAGAGGAAAAAAAAAAAATACTGGTGGGTGCGGTCACGCCGCCCTCGAGGCTGTCCTATCAATTTTGCGAGAGAATGAGAGACTTGTAGCAGCACTGGTCTCACGAACTAAATCGTATGTGTTGAGAGCACCTTAAATGGCACTTCTTTATTTACTTCTAAACTCCTGTGGGCACGAGCGAACGAAGGAAGAATGAGGATCAAACGAGAAAAAAAAAAAAACGTTTCCTTTCACCAACCACCGATGGCGAATGAGTTGATACAACGAGAGCATACGCGGAACAACACTGGGATTCTCTTAATATAGTGCCAACTGTATGTGACCAGTGTACTGTACCTTCGGGACAACTGATAACTAATAATTGAAGATTTCAGGTTATGGATAGACCACGAGCAAACCCCAACCGAAATAAACTTTATAATAATAATAATAGGAATATTAATGACAGTAAAAGTTGGTTGTGACGATTTAAATGGAAACTTCGTGACGACAATTGGGTACAAAAAAGTTGGCTGTGACAACTTTTATTGTCTACATTTAGACAAATAATTTTCACAAACAATTGTCATACCTCATTGTCATAGTCAACTTTTTGTACTCAATTGTTATCACTAATTGTCCAATTAAATTGTGACAAACAATTGTTATCATTATCATTGCTCTTATTATTATTATTGTTGTTGTTGTTGTTGTTGTTGTAGTTTTGGTCCCTTTTGGTCCGAGTTTGCTTGTGGTCTATCGATAAACCGGAATTTACAATTTTAATTGTCAATTGTCCAAACGTATATTACACGAGACACACATAGTTGGCACTATAATATGAGAATCCCAGTGTTCTACATATGCTGTTGTTGCAGCAACTCATTCGCCTATTAGCTATGGCAGTTGGCTATTGGCTATGACAATTGGATATACCAATTGAATGTGAAAATTGGTTGTGTCAATTGGATATGCCAATTGGCTATAACAATTGAATATGAAAATTGGTTTTGTCAATTGGACACGCTAATTGGCTACGATAACTGACTGTAAATAGGCTGTGTCAGTTGGCTACGTAAATTGGTTGTTTAAATTGGCTACGTAAGTTGGTTGTGTAAATTGGATATGAAAATTCGCTATAACTATATTTGTGTCAATCGGCTGTGTCAGTTGGATATGACAATTAGCTGTGTCAATTGATTACGAAAATTGGCTGTACCAATTTTCTCTAAATTTTACCAATATCAATCGCTTTATTGTTTATGGAAAATTGACCATTACAGCCGCGTATAAAATACGCCAATTGTCTGCACGAATTTGCCATGGAATTTTACTACGAGAATTATCCACAATAATTCTTAACGATATATTTTTATTGAAAAATTCCAATTGTTCTTTACTGAATTCGAATGATTATTTAATCACGAGTAAAATATAATATATAAATCGACGCGACAGATTTTCATCTTCTTCGTGACGTTATTAATAATAATGGTTAAATCTAAGTGCCTCCCTGATACTCCGACCGCATTAATGGTACTGGGGAAAAAGCAAAGGAGTCGTGCCCGAAGAAAAATGCACTAATGACAACGTCGTACTGCCACGACGACGATGATGATGATGATGATGATGATGGGAGTATTGACGTAGCATAGGCAGAGTCACCGCGAGTAATTTGTCTCTTGACGACCGGAAGTGAATGGCTCGTGTGTCCTTAAATATCCGTCGTTACGAGACATGCGGTTACTTGAAAATTTCAACCGTCAATACGAAGACGCAAATTGATACGAAATAAATAAGGGTCCAGCCATTATCGATGAGAAAAGAAAAAGGATTTATCTTTCAGTGATAAAATAAATTTCTCGGAATAACGAGTATAAAAATTATGCTAGAACAACTATGCAAATTTTCTGAGTCTTTAAATTTATTTATTGAAGCCGAAATTTTGAGAATTGTAAGTTACATTTTATTTTGTACAAATAAAGAAAAATTCACTGTTTAAAATCGTTCGCAGACTTTTTTCAAAACAACAAAAATCGTATGATTCAATGTAGCTGCGTTGATTTTTTGATAATTCTATTTTGAAGGCTCGTCCATTTTTTTTTCTGGAAGGAAGATCATGAATCGAATATGCCGAAACGATTTTTTTCCCCGAGTCAATGACCACAGCCGGAAGAAATTAGGCTACGTAATTTTTTTTTTTTTTTCGTAATTTCGAGGTAAATAAAGTCAGTGTACTATGACAATTGGCATGCGGTGGGTGCTCTCTCATTACGAATCATCGTACCGAGGCCCAGAAATAATAAAATGAACATTGAAAAATGTAAAAAATAAATTGAAAAAGTAACAAAAAAAAAAAAAATAAAACATTAATAAAAAAAGAATCAATAAAAAATAAATAAAAAAACGTAAGATTCAACTTTCACCTGTAACGAATGAATCTCGGTGTGATACTCTCGACGAAATATATTCACGCCTGAAAAGTTTCATTCCCACGTTACGTATTTATATATACGGGCATTTCAATATACATGACATGCAGCGATAAATTATCTATGATTATTATCATCGTGATAAGATCGAGAGGAATTTCGAAAAATGGCCATCATCGTCGAACTTCTCGGCCAGTGTTACGAGAGAAATTACATTTTTGGCGCCATCTGTGAAAAAAAAAATTTCACATATCTCTCTTTTTGGCATATAAAAACAAAATAATAACAAATTTTAACAATTAATTAAGTATCAGAGAGAAGATTCCAGAGCCCGGATGAATCGAGAAATTAATGAAATTAATTAGTCATATGAGAGACATCCAATTTGGCATTATACGACCCATACAAAATGTATACATGTGTATAAAACGTTGAGAGCCACCGGTCGAGATACCGGCACGTTTATCTTGGATTAGAGATCTACCGTCGAGATTTCAACGGGCAGAAATAAACCAGTGTCCGTGAATCTTCTACGTGACCCGTGACGCGAGAGCTAAACTCGCCTCGATCGAATTTCGACCAAGCATAAATCGAGATCGGGGGGTTTTCTTATCGAGCGTGCCTCCCGGCATCTCCATAAAGCGAAAGAGTTACGAGAGAAATGGGGAAAAAGAATAAAATTAAAAAAAAAAAAATTAAAAATCGATCCTCATTGAAAGCCTGATGGCATGAAATCGTGATCGCTCGAAGCTACTTATTCTGGACGATCGGTATGTCCGGCTGGATTCACTCGTACACAGATAACGATCGAGGAAATGCCTGCTCGCAAAATAGTCTAAAGAGAGAGAAAGGGAAGAAATCGACGTCTCTCTCTCTCTCTCTCTCTTTCTAATTAAGCACGCATAGGAAGAGAAAGAGTGAAAGGGATGATGGAATATGAAATGAATTCCGGGCATAGACCGATCAAAGATCGAAGGAAAAAGTGTCATTGGTATGATTGGAAATATCGCCTGAATTGACTTTCTTGTAAAACGATTTGTCGTTGGTAGTGTTTTTTTTTTTATTTTTTTTAAATCGATTTCTCCTGAAAGTCTATCGATGACCTTTGCTTTCGTAGATTTTTAGCGAAAGATCGGTTGAACTGTGTTACGATCGTTCACTCGTGATGCATCGATAAGTTTCATTCAAATTGGATGAACGTGACCCACCAATTTGACCACGTTATTTCCACCTATTTGCGTTATGAAAATAATAGCCAGTTTTGAAATTTTTCATGTTCCGTCCCGGGGTCAAGAGTCAGTGACCCTAAAACCCCGCGGAAACAAAGTTAGAGTCGAATTCGGTTATGAATAATTCACTTTTCGTCGTGTTGATGAAAAGTTGTTCCAAGCACATATTTCTCCGATGTTTCAAAGTTGTTTGTACCTTACCTGGATAAAAGCGCCATTGTTCGTTGAAACCTTGGTTTAATCCTCTACTTGGCCTTTTCGGTGTAAGGCTTGAATTAGTCTTCTGGAGTTTCATATGTTTGAGTATAGTTGGTCCTTGCACATGGGGAGCATCCTGCTCCGAAGTATTTACAAACCTTGAATAGAAAATTCTGAAAGGGACGAAGTGTTTGTTTACTTGAATGACTTACTTCAATAAAATCATTGTGGCTAAATTAAAACCCCCAAGGACACTTCCAAGCACCGCTATCTAGAGTTGTCTACCCCGACATACACTAGAATTTCGATTGATCTCTTGAAGGTTCCATGTCTTGTATAGGGTCAAGCATGGAATTCCAATCCAAATCCGAATAATAGATTTAGGGAAGTTAGTCCCCGATACAGGCGGACGAGGGGCTCGTTTTGAATCCTCCAAGGACGCTTTCAAGCCTCTGAGGAGCAATCTCCTAAACCCATTAGGATTTAGACTATTCGTATACAATTACCCTCCCAGATATAGAATCTTCAGACGACCAATCCAAATCTGGATGGGGTAACTTTAAATTAACTAAGATCCCTCTCTAGACTCCACTACTTATAAAGCTACCTTCCCTAAACTCATTAGGATTTGGATTGATCTTACGAAGATTCCAAAATTACCCCTTTCAGATATGAAATCTTCGGATCAATCCAAATCCTAATGGGGTAACTTAAAATCAACTAAGAGCTTCTATAAGCCCCACGATTAAGGGCTAACGCTCCTAAACCAATTAGAATTTGGAATTTTCTCCTGAGGGTCTGGTAGGGCCATGTCTGTAGGGCTAAGTATAGAATCTTTAAAAGATCGATCCTGATTCTTATGGGCTTAGGGAAGTTGTCCTTAATATTTGGGGGGGGGGGGGGGGGCGCTTACTTTGAATCTTATAAGGACCCTTCTAAACTTCATAACTGAGGACTAGCGATCCTAAACTCATTGGGATTTGGATTGATCTAAAAGGTCCATGCTCGATGTGGCTAAATATGGAATCTTTAGAAGATCAATCCAAAGCCTTATATGGATTTACGGGAGTTAGTCTTCAATAGATGGATGAGGGGGCTTGCTTTGAATCTTCGAAGGGCGTTTCTAAGCTCCCCTAATGAGGACTGACTCCTCTTAACCCATGAGGATTTGGCTTGATCTGATGATTCCATATATCTTCCATAGGGCTAAATATGGAATCTTTAGAAGATCAATCCGAATCCTAATAAGTTTTGGGAGAGTCAGTCTTCAATAGAAAATAGTAATGCTCAGAAGTATCCTCAGAACATTCGAATTAACGGCCCAATGTCCCATACCCCGAACTCGAATTGAACCGAGATTACTCAGTCTTTCCAAGCAAAAATGTCCATACTCCCGCGTGTAACGGGCAAGTTAGGTTGAGTTGTCTCAATTAATCGGCAATCGACTTATCCCTATACGAGTCACTCGAGACTCCAAACGAGTCTGGAATACCGAGTAAAACGTTGCCTTATCCAAGTCCCGGTTACGAGTTACAACTTCCTTATCTCGCAAAATGATTCTTGCTCGAAGCGAGACTCACTAATGTTTCGTGTCAACTTGCATGTATATCGGTGGCTCGAGAGGGAATATATAAAGCCTGTCGGGAGCACACGCTGAAATCAAACTCATATCCCGTACGATCGTTAGTCACATCCAAGTAGACTCGGTTGGCTCTTCGACGTCCAGTTAAGCCATGCAGGGAAGGTTCACAGGGTCGGGAACTCGAAGCTCGTATCCCACATATCTTTATGCCCACGTAATATTATTTCGCGATGAGGAATTCTCCGTGCAATTCATAACTGTATCTCGCGGGATGTTCGCACCTGTTTGGCATCAAGAGAAAAACTTTTCCGCACCTAGGAGTCACGTGACTCGGTCACGGTCCGCGTCTCAAAAGCGTTGATTGTAACGTTTTGTGTGTTTGTATGTTTTCGCCTGGTATATATATCGCGCCCAACGGAGCACAGCGGGTTGTCCGGCCATCGGCGATAAAATAGCTCAAATGATTTGCGATCCTACCGGCAAGTGGCTGTCTCGATGTGTTTGAAAAAAAAATCACCGAGTAATCCTGGTCACTGAACCGTTAGATATAACCGATTCGGAGACTCTTCCCACAACTGTTTGAATCATATCCGTGGCGTTGGGTATATACCGTGATTATAACACATGGTGAGTCTCGGTGAGACTGGACGGAAGACTGTGAGACGGTGAGACTGGACTCTTGTGGAAGAAGAAAAATAGAAACATTGATTTAGGAAGCTATTACGAATGGTATCATTGGGTACACACCTTTATATTTGTGTAGAATACTCGGTAATATCTTTCTGTTATCGAAATACACTACCGTTTTTGTGATTTCGTTTACTCGTTTTTTGTGCGTTTTGTCATCAAATTTGGAGCTTTGGGCAAAATTACGGAGTAATTTATAATCAGCGACGAAAACTTCAAACAGTTTTATGCTAATTAGAGGCCAGGGGAAATGATTTCAAAATAATAATAATAATAATAATAATAATAATAATAATAATAATAATAATAATAATAATAATAATAATAATAATAATAATAATAATAATAATAATAATAATAATAATAATAATAATAATAATAATAATAATGGATAGAGGTTCCATTACCTATTACCAAAATGATGGGCAATGGATTCAATTCCATTAATAATTATCAAAATAATAGGTAATGCATTTAAGTCCATAGCCCATCAGCAAAATAATGGGTAATGGATTAAATTCCTACCCATTACCATAATAATTGATAATGGCAGAGCAGGACAAAGTACCAGAAAGTACTTCAAGCAGAATAAAGTACAAAGTACTGTGAGTGCTTAAAGTACTCATGTATTTCAAGTAATTTCAGTACCCCGTACTTTAAGTACCCAGTACTTGAAGTATTAAATATTTGAAGTACTTAAGGTATCAAGTACTTCAAATTAAAAAATTACAGATAATTTTAAAGAATAGCATTGACGATTGTAATTAAGATTTATGTATGATAGCTTCAGGTTTGAAAAAGAAAAAATAAAGAATTGAATACGCGGATTGTTAAAAACGGAGCCATGCATTGACAATGACACCGTAACTATCGTAGTTTGAGCCTTTAAGCGGTCATTCCTTACAATCTTAATTAAAAGATGGCGCAGAACGTTCCTCAATTATATATTCAAAGGCATTACATGCAACCATTAGCAAGATGTATTCAAAAGTACTTAATACTTAGTACCTGAAAAAGTACTTGAAGTAAAGATCGAGTACTTGAAAATTTAAGTACAATACTTGAAATACTTTTAAAGTACTTTGTACTTCAAGCACTGTACTTCCCAGTACATCGCAAGTACCGGATACTTGAAGTACTGCCCAGCTCTGGATAATGGATTAAATTTCATTACTCATTGACAAAATAATGGGATAATGGATTAAAATCCATTATCCCATTATCGAAATAATCGATTATACATTTTAGTAATGCATTACTTCGACAATGCATTATTTACAACTCTGCCGGCAATACCTTTGCATTTGAAAAATATACCCGCGGTTATGAAGTTCAATTGGGTGATCATATCGCATACCTTCCTATTTGGGAAATACACTTTTGGTGATACTTTCCTCTTTTCAAGTTACATCCGGAGAAATATCTTTCTATTCTCCGTATTATATGATACACGTTTCAAAATTTTTGAGGTCGAATCTTGATTCGACTTCATATTTTCAAAATTCCAAATTTGCCTGCAAAAATTTGAAAAAAAAATCTTTGAAATTCACACGCGGGTCGGGGATTTCGGGGTTTTTTTTGGGATGACTGAATTCGAATCTGATAACAGATTTGAAAAATTCAATTTTATCCTTAAAAATCGTCGTACAATTTTGGAAACGGTTTGCCCCAAAATGCAAATAAGACAGCGAAGGAGTCTGCGGAAAAAAAAAAAAATTGTACAATCATCACGCAAATTCGCGTATCCCTGTCGAGGCTCTCCATATCATGCTCCATCGTTATCGTCGAATTTCGCGGTCAAATTGTCGATAATCCGTTCGGTGGCGCTCCCTCGGTAGCGACCTCGCGGTCGTTCCTTCGACTTGGCGATAAATTTCATTCTCGCAATCGGTTGCAAGGTCGTCGCCACGAAGAGAGTCACCGACAGAGAGAGAGAGAGAGAGAGAGAGAGAGAGAGAGAGAGAGAGAGAGAGAGAGAAAGAAAGAGAGAGGCAAGACAACTCACAGAGGCCAAAGTCTGTCTTGTGTAAAACCGCGTTGTTGCTCGTGATCTCTCGTTTCGTTTTTATCCATTTAAAAAAGAAATCATACTAAAAGTACATATATATATATCGCCCTAAAAATAATAATGAATTAGTTTAAAAATTATATACAATAATAACGAAGAAAAAAAAAATCCGTAAAATTGTGACACTTCGTTGAAAATTCGTCCCTGATCTGTGACAGCTTTAAAAAAAAAAAATAATTATTATTAAAAAAAAATAAAAACAATTCCCAAGAGATGGAAACATCGTAGAAACGATCTCAGGGGCGCAGTCGCCGAACGTTTTATTGATCGTCTACCGGGGAATTCTCGCTGAGCAGAACGCCACGCGCACATACGCAAAAACGTATTTTACGCTGCCAACGAACACGAACGAGCTTACAAAGCTGTGTGTGTCAAAAGCCTCTCCATCCCCCCCGAGGGCGTCATGCCTCGGCTGGACGTTCAAGCGACAGTGAATGGACGGCACGCGGTGTGCTCGTCGTTGACGTTCCTCGTTTTTATCGTTCGACTTTATACACGATTGTGAAATAACTAAAAAAAAAAAAAAAAAAAAAAAATCGAAAACGAAAAAGAAAGGAAGCTCGATATCTCACGCACTCGAGGAGAAATCTTTTTTTTTTTTTCTTCGTGCAAAAGTGAGTTCATCTTTATCTTTTGGTTCGTAGAGTTTTCCCGAAGCGAAGAGAGGAAGAAAAAAAACATTGTTGAGGAGAAAAAAAAAAACAAAAAAACAATTATTTTCATTGAGAGGAGTTAAAGGAATTTCCATGTTTGTGTATACGGAGAAGAAGAAATTTGGAAATATTCGAAGAGCAAGGCAATTTTTTTTTATATTTGAATATGAAGAAATCGATTCTTTTAGAATGATCTGAGAAGAAGAAATGGAATTTTTGTTCTCAAAATCGTGAAAGAAGAAATCGAGTCTCGTCTATGCTCAAAGAATGATGAAAACGAATATTTGCTGAGGAAGAAATAATTTATCTTCCCTTCAACATCCAAACGGGGATATATGAAAAGTACCGGAAGTGTACTTTCGCAAAGGGAATATCGCAAAGGGTGGAACCCATCTCGGGAGTTTCTAGTCTGGCATATATGCGTCGTTCGTCGTTTTTCCGTGACTTTGTTTAAAGCTCGCACCTAGTGAAAGTACATTTGAGCTGGAATTCACTGAGAAAACCGCGAAGACTCTTTTTTTTCTTTACTCTCGGTTGCTGCCGCATTCTACAAAAGTGTATGATTGTTCGTCGTAAAATACAAGAAAAAAAAAAAAACAATTGCCAAAATAGTCGATAGACCATAGAGTTTCGTGGGCAGATCAGGTGGCCAGCAAAGATTCCTTAAGAGACGATTGAGAACCCCTGTTCCCACTTGATTGAAAATACCGAGAGGGAAGAAAATAGAACGAAGAAACGAAGAAAATTGAGACAGAAATATCCGGGGGTCAGCTGGCCGGCCGGCCTTTAACGTCATTCTCTTTCTTTTTCCTCAATCGTCGAGGTCGTCCTTGAACACGCCAACGTTGAATATAGCAGCCATTATCGACGCCAATTGCAAATTTAAAAAAAAAACACACATTACCGAAGAAGAATCACCAGTGTCAAAGTGAAGCTTTATCAGAAGAATTACCCAGTGTCAAAGTGAAATTTTACTCGTCGCTCAATCGAAAGGAAAAAAACGAAGAGGAAAGAAGAAAAAAAAAAAAAAAATTTGCAAAAATGAGTCTGCTCACGTCGTCCATCAACAACGTACGATGTCTCGCCGACGAGGAGAACGATCACAACATGCTTCAGGGTAAATTTCACTCTCGACTTATTGCCTACTGAATCATGGATTTTTTAAGGCAAAACATGTTTTCCAACGTTTCAGGCTGAGCTTATTTTTTTTTTTGTTTCACTAGAGAGAAAGAGTAATCCGGAATTTGAGAGATAGCACTGTTTTGGTTCAGATATAGTAAATTTGCTGGAATTCATACCTGACGATTGAATTTATTTTCAATTTTTTTTTAACCTCTTACACAATTCGTGAGTGTTTCGAAAGGCTTGAAAAGTATTTTTGAGTATTTTTCGGAGCTTCGACGTATTTTAAAACATTCGTAAGTATTTTAGAGTATTTTCGATGCTTCAACATACTTTCAAGCATTCCAAAGTATTTTGGAGTAATTTTTTATGTTTCAACACATTTTCAAGCATGCCAAAATATTTTCGAGTATTTTTCGACGCTTTAGCATACTTATAAGTATTCTAAAGTATTTTGGAGTACTTTTTGGAGTTTAAAAATATTTCCAAACGTATCGAAATACTTTCAAGTATTTACCCAAGCTCCAACATAATTTTAAGTATTCGAAAGTATTTTTGTAATACTCTCCAATAATTTGCCAAGCCCAAAAATGTATTTCAACATCACGAAGTGTTTTAAAAATATTTTTCGAGTATTTTTCAAAGCTCAAACGTATCCCACCATTCTGAACTTGTCGAGTAGTTCATAAATTTTTATTCATGTACCCTGGAGTATTTTTCAGAAGTCCAACGTATTTTCAAGTATTCCGAAGCAATTTTAAAGTACTCGAAAGTATTGTTTTCGATGCACGAAAATCCTCTCGGGCACTTCAAACTACTTTGTTAGGTTTTCAAAGTACCTTGGAGTATTTATCAAAGTTCCAACACAATTTGAAGTATTTTTGAAGTATTTTTCCAGGCTCTAAAATATTTTCCTCTATCACGAAGTACTCGTCAAATATTTTTTGAGTATTTCAACGTATCACTGGTAATTTGAAGTATTTTTCGAAGCTCAAACATATTTTTAGGTGCTCGATGAAGTCTTCGGAATACCCCGGAGTATTTTTCAAAGTATTTATCAAAGTTTGAATACAATTTAAAGTATTTTTGAAGTATTTTCCCGGCTCAAAAATATTTCCCCGTATCACGAAGTACTCGTCAAATATTTTTTGAGTATTTCAACGTATCACTGGCAATTGGAAGTATTTTTCGAAGCTCAAACATATTTTTAGGTGCTCGATGAAGTCTTCGGAATACCCCGGAGTATTTTTCGAAATGTCAAAGTTTCTCAAAGCACCAAATACTCTTTTCTCGTTCTGAAACATACTTCCGAGTATTTCAGAGTAATTTTCAGGCTATTCTTCGTAACTTTGCCAACTTGAAAGTATTTTTCAATTTTTTTTTGTTTTTCAATATCCAGAAAATTATTCCCCCGTATTCAAAAGAATTTTTAAGGTACGAAAAAAAAAAAAAACTGTTGAACCGAATTCGAGAAGGCTGGTCATATCCGCCGCGTCGTAAAACGTGTACACCGACCACGCATCCGTGTGACATTATTTTATCACACACACGCACACACACACACGCGCATATATATGTAGATATATTACGGTTACTGCATTGCGTATATATATATGCATAAAAAAAAGCGCGCAGTGCAGAACGTAATGCAGGATATTGCAATTTAATTGTCTACTCGTGCTATAACCATACATTTTTATTGCAATATACCGGGGGGTATATACAATACTGTTTACCTATTATTATTATCATCATCGACATCGTCATTACTATTATTAATATTATAGTTATTATTATTATTATTAGTCTATAAAAATCGTTATATAATGTAATTATGTAGCTTTTAAGTGAAAAAAAAAACGGATAATTGGCCATTTTAATTCGGACTCAAGTCTGCTGGGCTAAAAGATTTTTTTTTTTTTGAGATTCTAGCGTGTTTCGAGCTCGATATTGTCGTTTCTCGTTGCCAGACTGTTTAAATTAGTAACAGGTCGGCCACGGGGAAAACGTGGTGGACGCGAACCGGCGCTCGGTCGTCCGCAACCCCTCGCGCATATAGACCCCATCTCTCGTTCAATCGATAAGAGAGACGCGCACGTGTATACGCATTGTAATCCCGTGTCGCGTTGTCTATGTATGGGGCCTTTCACGCCAACTCGATAGTGCAATTTTTGAAAAAAAAGAACAAAACAAAATGGAGGAAAAATTATAATTCCGTATGATATTGAATTATAATAAATATTATTATTATTTTTATTTATTTATATGCACACGCGAATAAAATGTACTTTTGTCCTTGGCTCGCTTGATGCAGAGCGACATAGTCACTCGATGCTCTAATCGAGGTCCAAAGGTTGAATTTAATATCATCCAATCGCAAATTTCAAGAGCCAACTCTCTCTCTCTCTCTCTCTCTCTCTCTCTCTCTCTCTCTCTCTCTCTCTCTTTCTCTATCTCTCTATCTCTCTATCTCTCTCGCTCTTTCCACATACCTTTGGTCTCTCAGGTAGACTGATAGGTTCGTGAAAATTCGACACGCACAATAGTGAACAAATCACTAATTTAATTGTGTTTTTTGCTTACTCACAGAGGAAGCTTCGTTTTTAGAAAAAAAAAAAAATTTCGAGTTTATCGTGTCGGAGTGCTTAAAACGTTCCAAATAGTCAAGGAATCACATTTATAAAAACATTTCCGGACGGTATATGTGCAAGGCCTTGGAAAATTCAAACAGTTGTATCTCGAGGATGCCTTGAACAAGCGTGCCCAAATTTTGCACATAATTAGGGAAATAAACCCCCGTGGTCTGTTACAATTTTTCTCAGAGTTGCTCAAAAATTTCAGATCTTATAGAATTTTTAATTTTTCGCAAAAAAAAAAGTCTGTACTGGCTCTAAATTTCGTAAACTTTCAGCTATCGGATCGAAACTGCTCACATAAGTAGGCTAGTGGACAAGGATATTTGGTATTGAATTTGACGACAATTCATCGAAGGGTTCAGATTTTATGAAATTTTAAATTTTTACAGGAAATGGTATCTCAACTCTCTGACATTCGTGAATTTACCATCATCGAGCCAACACTTTTCACGTAAATGAGCCAGGCGATACTAATGTTCGGTATTGAGTTTGAAAATGATCGGTTCAAATAGGTTCAGATTTTCGAAAATTTTTAATTATATAAAATTTGCAATTTTTCTGGGATTTTCTGGGCCAACACTTCATGCATAAATAAGCTAAAGGGACAACGATTTTCGTTATTGAGTTTGAAAATATTCGCTAAAGAGTTTCTTAAATTTTGAATTTTTATATATTTTTCGAATGTTTATGGGAAAACTCTAAAGCTCTAACTTTCGTAAATTTGCTAATATCGATTCATTGACGATGTGAGTATAATGGTTATTCGTTC
This sequence comes from Rhorus exstirpatorius, assembly GCA_963564615.1. Taxonomy (NCBI): domain Eukaryota; kingdom Metazoa; phylum Arthropoda; class Insecta; order Hymenoptera; family Ichneumonidae; genus Rhorus; species Rhorus exstirpatorius. Next base: position 21,838,139 of record OY751319.1, on the reverse strand, counting down.
AAAGCGGTATTGATTCAGCCGAAAAGTGACGGATTTTCTGCAGTTTTGATGTTGTAGACGTGAAACAACTTTGAAACAATGTTGAAAATTTTCAATTATTGAAATCGAATTCCCGGAAAAAGTGTGCAAATTATAAACTTACACATTTTGATTCTTCATTCGACCAAAAATCTTCCTCTATGAGGAAGCCAAAATTGAAAACCTCATAGAAAGAGAGAGAGAGAGAGAGAGGGAGAGAGAAAGAGAGAGAGCTTCATAGTCGGAATAAAATAATGAAAAAGCAATTCGCAAGTTTCTAATTTGCACGTTATTTTTAAAATTTCTTAAATTAAATAATGGCTACGTTTGAAAAAATAAAAAATAAAAATACTTTGATATTTGATAATTAAAAATTAAAAAATTAATGAAATTTGAATAAAATTTCAATCCGTAATTTGCATTCAGGAAGAGTTATTATTATTATTATTATTATTATTATTATTTTGTCAATGTCAAAATATCTTCTACGTGAGCTATGAGTTTTTGGCTGTTTGTTCGATAGATCGTGTGCCATCAGGGAAGGTAGAAAAAAGATAATTTCAATGGCAAAACAGCCTGAAATGCGTGTATAGTCTGAGACGAGGAGTCGTGTATTGTTACGAGACACCCTCGACGTATTTCTATGTCTTTCCAGCACACTCTTTCCCCCCAATGCATAATTCGCCCACGAGAACGAGATAGAAGTATACGGGGGATCGAGTGTCCGATGACAAGACCGGTCGATGCTTGCAACAGCTCGGAGAGTCTCGAATTGTTCCTCGCAGTTGTATCGAATGAAATTTTACGTGCAAAAAAGCGTCTATATGACGTGTCAGCCCCCCCCCCCCCCAATTATCGGTATAACGTAAAAAAGGGGTGCATCACTGTTCACACAAAATATGTCCTTTCGACTCCAAGTGCGTTATGCCAGATTGGATTTTTTTTTTAAGAAAACTGTACACCTGAATGAATTTTTACGGACATGACTTTTTTTTAACTTTTTTTTTGCACTCTTTGGAGTACAAAAAAATTTCTTAAAAAAGAAAAAGCAATTGCACATTTGCTTACGAAAAATATTTCGTTTTTTTTTCTACCACCAACTTGGAGACCTTGAGCAATCGACGTCATATTTCTCCTTAATTCAGCCCTCCGTATAACAGAGACAAAGAATATTTTGCAATACATAAAATAATATGAACGCGAAAAGCGTGCAAATAATTAGAAACACGTGCATTTTACCCTCGTTGAGATCGATGCGTGTCCACTAAAAGGGCTGAATCATACGAAATATACGTTTCTCTCAAGGGGGAAAAACTAACAAGACCGTGTATGTATATTATCTTCTGTTTGAAAAATTACTAAATCATGCACTTAACGCAGCGGAGTGAACCAACCTGAAAAATACTTTAATTAAAAGCTAACGCCTCTAAGCCTCCAGGCAATGTTACGCCAGATGATTTAAAAAATATGTATACACGCATGTAGATCTCGCCGGCGCGTACAAACATTTAATGACTACATCAGGATCGTCCAATTTGAGAAGGATAAGTATGTTTGAGGCTTTATGGGCCTCTAAATAAGAGTTATTTAATTTTAAAAGAATGACCCTGTTTGGGTTGAAAATTTTTGAAAACCTATATATAATTTTTTAAGCATGGTATATATTATTATTATTACTGTTATTTTATTGTTATTGTAATTATCATAGCATAGTATATATACCTACGTACAGTCGGACCTCGGGCACTGACTTTGAGCTCGAGCACAGGAGCCTCGGGCACCGACCGAAAGACCTAATCTTCTTACTAACCAATGAGAATAAAGCACCAGGCCCGTATCATACGTATATCGGTACCCTCTACTCGCTGAAATTATAAATTTTTTTGTTCATTATCGTAGTGGCACTGTAGATTTCGCAGTGCCCGAGTAGTCAGTGCCCGAAGTTTGACTGTATGTATATATATATATATATATATATATATATATATATATATGTATACGTATGAAGGAAGTCATGGCTTATGATTCTCGAACTGAGAACGGAGACTTTTCCGCTCGAGTCGTGTTACAAAAGCACGACGACAACAAAACTCGACTCGCTTTATCACGAATGAAAGAGAGAGATATTCGATAACAGGTATAGACGTGTCGCTTTACACTCCGACACTTATACACATGTCTCTATTGTCAACGAGAAGCTCATGATATCCCTCCTACATTACCGTCACGGTGACTCTTTGTAACCGATAAACGCCTGTGCGTATAGCTGTGAATAAGAGAACGATGAAAAAAAAAATTTGGTAAAAGAAAAAAGAAAATAGTGTTTCGGAGTAGGGTAGACCGGGGTCAGTTGTAACAGTTTGCGGTTTTGCCCTTACTGTGCTCAAACTATACAATGATCACATAAATGTTCCAAATATCATATTAAAGAGCATTCAATTGCTGACAAAATGACGCTAAGTAGGACTCTTTAGCATGAATAGAAAAATAGTATAAACCTGTCGAAAAAAAAAAAATCGAAAAAATGTTACAACTGCCCCGGAAAAATTATTACAACTGACCCCAGACCATTTTTTCTACTTCAAAGTCAAAATTTGATTTATTCTCTCGAACCGAAAACTCAAAAGACCGCGAATAGTAACACAGAATTGGCTAAGGAAACATATTATGATAAAAGAAAAATTGAAATTTATAGCATATAAATCTAATCAATGTTTAACCAAGATTATAAATACTTACTTTGGGCTCTAAAATAATAATGGCCCCCGCTACACATTTCTGCTTCGCGCGGAAGATTGCCAACCTACTGACGTGCTAGTTCGGGCCCCCTCCACACATCACGTCGTGGCTGTATTTAAATGTCCTAAACCTTAGGCTTCATGATATTCTCAATGTTACAACTGACCCCGGTATACCCTACTCGAATAATTTTCCTCTCGTTTGACCATGTGATCCCGTCATTGTGAATTTTTTTTTCAGTTTTTTGTTTTGCCAACGGAATAAAAAATGATTAATCTTGAAAACCCTCGGATATACAATTCTCATCGAAAAATCAGGCTAAATTTTCGATCTTTCATTAAAAGATCGGCTAAATTTTCTCGAAATAAACGATGTCCCATATGGAAAGTCTGATTTTTCACGGAATGGCCCATACGTGAAAATTTATATTCGGCCTGGAGTGCCCCGTGCATTAAAAACAAAACAAACAAACAAACAAACAAAAAAATCAGAAATTGAGGTTGTGAAGTTACGCAGTCTATATGGGCAAAGGTGGAAGAGCGGCCACCTGAGATCCTTACGAATCTCAAGTTTCAACTGTGTGGACTGTGAGTAATCCGATGAAACGATTTTTATTACAAATCGTTTTCGAAAGAGGTCGCTGTATATCGCCTCTGCCTTATCTTAATCGCCCTCTTTGCCGTTCTAAAAATATTTTAATTTAAAAAAAATTTTAATATTTTTTTCATCCTTAAACAATAATAAAAGCCTGCAAATTGGGAGTTTTTTAGTTTCACAAAAATGTGATAATGGCTTTCGTAATTTTGGCTTCCTCATATATATATATATGTATATATAGAGAAAGCTTTTTGATGAGAAAGTAATGTTCAAGTTTCCAATTTCCGCGCTTGTTTTCTAAATTCGATTTGTTCTTGCGAATATTTAATATCCAGTCCCGTAGCGTATATATACTTCTGTAAATTTTTCTTGGGTTCATAATCCCAAATTTGCGTTAGTTGGAGCGATCACAGATATTTTTCGAAAATTTAAAAATTTCATGAAATCTGAACCCACTGAGCGATTCTTGCCAAATTAAAAGCCAAACATCCTCGTCCTGTAGAAGAATTTTTGGCCGAATAACCTCAAATTTACGAACGTCAGAGCGATCGAAGACATTTTTCGAAAATTTAAAAATTTCATGAAATCTGAACCCACTGAGCGATTCTTGCCAAATTAAAAGCCAAACATCCTCGTCCTGTAGAAGAATTTTTGGCCGAATAACCTCAAATTTACGAACGTCAGAGCGATCGAAGACATTTTTCGAAAATTTAAAAATTTCATGAAATCTGAACCCACTGAGCGATTCTTGCCAAATTAAAAGCCAAACATCCTCGTCCTGTAGAAGAATTTTTGGCCGAATAACCTCAAATTTACGAACGTCAGAGCGATCGAAGACATTTTTCGAAAATTTAAAAATTTCATGAAATCTGAACCCACTGAGCGATTCTTGCCAAATTAAAAGCCAAACATCCTCGTCCTGTAGAAGAATTTTTGGCCGAATAACCTCAAATTTACGAACGTCAGAGCGATCGAAGACATTTTTCGAAAATTTAAAAATTTCATAAAATCTTGACTCCTCAAGCAATTCTTACCAAATTCAGTACCGAAAATTTTTATGTCCTAGCCTATTTGTGCAAAATATTTTGGCTCGACATCTCTAGAGTTACTAAAGTTAGGGAGTTGACAGACATTTTGAAAAAATTGAAAATTTTTTTACGATTTGAACCCCCTGGGTGATTCTCACTGAATTCAATGCCAAACATTCCTGTTCCCTAACCCATCTGTGTAAAAAAATTTGGCCAGATGTTTCAAAATTTGCGAAAGTTAGAGCAACTACGGGCATTTTTTGGAAATTTAAAAATGACAATAAAATTGGCAATTTTCGAGAAATTTTCAAGAATATTGCAACAAAAGAAGAGGCTGTACAGTTTTACTTGTGTATGTCAAGGCACCGGTGTCGCTTAAACCGTTCTCGAGTTATAGAGGTTCGAATTTTGCAAGGCTAACACACACACGCGCACACGTACACGCATCCAGCCATTTTTTATAAATAATGTGTTTTCTAGACGTTTTGACACATTCTAAGCACTCTGGCATGAAAATCATGAAAAAATTTGTTTTATGAAAACAGAGCTTCCTCTATGAGAAATAAAAATAACAATGATGATGATGCTTATTATTATTATTATTTATTATTTACGTAGGCAAAGATAATACCTGACCGGTTGTTCGATCGATAAATTTGGTATACGTGACTGTATGGACTGCCGTGCCACGTTCAGCGCCGGATCTAGAATATTTTCAAGGGGGGGCAAGACCTATGGCTGCCGCCCTCTAGCACTTAATCTAATTGTCAACTCAATTTTTTTTTTAAGAACCGGAAATTCATTCAGGTATTTTAAAAAGCAATGACAGTGCTTGTGGCACGTGCCATGTGGCACTGTTATCTGCACGATGTCCTCTTTTTTGCCGCCTCACGAAGTTGCCGCCCGGGGCAAGTGCCCCGATTTGCCCCCCCCTAGATCCGGCGCTGGCCACGTTGTTGGCAGCCTGAACTATTAATTAAAAAAAAAAAAGCTCAAACGAGATTCCGATATACATACGTTAATTAGTTGTAATATTCACGATCGAAGGAGTTGGCAATTAAAAATTCATGCGGTATACGTTGTGGGATGACGAAAAAGTTCGTACAGAGAAAGTATATTTTTTTTTCCCATTGTCGTCGTTTTCTTTCGTTGCATTTGTTAAAACCGTTGGTAGAAAGCAAAAGCAGTTATCGAGTCGTCTTATTTCCGGATTGAGAGAATATATACACGTATCTGTGTGTATGCGCGTGTGTGTCTTGATCCTTTCTTTCGACGTATGCGTCATTTATGATTTTTCAAATTTTACCTATCGAACTGGATCGACGCTACAGGGTGAAAGCAACTATCATTTGATAACGTAACTTTCGATAGAAAGCTCAGTGAATATTATAAAGCTAAGCAACAATCCCAATCTCGATCGAGCTCATAATTCATTGAGTTTAATGAGATCGAATTTTAGATATTTCGTCCTGTAGAATACGGGTATGTTGATCAATAATTTCGGGGGAAATGAAAAAAAAAAAAAAAAAATTAATCAAAAAAGAAAAAAACTTTCGTCGAAATCTATTGATTAATTAATTTTTTATTGGTTAATTATTGTATTGTTTGAATAAGTAATCAATCAACCAATTACCTGATTGCTTAATTAATCAATTGGTTAACTAATTGATTGATTCATTGGTCCATATAATCAATATAATCCATATAATCAAATTGGTCATATACTCAATGACTCAATAAATAACTTAATAAATTAATTAATCAATCACTGAATTCATTGATTGATTCATTTTTATTTATTGAATGATCGATTGGTTAATTTATCAAATTATGGACTTATTCATTTTTCATTTGATAATCAAGTTTTTAGTCGATCAACCAATCGACACTCAAGAAATTTTCAAATTTAAGTTCAATAGATTGAATATATATATATATATATATATATGTGTTCGTATAATTTCCGTAATAATTAAATTTAAATATCTTGCAGCGTAACGCATCAATTACTACGTAGCGAAAAATCACCATCGGAGAAATTCGATACTTTTTAATTGCATATTCAAACGTTCACTCCCATATCCTTATGCCGTGTATAGTCTCGTCTACATGTATTACAGTTAAATATTTTTAAAAAATATATAGTATAGAGATCCAATACAGGGAAGGTGTGAAAGTGTAAAATGCACGCCAGAAATTCCGAGCCTGTCGGGTAATTGGTTTGAGCCAGTGGATCACCTGTAGTACGAGAACACATAGCGTTATTATTGCTTGCATATCGAGGTCGAGCTGCTGTTATTAAATTCGAAAGGGGAGAATCCATACGATTGAGATTTTCCACGCTCAAGTTTGTGACCTTGTCGATCCGTGCCTTATTAATACAACTGTCTTTGATTCCTATAAATAAAAAAAACAATAAAAATTCTCGAAACTCATTGGTAATTCTGACATGACGTTTGATTAATTTATTTTTTACTTTTATTTTAGTTTGATTTTTTTTTCATTATTTTATGGCAGAGTAATTCGTTTCTGTCTCAAAGAAAATAGTTGATTCATCAAAATCAGAGTTGGGCAAACTATAATGGAAAATTTACAATTACCAATTACACCAATTATTGTAAAGAAATTTTATTCCATTACAGTTGCTCGTAGCAATCGTAAGTAAATTTTATTTAATTACAATTACTCCAAATAATTGTATTTAAATTTTATTTCACTACAATTACTCCAAATAATTGTGATTAAATTGTATTTCATTACAATTACTTCGAGTAATGGTAATTTAATTTTTATCTAATAAAATTACTCCAAATAATTGAAATATTTCACTACGATTTACCAAATAATTATATATAAATTTAATTTAATTATAATCAGTCCAATTGTGATATAAAAAATTATAAATTTTCTATAATAAATTTTCTCGTGCAATCAATGATCCGAAGTGAAGCCAATAAAATGCATCGACGATTAAATCGTGACAAAATAGTAGGAAAACAGTTTCGAGAACCGTTATAAATTTAATCCCCTCTCCTCATTGCTTGCTACATTAGGTCAACCTGATAGTCGACCTTGTCGAGTGATTAGATCGAATTAGCGTCAGGATAAATCCCATATGCATGTGCTTTATGTACAATACATACATACATATATATATATATGTATGTACAAACACACGGACGATTTACAACGCCACAGCTGCGATTTCACTCCAGTCATTTATTTATTATCTCTCGCGTCTTCTAAACTTCTACACTGCAGAAATTTGCATATGTATTGGGCATTCGGAGTAAAATCTAACATGTCATGATGGATTTCAATATTTTTTCTCTCTGTGGGATGGCAAAAAAATGCTTTACGGCAATTAAATTTTTGTTTTCGAAAACACGTTCTGGCAGTAACGATAAAATTGTCGAATCAGGATTGTTAAAAATCTACAGTTTTGCTGAAATTTCACAGTAAATTTTTCCGTAATTAATGGATATTTAAAAAATTGTCTTACAACAGGAAAAAATAATTAATAAGGTTAACAGGCCAGTCATTCAAATGAAAGTAATATGAAAAAAAATTTATAAAATGTTTTTATACATTTATTATATTTATTTTAAGATGACAAAAATTAATATTTTTTATAAATAAAATCTATGTTGACTAGACTAATTTTTGAAAAGTTTGGAAATTTATGTAGCGTTTTTTTTTCTACATAATACTGAAAAGAAAAAAAAACAGGGAGCATCATGGTCACGTCGATGTAGGCTGGAATGCTCCATGCATTACTGATAGTAGGCCTCGTCTGACTTTTCCTGGACCGCAGAGACTTTGAAAGAGATCCCAGACAGCAGGTGAACAGACATAGATAGCTATCTCTCGTCTTCAATGACCGTGTGTAAGCTGCTCGTGATCTCCCTATACAGTCTGAATGTATATGGGTCATTCCATGCAAAATCGATCAAACTTTGTCGTTGTTGCGTTTCGTGTGTATATAATTACTCCCTCAAAAACTTTGCAGCCTATGCAAGAATAATTAAAACGTTATTTCTTCAGCATGATGTAATCTACCTTGCTGATTTTTTGCATTATTTTTGGAGATTCAATAAAGGGGTTACAAGGCAGTTGAACTTGTCGTTCTTGCATCGTACATGTATTACGTACATTTTATTAATTATTTCCGAAAATATGGACTGTACATAAAAATTATTCACACAAAAGTTGTTCGGCAAGGTACAATCTACCTTGCTGAATTTTTTCATAATTTTTGGAGATCGACAGAGGGGGCTAAGAGAGTTTGAAAGTGTCGACATCGTCATTCCATTTGTTTGCAGTAATATTGCATTAATTATCTTCAAAATTCTGGATTGTACGTAAAAATACTAAAGAGAAAAGTTGTCGAATAAAGTATAATCATAATTTTGGGAGGTCGCTTGAGGGGCCACAAGTGCTGCAAAGTGTTTATTTAAGTCTTTATGTTTTTATAGGTATCTCTATTCATGGAATACCTGTTAGGAGTACATTTCAAACCAATTTTCATGCTGAACTTTTATTCGAAGTGTGATCTGACTTGCGGATAAGCCACCCTGTCGTAGCTTATGTACTTTCGACTCGGAACGTCTCCCAAGCCACAGCACTTTGCTGAACTCTCATACACACACACACACACACACACACGCACGCACGCACGCACGCGAACACACACACACACAGAGGCAACTTTTCCAGCAGAATTTGCCGTTTGTTTATCGATAGGACGTATCGAAATCGTAACCGCGACCACAGCCTGTCAAAGTGTAATACTTATTGCCACGTAGAGTCAAATGATTGGTTCTAGGAATGAACGCGGGGTAATGAGAATCACATGAACTTTTTTTTTTATTAACATGAAAAATTTGGACATTTTGTTTTTTTTATAATATATATATATATATATTTTTAAAAAAAGTTAACAATTAAAAAAAAAAAAGATTCTGTTGTGGGATTTATAAAAATTGGCATTTTCGTTTAGAAATTTTTTAATTTGTCGTTGACTTACTTTGAAAAATAAAATACAATAATCAATTGATAATATTTAACTTTATAAAAATTTTAACTTTAAATCCAAATATTTAACAAAAAAGATGGAGGAAAAACGATCAATAATGGGTAATGAATTAATCCCAAATTCGTAAAAAAATAAAAATTAAAATCGTAGCTCGATGAACCAAGCGGAAATTTGAAGCTAAAATGGTTGCGAAGAGAATGAGCACTGAATAGAGTTTCAAGTCTTTCGGGAAGAAGAGTTAAAGCGATTTTAATGGTGAACCCATAAAATTTCGGAAATTGAATGAACGTTCAATTTTTGCTCTGTTATGCTCGGGAATACTCCGGAGTTGTCGAAATTTCCGCGTCAATTCTAACGTTCTCTAAATGCTCGTCTCGTTTCACGAAAGGTCAATGACCTTATCTCTCGATAATTCCTCGAAGAACAGTCGACACTTTTATTATGCAAAAGTGGAGGTTGAAGAAAATAACTTCTAGCTTCTTAGAGCTGACAAAATATTAATAATAATAATAATAATAATAACAATAATAATAAAAGATATTTAACAATAGCCTGAAGCTTTGTAAAGCTAACTAATTGAAAAAACATAATAGTTTATTTGATAAATAAATTTTCGTTGGATTGATTAACAATTCATAACCAAATTCGTTAAAAACTCGACATGCGATTGTTAAAAATATGATAACGATTTGTTATTTCTTATTTATTTATTTTGTTTATCATAAAAAATGTATGAAATTTTTTTTGTAAAGTGTGGAGTTCAATGGACTCTTTTTTTGTGAGTTTTTGTGGAACAGCTGTGAGACTTTTCTCAATTCTCCGTGGCTATGTTATCACGACTTGTCGTGTACTGCTTCGTCGCATTATTATTATCCGCTTGGACGACGTGTGAAGTGACACCTCGCTCTCTTACTTTCATTATTACTAATAATAATCGAGTATACCAAGCGAGTTATTTATCTTTAGTTCGCTTCGAACGTCTTACGTGACATCATTTTTCAGTAAAAGACTGGCTAGACACGATTTTCATGAATTTTTATGTCCTCATTATTTTTCTTTTTGCTTCTGTTTTTGTGGATGATCTAAGCGATCTTGGCGAAGTATCATTTATTCCTGACATGCACGAATGCTGGAAAGTTTTTTTTTTCAAATAAAATTCTGATTAAAATATGCAAATAAAAATGAATACCAAATAGAGCATTTAAATAAAGGTATATATGAGCATGTCTATACCAATTCTTGACATTGGATCCGGTGTCACCCTGTTGAATTTTCTGGTAACTTTACCAGCTAAAAGTTCATATAAAAAAACGAGTCCCAAATTTTTTAAAGATTTTTTTCCTCTCATATTTTTGCTGTTGGTATATGGGGTATTTTGTGATTTTTTCATTTTTTTTTTCAATTACATTCCATTGGTTTTATTTTTTTTATTTCGTTTATTTCAATATAATTTTTTTTTTTAAATTTATTATTTTCTATTGATGGGGACTTTGAGGCCTGTGTCGAGGCTAACGAGACGTTTGCTCGTCCCGTTAGGAAAGTGAAAGGGATTCTTTAACAGCTCGAGGAAGAACATATATCCCTACACGTTTTTGCACTTTCTGGCAAACGTGGAATTTCTTGCACTCGCTGCAACGCATGCACGTTCGGATCAATTAACATTGTCACGTGTACGTCCAGAGACTTGAAAGAAATTGAAAATAAAGAAAACAATAAAAATCCCATAATCAACTCCCGAGGACCTTGCGTAAGCATAAAAATAGTACTTGGAAGATTTTTACAATTTATAATTACAGAAAAGACGTTCAAGATTAATGAAAAAAATAAAATCAAATCTTCCAAAGTTTTTTCGAATATATTAATTTTCTATCGTTAAATAAAAATATTATTATTATTATTATTATTATTATTATTATTATTATAGAGAGATTTTACAATGCACTCTCGTCGAGAGCCACGAGAATAAGACGTTGAGAGTCTGGATATGGCTTATATGGAAGACAATGAATCGAAAACGAGAACCATACATTTTATTTAACTCCGAGAGGTGAAAAGGTGTATGGTTGATTTGTGTGCAAAGGGAAATCGCAGTAGCTGTACTTGAAATCTATCTGAAAATACTTTTAACGATGTCTGATGAAAAATACAACTATCTCGATCTAAGAAAATTAAACACATTGTAAATCAGAATAAATATTAAATGGAAAAGTTTGCTCAAATGAATAACGTATGACAAAAGTATTAAAAATTGGATAAGTAATAAAAATGAAAAATTGTATCAGAGCCAGGATAATTGAGCGTGAAATACCTCATATATTTATCGCTGGTTATTTTTTTTTTTCACTATTATTTATCGACCGCAAAGATTCAATAAAAAAAACTCGTCAATTTCGCATTGAAAACCCCATATGTTTAAGACATTATATATGGTGAACTAAACTAAAAGCAAAGCCTGTTGATACAGTTATATATACGCGTTAATGTGAGTATAAGAAACGTTTCACTTTCCCGCGCGACTTGTCCGCCCGCACTCGACTTTATTCTCATAGTATTTGTTCCGCGAAAAAAAAAAAATTTTTTTAAATCTCAACTCTATGATGACAGTACCCACACATGTATCGTAGCTCTGTGGCAAAAGTAAAGAGACCTCTCATTTCTCCCACCGACCAAAATTATCAACTTGAAATTATACTCGAAGTTATTGAAATGAAATAAAAATTACAAATATCTCAAGTAATTGTAAGTTTTAAAAACAAAAAAAAATACAATTACTCCGAGTAATAAACCCTTTATATCACTGCAGTTACTCCTAATAATCGTAATCAATTTTTGTTTCATTACAAGCACTCCGAATGATTATAATTAAATTTTATTTTACTATACAATTACTCCAAGTAATTGTAATTCAATTTTTATTTCATTGCAATTACTTCAAATAATTGTAATTATATTTTTATTGCATTGCAATTACTCCGAGTAATCGTAATGAATTTTATTTTCATTAAAATTACTCCAAGTAATTATATAATTTTAAAAAAATACTATTACATCAATTAATTATTATGAAAAAGTTGATTAATCATTCAAATAATTTTTCTCACTCAAATCTGAAATAGACATATATCTTATAGTGTGGACAATACTTTCGTATCACTTCGGTATTTTTTTTTTCCCTCTTCAAGTAGAAATAAAAGTATCTACCGTTTTGTGAGCTTCCGGTGGAAATACAAGGCCATTGTTTTTCGTGCAGGACTCAAAGAACCATGCACATCGCGGGAATTCATATGGAATCCCTGGAGTGTGTGTGCGTGTGTGTGTTCTCTAATGAGGCTCGCAGCGTGTTTTTATTTAGTTTTTTTTTTTTTCTGTCATCAACAATCGGTGGACCTTCGTCAATGGAAAGTACATACGTTATGTATGCCTGGAGCTCAATTGAAATACGTTGGATATTGTGCATTCGGGGAGAAAAATTACTTTTCAAACTTAGAAGACGAAAAAAAAAAATGGCAAAAATATAAAATGAAAGATCGTGTAAATATGGGACGAAATTTGACCAGAATAGTCGAAGACCGAAACACGTTTTTTCTTGTATTCTGCTATTTTATACTGAGAATAAAAGAAGTATTAAGTTAATTTGAAATTTTTGAATGCATCAATCAACATGAAAAGTCGACGCGAAACTCGTGAGAAATTTCTATTCGAGAAAAAAAAAAAAAAATGCACTCAAAGAAAAAGTAAAAAGATTACAGAGCTTCGTTATCCTTATCCGGATCTTTCTTGCTCTCTCGCGAAACGTGTGTAACGGTACAGGGATGGTTTTTTCTCGTGAAAAAAAAAAAAAAAAATCTCAGGTGACCTGCACTTTGCCGAGATAAGCTCGAGCAAGAGAGACCGATGGACCAGTCGTTACTGGCAATAAAGTCCAGGGCAAGTCCTGCGGTGTGCTGCGCCCTCTCTCTTTCTCTATCTCTTTCATAAAATATATTTTACCTCGTCGACGATGAAATACCACGATCTCCACGTGGTCATGGAATCAACGTAAAATCGTTGTACCTCGTCCCTTCTCTTGCCTCGAATTACATAGATCCTCTTTATTGGCCTCCTGGCTATAAACATAGATTGTATATCGGGCATTTTATGTCAAATTGACGTGGTTTGAATCCTGACTTAAAAATAAAAAATTTACTTTTATCAGTATGTTGTATAGGACATCAGCAGAAAAAACTAATTGTCACCAACTCAAAGGTTAAAATGAATATGGTTCGGTAGTATTGACGCGGAATCGCTCGAGAAATAAAGAGAAAAAAAAAACTGAAAACTGACACATGCAACTCTACACATGAACGTTACCAACTATGTACACAGAAGAACTATAGCACATGTGCAATTGTACACAGAGAAACTCTCCCATAGCGCAAATTAACACGTTTTAACTTTACACTTTTCGAGCCTACACGTTTCGACCTCTAAACTTCTAAGACTAAACGATTCGGGCCTGCACGTTTCAATCCTACGCGCAGCTATCCTACACGTTTTAACCCCACAAGTTTTGGCTGTACACGTCCCGACTTTGCACGCTTCTGAGCTCGAAACGGTTAGTGTTCTACGCGTTCAGATCTTACACGTTTCGATCCGACGCTGCACGTTTCGATCCTACACGATTCGACACTGCACATTTCGATCCTACATGTTTTGGCTCTCGAAGTTTCTACACCTTTCGGCTCTAAGCACGTTCGTACTCTACACGTTCTAACTATACAGTTTTTTACTCTGACTACTGTGCACGAATGTGCGAAATTAAAAAGAGTGGCGATCAAAGCCATATTAATTTAACGTGGCATTCCCCATGCACATTTGTTCACTCGTGCGCGACTGACCCGAGCCATCGCGTAATTATCAATTAGTAATTATATTATTACGATTACGTGACAGTATATCGTCATCACGATTCAATTATTTCGTTGAAAAGATTTTGAAAAAAAAAGTATTACTGTATCGTCACAGGTATATCGAAGTTTGAGGTTAATTATCAATGGCGAAAGTTTCGTGATGATTAAAGTCGATTCGAGAATTCTTTCGTGTTATAAAATTCCATTTCGGAAAATTTTAGCAATACCTGTTGCACCCCCCTCTCTCTTCCCCAAATGAATTACATCTTAATTTCAAGTTTAAATTACTTCCATTTTTCGAAAAATCGGATTTTGGAAAATTTTGCAATTTTATATGCCGGAGTGAATATGAGCGATCTAAAAACGAAAAATGGGTTAAGATCATATGCAAAATGGCATCTAGATAATTTGGAGTATTCGTTCAAATAATTTGTAAAGCAATTTTTGAAAACAGAAAATATTCTACATTCTTTTTATTCATTAATAACTGAAACGAACATTGTTATTTATTTGAACCAGAAAAACTGTTTTAACGTGTGCCTCTCGGTAGTTCTACAAATCTCTGGCTTGAGGCTATTAATTTTCTTGTCCATGGGAGTAGCCCGCATTAGACGCCTACCTGGCAATAATAATACGTGAGTGTAATACCCTCGGTATGCTCTTGTCGACTCTGTATTCACTACTCTTACTGCATATAGAATATCACAAATATATATGTATAAATACTTTTGAACGCTGAGAAATACGTGGGTACACCTCGTACAAATCTCCCTCTCTCTTCTTCACTACAGATATGGTGTATTTCAGGCCAAATGAGAAGGTGCCTGGGACTAATAACAAAAAAACAGCATTTTATTCATCACCAAAAATTTATTTTTACCAATGGCGACAAAACTAATGTTTAAAAATTTTTTAAAATTGCTATGTAATCTTTTTCCATATCCCCCCCATATAACATACTGAACGGATTAAAAAAAAATTCAAAGTGTCAAGGGTCATGATCTTCATGACTTGTTAAAAATCCATAATAATTCAAACCTCTCGTTCACGACGGCCAAACTAAAAAAAAATTCTGAAAATTTGTGTGCAGCGTTTTTTCGGTCTTGTTGCATATAACATACTGAACGGAGGGGTGAGGGGGGGGGGGAATGAAAAATAGTTAGGGTCACGACCATACCGATTTAACCTGGAATCCCTCGTATATATTGCTCTCTACGAGAACGTACGATCACCTCGTTGCACGTTTGTGCATATTTCTCATTCATCGTGTGGTGTCTCAGTCCATTTCAGTCTCTCGCACTCGCGAAGTCACGAGAGGGAGATGAAGAGTAGAGGAAAAGACGAAGACGAGTCTCTCACGCGCAAACGGGGCAAAATACATACCATACAGACTGCCGTGGGCTTCGGCCCGTTACCGTCTGTCCCAGAGTGCAAAGTGGCAACAACCACGAAGAAAATGCGACACACGTTTATACTTGTAAAAATATACTCTTCGCATAAGAGAGAGAGAGAGAGAGAGAGAGAGAGAGAGAGAGAGAGAGAGAGAGAGAGAGAGAGAGAGAGAGAGAGAGAGAGAGAGAGAGAGAGAGAGAGAGAGAGAGAGAGAGAGAGAGAGAGAGAGAGAGAGAGAGGCGAAATATCCAGCAACAGTGGCTACCAGACTCGATTAATTGTTATTCATGTCTTGAAATGGCCATTTTGTATACATATATATACATAATACCGTGAATAATATTAACCGAGAGAGGCATAAGTGGAATTCCCCTGTCGCACACGTACATCTTAGACCGAAAACCTCGGAATTTGGTGGATTTGTCATTTCTCTATTCATACGATTTTCATATGCGAGAATGATGAGAATGTTGCAATTCGCAATTCATTTATAATAATTAATTATTGATTATTAATTAAAATAATGATTCAAAATTTTTTTGTCAGTTTTCAACAAAAATTCGATCGCATTCGTAATCAGCGCCAAATTTTCCAATTTAAAAGCCTTCAAGCAATATTAAGAGATGAAAGACAAATTTTTGATTTCACGATCATTCTTTCGATGATTGGAGACATTCAAAATTTCAAACTCCCATTCCACCGATTTCGGTTCAATTCGAAAAAGTTCATTCGAAAAAGACCGTGAGTAGACTCAGAGAATGCCACTTGATTTGTCCCAATATAAATTGTTTTGCGAAAAACGACAGGTTTGAAAATTTGTAACGACAATACGAAAAAAAAAACCATGAAGACCAATGGGAAAAATTCATGAACACGCAAGATACGTTTAAATTATTTCCAAAAAATAAATAAATTTTTTTTTTTTTAAATAAGAACATGCTTAGCAATCAAGGCGAGAGTGCGATCGATATAAAAGTCTATTAATCATTCTCGCCGATAATTATTGGCCACACCTGTGCCTTCATTAAATATCCATCAATGCTGGGTGATCACGATAGACAGTGTATGTTTTGTATGGTCGGAATTAAAAAAAAAAAAAAAAATCAAGTTCAAATCAACTTCCACTCGAAAGTTTTGCTCATGAAACGAGACGAGCAAAGGATAAAAATGAACGTCATTTGGAAATCGTAGCTCTTCCGGAAGTCGAGAAATTATGCTCGAGACTCATGCCTCGCGGTGCATCTCGCGAGTTCCAAATGAGAAGAGTGTGGGGAAATAAATAAATAAAACACGAGGGGAGAAAGAAGTAAGAATGCATTTTACAAGAGTAATTATCGAGAGAGACACGAAGGTACGTGGGAAATACGAAGATTTCGTTCCCGTGGAATATAAATTAATGAAAAGGCGTGAATGGTGAAATTGACGAAGAAAATAAATATGCATCATATCGTTCTATATATTATAAAGATATATCGCCGCTGTCACCGTCACCGCGGCCGCTGTTTCAAGAATACATGATTACCCAGAATCCCTCAGGAATTCCTGGAAACCCACATAGATTACCCATAATCCCCCACGAATTTCTGGAAACCATTATAGATTACCCAGAGCCCCTCACGAATTCCTGGATACCCTTATAGATTACCCAGAGCCCCTCACGAATTCCTGGAAACCCTCATAGATTACCAAGAATCCTACAGAAGTTCCTGGAAACCTCCATAGGTTACCCAGAATCCCTAAGAATTCTGGGAAACCTCCGAAGATTACCCAGAATCCCTAGGAATTCTTGGAAACCTCCGAAGATTACCCAGAATCGCTCATGGATTCCTCAAAACCCTCATAGATTGCTCAGAATTCCCCACGTATTCCTGGGAACCGCGATAGATTACCCATAATCCACCAGGATTACCTGAAAATCCCCATAGATTACCCAGAATCCCTTGAAAGTTCCTGAAAACCCTCATGGATTAACCAAACTCCCTCATACATTTTCCAGAGTCCCCATAGAAACCCCCAACGAAACTATGGGGGTTTGGCGAGCGAAGCGCGCAGGGGGGTGGAGCCCCTCTAAATAGGCTTGTATGATGAAAAAATGTTACTTGGACTGATAAAAATTGAGACGAAGTAATTTGTCAGTGCAGCAGTTTATGGACAAATTAATAAACACAAGAACAAAAGATTTTCCGATGTGCCAGAGAGAGCGAAAAACTGAGGAAGGCTTTCACGCACTCTCAATGATATCTCGACGATCGCTTGGAGCAGTTGGAGCTGAGAGATATGAGTATATACCGTTAGAATGGAAAGGAAACTCGTTATAATGACCCAAAGTTTGACACGCACGTGCTGCTATGTAATCGTCAATCGTAGATCAGCAGACCTCACTCGCGGTCACACCGAAACGTTTACACGTACGATTCGAAATTATACGAACTAAGTCTGAGATCTGCTGGTACCGATTTTCATGAAAATCCGAGCAATCTGCCCGATCATGTTGAATACACCATTTTGAATTTCGGAATTTTTGCTTTAAACTTGAATAAAATAAGCTCAAAGACCCTGGAGTACTTGTTATTGGAAATTGAGTATTTGGGGTTTTTTTCTTATCTATGTTGATTCTGACATTTTGGCTTGTGAATTATTATTTTTTTGTTTTTAAAAGTTATAATAAGTGAGGACACAGAGACCCCCTAGAGTACTCGTTACTGAAAATGGAGTATTTTGGGTTTTTTTCCCCATCTGTGTTGAATTTCGAAATCTTTACATATATTGTACTGAAATTCTGCAACGTCAAAGACTCCAATTTACTTTGATATTTCAAGGCTCAATGCCATACGTAATGTTGGTTTTTTTCTACCTCTTTTTTTTCTCAATTTCCTTTCGTTCTCGAGAGATCATGACCTTTCCAGTATGACACAGAAATAAACAATGCGAAAACGCAAAGACGTTCAGCTCTTTGTTTTTATCACGTGATAATATTACGTCTGGCAATATATATATATATATATATATATATATGTTTTTATGAATACGGAGAGTAGCCTAATAAAATACACAGGATAGAAGAAACGACGAGGCGAAGCTCATCATTGACAGAACTAACGAACTGACGATCGAACCCATCAGTTGTTTAGGAGTCTCTCGATAAATGTCATGGTGTGCGGCCGCACGATGATAAGCGATCGTAGATCGTATTGTAATTAATAAACCCACCCCGAAAACAAATATTCGCGTTGTCATTTCGTTACAATATATATATAGCACGAAACGCACGTGTAATATTTTTCTGTGGCATGGAAAAAGTACATAATGGCGTGCAGCAAGGACCTACCTACTTGCCAATTTGTCTGTTAACAACGCTCGCGTGTCCGTCCAAGATCGTTTTACTTCGAGCTTTCCTTATAGCCCGTAGCTTCTCCCGTTACGTGCCAGTGATCGAGAAATATTCGAAACGGACAAAAAGTGTGTGTATGAAACAGAGATGTTGGTGAAAATTTGGACCACCATTTTAATATTTGTGCGTTATCGTTTATTGAAATTGAAAAATGTCGATCTATTCAGATCCATGTATCATTTTCTATGATGGGAATTTCTTTAGTGACACTTTGAAAGTGCTCAGTTGGTGCTTCAAGAAGACCCAGGACCCTAAGAATCCAATAGAAATCGATCTGCACAGATCTGCAGATTGAAAAAAATGCTCCATAGATCATTATCCTCATAATGATGAAAGGTTATTTCTGGCAACGCTTTTTAAAGGTCCAGTTGATCGCTTAACAGAATCCAGAAGGCTAGGATTTTCGGGAAACTGTGCTATGTATTATATAGATCGAAGAAAATGATCTATATGTAGATCTCGCGATTGAAGAAAATGTTCCAACGAAATTTTTTTTTATGTTCAGGATGTTTTTAGTGATGCTTTAAAAAAGTTCAGTTGATCGATTAGAGTTACTCGGGAGGTTATGAATCCCTGAAAAATCGATCTATAGATCGGAAAAAAAAGATCGATACATTTTCTTTCATAAAAAAAAAAAAAACAACACAAGTGGTCCAACTTCGCACCAATTTTTCACCATCATATTTTACGATATGTTGGTACCACGGTGTATATATGTGGCTACTTTTAAAATATATCCCACGTATCCAATTCCTCGTGAGAGGTCGAAAGGAAACGGTAAAAAAACGTTAAAGAACTGGATGAATTTAATTCACCCCCCCCCCCCCCCCCCCCACGAGGTTGTTCAGACATTCATTCAATCGACCATGTTACTCAGGATTGAACTTTTATTTTTATAGCTATTATAAATTTTTAATTTTATTTCATTACATATATATACATATATATTATATTTTTTCCATTTGAATGTATGTATAAATTTGGTCGATCTTCGGTCTTTGGCCATATTGGCCGTCTGCTTCGAAAACAACATCTTAACTTCTTCCTCGTGTTAGCAAAAATTTGTAAATCTCGATCTCTCTTCGTTAAAAATCGCGGAAAAATAAAATAATAATAATAAATAATGATAAAAGTGCCGAAACGATTGTCACGGTCTGCGCACGATCGATGCAAACGATATCTCGTCAGCACGCATCCTCATTGATCCTCGTGTGTTCTCGATACCCACTTGTACCCCGAGGAAAAGATCTCGTGAATCCCTGGGCAACGATAGACACATATTGTATATTTCTGTACAGTGAAAGCCTTCGTACTTAACGCTATGCGGGGGTACATCGAATACGAGAATGACCAATCACGTGACAGAATCGACCAGTCTCGTGACGGAATCGACCAGTCACGTGACAGAATCGATCAATCACGTGACAGGACCAGCCAATCAAGATAATCTAGCACGAGGGCTTTCCCTGTATTAATGAAATAAATAAATTACCACAGTGATGATATATCGTGCATATCGTAGCCGAGAGCCTAAGCTCGAAGGCGTGCTTGGCTCGATCCCCTGGAATCTGGATCGGTGAACGTGGCGAGATTTTTGTAATAGCTCGAGGCTAGCTGTCTCTCTCTCTCTCTCTCTTTGTCTTTCTCTTTTCCTCATCTCTCTCACTTGGAGATCGTTGCACGAGTAGCTGATCTAATATCCGCCTGTGTTCCCCACTAGGGCACACGAGCTCTACGCTTATTGCCAACTGCTCCATTCCCATGTAATGACCAATGCAATGTTTTATTACGAGCATCGTCTCGAAAACGTTAATTGACTGTAAATAATCTTGTAAGAAAAAAAAAATCATTAAAATATTGCGAAATTTCGGTTTTTTTTTTTCCATTAAACAATTTCAAATGTAATTTTAAAAAAAGTTCAATGTACAGATTTGTTGATACCGTTAAACAAATCTGTACAGTGATAAGGATTGTTAAGAAGCAATTGCACAGAAAATATAATTACGAATTATCAATATTACATTCCTCGGATTTCAAATATTTCAATTCAATTGAAAATGTGAAGATCCATTTTTCGATTATAGTACATGAAAATAAAAAGTATTCTTGTATTTTTAATTATTTTTGAAAAATATTCCCAACTATATTTAGAAAATAAATCACGCAGTAATTGTATGAGAAAGGCAAGCCAAAAGCTTCTTTTTGCGAGTATGCCTTGAGCTTTGAAATTTGAAATTCGTAAAATTTCATAAAGTGACTCATCGAAATTCCTGGGTTGTAAATCCTCGTTGGGCTGTTAGAAATTTTACGAGAAGACCCATCGGAGCCTCTTATAATCCTGTTGAGACGTCGTAATCCGTCTATAGTAAGACGAATCCCGCTGGACGACGACGACAAACGATTTTCATTCGAGTATACAAGGAACAGAGACGTCTAGTCGAAGGTATAATAAAATATGAGATTTAAGGAGCTTCGAACAGTACAGTCACGTCAATCGATTTGCTAAAGTATGCGAAAATGCGTTTCATGATATTTTCAAAAACGTATCGATACTAATTACTTTTTAATTATTATTAATTAATTTTGAATTACCTGACCCAAACCAAAATATTCGTCGAATTACGTGTGATTAGTATTACAAAAATTTTCGTTTTTCAGTTTTCAAATGTCAAATGCGTAATTATCAATCGATTTGGGCGAGTGAGTGCTCATTTTGTTCGTTCAACAATGCTCTATCAAATCACTCAATCGAACTTTGTACTCAGCAGCTCAATTAACCAAAAAATTCATTTAGTTACGAAATTTTGAATATTTTTTTTTAAACAAATGACTGCGATTTTCAACCAATCAATATCGCGATAATTGTTCATTAGTCAATTCGTAGAGAATATTTGGACGAAAATAATAATTCATCACTCATCAAGATCTATCTAACATTGCAAATTTGGCATTGAAAAAACTTGGGAGTAAAATTTGACGATGAAAATGATAGTTTTATATTTTTTTCTATGGGCCAAATATTTGTTTTTCCTTCATCATTCACTCTTACCGATAATTCGAGGAGTTTTAAAATGTTTAGGAAAAATTTTGAAACATTTTTGTCCTCGATTCACGTGACTGTATCTGTTGAAACTTTCTTGCGAATCGATGAAATTGTTTCGACGAACAATAGACCGAGTATAAGACAGGAAGGGATCCCCCCATCCCTCGTATACCTAAAATCCTCCAGATGTGAGGATTGTTGGAATTTTTCATTCACCGTTATTGCATTATTTACGACGGACCTTATATGCATTTTCATCGATGAGGGTCATCCTGAACGTTTCAATGGATACCTAACATTTCACTTTCGTCTTATTTATTATTATTTTTTTTTCCCCACTGTTGTGTGTATACGTTTCCCACCAGTCGCAGCGAGACAACGAAATTTTAACGCATCATTCGATTATATATTTTCTCATGGGGCTAATGCAATTTGCATCGTGGTTGAGTGATTATAAATTTATGAGCGATGTTTATCGAGGAACTTAATGGGCACGAGACAGTTTTGGTCGAGTAAACACGAGATCAACAACGCCCCGTTGCCCGCTAAACAGCCGAAGAAGTATAATTATACTTTATTTTTTCTGGAGACGTCGGGCGCGAGAAAGACTAATTAATCGGCCGTTAAGACCGAGTTAAGACTGTCCAGGCTCGGTCATGCGTTCATTAGGGGAAAAAAAATCTATAGATCATTTTTTTTTTTTTTTTTCCAAGTATAAGGATGTTTTCAGTGACGCTGAGAAAAGATACAGTTGGCCGAATAAGAGGATTTTTGAGACTCTGAATTGTGGAAAAAAATCGATCTATAGATGGAAGAATATGATCGATAGATCTTCTTGTGTGATGTGGATGTTTTCAGTGATAGCTCGTGATTGTACAGTTGATCGATCGTCGATTGATCGGGGGAATCTTGTAGACTTTTACTTGTGAAAAAAATCGATTTATCGATCGAATAAAATGATCTTTAGATCCTTTTGTGCGATGAGTATGATTTTAGCGATGCTTCTAAGAGGTCCCGTTGATCGAATAAGAGGATGAAAGAAGTTAAGAATTTCGGAATAGTCGATCTATCGATTTATAGATCGGGAAAATCGATCTAAAGATTTTTAGATCGGAGAAAATGATCTGTAGATCTTTTTTATATTAAGGATGTTTTTCGCAATAGTTTGTAAATTAATAGTTAATTTCTTAAGGGATACAAAAACTTTAACCCGTGAAAAAAAAATCAATCGACAGATCTGCGTAGATCGAAGAAAATGATTTATAGATCATTTTGCACGATGAGGGTGTTATTAGCGATGATTTTAAAAGGTGCCTGTGTTCAAATAAGAGAACGAAGGAGACTAAGAGCTTTGAAATATTCGATCTATCGATTGAGGAAAATGATCTACAGATCTACAGATTGAAAAAACTGATCTACAGATCATTATCCCTATTGTGATGAGGACGTTTTTTTACAACACTTTAACAACGTTCTATTAATTGATCAAGAGGACCTAGGCAACTATCCATTTGAAATAAATCGACCTATAGATCTACTTATCCTAAATATGATCTATAAATCGTATACAATAATATATAGATCATTTTCGTCTTTTTTTTTTCTATTTTGAAGCATCTCGATCCACCTGGCTGTATGAAAACGTCATTGGACACTTTTGTTTCGTCTCTTGGGACACGTCAATTCACATGAAAATACTAAAGTTAAGGGAACAATGTTACCTGAGAATATGAGAGGATAAAATAAATATTCATCATCCTCTGTTATTCATTCGTGCGATAGATATTTATCCAACGGATGTTCATAACAGTAGATTCATTTTCAGAAAAACACGTTGAATCCTTTGATAAATATTCTTGCAAATACTTTTAGTCGTTTATATTGAAAATTCGTCACGTTCATTCGATTCACAAGATATTTTTGAAGACATTGGAAATTGTGCATTTCAAATCGGCTGTGACTGGCTTTGAATGGGGGAGGGATCAGGTCTGAATTTTTATTTTTCCTAGTTTTCGAGATTTTCATGTTTATACGCTCCGAGAGCTTGTGGCAGGTAAGGGTTTTTCCTCACATATATTTTACTACCTGAAGACAGTAGAGGCGTTGCAGCTGCCCTCGAAAACTCGAAAATTTAAATATAAAATATTGAGTGATGATGTCATTATTTTCGCGACAAAAAAAAAATTAAAAATCGTTAAAAAAAATTGTATATCCATAAGAAAACAAAATAGAAATATGTAATTCGTGAAAAAAAAATCATAAGCCTGATTTAAATTATGAAAAATAAATAAATGAAATTTGAAAAATTCCATAAAAATAGCCAAAAAATAATGACAATGATTTGAAAGATCGTTTAGCTGGAAAAAATAAATTAATCATAGGTCCAATTGAATCGTAAAAATTTAATTCATCATAAAAATGTAATTGAGCATTGCCAACGTTCCACATAGGCTGAGTTGCAATTTCAGCGAGTCATTTTCAACAATTATTCGCGATTCAAAGGATACTAGACGCATGCCTAATATTATGTCTTGGTATACGTAAAAAAAAAAAAAAAATCCCGTAATCTCGCACGCATCCAGGCACACGCTAATCAGCGGTTTAAAAAAAATGGCAGTTTACGATTCCATACCCGAGCAAGACACTGAGACTGCGATGTATAATTATTTCACGTTGTTACATCGCCAACTACGATTGCGAGAATATTTTCTTATGGCGAGCAATGTACATTTACAAAAAAAAAATGTGAATCAAAGTAAATCAAACATACAAATGAAAATTAATAAAAAGATTGTGCAAAATAATGAAAGGGTGTAACTTGCAGAATTAAATACGTAATTAAATGTGGATTTAACTCTCTTGTTCGTTAGCCATCAATATAGATACATTCTCTGTTGCATAAAAATTTTACTATGCTCCAATTTTATTTTATTTTTTTTGAAAAATTCTTTTTCTAGGCCTTTATTTAATATAGATCTAGTACTAGAAAGGCGATCGCAAGTGGGATCCACCTATTACTAGCCCAAAATAATAAAAAAGAAAAGGAAAAATTTTTGAACTAAAAGGCAAGGAAAACTTATATTCTTGCCCTAGTCAGAGATTTAAAAAATATTGTTTTTGTCAAAAATCCTTTTTCTAGCCTTTCATTTCTTGTAGATCTTCTATAAAGTCGATCACTACTGGGATCCAATTTGTATTTATCCGAAAATAACAAAAAGAAGAAAAAATGAAAAATTTAACTATAAAGCAAGGAAATCATTACCCGCCCTAGTCAAATAAAGATCGAAAAAACATTGTTTTTTTTTTTCAAAAATCCTTTTCCTAGGTTTTCATTTCGTATAGATCTACTATAAACTCGAGCCACAACTGGGATCCACTTATTACCAGCCCAAAATAATTGAAAGAAAAAAAAAGTCAAAATTTTTCGAAAACAACGTTGTATTTTCGAGCATTTCGAAAATAGTTGTAAAGTCACCTGCTATTTCGAATGATCTACTCTCCAATGAAGAGATACTAAAAAAAATGTAGTGAGTACCACTGCCTGTACTCACTAAAATTGTATGTGAAAACATCTTTAGTCATTTTACGATCAGGCGTGAATTTAGTTACATTACTCAATTCCTCGAAGGGTCGTAACACTTTTAGAGAACACGTTTTACTTTTGAATGCCGCTGAAGGTGTTTTCACATAAAAAATTTAGGCTTTTAAAGATTTTTCAGGATGCACATGTTCTGTTTTAATGCTCACATGGGTTGCGACTATTCATAAAGGAAAAGTAAGATTGAAAAATTCTCCTCTTCACGTAACCGTACTATTATTAGTTTTTTGAATTTTTCTAGTGTTTATTTGGATGGTTTTTTTTACAAATTGTTCGAGTCATTCTTCGATGATTGCGGCAACGATGAATGGGAAAATATTCGAATGTAGAACAAATCGAGGTCTCTGATTAGCTAACCCGATAAATTATCTCTGCGTCGCGAAATGAAATGAAAATAGAACAAGAAAAAAAACACGCGGAATAAAGCTAAAAAATAAATGCAGTTAATGCTCCAAGTTATATGTATTATTTCATTGGACATTCTGTGCTAAATTGACTTTGATTTGACAAAAAAAAAAAAAAAATCCCTAATAATTGCGTTTTATAGAAAAAAAAATGCCATGGACAATGTTCCAGTTTTTCGAAATATTTATCCAATGGTTATCGACAAAAGTATCGAATTAAAAAAAAAATCTGGATAATTTTTCAATAAAATTATTATGAGCAATTATTCTCAATGGAATAGTCATCGTATAATCAATTGATATTTATTATCAATATTCATTGATATTATTAAATAATATTTATTGGGATTTTTGGATTTTTTTATTCGACTACATTCTCAATAATTCTGAAAGGGAATGAATATTTTCTAATTAGTATAACAAAATCATTTTTGCATGGAATGCCCCATACGTGCATACGTAGTTACATCGAGTACAATCGTGCTTAGTTTGTATCTCGGGGGCTTCGCAATTAAGCACAGTGTGCGCTATACGCGTTGTTTTCCGTTATAATAATTTACGGCCTCGAGTATATTTCAATTGTTCGTCTCTGTTTGATTAATAAATCGTGCTTTCTATTCGACTGTAGGGCATGGGATTGATCATTATGTATTATATTCCTTCGGGTCTTCTTCATTCACGATTACTCATCTCTCTAGGATCATTTATATCGCCCTAAGAATGTTTTTTTAAAATAAGTCTACGGTCATTTTATTGATGAGAAAGTCGATTTATAATTCAAAAATTCAAATTTCAAACGCGTTAACTCCGAGGAACCTAATTTCAATTCGAAACATATTTTACCAATGGAACGTAATTAGCGATAAATGACAGTGATTAGCAATTAGATGCTCAGGTCTGGGCCGTATCGAGTTCAAGAACGTATGGCACCGTGGATAGATTTGTGTGCGAGGCATTTCATTTGAAATCGAGAGAACAGTGACTTTCGCACTTGAGTAAATATTTTTTTTCGGTTCAGGTTAAAAGGATACACGAAAAAAATACCCCAAACCAATTTTCAGATTTTTTAAATAATTAATTCCGTTGCCGTTAACAAAAGTGTCGAATTTATCATTTTTGCGACAACTCGACAAGGTCGTCCTTCTTCAAATTTTTTTGTCCGTTCAGTATGTTGTAGGGACACACGGAAAAACTGTCTTCACCAATTTTCAGATTTTTTCAACAACTAATCTCGTCACCATTATCAAAAGTATCGAATTTGTCACTGTTAGGATAACTCGACAAGTCCATGACCCTCGCTACCTTCAATTTTTTCGTCCGTTCAGTATGTTGCAGGGCCATACGAAAAAACACTCTACGCCAATTTTCAAATGTTTTCACAAATTCGTTTGACCACGATTTGTAAAGTAATAAATCAACACTCCTGAGCATTATCGATTTCTCCACATGAAAATCTTCATTCAAAATACACTGCAGTGCTTTTTTTTTCCACATCGCCGTTCGAAATATGAAAAAGAAAAATATAGGGAGGCTCACAGGTCTAACGACCGAGCCTGGAATATCCCATACGTGTATGTATATAGACAGCGAAGAAGTGTAGTCTTCAATTAACGTGTCGACATGGTCACAACTCACAAGAACGTGTCTCTCGCGCGTTCTTCGTTCTTTTTTTTTTGTTCTCCTGTAGCACGATGCAATTCGTGTGTCACGATGAAAATTTCCTACAAGCCGACAGAGAACCTATCCTTTCTATTAGGTAAACCGTTCGGAGACAGTGTACTATATATTTTATTCAGCATTTGATAAAAATAGTGCTTGAAGCAGAAAATCAAAAGCCCTATCAATAATCAACTAACATTATTGATATTATTATTATCATTTTTTAAAATTATTTTTGTTACCATTATTATAATTTTTTTTTCTTATGGATATATAACCCTGTGAGCCGTCTCCTGTCCCACGTTATCCATTTCATTAATAAATTATGCTTTCTACAAGAACGTAACTCTATGTAGGACTTCTCACTGCATAATAAAATATAATAATATTATATTAGATATTTTATATTAGAGCGTGTGCTCGTTAATTAACGCGAGAGAGAGAGAGAGAGAGAGAGAGAGAGAGAGAGAGAGAGAGAGAGAGAGAGAGAGAGAGAGAGAGAGAGAGAGAGAGAGAGAGAGAGAGAGTGTAAATAGAACAAATAATCTCCAATAATCTGTAATATAATTCATAACGTGTATCTTCCCACACTGAAGATATAATTATCGCGAAAAATTTAAGATTCTGTCATCCACGAATTAACGGTTAAAAAAAAATAATAATAATTTCCATCACAATAGTTATAATGGCTGTGAACGAGATTTTTTTTTCTCTTCCACTTTGCCACGTAATTATACATGCGTTGTACAAGAAAGATAGAATATCTCTTCGTGTCTCCCATGGACGTATAACGAATTGAATAATTTTTTTTTTTTGTATGACTGCAACTCGACGTGAATGCATACTTGCAATTAGCGCGATGTATGTGTGTCGTGGAAGGACCGAGAAAAAAAATCGATATTCACTTTTTTGGAAAAGGGGAAGGGGGGAGAGGTAAGTTTAATGTGCAAGTCGCCGGTGAAAGTGCACTCGAGTGCAATCGCGAGAGAACATGGGGTCAGAGTTTGAAAGATTTCCTCCGTGGTGAATCGATAAAACCGACGAGATTAATCGGTCGAGTGAACGAAAAAACAAAAAAAAAAAATGTCGGAAGCGTCAAGATTTCTCCTGGCTGTGAACGAATAATTCACTCGATGCAACTTTATCCGGTTGTCAATTAAAGTTTTATCATCTTTTCAATCAATTATATCGATCAAGGATAAATTAATTATTGAACAGTGTTGGGAATGAAAGCAATTAAAAATTGCTTAAAGTAAGAAAAAAAATTAATAAAAAGATATAGATAAATAAACAAATAAATTTGCAAAAAAATGAATTCATAATACTTAAACATTGGTGCTCCATTCCTTTTTTTATGGGTTTCTGGATTTTTTTTTTTTTAATTAATCGATAGATTCGGTATTTTTGTATTCGGATGAGATAGCCAGCTGTCGATGACCTCGAGTTCAGTCGCGAACGAACGAGCTGAAACAATGAAAATAAAAGAGGAATGAAATTGTTGGTATTGTGTTCGACAGAAAGAGAGCGAGAGAGAGAGAGAGAGAATGGAAAAGATATAGAGAGAAGAGATACAGTCAGAGGAGGTTCGGCAAAAATAACAATTCCTCAGACTATTCTTCTGGTGTAAATGTATATATATATATATATATATACACTATACACACAGACACGTGGGCGAATATCAAATGATGAATTATAAAGCAAGTGAAACGTCGACGTGTACACCATACACGTTTTATCTTGGTCTCTGTTACATAAGATGAGGGATTCGATTCTCTTGAGAACCGCGAGGAATCCTCGGCCTTTGACGTTGGGTAATATACAACTTATTCCAGACCCGTGAAGCTCGATATATATCTATTTTTATACAACTTATATACATCCACCTATCCGTATCGAGTGATTCACAATCAAGCCATTTCCTCGTTTAATTTCTTTTTTTTTATCGTATTTTTAGAATTTAAAAAGAAAAGTTTTTTTTTTTATCAACAGTACAATAACGGTACAGTAACTGTACGGTAAAGACACGTTAACAGTACAGTAACAGCATATCAGCATCGCCGTAACAGTATAATGACTGTACAGTAACTGTGTATTAACATTAGAGTAACTGTGCAGTTACTATACGGTAGCACACTACAGTAACAGCACAGTAACTGTACAGTTACTGTAAGGTAATAATAAGTAATATCACAGTAACGGTAAAGTAATGATACAGTAACCGTACAGTAACTGTACGGTAATGGTACACACAACGGTAAATAATTTTTGTTTATATATATTTTTTTATAGGATAGTAAAAAAGAAACAGTCTAAAAATTCTTTGGAATTCAATTTGACGTTTACTTCATTCTCCGTTAAACGATTTGAAAAAAAAAAAAAAAAAAAAATTTATTTTCAATAATAAAACTGTATCGAAGCAATTATCAAGCAGAAATAGCGATCGAATATAACCGTTATTGCTGCTTACAAAATATAAAAGAAAGTAACTTCGTGGCAATCGAGTTTTTATCGCATGGAAAGATGATTGTGATATACCGGTAAACGTATCCATATATATATATATATATATATGTATGTATTCGAATAACAAGCGAACCGAGAGCCCTTTCACTGCGTCTGCCTCTTCATTATCGCAAAATTTAATAAGAAACAAAAGTGCATCCGCCGAAAATCAACGAGTCGAGGAAGAAAAAGAATGATAATGAAAAAAAAAAATGTATACACAGATTGTAATTGCCGGATGTCGACGATTTGACTGTACGAGATCATGAAAAAGAAAATTAGCCAAAAGTACGGAAGAGGATAATGAAAATAAAATAAAATAAAATCAACGATCAATAGCATTCTCGAAAGTACTCGTGAACGAATTTAAAAAAAAAAAAAAAAAAAGAAAACGATACTCGATACCGATTATGCAGATTAAAAAAAAAACACTTTTTTGATTCTCGAGATCGATGAAGCAAATGAAAAGAAAAAAAAAATCAAGAACCAATGACAATTACAATTTTTCATTACATCGTAAAAAGGAAGGGTGAAATTTGTATTGAAATGAGGGTGGAAATTAAGGCTGATGAGTGAAATTTAGATTGAAAGAAGTTCAAAGTTTTGATCGACAGGAGGATCAAATTTATCTTGGATTTTTTTTTCTTTAATTTCATCTTC
Organism: Rhorus exstirpatorius; assembly: GCA_963564615.1. Lineage (NCBI taxonomy): Eukaryota > Metazoa > Arthropoda > Insecta > Hymenoptera > Ichneumonidae > Rhorus > Rhorus exstirpatorius. The sequence goes on along the minus strand of OY751319.1, from coordinate 21,807,181 downwards.
AACGTTAAACTATCAAAATTGAAATATTGACTGTGCATTTTGTAAAAAAAAAAAAAAAACCACTGCATCGTTAAAATTGTATTGAAAAATCTGCATTTTGCCAAAAACGAAAGAAAACAAATCCTCGAAGAAAGCTGAAGAGAGGGTCCAGTCCCGTTTCACAATAGGTGATCTTACAATCCTTACCTACGACATTCAAACTGCTGTATACCATTATTGGTATATATACTATATGCACACGAGTAGAAAGGGGCGAGATTCCCAAAGAGCAAAGAAAAAGGTATAAATGTTCTTGCAGCCATCGACGATTAATGAGAAGGTAAAGAGTGGCGAAGAGGGGGGGGGGGGGGGGAAGAGAGGGCAGACGTAGTGGCAAGGAGAAGGGTAGCTACCCACCGGTATGGAACATTATAATGCACATATGCGATCCGCAAGTTCTACGACGACGCGGCGATTCACAGTCGAACAGAAGACCGGTGAACGTCGAAGGAACCGGTTCGCTCCATCAGGAACGAACCTACCCGAGTTTATCAATTTTTTTTGTTTTCTTCCTTCTTCGTTTTCTTGGATCGTGTTTCGGTGTGAGCCGAGATTCACTCTTCCAACGCGAATGTCGTATACAGTGCAAAAACACGTGAAGTTCTACAAATTTATCCTGAGAAAATTAAAATTTTTATAAATTTTTAGTTATTTTCTTTTGAATTTTTTTTTTTTTTTTTTTTTTTTTTTCAATTATCAGAAATTATCGCGAGTGATTTTTTTCTTTCATTCGAATCGAGGATTAAGGAGTTTGTGAAAAAAAAAAAAAAAATTACGAAAAATTACGCATGAAGATGAATGGACCGAGCGTCGACGTGGTCTGGGAACCCCCGACGCAGATGAGTTCACTCGATTGTTGGGACTATTCGATCGAATTGGCATGTCTTCAAGGCCCCGAAGGTAGCCAAAATTTCGGGGGGATGGGGGGCGAGCATATTTTTTTAGAGTAAAAAAAAATTTACAATTTAATTATTTTTCGATTTGTAGCAATTTGGAATGATGAAACAAAAAAAAAGTTAATTGATTCCGGGCATGAAATACATGAAATTGGCAGGATATGAATTAAATAAAAAAAAATAGTTTTTTAAAGATAAAAAGTTAATTGATTCAATCGAATCTTGCTGAGACAATAAATTGATCTTTTCATAATTCTTCAATTTCTTCAATTATGAAAATAAAAAATAAAGGCTGGAGATCGTATTTATTGAAAAAAAAAAAATTAAAATTCGACGAGTCGTGCGACGAAATATCAAGACGTTTCAACAAAATAAAAGTTTTATTTATTCGTATTGCTGAATCTTCTGGCTTGCCTTGATAAAAATGAAAAATTAAAATAAAAAAAAATTATGCAAATAAGTAAATGATGATGCAAATGAAAATTTGAATTTGGAGCAAAAAAAATTTTTGCTCCGCCATTTATAACATCGTTTTTTTTTTTTTTTTCATGGGCCTGAGATCGCGTTCAGGGTATCTCGAAGTTGCGCACTCTCGTCGTATAGTTTGTGGCTCTGTTACACTCCGTAAGCGAAGGTCCTTGCCCTAGCAAAGAGTTCAGGCATTCTTAACTTGTGACTCTCCGGATGGAGAATCCGAGAGAGCGCGTGTATGGTGCACACCTTCGAGAAATATTATCAAGTGTCTCGGGATCTGGGCGCTTCTGGTGTATTTTTTCAAGCTTGAGAACACACCTGCCTTTTCCTTTCATTAAACGTACAATTAAAAAAAAAAATAGAAAACAAAATTTCGTAGCTGGAATTTTAGAAGTATTTAGAGTGAACTGGCCAATGATCGTCAGTATTGATTCAATGATTTTGAATAAATTTTTCAGACTTCTAAGAGAAATGATTAAAATTCACATTTTTTGTTTTTTTGTACTTTTGCCAAAAATAAGTCGACCCACTGAGATCGCTGTAATCTCGCTTCACGTTCGAGTTGAGGCTTCACTCAAGTTTCAAATTGCCGCTTGATTCATCGAGCTACAATTTTTTTGTTTCGATTTTTTACAAATTTTCAAAATCAGACCATCATTTTTTGCCAATTTTTCCATACATTCAAATTTCCAAAGACTCAAATTTGCCGATTTTCAAAGTGCTCTTTTGGGCACAAATAATTGAAATCTCGCGATGAATCGAACGGTATTCTCTGAGTCTACTCAGGGGCTTTTTAAAGCACCCCCCCCGATAAGCCCGAATCGCTAAATCTGAAGCAACCTCTTATGGCCATTTGAAATTTCGTGATTTTTAGGTTTTCGAAGAAGTGAATAAAAATTGGAAAAAATATTGTTTCGCCTTTCATCATATTATTAGGCGCCAGACGATTGGAAATTACAAGCTGATTACGAATCTCGTCGAATTTTTCCCTAAAACCCAAAAGTTCGATATGAAAAGGCAAAGAAACGAAAAATTGCACTTTTTTCATTTCATGAATTTTCGAGGGTTCATTATAAAACCGCTGTAACGTTGCTTCCCAAAGGAGATATGACTCTGTTCCTCATTCTCTTCGCAATCGTTCAGGCTTGAAAACGCCGCTCGGTTCATCGGCACTAATTGTAAGTTGCTCTTTTCGCAACGAAAAATTTAAATCTTGGGATGAATAAAACAGCATGTAAGTCTACTCTTGGGGCTTTTCAAAACACTCCCGACGAGCCCAAATCTTTCAATCCGGAGCAAAGTTATGGAAATTTGAATTTTCGTTATTTTTAAGTTAAAAAAAAAAAACATGGGCAAACACGTGAAACCATTTTTTTTGGTCCTTTACCAATTTCTCAGTCACCGCGGACCAAAAATTTTACGCTTATTACAAATTACATAGAGTTTTCATCGAAAGTTGAAAGAGTAAAAAAAAATCCAAAATTTTAGGGCTAAAAATAAATTTTCCAATTAAATTTGAATTTTCGTAAAAAGTCATCGTAGAAAATTAATTTCACAATTTTTTATGACACACTCAATATGGTTATGAATTGTTAAAAATCTCATAAAAAAAACTTTAATAATTATAATTCTTTCAATAATATTCCGAAAAAATTGTCTTCTGAATGTTTCCCTAAAAATTTAGTTTTTTTTTCTTTCTTTTATTCGACAATAATCGAAATTCAATGTTTCCTATAATGCGAAATTCATAAAGATCGGTTAATAAAAAAGCGTATCTGGTGCACGATATAATTTCAATGGATGAACGTGCACGAGAACGTCTTCGTTCAATTGGGAATTATCGAGAGCGTGACCGAGAGAACAAGAGACCGTAATGCGATGACAGATATATATACATCGTATTATAGTTGAATTATTGTCGTTGGTGAAACTTAATCGGGCAAACGGTAGTGAGGATTCTTTCTTTTTAAAATATTTATATAGTTACAATAATAATAATCATCATGAGGATAATATCATTGTCTTATTATTACTATTATTAATATTATTATTATTATTAGTGCGAGTAATTATTTACTGCGCACGATTGAATATTTAAATTTGACCAACATAATGTTTTTTAATAATAAAATAATCCTAAGAATAATAAGCGATTGTTATTATATTATTATTATCATCATTTTTGTTGTTGTGTTTTGGGAACAAACATAATTTGGTAAAAAATCACCACAATAATGATAATAATTGTATATTATGATTAATATTATTATTTTAATATTTATGTATTACGACTTTCTCATTATTTCTTCGTGTTGCACGAGATGAATTGGCATCACGTTTTTTTTTTTTTTTGCTACTGCGCTACTCTCTGTGATGGTACATACTCGATTTCGTGACGGAATCATTTTCTCTCCCACAGCCAATTACGCTTGTGCAACGTCACATGCACACAGGCATCGCATCAGTAAATTTCTATTTTTTACCTCCCTCCCCCCTGCCCTTCTCTCTTTCATCGATGCATAATTTTTTTTTGTTTTCTCTATTCCTCTCGTTACAGATCTTCAATTGGCCGCTGAGCTCGGCAAGACGCTCCTCGAACGTAACAAGGAGCTGGAGAACAGCCTGAAAAGTCATCAGACTACGATCGAGGAGCAGGCACAAGAAATCGAGGTTAGATGACCATTTTTTTTTTTTAATTTTTTCCGGGAGAATTATTATTTTTATTATTTCCAGTACTAATCGTAGTTGACTGAATTTTACAAGATAGTAATTATTGACGAATTTTTAATTTTTCATGTTTTTTCAATTATCCATAATAATCATTTATGATTTTTAAAAATAATTATTATCATTATTATTCATGCTATGAGATAATACTTTTGTCTAGTCATGATTTTGTTTCTCGTTCGATCGTACTTGTATTCATTAATTATATAATATACCGATAGAAGAATGAAGAAGAGCAGGAGAGGAAGGGACAATGATTATTATTGTTCTATCACGAGAAAGAGAGAGAGCGAGAGAGAGAGAGAGAGAGTCACTCTCGACTTTCATTCGAGAAATTAGATTAATTAGTCTCTTCTAGCCTGGCATTAAAAAAAAAATCTCGAGTTAATCTCATAGCTGCAACAGCAGTGAATATATATATATATATATATATATATATATATGTATGCATATATACACTTTTCAAAATAACACTGTTCATTGTGTAATTTATTTCGAAATTACGAGACACTTGCATCACGATTTAACAACAAGCCTGACATATTTCGCCAACTTCCGGTTTGCAAATATTCGTAAAAATAATTTTTTTAACGTTTGAAGCAAAAAAAAAACTATATATCCATATTATTTTCGTAGTATATGAAAAAACAAACAGCAGCCCTCAAAGAAGTAAACAATTCGAGGCTAAAAATTTACGAGCAGCTCGAAGTCAGTATTCAGGATCTAGAACGTGCCAATCGTCGTTTAGTTGTCGAGAACAGCAGCGACAAAAAGCTCATAAAAAGGTAACGATACTGCGTAATAAAATTAATAAAATATCATTCGAATAATTGAATTTAAAAAAATCATCTATAATTATTATTAAATAATTGAGTCTTGATCGTTGTTCTTAAATTTGCATTTTTTTTTTCAATATTCGAACGAACCTTCCTTTTCTTTTATAAGCTAAAATGTATTTGAAATTCATTTGTTGGACGTTCTAACAGTCAGGGCTTGACGATCGAGAGTCTCGAGACTAAATGCGAGGATCTGCAAAAAAAAATAGACGAGCTGAAGGCTCTGTGCGAAAATATTCAGCGTCGACAAACGACGAGCCAAATAATATGCGACAGCGAGCCACAGTCACTGGCTGTCTGGAAGACATCGGTGTCGCAAGATGGCAGCATAAAACGGGTAAGCACGTACAGGATAATGTGTCCTATGATATAAAACAATTTTCATTGTCTGCATAATTTGCCAGAGTGAAATGGAAAAAAAAAAATTATAAAGAAACCTAGAGTGTAGTCACGCGAAACACTGTGGATCATGTGCAATCTGTTTGACAACCGTATAGTAGCGGTGAATTCGATATCGCGAGTTCGGTAAACTTTGTGGCGCGCAGCTCAACATGTTTTAACTGTAGGAGCTTCAATTTAACACGTTTCAAGCCTACACGCTAACAGCTTTGTACATTTCGAGCCCAACGCGTTTCCGGATCTAGCTGGTACACGTTTACACCTCTACGCGTTTCAAGCCCTAAAAAATTCGAGCCATACACGTTTTGGGCTCGACACGTTCAGTCCTCTACACGTTTCGAGCTCTACCAAATTCGAATCCCACGCGTTTTGAGCTCAACAGGATTCGATCTCTATGCGTTTTATACTCTACACTTTTCGTACACGGCACGTTTCAGGCCCGACACGTTTATTACCCTACACGTTTTGAGTCTTACACGTATCGAATTCCTCAAGATTCGAGCTCTACTCATTTTCTACCCTAAACTTTTCTTACAATAAACGTTTCTAACTGAACACGTTACAACACGTTTTGTGCATGAAACTTTTCGAACTTTATACATTTCGAGCCCAACGAGTTTCCGGTTCAAGCTCTACACGTTTCGAGACCTGAACATTTCGAGCCATACGCGTTTTGCGCATGACACGTTTAGTGCTCTACACGTTTCGAGTTTTGCACGTATCGAATTCTCCGAGATTCGAGCCCTGCGCGTTTTCTACTCTAAACTTTTCTTACAATACACGTTTTTAACTGAACACGTTACAACACGTTTTGGTACACGAAACTTTTCGAACTTTATACATTTCTAGCCTAACACGTTTCTAGTTCTAGCTCTACACGTTTCGAGCCCTAAAAACTTCGAGCCATACACGTTTTAGGCTCGACACGTTTATTACCCTACACGTTTCGAGCTCTACACGTATCGAATCCTCCGAGATTCGAGCCCTGCGCGTTTTCTACTCTAAACTTTTCTTACAATAAACGTTTCTAACTGAACACGTTACAACACGTTTTGTGCATGAAACTTTTCGAACTTTATACATTTCGAGCCCAACGAGTTTCCGGTTCTAGCTCTACACGTTTCGAGACCTGAACATTTCGAGCCATACGCGTTTTGCGCATGACACGTTTAGTGCTCTACACGTTTCGAGTTTTGCACGTATCGAATTCTCCGAGATTCGAGCCCTGCGCGTTTTCTACTCTAAACTTTTCTTACAATACACGTTTTTAACTGAACACGTTACAACACGTTTTGGTACACGAAACTTTTCGAACTTTATACATTTCTAGCCTAACACGTTTCTAGTTCTAGCTCTACACGATTCGAGCCCTAAAAACTTCGAGCCATACACGTTTTAGGCTCGACACGTTTATTACCCTACACGTTTCGAGTCCTGCACGTATCGAATTGTCCGCGATTCGAGCCCTGCGCGTTTTCTACTCTAAACTTTTCTTACAATACACGTTTCTAACTGAACACGTTACAACACGTTTTGGTACACGAAAATTTTCGAGCTCCAGATGCTTCGAATTCTACACATTTCAAGCTCTTCACGATCCAAGCTCTGCGCGTTTCATACTCTATACACGTTTCGAAATTATAAGCGAAAATTTGGTAATTAAAAAAAAAAGTACAATGACGCGTTAAATATTAAAATTTTTTTTTAATTTCAAAATTGATTCATTAAAATTGACTTCGATGTGTGCAGTATACATTGTTACGTTAAGAATCGTCACGATAGTATAACGATGAAACGTCCATCTGTCTGCCATCAGATCGCTGCAAAAAGTCCATCGAAGCCTTCGCAAGAAATGCCAGTCGACGCATTAACCCGACAGACGGCAAATACACGCGTCGACGACGAGGAAGTCACCGAACTGTCGAGACAGTTGCACGAGTCGCGCAATCAACGTGCACGGGACCAAGCGCGGATCACCGAACTTGTCGAGCAAATAACCGCGCTCGTTCACGACAACACATCGCTCGAGGATCAGTTGAGCGTATGGCGCAACAAGGCGCAGGACATGAAGAATTTACAGGACGAAATTAACACCCTCGAGGAAGTCAGGTGAGTCGTCGAATTTCATTATTATTTTTATCATCTTTAATTATTGCCGGAAATATATTATTCGAAATTAATCTGGGATTTTTTTTTTAATTTGTTACTGACGATTACGAGCTTAGATCATTTTTTTTTTAATCAATTCAATTTTATAATTAATTTTAATCTTTAATATTGTTTTTTTATTTTATTCATTAAAAAAAAAAAATCATTGCAATATTTATGCTCAAAAATGAGAAATTGTGTGAGATGTGATTTTTGTTTTGTTTTTTTTTTTTATTTAAAAAATGTTTCAAATACAGACAGGGTCATCTGTGCGGACGTTGTTTGCGAGGCATCGATCTTCGTACTCACGACGAATTGTCAGTGATGCTCGATCAGGAGGAAGACGACGACATAAGTATGGCGGAATCTTTCGTTAACGACACTCAACGAGATTCCGAGTCAACGACGCAGGTAAGATCTTACACGCATTCGAACGCATTTAAAAGAAAAATAAAGAAAAAAAAACCCCCCATACCCACCTTATCAATCTTGATTTGCGATGAACTCGATTAGTTTAGCATTCGTATTACGCGGTGTAGCTCATTAGCTTTTGGCGATCACAGCGCCACCATCATTTCCTCATTCCTCGATCGTCACGTCGCCATCTTTGATCCACGATACTCTCGAAAAAGTGAGGTTAGCCTCGATTAAAAAAAAAACGCGACTTGACCGTATTTACGAAAAAGTGCGAGGATAAAAAAGTCTCGAAGACGATGAGAGTCTCCGGAGAATCTGACACGAAATTTTTCGTAAATCCCTTAAAAAGAAAAAAAAACCAACAAAAAACGCAAGTTAACCGTCAATTTTTGTTTCCTTCAGGAAAACCTAACCTCAAACCCTCGGGAAATCGCAGCCAGACGAAAAAATTGTAAAAATTTTTTTCTCATCGTTTGGAATATGATATTTAACGCGAGGAATCCGATCGATGAGTTGCTTAGCCTCGTTTTCGATACATTGAATTACGTGAGGAATTATTTGATCGTGCCGACTATACTGTTGCCACTGCGCTTACCGTGCTTTTTCCTCAAAAGAATTTTCTCGTTAAGCCGCCAGCGTAAGATATGGAAATAAAAATCGATATCGTCAAATCAATATCGATATGTATACTTTTTTTTTTGTATTTAAAAAGAAAAAATTTATTTTCTAACGAAAAGTATTTTGAGGTAAAAATACAGAGAATTATACCAAAAATAAAAACAAAAAAATTGACTGATAAAACGTAAACAAAAGACTGTTTAATTACACACGTGTTCATTATACGGATAGAAATATTCTGATAAGAACGTCTAGTGCAATTGTATACGATAAGTGACTCAATTATCAAAGAGACATTAAAAAAAAGCAATATATAAATTCATTTTTATAAATATTTTTTTAATTAGTTTTGTATGATTTCAAACTGATATTTTTTTGTATACGATTAATTATAATGCGTCTTCAGTTGAGGTGTACATAAGAATTTTCTATGTATTTAGTTTTTTTTTTCTTTTTCCGAATTTTAGAATTTTCTCTTACGTTATATTAGGAGTTAGTCGTTTACGTTAGTTTTTTTTTTATTCGTTGTGATTTCGATTTAGGATAATTAGAGAAGAGGGAAAGGGGATGTGTCAGTGTCGTTGGAAAAAAAAATACGCAGAACAATATATACGAAAAATCGAGTAAATATGATTAATTGATTAATTCGATCGATAAATTATTTGGTTAATTAATTTTCTCACATTTAATCAACAATTTTACTCTCCGCTTCTCAAGATTCTTCATCAACAAAATTTTCACTCGCCTTTTTTGCTTTATCCATCTTTTATTTCTCATGCTCATTGACATCTCCCGTATGATTAATTTTTAATTATCACAGGGGCTTTGTCTAGTCGCGTTATCATCGAACCTTTCATTTTCGTTCTCGTCTTTTGTTTTTGTTTTTTTTTTCTAATTATACATTTTTGTTTTGTGTACAATTGGAAATGCCAGATTTATATGAACTTGAATAAAATATGTTTACATCACTGTATAATGTTGAATTTTATTCTATCTGTTGTCCTATAAATCTGGCGTTATCCCCCTTTCCTTCAATCCCACGTCATTTCGTATTTTTATTTTGTTCAAAATGAACGAGTAGAAGTTCAATTTTGCGGATTCGATCTCGACAACTTCAGACCCTAGCCCAAAAAGCAACCATGAAACAGCTGTAAAATAACCGGTTGCTTTGTGCGAAAAACTAAGCGATTCGCAACCATCGCTGGAAGTCGCAGTTGGTTTCGCAACCAATGAACAACCGTGCAAGCAACCAGACCGTGTAAACGACCATCCGCAACCGCTAAATAACCGTTGATTTTGGGGTTATTTAGTGGTTACTTTTTCACACAAAGCAACCGGTTATTAGTTGGTTGTTTTGTGATTATTTGGCAGAAAAACAACGGTTACTATATATTCCGGTGCAGGGAGCAGTGAACTTTCGTCCGATCGGTTTCGTATTATTGTCCGCGATCAGATCGGACATGTGAGACCTGAACTTGCAGAGATCGAATTTCATCACTCTCGGGAATTTTGGGATCGTATTTCTAACCTCAAATACTGAATTCAACGAAAATTAGCCGATAATTAATTTTGAGTTGCCCTTCCCCGTGTCCCAAAAGCAATTTTTTTTTTTTCTTACAACAGCGGAGCGAAAACAGCGAGTTTCCATCAGCAAACGAGGATGGAAACCACAGTCGATTACCGGTCCTCGTTTGCGAATGGAAACTCGCTGTTTTCGCTCCGCTGTTGTAAAAAAATATCATGTTCACCTCGGAGAAAACGGTGTCGTTTGAGCCTCGTATGAAGTTGAGAACACCTTGGCTTCGCCTCGGTGCTCAACTTCATACTCGGCGTGCAAACGACCGTTTTCTCGCTCGGTAAACAATATACCATTGTTTCGCCCAAAAGAAAAAATAATTTCGACTGAAATGGAAATTAGCGCCGAATTAGCAAAGCACGTGACCTAATAATTGCTAAATTTTCGTAAAAATTCGATCTAAAAAACTTCAAAATCCCAGTCTCTCATTTCATTGGTTCCCCCGAATGAAAGGACGCAATTGAAGATCGCAGCTGACCACTCTGAAGTTTCAAAGATCCAATTTTATTTTGCTCCTCCTAACCTCAAACAATGAATCAGGCAATATATTCATTCCGATATCTCGTTACCCATCACCCGAGCATGGAGAAAACATTTTTTTTTTTACTAAAAGAAAGAGAATTTTGTCCGAAAAGAAATTAGATTGCTCTTGACAAAGAAACGAGCGCGAAGCAAAGGGCGATCTAATAATTGCTTTATTTCCTCAAAATTCAATCGTATTCGATCTCGCGACGACTTCAGATTCCCGGATTCTCATCCCATCAGGGTTCCCCTGAATGAAATTATCCAATCAGAGATCGCAGCCGATTACTCTGAAGTTGCGGAGATCAATTTCGATTGTTCGTTCGAACCCAGAGAATTCGAATTTAACCTCAACCCTAGCGTATTGAGCGACCGCATGAAACCACCTTGGAAACCACCTCAAAACGACGGTGTTTTTGTGCCAAATTTATACCGACAAAACCATCCCTGGTGATTCGGGCAACCACTAATTGCAACGGTTCAAGCAACCACTAAAGCAACTGGTTGGTTAAGGACAAAAACTGCCCAGAAAAGCAACCGTATTTGCAACCACTACCCGAGAATTCTATCGGTTGCAAACTACGGTTGCAAATGTGGTTACAATCTCAGTTGCAAACTCGGTTGCAAATAATCGTTTTACAAATCAAATTTGAAGTTGGTTGTTAGTTCATAATATTTCAAACCCAAGCCCCTTTTACATTTTTAAACGTACTTGCGACTGTATAGTTTGCAACCACATTTGCAACCGCACTTGCAACTGTAGTTTGCAACCACATTTGCAACCGAACCTGCGACTCACTTGCAACCACATTAGCAACCGATATAGAATTCTTGGGTAGTGGTTGCAAATACGGTTGCTTCTCTAGGCAGTTTTTGTCCTTAACCAGCCATTGCAAAAAAGCAACCGTTGCAATAAGGTTGCCCGAATCACCAGGGATCGCGCAGACCACTGTCCCAGGGATCCCAATTTTTCGAGCGAAGCATACGGCAAAGTGAATTTCAAAATAACACGACTGGCAAAAAACCATGCACCGTAAAACGAGCACTGACACTCGAGCAGTCGTTTTTAATGGTCGTTTTAACGGTTGTCATTTGTACAAACCACCATGCCGTTATTAAGCTCCGTTAAAAAAAGTGGGACCGTCGGGAGCGTGGTTTCCACAGTGGTTCGGTCCGTAAAAATTTGGCACAAAAACACCGTTGCTTCAATGGTGTTTTGTATATGGTCGCACAGACTGCTAGGGGAAATAAAGAAAATCAACTCTATAGGAGAATGTATTTTCGTTAGAAGAATGAAAAACGAATGTATCTATGTGTCAACAGGAGCCTAGCATGAAAGTCAGCGATCCCGATGAGTCGGATCCGAATCCCTACCGAGTACTCGTCGAGAAATACGAGGCACTCCTCGAGGTACAGAGACATCCGGCGATACGTCGTAAGCCAAGCTTGCCAACGACTTGCATGTCACTTCAAGAGGAGCTCGAGATGTCCGGTGAATTTAACAATTTTCACAATGCAACCACGGATTACGAGATCAATCAGCACGAGACTCAGCGTGGGACGAATCAAAATGGCGTACGTCGGGGTTACGCGAAAAAGCCATTTTCCGGAACGCCAACGGATTTTTCGGAAGCCGAGACATCGTCGTCGGGTTTCGCGGATGAGACGAGCAACAAATCGACGCAGACGGACGAGCGTCCGGCGGGCTCGTTCCTGTGCTCGATAGCCGACGGTGAGGATTGCAAATTCAGTATTTACGACGATAATAGCCCATTCGAGAGTCGTTTTCGCAAAACCCCGGAGTATCGTCAATTGTTCAGCGAAATATTTCGGGTTCTCAAGCGTGCCGCCGAGGCTAAAGAGGACGGTGAAAAATTGCCATTATTGGACAACAGCACGTCAAATAATATCGCGAAACGTGAAAATACCGTGGATTCGACGACGTACGAGGACGCTAACAGCGAGACAACCGATGATTGTCAGAGCGTAATGTCATCGGTCGTATCGTCTGTCGTTTCCGAGCCCGTTTATCGCGTTCAAACACCCGAGATTAAGCGAAAAAGTTACGACAAGAGTCCCACGACACAGGAGATGAAGAAGAATTCGTTGAATCCTTCGTCGCATCAGCCGATGAGTAATGCTGGAAAAACGAGCGAAACGTGCGGCAATACCCGGCCTCAACAGCCGAGGCGTCATTATCTCGATTATCTGTCGATAAATGTACAGGTGCGCAAGAAGAACAGCGCGAAGAAGGGAAATTGCGGTAAAAAATTGGGTTCCGAGAGATCAACGACACCCGACAACACGGCGAGTCCAAAAATTTCAAAATCCAATAGCTCCGGCAAGAGAAACAAATTTCGACCACTGACCAGTGCCGAGCAGGCGGATGGAACGATATGGAACGGCAATACCGTACACGTATTTTCCAGCAAAGCTCGCCTCGCCGCTGGCAACACCGATGGAGCGGGAGGAAATTTCAGAAGCCGACACACCGTAGCATCGTGCAATCGTAGCGCGATCAGCGAACAGCACAATTCGAGCCTCGAGTACAAAGAATACAAGCCCAGCACCGCTTCCGAGGAAGTAGCGAGACTCAGAAGACTCGAGATGTCATATGCCGAAGCCCTGAGAATGCCAAACAAACCCAAAGTACACAACAATCGTAGATATTAGAGGATTTTTCCCGTCGAAAGGGACAAAGAGAAGAAAAAAAGAAAAAAGAGAAAAAAAAAATGAGTAGAATTGGTCTCGGCGCGAGCTGCGATAAGGATTTTTGTAATTTTCTTATTATCTTACGGCGATGAGTGTTTAAATGAAGCGACGGAGAGTGATAATTTATATTTATATACCATATAATTAGTAGCGAAGGTATAATGCAAAAGTTTTTTTTTTCTTTTTATAATTACCGTGTCTCGAGATGGATCCAAACAGCTCAATGGACAATATAATTGGGTTTTTTTTTTTTTTTTTGACACGAGAGAGATTTTTGTAATTTGTAAATTTCGAAAATTTTTTTTTATTTTTCTTTTGTTTTTCCGTTAGGTTCGCGCGATTGTTTTTTTTTTTTTTTTTTTTTTTCGATTTGTGAAACGATCGGAGTGATATAATTTATTGATATTCTCGGACGAGCCCTTTCGACTCGATATTAACGTTTACCGCGCACCCAAAAGTCTCGAAGGAAAAAATCGAGTAGCCACCGCGCAGTCAAATCGCCAACTGAGATACGAAAAAAAAATGGTTTTTCTTTTATTTTCAAAGGTGAAACCTTTGTCGAAGGAACTTTTAAATTTCCATCGAAATCAATTGGAATTTTATGAATTCTTATATTTATTGATTAATCGCTTTTTTTTTAATCGACAAAATTTCTCAAATTTTTCGCGTTTGCTGTTTCGACTAGCTATGGCACACAATTTATCTCGCCGCGATATATTACACGGATACGAATATGGGGTATGCAGGAAGTTTCATCTAGCGATATATTTAAATTATTTTCCCGGGGGAAATTCGAATAAGGATTATTTTCAGTATTCCGGGGGGGGGGGGGGGGGGGGGGGGGGCTCGCGAGGCCCGATTGGCGCGAAAGGACACGAATCCATTTGTATATACAATGAATGATGAATAATGGTGAAGCGGAAGGACGGTTAATTTTTTCTCGTTGATATATGTTAAAAAAAAAAAAAAAAAAACAAAAAATGCAAGAAATGATTAATTTTTAAGAGAACCATAGCTCCGGCGAACTTTGCATCGATATAGTTCTAGGTTAGGTTTCTTCATTTTCCATGTCTTGTGTATATTTCGTTTCACATTGTTTATTTTACGTTTATATTTTTGTTTTGTTTTGTTTTGTTTTTTTTCACGCGAATGCATGGCGTTGGTGAGAGGGCGCTACTGACGTATGAAAAAAGAAAATACAATTACGAGAATGGTTTTGAGAGACGCGAGGCTCATATATGTATGTGTAAAAGAGCTTCGTTGTTCTTGATCCAACTTCGAGATGCTCCCTTTCCCCGTATCGGTGGTAAAATAAGGAATAAAAAATGATTTATGTGCCATTTACTATAATCATCTAATTTGTATAATTATATTCCTTGAGTCGGGATTGATGTAAACCTCGGAAGAAAGAAGACAAAATAGCGTTATTGCAATAATCACCATGGTGATCTTCGAGTTTTTTTTTTTTTTCTTGAATGGACCGTCGAAAATTTTGATTCTCAGGATGATGCATGTCTGGTTAAATGGACTTTCGACAGAGGGGTTTTTTAGGTTCAACGAGAGCGGGTTTATAAAATTGGCAGTTTTGAGGTTAATGTAGAGGTAAGTATTAGTACGAAAATATACCGGTGGTGGAGCTGCGGAGTCCCTTAGATATACGATATTAGCTCCATATGATAACGGAATTCGATTGAATGATTTTAAATTATTATTCTTAACAATAATTATGAAATAATTGACTGAAAATGACACCATGATTTTCACTATTATGGTTTTAAAGAAAAATAAAAAAAAAAACCTTTCATAGTCACAGTTTTGACAAAAAAATGAAAAAATTATATTCTCACCCTAGCAAGTTGCCCGACCATCAAAAAACCACGAAAACTGACCATAATGGCGGCATGGTTGGTTGGTGCAAAAACCAACTATCGAACTGACCACGAATCCTGACCATGGGTTCGTTATAAAAAATGGGCCTGATAGTTTTCCTTAAAAATGGACCGGCTATTTTTAGGCCCAATGGCCCAAAAGGCTATTGGGCTGACCACGAAACTGACCATGAGACTGACCACGAGTTCGACCATGGATTTTCGCGCTAGAAACGGGGAATGGTGAGGAAATTGAGTGTCTACTCGCACATAGTTCGCGTTAGCAGTTTCTTGGCACACATTACTTGTGTCAGCAAATTCTAACGCCGTTTATTTTGTGCGAGCATCCGTTGAAATAAAATGACACTAATCAGTCGATGAAAAAATAGCTAGCGTCGAAATAGCGGTAGAAATACGACATAAAATTATAATAGTGTCACTAAGGTAAACGTCCCGATAGCCGGACATGTTAAATTATATATATATAGGTATAGTTTAACATGGTGTGTCCGGCTATTGGGACGTTTTACCTTAGCACATTTTTATATACGACCGCATTGAGCTGGAATTCTGCCGGTGCGGTGGCACGTCGCTCACGTGACGTCGAGCAGCCACAAAATTTCAGGCAAAGTGTAACGCCATATAGTTGCCACTGAATCGCTTCAAACAGTAACAGCACGGTGGCAGCAAAATTTGGGGAAAATGTGATATGAATGTCCATCTTATGCACGATCGCCAATTGAATCCTACTATTCCTAGCTATAAAGATAACAGATGAAAACATAAATTTCAGGACCGGTAATGGTCCATATGGGAGGCCCTAAGATTTCTTCCGTAGTCATTCACAGGGATCAGAAAAATGTAGATTTTTACTAGAAAACCTTTTTCTAGGCCTCGATTGTATTATGTACACCGTGCTCGATCGCCACCGGGATCAACCTATTCCCAGTCAAAAATGACGAATGAAAAATAGTTTTTAAATTTCCGGACCGCGATTGTCACGGTAATCCCCAAGAAGGCTCTGCATGATTTAAGACCTCGCGGGTTCGCGTATGTTTAAAATACTCGATTGCTACCGGTATCTGACTATTTCCAGTCAAAAATAATGCATGATAACAAATCTCGAAACTTCTCAGGATCGATTGTCAAGGGAATCTTCAAGATCTCTCCCAATCAGGGGTTAAAAAAAATGTATTTCTTCTAAATCCTTTTCCCAGTCCTTCTGATTCCGTGAGATAATGGATCCCTGTCTGGCCTGTTCGAGGCTTACTTGGTCTCGGTAGTATACCGACTGTTCATATGAGAGAGAGAGAGAGAGATCTCACAAAGAGGGCATCGTCGATACGTTTCCTAACGCCGCTACACAGATTTCTGAACAGGCTACCATCTGTGGGCAGTTGTGCTACCCACATACAGAACTTTAATCAAAACTGTTTATTACTATTGTTCAAATTAATAATTAATCAAATTCACCGCAGATTTTTTTGGCGGAAAAATTAATCCAACGCCAACGTTGTCTAATTTTACTGACAAACTTTTGACTATTTTCAGATATAGACTAGATTTCATTTATTTATTTATGTTATATACACACTTTTAGCTCCAAGTTCCATATTTATTTGGGTTCCTCACAAATATTTGTAAACGTGTTAAAATAATGGGGGTAGCAATGCACAAATTTCCAATCTACACGCTTTATCGTTTCGACATTTCAATGGCAACAAAATTTCAATATCAGCACAGCGAGCTGCTAATGGACCACGCGCGTGACAAAGTGTCCGCGCGTGAATATTGGTGTTAAAAAATATATACATTCGTGCTCCTGCTCATTCCGTAGCTCTAAAAAAGAAAAAAACGAAACGGATTTTTCGCACTGGCGACTTCTGTGGCGAGGAAAAAATAATCAAAAACAAAATTTAAAAAAAAAGTAAGCGGACTTCATCCCTTTGCGTTTGTATCGAAGCGTGTATAAATTTGTTTCGCCGGCTGTCAAGCCGATTTCCTCTAAACCGTGCGTTCACTAAAAAAAAAAAAAAAATCTGTTTATGTATTTTGCCCGCTCGAAAACACACCGACTCGACGAATGAAAACAAACAAAAGCTACGTCGCGTCAACTCGACTGTGTGGCGCCTTGGCTTTCCTGTACATATATTGTACAGGAAAGCCAAGGCTTTTTTTATTTTTTAGCATATTCCAGGAACAAATTTATCCTCGTGAACTTTTAATCTCTCTCGTGTTCGAAACATGATGAGCTCAATGCTTTTCTTCCGTGTCAAGATTTGGTCAGAAAATAAAACTCGTGTGTGTGTGTGTGTGTGTGTGTGTGTGTGTGTGTGTGTGTGTGTGTGTGTGTGTGTGTGTTGTGCGCACGATCGTTAGCATCGAACCCGATGAACCGAAATGTTTTTCTACGTGTGTGCGATACTCTCATTTGTCGACGATTCGTTGGGTGCTTTGAAGTAATTTGAGAAATTAAATAACCTTTCGTGTTGGAGCGCCTGAACCTCGGGTTTCGGTAATACGATAAACGCGTGTAACTCCCAAACACGGGAAATATAAATTTGTCAGGAGTTGTGTATACATCGAACGCTTTTTCAACGATAAAAGAATTTTATTGTGTTGGGTATAAAATGTGAAATTGAAAGATTGAAAAAAAAAAAAAGTAGAAATCGTCTAATGGAACAAAAGATGGAACAGAAAAAAAGTTGCAAAAGTGACCGACGGTAGTGAACGCGCGGTCGGTGTGCGGCTCTGGCGATCTCCCAAAAGTTAAGCAGCAATGATCCCAGGCCATCACTTTTGGATGGGTGACCGCTTAGCCGTGCACTGGTTTGGCGCGCCGACTCTATACCCAGCGAGAGGCAGTTTTACTGAAATTCTGATGGTAACATATCGGAAACTCAGTAAAAATAAGGCCGTCTGTATCGGCATGGGGTTTTCGCAGTTTCCCCATGTTCAAGGCGAATGCGATACGGTGTGTAGCTAAAAAGCAGCTATGCGGATGCTACGGAAATTAAGTTATAGCTTAGCCAAGTGCGGGTAAGGAGTGATTGGAGGGATCGAATGGGAAGGGTTATACGTAAAAACTTGCAAGGGCGTACGTTGGAACACACAAATAAGTAGCAAAAATTGAAACTTGCACATTGCTTCCTCGAAATTTTGTAGAGCTTTTTTTTTGTCTCTCTCATAAAGCTCCCTCTATGAGCAAGTGAGAGTTTTTCAATTTTGGCTTCCTCGTGAAGAAATCGCGGTGAGCGTGATAAAAAAAAAGGTTTATAAAATTTCGAAAATTACGAGGAAACAATATGCAAGCTTCAATTTGCAAATTTTTTTTTTTTAATTCAATTATGTTATGCTACGTATCCACGTGTATTCTATTTACGTGGAAATATTTTGCTGGATATCTGAAAAATGTGGTAAATATAAAATTGTTGCATACATTTTTCGAAAAATTCAAAGTTTCATAAAAAGTGAACCTCTCCATCGATTTTCGCTAAATTCAAATTATATTCTTCAACATTACGTACAATTGAACAATACAATACGTACGATTGAAGGATCATTTGAATGATGTAAACAAATTTAGCACGATAGTTCAAAATTTGGGGAACTTGAAGCGATTACCAGACATTTTCCGAGAAATTGAAAATTTCATAAAATTGAACCTCTCCATTGATTTTAGCATAAATTCAATACCAATCGTTCTTTAACGATAATCTAATTTATGTTAAAAAGAAAAAAAATAGAACGATATCGCAAATTTTTGGTAGTTTGAGCGAGTACGACAATTTTTCGAAAAACTGATAGTAAATAAAGAGGTTATCGTGCTTTACTTGACTGCGAAATTTCAGCTCTGTAGCTCAATCGGTTATCAAGTTACAGACGATTCAATTTTGCATAGTGATTATACACACACACACACACGTCCGGACATTTTTTCTAAATGTGATTTCACGACGTTTTGGCACATCTTGAACATATTGGCATTGAAAAGTAAAAAAAAAATAACCAAAACAAAGGTTCCTCTATGAGGAAGAAAAATAAAAAAAAAACATGGAAATTATAAATTTTCACATCGCTTCCTGATTATTTTATCTTGATCACAAATCTCCTATGAGCAAGTGTGTTTTTTTTTCAATTTTGGCCTTCGTCATGAAAGAAGCTTTGAGTTTACGACGAACGTGTACAATTCTCGTTGAAGCAAAGTTCGACGAACGGGGCTCGTCAAAAATTCTTAAGGGATGGGACACATTGAAGAGGCTGGTGTATGCCGTAATGAAAAAAAAAAAAAAATCGAACGATTCATCGTCTTTCGATGCAGGAAAGGGTCGCGAGAGGTCTCGGGGAACAAGAAATTTCATTATCTTGAATTTTTTTCTACTTTTATCCCCTCATATATATATATATATACGGTATACTTTCAAGTTAAGAAACTCGAAACTCGATTGAACGTAAATCGAGGCTCTTCTTCAAAGGAATCGACTTGCTTGATCAAAGAAAACGTGAAGGGTGGCGCGCCCGATGGATTCACCAGAAAATAGAGGGGAAAAAAGGAACATTGTTAATGTATTCCACACGTCTATCTACAGTCCCTGCAATTTCGTAATATATCAAAAATCATTGTTTCAATCTCGATGTCTCAATTTCCATGGTCGTAAGAACACTTTGAAAATCTGCAAAATCGAAATTGTACGACAAAATCGATGTTACGACTTTTAAAATTTGTAAAGAATTGAAAAAAAAAATTGTAGTCCGATGAATCCAGTGCGTTTCAGAGCCTAAGTGACCACGAACAAAATAAGCCTAGAGTCGATTCACAGCTCTATCGGGAAGCAGAGTTACAGGCATTTCAGTGAAGCAACTATCAATATAACAGCAGAATACAGTCATTTTTTTTCATCCGAGATACGAGTATCGAATTCCTCGTCCTTTCCGGATCTTGCATCAAGAATACCGCCGTTTCGCGTGGATAATATATATATAGCCACGATGACGCATCTCGTGAATCCTCGTTAGTGCCACCACCCTTCGCCACTCAAGGCTCGCTCTTTGTGTACAGTATAATACCAACCAAGGATATCGGGTTTTCAAACCCTGGAATAATAAGAACTGGCAAACTTGCGTTAGAGATCAGTCCCGTATATTGCGATACACATACGGGCCATTTCAGGCCAATTGAGTAATTCAAAATTTGATTAAAAAAATCCCAGGACTTGCGTCAAGAATTGCGTCAAGTGTCAAGAATATCCACGAATTAATACAGTTTTTTTTAAATCCATACTTTGGCCAGAAAAAAATGTTTAAAATTTCGATAAAACTTCTCCGAGATAAAACTTTTTCGGGAGTTCGCCAGAATTCCGCCAGATGGCTACAAGCGGAGCACTCTCGCGTCAGCGAGGTAGCGCATCAATACCTATACAGGTAGCCTCAAATGAGGAGCCTATCCTGAATTATTACGTATTATTACACCACTTTCAGATGGTACTAATCGCTCATTAAATTTTGAGGATCAGTACAATCGATTTTTGCCAATTTTTATTGTACATACCCCTTGGACTCAGGTTCGCCGATATTTGAAGCGCTCTTCTGGGTTCAAAAAATGCAAATTTTCGGATTAATCATACGGCATTTTCTGAGTGTACTCGAGGGCTTTTCAAAGCACCCCCGATAAGCATAAGCCCCTCAATCTGGAGCGAAGTTATGGGCATTTGAAATTTCGGTATTTTGAGGTTTTCGAAAAAGTGGACAGAGTTGAGAATTTTTTTTTTCATATTTCATCATATTTTCGGGCTCTAGGCGATCGGAAATTTTTCGCTGATTACGAATCCGATCGATTTTTTTTTTCCTGAATCTCAAAAATTCGGTATGAAGACGTCAAAAAACCAAAAAATGATTTCAAATAAACAAACAAATATTTTAAGTAATCGAAAATGTCCAGATGCGCGTACGAATCAAAACTGTTAAGAACAATCCACCTTTCATCCTAGTTAACCAAGGATGAGTTCGATTTTAATTTTTGTAATTTTTAAGTTTTTCCCTGACCCAATAGAAAATTCCCTGATATTTTCCTGTTTCTCTGACTAACTTAAAACTCCCTGACATTTCCAGGCTTTCCCTGACCGTGGACACCCTATCTGGGTCCATATGCCCCAAGGGCCTTATACATATTACGGGGGCTTGCGGGGCCTGATTAAAATTTAGTTCAAGTTAATTAATTTTTTAGAAAGAATGAAAGTTTCTGATCATTTTTCTGGAGTATGTACACGTATCAGCTGTACATTTGACAAGAAAGAAAGTCGAAGAAATCGGAATGATTGACGAGGACAAAGACGAACGACTGTCGGAAGAAGAACAGCATTAAGTTCATTTTTTGCTATTTCTCAAGAGCTCTTTCTAATTATCAGTAGTTTCTCTCTTCCGCACGTTCGTCCCGAGCGAGAGAGAGAGAGAGAGAGAGAGAGAGAGAGAGAGAGAGAGAGAGAGAGAGAGAGAGAGAGAGAGAGAGATAAAAACATCCAAATACGTTCACGTCTTTTCTTCGATCGTCTTCTTTGATTCTTTCGAGATCTTGAATACCTTTGACATTGCCGCAAAGTCCAAGCATCGCTACAATCGCAATCTGGAGAAGGGGGGGGGGGGGGAGTCGATCCGCGTGTTTAATTGAGAAAGTAAATAAAGAAAAACGTTGAAAGGAGATCTCGAAGCGAAAATGTGTGTTCGATTCATGTTGCCGAAAGCCAAGTGAGTTTACCAATGTAACTGGAACTCCGCTCCTCGATGGATCAGCGACTTCATGTTGTGCACATTCTCTTCGTAACCGTTTAAGCTTTGAAATACCGTTTGATTCATTAAGCTTCGATTTTTTTTTTTCAATTTTTTACAGATTTTTAAAATCGTGCTATCGATTATTATTGCACATTTGAATTTAAAAAAAATTCGATCTCGTCGATTCAAAGTGGTCTCACGACTGCAAAAATTCAGACATCACGTCGTATCAACGACCATTATTCGAGTCTACTTGATGGGATGTTTTCAAAACCCTACCCAGTCAGCATTCGATCGGCTGACCCGAAGCAGAGTTATAGCCGTGTGAAATTGCGACCATAAAAAATTTTTGCAATTGGAGTCAATATCGAAAAAAATTGTTTTTTCTCGTACATAATATGTTTTCGTAACTTATAGATTCGGAAATTTACCGCTGAATTCGAATAATACGGAGTTTCTTCGGAAAAGTAAAAAATTCAGTGCCAAAATACAAAGAAAAACGTGAATTTTGAAATTTCGTGTTTCACGAGAATGCAGGGGCAACGATAACGTCGGTAAACGTAATAAATTAGAAAAATGGGGATCGTAATACATATCATGATCGAAGCTATTTGGGTACAATTTTGTCGTCGAGAATCCTTTGAAACCTCGCATAGACTATATATACTTTTTCGGGCTCACGTGAGCTTCGACAAAAGGTCCTTGCTTCGACACGAAATCCATTCAACCGTTAATTCCGTCTTTATTCTTCGATTCCGATTCTCGGTTCGCGCGTCTTCCTGGTTTCGTTGTTGGCATTCTCAATGCGAACCGGAAGCCCTTTCATGCGTTCTATAATTTTCTTGCTCCCTATGAAAAGGGTGACTCGTGAAAAATCCTCGCGAGTCACAACAGATGGAATTCTTTTCTCGGTTTCTTTCCAATCATCTCTCGTTTCTCCACGATCCGTTCATTATTCTCGATGAAACAATTTTTTTTCTTCTTTCCCATCCATTCTTACGTCCGATAAAACCTTCTCGTATTGCGTCATTATTCCAGGGACGAATATCTTTCCAACAACGTCAAAGATCCCTAGAAAATAAATCTCTGTACTCCCTGGATGTTTGCCATGAGATTTTATCAATCACCCGGCTGTGTGAGTGTTTTTTTTTTCTCAAATCTCCCTAATGACGAACGTCTGTTTCGCGTGGACTTTGCGAATAGCAGAACGTGATTTATCGAATTGATTAGTAAATTTATCATGAACAGAATGTCAGCTTGTTTCGAATGCATTTATATGTTTTCAATTGCGCGTGTGCTTCTCGTATTTCTTCCAATTAGAAGCCAGATGATTGCACGAAACAGAAATCGTTTCAATAAAGTACAAAAAAAAAAAAAAATAACTATAATAATAATAATCATCTCGAGTAATAATAATTGGATGAATGTTATGTAAATTATGGCAAAGCAATCACAAAGTTTATCAAAAGAATCGAAATTCCAGTTTGTGTCAAAATAAGCGAGAAAAACTGAGGCCATTTTATTTTTCGTGGAGAGGCCATTTTGTTGTTAGCCCCGAATGCCATCTCGTATCTTTAACCTCGTAGACACGTTTCTTATTAGTTTTTACGATTTAGATTGTGTTACGATTGATATATATAATCCTAACATAATAACAAGACGTAAGCATAATTTTGTTTTCATCAAGACTTGTTTTACTCCAGATGCCATTTTATGTATTATCATTCAGACTCCATTTTGCCCACATCCAAGCCAACACTTCAAATGAGCTAGGGGACAATATTCGCTATAACGAGTTTAAGATTTCTTAAATTTTAGACTTTTAAATATTTCTTGAATGTTTATAAAAAAAAATATATATGTTTGCTCTAACTTTCGTAAATTTTATAATAGCCGGCACTTGCTGCAAAAAAAAAAAAAAAAAAAAAAAACCGGACACGAATGTTCGTCAAAATGTTAGTTATGTCACTACATCCATATAAGATCCATTGACGATGTGAGCAATGGTTATTTGTTCAACGGTATTGATTCAACCGAAAAGTGACGGGCAAATTTTTTTCATTCTTGATGTTGTAAGAATGAAGTTCTTTGTGAAAGAACGTGAAAAATTTTGCATAATTGAAATCGAATTCGTGGAAAAAGCGTGCAAATTAGAAACTTGCACAAGGGTCCCTCATTATTTTATCCTACTCACAAAGCTTCCTTTATGAGGAAGCCGAATTTGGAAAATCAAATTGCTCATAGAGGAATCTTTGTGAGCAAGATAAAATAATGAGGATGCAATGCGCAAGTTTTTAATTTGCACGTTTTTTTTTTTTATATCGTCAAGCTCGAGCATGTCTTAAAATTTGAGTTTTTGCTAACGACTTCCGGTTCCGGTGTTCGGGGCTATATTGGCCGATTTTGGAAGACAATAGACCTCATAGAAGCTGATTTTCGTATACGTCCGTGACTCGCTTTGGGGAGCATCGTCAGCACGATAAATTGGTGGCCTTTACCCATTGCCCGGGACACCCACAGGGCACAATAATGCTCCTTTGGAAAATACGATTCGTTGCTGATGCTTAGCGAAATCTCCGACGAACGTTGTACTGGCTCTCGACGACGATGTGCTACAAACACAGTGGTTGTTCGAGCTCGCCCGATTACGTGCTGTCGGTTCATGCGGTTTGAATTAACAGCAAAGCCCAATCTCGATCCAAGGGAGCACGTGCTCCATTCGATCAAATCTTTCTCCAGCTTCTCAGAGCCTTCAGTAAAATTGCGATAAAGTGAAGAGATTGTGTTAAATAAAAAAAAAAAAAAAATAATTCGTGACAACACGAAATTTGGGATTTTTAAAATGAATGTTTCAGTCGAAAATTTCTTATCGGTGAATATCCCAGGTGAATATCCCAGGTCAATGATAAAGAAGCGGATGAAAAATGTTGTTTTTTTAAGCTTTCTTGTCGAGCTTTTAATTTCGGTGATAATTTTCGTAAATTTTGGGATATTAGCCTATTTTCCGTATCACAAATATACTATTTATTCAAATTTTATGGGAACAATAATAAATGTACGAGTTGGTTTTTTTTTTTCTGAATGTATGGAAAAAAATTATTTTCGTTACATGAAATGCAGGGGTGGCTTATACATTGTGCAGTTTATCGTGAAGAAAAACATTGCGACAAAAATTGAAGCCAGTTCAAACGAAATACGTAACGATCCTTGAAAAAAGTCTCCGAGGAAAATGGTCTCTTGATTCAACGAAAAATCCTACCCCCCCAAGCAAGAATCCTCCCCCAAAAATAACAACATATATATGTGCATCAGGAATTGGTTCCATCCCTCATGCGATGAAATTGCTCATGGGTAATCCCCTTGACGACGATATCACTGCCCTCTTGCTCCATTGCCTTTTGGGGCTGTTATGCATCAATCGCGACATTTACATAAAAATAATTAAACGCCTCATCTGATATACGAAGGAGGGTGAAGAGAAATTGCAGATTCGAGAAAAAATTTCGTTCTTCTTTCTCTCGAAATGTCTCCCGATGAATTAATTAAAAATCAACGAATTTTTTTATTTTCAATTTGACTTTATAAAATTCGTAAAAAAAAAATTTACAAATTACCCAAGAGTCTGTACAATGATAAAACAAACATTAGGCCGAATTACATAATTGCTTAAGGCGCAACAAAATTATTCATACACAGATTGATGTTTCGTTGAATAAACATTTGCCAAATTCAAATATTGACAAAGCTTCGTTTGTCTCTGATTGTTTTTTGGGACCACAGCTTGTGGGGTATTTCTCGTGTATATTTTGCACGTGTTTAACGATCATTCGATCGCCAAACTTTCGTTCGTCAACCAAAGGCCTGTTCTATGAATTATTAATCGACTTCGAAGCCCAAAATTCGAGTCAATTTTGATTGATGAAATTCCCCTCGATCGACAAATATATACTTCTCTCGTCGTTCATACACAACGACGACGCGTTAAAACGCTTCGATATTTGTCGCATCGATTTGGCAATTATCGAAAATATTGACGGGAATACATGGTGCATTCGAGACCGGACAGATCGTGTCTAAATTTTTTATTTATATCTTTATCGTTCGATACGTAAAAGAATACTAGACAATTTTTTAAATTTATTTTTCGAAAATTCATTCGGTCGTCATTGATGAGAGTGTGAAATTGAGGCTTCAGAAAATTATAAAATGAAAAAAAAAGCGTATAAAATAAGAATTAAAACAAAGACTGCAAGTTCAAACTTGCATATTACTTCATTCAAATTAAGCACAATTCTTAACACTCTCTCTCTCTCTCTCTTTCTTTCTGTGCGCGGAACTACTTTGTGTCAATTTTGGCTTTAACATGGAGGAAGCATAAAGCATATTGTGCAAAACAGTACGAAGTTGGATCGTCCAGAACTACGCATCCAGCTCTCTGCCAGTCAAATGATAACAGAAAAATTTAATGAATCAAAATTCGCAGTTGTACGTGTCACCACAAAAGCGTCCAACTTTTTTTTTCGTCCTACGGCCCACAATTATATTCGAAGTATTTTTAGTATATAGTTGGATCTCTTTTAACTACGCGTCTCGTTTCCTTGTCCATACCCAGGACATTAAAAAAATGTTGGATTAATCAAGCAAGTACATTTGGAGGATGCAATTTGCAAGTTTTAACTTGCAGCCTTTTCCTTATTTTCTGTCATGTGTATTTTTATTTTTTGCTATTCAAGTTACTCAAACTTTTCAAGATATGCAATGTTTCATAAAATAAAGTTTGTATGTATTAGCCAGATATCTTACAATTTCGAGAAATTAGAGCTGTTGGAAACATTTTTTGAAAAATTCGAAATTTTATAAAATCCTTCAATCTCTGCATCCGATTTTCGAATGAAACTCAAAATTTACGAAAATTAGAGCGATCACAGAAATTTTTCGAATATTTCAAAGTCTCGTGAAATTTAGACCTCTTGAGCAATTTTAACGGAAGTAGCAGCAAACGAGGGAAGTTTGATGTCCGGAAATTTTTTCTATTTGTGATTTCTCGACGTTTTGACACATTTTAAACCCATGAGCATTGAAAACTGAAATTAAAAAAAAAAATTTCATCAGCACAAAGCTTCCTCGATGAGAAAACAATAAAAAAATAAACCTGTCAATTTGGACTGAAATGCGTCGTATTTGTACTCGTGCAACTTGAATGTGTGTGCGCGTGTGTGTGTTGTACAGGTATTTAACTTCGTTAAATTATGGTTCGTTAATTCTCGTCACCGAATTCATCGAGTAACGAATATATTTCGATGGTCCCTTGCAGAGGAACATTGATTGAATGAAAATTTATGCGAATTGTGCTTTATGAATTTTGAATTTTTGCATTTATGGTAAAAAATATTTATTTTTGAACAAAGTGCAACTGAAGTAGAACACGAATGTTAGCGAAAGCAGTATATAAAAAATTTTAACCTCCTTTTGGCCTAAATTCTCACCATTCTGGCATCCTGAATTTCAACGAAAATGCTCTATCGATATTTATCGACAATATAGTTGCTTATTTCTCCGAGTCATCCTTCCGTAAATTGACTCTCCATACTCTTCATTACAAAATATAGGCGAGTCTAGTCTCGCCTCTATCGATACCCTTCTCCGATAAAAAGATTTAGATAAAAAAAAAAAAATATATATATATATATACAATATATGGAAACTCTCTTCTCTTATCCCTCTTGAGTGAGATAGAGATAAGGGAAGAAAGTGTTTTTGGCTGAAGGGAAAAGTGCTATCCTCGAGAATAACAGCTGCCTCATCCATGTCGTGTTTTTACGTCCGATCATTTTTTTTTTTCATATCACCGTCTTGCTCTTTTCCACTTAAAACTCGAATATAATAAGCACGTGAGAGCCAGGGGGGATGATGTTGCAACATGGTTTTTCTTGATGCCAGAAAATACGAATGGAAACGACTATAATGTACTGGCGCCTCGTATACATCTCGACTTCTTCTTTTGTCTTTTTCTTTCTCTTTCTCGCTTTCTCCTGGACTATTTCGCCCCCTGTCACGTTAGTATTGGGGTGCCAAAAGCGCGATCCATCAACGCGAAGCTCGAGCCAAGGGGTGCTTGGCTCCGTCACGTCAAGTTGTATAGTCCATGTCCGCTTACACGAGGCATTTCATGACAGCTCAAACTACTTTACACTCTCTCACTAACTTGTATATTTGTTTCACGATTCCTCGTACCGATTTATACAGCATTAAAATAGGGGCAATGTGTGAGGCTTCGATGCCGAAACTTTTTAGGCAAATAGTCCAAGAGAACAAGGATGATTGCTAATGAATTCGGCTCGAATTGCTCAAGGAGTTCGGATTTTAGAAAATTTTCAAATTTTCTAAAAAATATTGTACACATTTTAACTTTCGTAAATTTGAGGCTATTGAGCTGAAAATTTTTACACGAATAGTCTGGGGGACAAGGATGATTGGCATTGAATTTTGCTAGAATCCTTTAAAGGATTTATTACTGTCTTTTTTAGGAATTTTAAAAAATCTAAAAAACAACATATTTTAATAGATTTTTTTCGCATTATTTTACGATTTGGAATGAAACGTCCCATACGCAGCGTGTAAAGCTATAATAGTGTACAACTATAGGAGTACACACACACACACACACACACACACACACATACCGGGTAATCATTTCCCCCCCGGTGAGGCTCGCGCAGGGTTGCATACACGCACCCCCTCGCCGCATCAATCTTCTTCGCCGACAATGTTCGCGTAAATTACCCTCATCGATATCACAAAGCGCGACCAAGAGGAATATCGGACGAGAGGTGCGCGAGAAATAGTTGTCGAAGGATGTATCCTGTAATGGTATTATAATCGAGAAGACCGAGGAAAATTGAGAACAAAGGAAAAAAAGCATAGGGCGAGAGACCACCGGTCTCGTGGGAAATTGTGTTCACGAATTTTAGAGAGAAGAATAAGGTGATATTCGGAAACTTTTTTTTTTTTCGATCAAACTATGAGATCGATTCCTTTCAAATTTTCAGGATATTTTATCACATATCCGAAGTAACGAAAAACAATTTTTTTAATGAAAAAAAAAAATTTCAAGTTTTTTTGCAATACAGTTTTTTTTAAATAATAAAGAAAATCTACAGAGAAAGTTCAATGGGATTAACAGTTTACCAGAAAATTCAGAGAGTTCGAAGTAAAGAAAACCTGTATGGAAATATATTTTGTCGTTATCGAGAGTGTCGTGGAAAGAACAAAGAGTCTTAAAGGGTTGAATGTCTTGAGATCCATGAAAAGGATGGAAGGAAGATTGCTCCGGTTGTTAAAGTTTTCGTACAAGAAATCGATATACAGCGAAGGTTGCGGCTGTTGTAGAGTTAACCCCTCGCAGAGTGCATAGCAGGGAGGGGGGGGGGGGGGGGTAAACCGTAAACGAAGAGGAACGATACGGCGCTTAATGTACCGTTATGATCTTTATAGACGTCGTTTATGAACCCGTTTAGGATCGAGTTTTCACACCGAAACGACACAGGAGCAATGTTTCCCCTCTGCCCTTGAATCCCTTTTTCCCTCGTCGACCAGGCAAACGTTAAACCGTACACTCCGAAAGCTCAAATCGCTGCTCCTATCGCTCCAGCTGCACGAAGATACCACCTAAGCTTAGTCCATGGGTTATAATCAAACCCTCTTCTTCTCTAGCAGTCGCTTTTCTCTCGTTTTTAGCTTTACTTTCCCGTAACTCATTTCTCAGCCAAACTATAAAAATCCTAGCATCGTTCTACCGCTGCCTATGCCATCTAAAATGCAACTCCGATTTTCTCTCAAAACTTTGAGCATCAAGTCATTCGTCTCTCATTATCCATCGACATCCACATATATATGTAGTAGGAGGTTTCGTGTCAAAGTTCTTTTCTTCATTCGATCGCTATCCTGATGCATGAGTATATATGGATTTGCAGTTTTAGAAAAACCTCATGAGCGGAAGAAGCTGAGAAAAAATTCTAAGAGGTGCCCCACTCGATGTTCGTCACCGCGGATGTGTTGATGACGATGGGAGATGCCTCCCAGCTTCACATTTACATTGGAGTGCTGGGTGCATGAGTTTTTTTTTTTTCATTCGACTATAACTCTTTTTCAGTATAGATTTATACTTTGAGAATAATCTCCCGAAAGGAGGGAGCTGAGAAAAAATTCTAAAAGGTGCCTCAATCGATGTTAGTCGCTGCATATGTTGATGACGATGGGAGATACCTCCCAACTTCACATTTGTACTGGAGTGCTGAGACTTCACATTGAGTGCTGAGAGTGCATGAGTTTTTTTTTTCATTCGACTGTTACTCTGTCCAAATGTATGTTTATACTTCGAAAATAATCTCCGAAAAGGAGGGAGTTGAGAAAGAATTTTAAAAGGTGCCTCGATCAATGTTTGTCTGATTGGTGAAAGATCGTTTTGTTGGTTCGTGGAAGACCAAGCTGGGGATATGTTGATGAAGAAGTGAAATGCCTCCCAGCATCACATTTGTATTTGAGTGCTGAGTACAGAAGTTTTTCTTTTTTTCATTCAACTGCTATCCTGTCCAAGTATGAATTTTTCTTTGAAAATGATCTACCGAAAGGAGGGAGCTGAGAAAAAATTTTAAGAGGTGTCTCGCTCCATGTTTGTCTTACTATCATTAAAGACAGGTCCGAAGTTTTCTATATATTTCTTCAATTATGTCAGGTTTCCTTCAGTTCTGACTGAGCAATTCTTTTAATTTTTTCGAATGATTCGGGAAATCTTGCTTCGTACATCCAATTCAAAACGGATGATTGGAGAAATTTTCATCACAAAATAGTGGTGTCAGAAACACGTAACTCGATGTTTCGACTCAACTCAAAATAATGGTTCGTTTCAGGTCTTGTATATCTTTCACCATGGATCATAATTCAACGTATACAAAGTGTCAACGTTTTATTTATTTTTTATTTTTATTTTTGGCTTTCTCGACAAATTGGCAAAATCTCTGGTCACTTCATCTCCGAAGCTTCGGCGACGCGGCCCTGTCAGAGATTTTTCTCATTTCTAACGAAGCTTATTTTAATTATCGTCAATCAGCCTGAGGGTTTTAGCCCGGGTGCAGTCGTTCATCCGACGTTAATTGCATTAATTGCTAAATTTTCCCGCCTATACCGTCTATATCCGTTCTCCCCTTCAGTCACTCTCCAACATCACCGTTTTCTGCTTAATAGTATCCTCCCCCACAAACTTTCAGCTTGACACGTGTAAAATTCAAACTGTAGTTGAGCTTTTACCTTCAGAAGCCGAGCCCCTGAACATCGACGAGCATTTAACTTTCGATTTTTACATTTTTCAACTTGTCCCGTTCTCGTTCTTTTTTTTTATCCCTCACTTTTTTCTCTCTCCCTATATCACGCCAATTCGTTCATTCGATCGCCACTTTTCAGTGCGTGCCGCCGATATCCCGTAAATAACTTCCGCGTTTGTGAGCACACGGCTCCGGCTGACCTCTGTCTCACTCTCGCAAGTACATTCCCATCTAACCTCATTAATAACCGGCTCATTTTTATCAACGTTCGCCAGTGCAGCGAACCCTGGAGCTAATACCCTGCGAGATTTTCAATTAGAGAGAGACAGCCATGTGTCTGCGGGACTGAAATTCATAGATTATCATTATTATGATAATAATCATCATTTTGGTTGTTATGCGTGTTGTAGATTTTGGTGTTATTTGTTGTTGTATTGCTGTTATTATTTGTATTGTCGTTGTTGGTACTATTTTTTTCGTATTATTGCCATTTCTGATCTTGATATTGTCGTTGCAATTGTCATTTTTTGTACTTGTAGTTGTTGCTCTAGTTGTAGTTGTCGTTGTAGATGTTGCTGTAGTTTTTGTTGTCTTTCTTAGTATAGTTATATGCTGTCTTTGATGTAGTTATTGCTGTCTTTCTAACAGTTGGTGTAGTTGTCGTTGTAGTTGTAATTGTAAATATTGCTTTAGCAGTTACCGTTGTAGTTATATTGTGGATTTTTCTAAAAGTTGTTGCTGTTCTTTGAAGTTGTTGTTCTTTGAATCGTTTTCGTTTTTATAGATATTGTTATTCTTGTAGTTATTCTTCCTGTTATCAATAAAAATATAATATTTCTATCTTCTACTGAGTACTATGGCCTAAAAAATTTGTAAAAAAATATTTTTGTCATGGCAAGTTTACTCCATTAGATGATAAAACTATATACACATTAAAATTCGTCATTCGACGCCCATTTATCATGTCATCACCTCTCACTGTCTCCCCCTCCCTCTCTCTCCCTCTCTCTCTCTCTCTCTCTCTCTCTCGAGAGAGAGAGAGAGAGAGTATGTATGTATGTATGTATGTATGGATGAATGTAATCTCATTTAATCGGTATTAATCCTCATGTATGAGGCAACTTACTTCGAACACACACCGCTAATGCTCAACCTGCTCTCTCGCACTAACGTTGATCGTTCGCATTATACGCGATGGAATCTCACCACTTTCGCGGCAAATTCACATGGCCAAAGGTGTGCAGGCGTGCCTCTCGCACGGTACCGAAGGACTCTCCAGACTTGAAACTCCAAGTCTCTGATGTGTATAGAGACGGAGAATGAGACTAGCATGTTCTCACTAGACTCGACGACGCGCGGTAATGGCTCTTTGGCCCCGTCCATATATATATATAATCTTATCCCTTTGAAATCATCTATATGCAGATTCTGGTCGCGTGCACTTAAGTGCATACCTAGTACGTTCGGTTTTAAATACTTGCTTGTAGTAGTTGCTGTTGTCGAAGTAGAAATATCAATATATACATGTATATGTACTGCGTGAATAATATAATGTACCACGTAGTGATGTAATGCAAGGGAAGAAAGCCTGAGGACTGTATACTCGTGGGTATTAACAAGTATGTTGTGAATCTGAGGTGAGCTATATAAGATCGCTAGGGCTAACTAACCCCGAGGCATATATCTCTGTACGATCTCAGGGACAAGCCTGTTCCTAGTGGGGGCGATAGGTTAATACGATCTCGAGATAGCCATGTATAAATTACGCGTGTATGAACCGAAAAAGAGAGAGAGAGATAGAGAGTTGAACCTGTCGTTTGTGTTCAGGAGTCCGCCACAACATGAGCTGGACTCTGGACAATTTTGCGAAAAGTTTACTCAGGAAAACTTCGATCGGTGAACTCGAGGGTCGATTTTAATTACACACGAAGATCGTTACGATTTTTTTTTTTTTCCCTCGAGGATATTTAAAAGAATTTTCGAAACTTTATCGTTGCTAGTTGATGGCTGTGGATTCAATTACCAATTCGCAGAGTTCTTTGAATAATCGAGTACATAAGTGTATATGTATACTTTTTTTTTTTAATTAATAGAAGATCAATTATGTTCCCGTAATTTATCGTATTATTTGTAATTCTCTTTTCAGCCCTAATTGTTTCCATCCTTTCAGCCCAATTTTCACCCTTCGTTCAACCTAAACTTCAACCTCTTTTGCGGTCAAATTTAACAGTTAACTTAACTTTATTTATACAGATTTATATACACACAGTTATATAAGCCACCCTTATCCCACACGTATATACAATAGAAGATGAAGCAAAAAAAAAGAATCACTTATACAGAGAGAAGCTACCCCTATGATGTCCATAAACATATTAACTACCCTTACAATGTGCACAGTAATGTAAACTACTTCTAAAATATGTACAGACACACAAACTAACCTTGATATGTATACAGTTATGTAAGCTACCCCTTAGGATGCATACAGACATATAAACTGCCCTTGCATCATATACAGTTATATGTAAACTACCCCTACGAGGTATATATATAATTATAAACTACCCCAGAGCTCTATACAGATATAAAATGTCTCTGAGCCAAACATATACACGGAAAAGCATCTCGAACAGGATATCCAACACCAAGGGGGTTGATTTTCGGGGAGGAGGGGGTCGAAAGAGCAGGGGAGATCCCCACGACAGCTTGATGCACGACTCTCGAATTTTGCTGCCCCTGCAAACCGCTCCCTCGCCAAGCTAAAGTTCTCTTTGCCATCCCTATATCTCTACCCGTAACAACCCCCTTAAAATCCAAAATATCGTCTGCCTCGCGATTTCATCCCCTCGCAACCTTCTCCATCACTGCCATTGAATTATATCGCGTGCACGAGCTCGCAAAGATAAATCCCACGCTTGGCAATGGTCCAGGTAATTTTTTTTTTCAATCGATCATACAACCCTTGATTTTTTGAATGTCCCACGAGCGATTTTACAACACTCCCCTCGATCTGTATTCGAGGAATCAGGATAATTAAACGACTTGACTTACAATTTTCATTTACGAACAACTTATAGAAAAATAATGGTGCAGAATTGTAGGTGGAAATTTGGGCTTTGAAAATACTCCTTCGAATGCTCTTCGATTCTGATTATTTATTTTAAAAAAATTATGCATCAAAATACGAAAATTTATTTCGAGAATTAGAATTGCATTGAGAATGATTTACGGGATATTAATTTTGGAACGTTTTGAACTATAATTACTTATAAAATTAGTTGAGAACTCGATTTAGTGTAACATTTCTTAAGGACATCGCGAATATATATTTATTCATGGTCACGTGTTTTATTTTTATTTTTTTGTCACGTCAATATTGCGAGATATTCATCGACGTAGGGGGGCTGGTCTTTCATTTCCGGTCTTTTCGATTGGGACGTTTGCCTCTATATATATATGTTGCATTGGGGATGGAGTTTTATAGCCATCGGGGATGAAATTCGGAAAATAAATCTGGGGGCGAATCGGGAAAATATACATTTAGATTATTCTGGATTTCGATAGAATATTCCCAGATATGTAGAAAAATATTATTGTTTTTTTTTTTTTTTTTTTTTTCGAAAAACAAAATAATAATTCCTCAATATGAGTAAATATTAAAAAAAAAAATATATTTATAATTAAAAATTAGTCTCGTTTTAATGAAAACTGTGATTTTTTTGCATCAGCTGATTTTTTTTTAGATAGTACACGATATTTTAGATTTACTAAATAAATAAACGAAATCGTTTAAAGACTTTTCACTTACATTCTGCTTCTTCTTCATAGAGGAAACCTTGTAATTGTGAAGAAAAAATGACCGAGATTTCACTGTCAGTGTGTTTAAAGTCGCGTATACACTTGAGCACACACAAGGCGAGCACGCACGAATCATGTGTGCGAGCTGTGCCGAACAATACTTTGTTGCATGAGCATTCGTTCGCATTTGGCCTGAGCCAGCTAATCCCAAATTATTGATAATATTCATTTGAACTGCTCGAAACAGCACGAACAGCCTAATACCGGCCGTCCACAGTCCACACTGCGCACAGTCGCACACATAATTTCCTTTGAGCAAGTTCTCGAGACCGACAACGCTGCCACGCCTCGCGTTGCATTCATGCGTGCTCGGCTTGTGCGTCCTCAAGTGTATACGCTGCTTAAAATGTCCGAAAACGTTGAGAAATCCTGTTTAGAAACTAAAAAAAATGTCCCGGCATATGTGAAAACTACCGAAGCAACCGTGGGCAATCTTTTCCCCGCAATTATAACTTGAGCATAATATCATCTTTGTTTGTTAAAATTTTTGTTACAATCCATAACGAGTGGCCCATTCAACATAATTGCGACATTTTTTTTAAATTTCTGTGATCGCTCTGACTTTCGTGAATTTTCATTTGTAGGCTCTATAAAATTTGTACACAAATAGGGTAAAGGATAGCGATGTTTGGTATTAAGGTTGTTGTGCTGGTTACTCAGCCAGGGGGAGCGGGCGGAGTCCGCGCGGGGAATGCATCGACGATACAATGTTGCGCCGCTCACGGGCGAGCAGGTCCTTTTTCTCTTTCATTATAAATATTCTAAAAACGGTATACTGTCAAAAATTCTGAAATTTTTACAGAATATCCAGGTAATGTCTCTTAAAACGTGTATTACATTTTTCAGCTTATTGGCACCATTTTCTTGTCAGATATTACGTAAATACTGCAAAAATTGTCAGAATTTATCTATCGTAGGTATGCAGTTAACCTACGAAACACATTAACTTTCCGAATTTTTTTTCTCAAAAACGGTACTGTGAATCGTACCCAAGTTTTACAGGAACGTAGGCAAAATAATTATATACATTATGGAAAAATTTGGTCTGCACGGCATCATTTTGAAGTATCGTCACAACAACCTTAAATTTCGCATGAATCGCTCGAAGGATTCAGATTTAAGAATTTTTTGAAAATAATTACCAATACAAGCTCCAACTTCCGCAAATATTTTGCTATTGGACAAACAGTTTGTACATCGCGATAGGTATACAAACAATCGATAGATGCTTATAGGCATCAGGCATAGAACAAGAGTGCATGGGTATTGAATTTGATGAAAATCCTTCGAGGGGGGGTTGAAATTACAAAAAAAAAAATTTGAAGTCTACAAGTCGTAAATGTCGTACACGTTTAGCCTTACGAATAGCTAAACCAATAATAAAGTAACACTTGGAAATGTTAATTTTCCACTTTTAATAATAATTGAAGTCAAATTCGACTATATTGTCGCATTAGATAACATGGATAACAGAACATACAAAATATAAGATAACATTTACATACATTTTCTAAAAGGATTTTTGCGCTTAACTTGATTGGTTTTTTTTGACGTTTTTTCTCGTGAAATTTCGGTGAAGAATACAAATTTTTTTTCATCGGCTCACCATAATTTCCCTGATGGTCGAAAAAAAAAAAAAAAAATATCGCTACGCTACATTGTAGCGACAGTATCCACGAATAAGTTAATTTTTTTTCTTTTTTTTTTAATGCAACACGACGCTGATACAACTGCAGCAACATAGGTGCGTGTCGTGCGGAGGTTTCTCCGCGGAAATTTCTGCAGCGCCGCCATTTTTCAATATTTAGAATTAAAATTTATTTGAGGAATTCTTAAAGCCTTTTCTTACCTTGTGTTAAAAAAAAATAAAAATATTTCGTTCGATACTTTCGAGTTTATGAATTAAAAAAAAAAATATACCCATTTTCCGAGCGGCCAGGGTGGCCAGATTCCTTAATTGTGAAACCCCGAAAACTATGAAATTACTTTTTTTTTTATTCACGATCGGGAAGTCTCATCCGAAGTGGCGGGAACGTCGTGAAGGGTGGGAAAATATAATAATGCGCGCGCATCTAGACACACGCACGCTGCCGGTAGATTTTGTATATATTCTCTCGATACCGCGTGGGCTCTCAAATCGGCTGTACATCTATATATATGTACATATATATATATATATATATGTATTATATTCCCTTTCCCTCGGTCTCGTGGCTCAGGATCTCGTGGCTTTAATAGCGGCACTTCAGTAACTGCGCTACCTCTGTCGCGCGAGGTACGTGCTTGGGATACTCGCTTTTCACCACGAGAATCCAC
Organism: Rhorus exstirpatorius; assembly: GCA_963564615.1. Lineage (NCBI taxonomy): Eukaryota > Metazoa > Arthropoda > Insecta > Hymenoptera > Ichneumonidae > Rhorus > Rhorus exstirpatorius. The sequence goes on along the minus strand of OY751319.1, from coordinate 21,769,687 downwards.
AGAGACGCGAAAGAATTTACCGAAAATTACCGAGAACTCATGGGACAAAAATAAAAATCATCGATGATAAATTTTTATCGTTCCAAAACCAAAAACTTAGCCCTCTTCTCAATTTTTGAATTTACGAAAAATCCAATAAATTGTACTCAAATCTACGCGCGACGAATAAAAAATTCGACTGACAAACGCGAGCCGAAAGACAAAAAAAAACAAATCCTCCTTCAAATTCATCGTGCACCGATTGAGCGCGCAGCTTTTTTTATTTAAAAAAATCGCCAAAAATATCGTTAAACGTATTTGTGCGTGTGTATGTGTGTGTGTGTGTGTGGAAAAAATTCTAGCTCTCGAGAGTGAATGGATCGTTGGAAATTAAAAAAAAAAAACAAAACGACGATATTTCCCAGTGTTTTTCGAAGATTATCATTCTTATTGTCGAAGATTGAAATGTTAAAAAAACAAATATAATCGCCAAGTGAATTTCGAGTGAGAGTGTCGTGTTTTGGATTGCCTCGTGTCAACATGGAATAGGTCCAGGGGTGTACGAATTGGAATTGAAAAAAATAAACAAATAATCCACTAATTTTTAACTCATCGTGAACGAAACGAAACGAAAAAAAAAAATGGGGAATACGAGTCTGTTGATTCTTTTCATCGGTCTCTTCGTCGTTATCGTAATATCCGAGACGAATGTTAAATTGGCGGGAAAAACGACGATTTTAAAGTGTTGCAAATACGGCGAGGAATTGTCAAAACCGACCGATACGATTGACAATTATTCGGACGCAAGGGCAATATGCGTGCCGACCTCAGAGCCGTGGAAGCCATTTATATATTCGCCGAGCAGGGCCATCGTTGTACCTGAAGTGCCGGATACATGGCAAGTTCACGAGTCAACGAAGCCTCGCTGTGAAAAAAACGACAACGTCCTTACGTATGTGCCTTACAGACAATTCAGTCCTTTCATAATACTCGACGTTGGAGACGCGATTCTCGAATCCGGCACCGGAAGTAAATTCGAGCCTGGCGAATATTGCGCCGATTCGCGTGCTCTGCTCGTTTGTGCACCGCGCAAGATCGAGGCGAACAATGCAGCTGCGACCATGAGACCAAAAGTTCATCGTTGCTGCGGCGATAATGCGGCTTTTCATGAGAAACTGTGAGAATTCGAATATGCATTTTTCATTTGGGTTTAAAAAAAAATTAAGAACAAAAAATTTAATTACAATTTGATTCAATAACAATAATAATAATGAGCCTAACTTGAGCTAAAGGGTCAAGGGAATTTATGAAATTATTGCGGATTCATTTTCTGAGTAAAATTTTTGATGGACTTGGAAAAAGAATGAATCTGCTGGAGGGATGCATTTATGAGTAAATTGTTGAGTTGATTTAATGTAAAAATATTGAGTCAAACGAGCCCAAAGAAATTTGAGAGTGTGCATTGTGAGTAAAAACATGCATAATTGTATTTGGAAACAAATCAATTGATGAGTAAATCTGACAAGTTGTGAGTTAATTGATGATTGAGTTTTTTTTAAATACAAATTTACCCAAAATACCCAAAAAAAAATGTATGAATACACCGAGTATATTTCGTGTGTAAATTTCTGAATATTTTCAAGAATAAATTAACGAGTAAGCATGGAGAATCATTCAGGGTAAATTGATGATTGATTTTGTGCATAAATTTGGCTAATACAGCGAAAGAAATTTACAAATAAATAAGAAAAATAAATTACGAGTCAATTGATTCGTGTCTTGGGTGAATAACTTGATGGGCAAATATTGGGAAAATATTGTGAATGAATTCATGATTAAATTTATGTATAAATTTGCTCGATAGGCCCCAAGAAATTTACGAATTCTATCTGTTAATTTATTAATGTCGTCATGAATGAATTAATGAGTAAATCTGAGTGAACGTTATGGGTAAATTTATGATTGCATTCGTATGTGTCGCAGCCTTTTCATAAGATTAGGCTTTTTATAAAAAGCCTAGTCTTTCTGTAAACCACCCCTGCTTTTTCATAAAATGAACGTTCATTTTACAATCAGACTGACGAAAATCCGGCTCTTTGCGAAGAGCCTGACCACTGTCAGCCTTTTTAGTCCAGTAATTCTAGATACAAAAAAGTAGGTTCATAATACAATCTTCTACAGAATTGATTTTGCTTTTGGAAAAAGTTCAGGGGTGTAAATTCAAGAATTCATCAAATATCCCGTGTGTACCGTGCATCATACGACAAAAATAGTAGAGACTTTTTTTTTTTGTAGATAATCAAATTTTCTACAACTTTTATTGAAAACTTTTTCCTGTATAGTGCATGGTTTTTTTTTATTTATAGCGTGGTAAACTTTTCCAAACATCACAATTTTGACTGTTACATCAATCGTTAACTATATATTTAGCAATAACCATGTTTGGAAAAGTTTGACCCGCTATAAATCAAAAACTATTTACTATACAGGAAAAAATTACAAATAAAAGTTGTAGAGAAATTTATTACCTACAAAAAAGATATATGCTATTTTTTTCATACGATGCACGGTTCACGAGATATTTGATAAAACGTGTTTTCCAAGACAGCGGCTGAAGCTCGACCACCCGCGTCTCGCCAACTCGAATTTACACTCAGGGGACACCCCTGAACCATTTCCGAAAGCAAAATCAATTCTATAAAAGATTGCAGAAAAAATGGCTAGGATGTCTGGACAATGTCGTAAAGGCAACGTTCATTCTACGACTCAAAACCCTTAACGATACGATATGCTTGTAACCCTTGCCATAAAATTAATATTGAATTTAACAAAACCAAAAATGTTTAGTAGTCCGAAACTATATAATCACGGAACTTCCTGGATTAAAATGTCTCGTCGCCAGACGAAGAGTTGCCTGGTTTTTATCGTTTTATGATTACCCGGTCTTGGAAAGAATGAATAGAATAAAAGAATACAAATTATTCGAGGAAGCACGAATTTATTCAAGTTTATTCGCTGCCATTGAAATGTATTACTGAGTGTATTAACGATATGTGTCTGCGCAGGTATATTTTTCATTAAAACTATGGAAAAAAATATATTATATATTATTTTCGGGTAGTAATATTTAGGGGCATACGACGTAGTACATTCAGTCGGTTTCCACCTTCCGTTATAGACGATTCACTTATTTGAAATTCTCGTTATCCAAACAATGTATATGAAGATTTGTATATACGTATAGGGTGGATGAGCCGGTAGTCGGCCACTTTTGCGTACAGTCATCTTTAACTTACAATTTACTGATGTATAACCATCAAAGATGAATTGAAACCATGATCAATCGAAAGATCGGAAAAAATCCTTCAAGATTCACATATTATACTTGATAATTACATCTTGCATGATATAATTATAATAGTTTTCGTAAAAACTGTCAATTTTGCCAGTATGGTAGGCAATGAATGGCCTAGTTGTCGTCCACCATGACCCCGCCAGTAGTCGGCCATCAAAATTAAAACTGACGTAAGGATCTCAAAAATGCAGCCTCTTTATGAGGCTGAATTCAGATAGGTCGTAGAATGAACGCTGATTTTATGAAAAGGCTGACGGTGGTCTCTTTGCAAAGAGACGGATCAATCTAATTGTACAATGACTTTATAGAGTCAATGTTCATTTTACGCGAAGGCATTGTTTCATAAAAAGGCTAGGCTTTTTAGAAAAAGCCTAATTTTACGAGAAGGCTGCGACATATATAAATTGGCCCAATACAGCCACAGAAATTTGCGAATGTATTGTAAGTAAAATTTCATGAGTAAATTTATTTTAACATATTACTAAATTCCCAAATACTTTTGCATACTCAAATCATCCTCAAGTTAATTATAAAATTCATTCACAAATGCAAATAAATTTAACAATTCTTTGTGTTAATAATCTGATATTAAAGAGAAGAAAAAAAAATCCCCACAATCATTTCACAAAATTATTTGTGTCATAAATGTATCTGCGAAATACTTGATTGTTTTTTTTTTAAATCCAAGCTTAATGAAAATTTGTCTCTCGGTTGTTTCATTGAATAGAAACACCTGCGTGCATCTCAAAGAATCCGAGAGCGCCCCGTCGCTATTACCGAACGCTTCCTCGATCGTCGAGCTCGTGCCCGGTTTTCCGCCATGTCCAAGATCGGATAACTTCACGATTGTCGGTGCAGCGAGGAACGCCGTGGTCCAACCGGATGGTGGCCTCGAGATCGACGGTGTCAATCTACCCTCCGAGCAATTTTGCGTCGAGCGAATCAAGGAACTCGATGGAACAGCCAAGATATTCGCTTGCAGCGAGCATGCACCCCAGAGGTAACTTTTTTTTTTTTCAAAATCATTAAAAAATTTCCAAAAAAACCAATCCATTTTTTTTTTTTTTTTTCATATTCAATTACGTAACGAGAAATTTATTTTTCATGTTATTGTTTAATTCACCAAAGTTTAATCGATACCGAAAATAAATTTGAATTGTTACTAAATTGAATTTTTTAGTTCACGTTGCAAAATATTTTCTGCAGTCAGTGTACGTGCAAAAAAAAAAATGCTCACGTAATAGCAATAACGATAATTATGAATTTGATTGGAAATTGGTCAAAAAAAAAAAAATTGCTGGGAATCAGAAAAAATTTGAATTTTTTCGCCAATTCGTTTATTATTTATATGACTCACGTGTAAAAGATCCGCAGAAAGCATCGGGGGCTTGGATATATGCAGCAATGCAGCCGCACAGTCTCCCTCGAACGTTATTAACGTTCCGCGAACACAATTTTTTTTCTTCTTTCTTTCTTTCTTTTACGACGTTACGTATCGCGTTTAACGATTGGAACGACTCGAGATCGGTGGCCGACTGTAGTAGGCGGTTTTGCGTATCGGACAACTATAGTTATGTGGGGTACTAATGTATATAGATATAGAATTTCGATATGGGGCGAAGGGGGGGGGGGGGGGGGTCGGTACCTTCTCGGCTTATGTACATAAGGATTTACGATTGCGGTTCTCGGGGACTCGGGAAACCGATTCGCAGTCGCGTCAGGGACCTCGAGACCCCGAGAACGATTTTTTTTTTCTTTTTTCTTTGGGTTGGGTTTTCTTTCTTTTTGGGTTACTGAAAAGAGAGAGAGAGAGAGAGAGCATATAAAGCTTTTTTTCGAATTCAATATTATAATTTATAAATTAAAAATGGTGCTAGGAAAATAAAATTAATTTGCTATTAATTTCCTCCAGATTAATTAATTCTCGATCCTCCACAGCCCTCTGTTTTATAAAAAAAAATTTCAGGAAAAGCGAAAAGTAATACTCGAGGGCTTTATCATTCTCGATGTTACTTAAAGTACATAACGAGGAATCTTCACTCGTTATCTCTTGGTATCTATTTTCGTATTTTCCATCTTTGTGCTATCTTTTTCTGTTTATTTATTTATTTTTTTTTTTAATTTTTCATCGCACTTAAGCTGGATGCTAGTGAGCTTATCACCAGGGTGCATCGACCGTATGGCCATAGAGAGTCAACCATAGAATGAAAGAGAGAGAGAGAGAGAGAGAGAGAGAAGTGGAGTCTTCGAATTTTCCAAGGCCACGGCACGCCCGCCACTTTTCTTCCTTGCATTCCTATCTCGAGTCTCTGTGTATACTCGAGAGTGCGATGACGTCCCATGCACCCTGTTGCTTCGTTCACTATAATACTACAAACATCTATATACATACATATGGGGTATTCTATGGCAAATAGATGATGAAAAAAATGTCTCTAAATCGATTTGACATAAATTTAACCCTCGTTTAAACTTTAGCTTTCATTCTTTCAATGTAAATGTTACCCGGTGGGGGGGATGAGGAGGTCGCAAATGCAAGGATGCATTTGTGATCATTTTCGGCAAGATATTCATGATATATATAAATTTCTCTGGTACACATTGCCTTCGGGGTTTTTCACGCTCCACCCACGATCAGACTGAGAAGGGATCTGCTATGTGGCTCGAGACCAAAGACAGAGAGAGAGAGAGAGAGAGAGAGAGGGAAAGAAGAGAGTTACAAAAAAAAAATAGGTCGGGAAAAGCCTTCCGGGTCTGCGTCACTTCAGGGATAAGCCAGACGAGAAAACGAAGAGAAACAGAAGAAAATGTACATAAATATTCACGGGGAGGGAGCGGGCGTATAGAAAGGAGACTTGACAAAAGTTCGAGCAAAATATGGAAATGACAAAATATTGGAAATGACGAAAAAAATTATTATTTTTTAATCATTTATCGATGATACCGTAAAAAATAGTGATTTATTCAAAATTTATATAAGCCCATATGAATTTGAATAAATTTTCATTCAATGAAAATTATTATTTTAATTTTTCGGAAAAAAATTTTTTTTTTTACATTTTGAAATGAAATTTTTGAGTTTCAAGAAGAATTCCCAGCAGATTCGTGATCAGAAAAAAAATACATCGACACAGGGTCCTAAATGAAATTGCAAAAATCTAAGATTTTTTTGAATTTTTGCGAAAAACAAATGGGTTCACTAAAATCGCTGTAACTCTTTTCCCCGAAGGAGTCAAAACTCTATTCAGTGCTTTTTTTTTTTGCAACTGTTACACCTTTAAAATGCCGCTTGGTTCATCGAGCTACGTTGATTTTTTGATTTTTTACAAATTTTCAAACTCGGGTCATCGTTTTTTGCCAATTTTTCCCGGAAGTCCAAAAATTCGTTATGAAAACGTCAAAAAAACCAAAAAAATATTCCAAGTCAACCAATGTTTATTATATATCATAATCATTTATATTCATGTATTTCCATATACACGTGACTAAACAATATTTGCTATGTATTTATATATATTGTTATAATGGTTCTCGTAAATATATATGAATACGTATATGAACGAGTACGAGTTAAATTCAATATATATATATATATATATCATTTCCGGTTAACAAAATTGCTTCAACCAAACACGAGCTTGCTGCAATTGGATTCTGACTTTCTGATGTGTGAAAAGAAAACGTGAGTTCGTTTTCGTGAGAGAGAGAAAAATCGAGAGAAAAGAGATTTCGTTGCAGAACGAAACTCGCACGCGGTTGTAATTTCTTCGATACACACACAATCACACACACACACGCACACATACCCACACGTATATTTCATATATATATATATATATATATATAATCGTCGTGTCTTTGGTACTCGCAGCCCCGTCCGTTGCAAGAGAAAAAAAAACAAAAAAGTCGTGCTTGGCGTACCAGAAAAATCTCTGGTCCATTGCATCTTTTTCTGCCTTTCGCTCTCGCTTCCTCTTTCTCACGGTCGAATTGGCCAGAAAAGGAAGCGAGATGACCGAAGGATGAAACGAGGATTGAGTACGAAAAAAAAACAATTAAATTCGTTACTTTTAACCGAAATAAATTAAAAAAAAAATAATAAATGTTCCATACTGGATCGTTTCGCTTTATGTTGACGTAAGGATCGAGCACGTGTATATGGGACTTTAATTAAGGCAATTAAAACGATTAATTCACGGATTAACGTCTGATTTTTCTATTTTTTTTTTGTTCGAATTAAACGTAACGTTATTAAAAAAAAAATATCACTTACTTTGAGCTCCACAATTTCAATCCTCAAAATTAGTTCGATCTTTAATTAATTATTATTATTTTTTTTTAATTTTTCAATTCCCTTCACTTGTTCACGTCCAAATCCTTTCGCGTCGTTCATTTTACATTGATTTGAAAAATCGATTCATGAATTTAAAAAAAAATCGAAAGAAAAAAGATCGATATTTTTTTATATCGATTTATTTTTGAATTTTTGTTTTTTCTTATTTATTTTTTCGACAGACCGGCCGTTCAGCCAGTGGACATAAGATTCACAATGTATCCGGTCAGCTTTATAATAAGCGCGATATTTCTCGCTGCAACCCTCGCAGCTGGCTGGCTACTTCCGGCCTCGCATCATGTCTTGCACTGGAGATGTCAGACACATCACGTTGTTTGTCTCATGCTCGCCGATATTCTCATGGCGATCATACAACTGGGAAGTGATTCTCTTCATGGCAGTGGGATATGTGAGGCAGTCGGTGAGTACTCGAAAAATTTACATATTTGAAGTAATTCCGAAAAAAAAGCCTCGAAAACGAAAATACGGGTAAATTTTTTTTTTCTTAATTAATATCAATTAAAAAAAAAATTTTTGAGTGCATTTTAAAGGGGAAAATGTCAAAAATAGGATTAAGCTGGAATGAGGGTATGTCTATGGGTTATAGAGAAAAATATAGATCCATGAATTTCCCAAAATAATTACTCCATTTGTGCCAATTAACTCCAAAGCACATGTCTCAATCGTTTTTTTCAAGGCCAATTTTGTAATTTTCATCCTTTCTCGATGGCTCTTGGCTCATCCTTTTTCTTCGAATGTTTCTCTATGAATTTACCGATGAAAATTTTTCGAGATATTTATCGTTAAAAAATTACATCCATTCGTTTATCGACGTATGTGCAAAACAACGAAATTAAATAATATTTACTGCCAATTGGTTGCCCCGAATGACAAAATTTAGTTTGATTAATTAACGAGGGATTTTTCAACGAACAAAATGAGCCAAGGATTATCCAGAATCGGATATTTTTTGCCGACAAAACATTGAGAAAATTGAAAGTAAATTAAGAATTTCAATTCTATTATTTCGATTTATAGCAAGCTATCGAATATTCCGATGAATATCGTAAAACTAAAAAATTGATTTAATTTCAAGACGGTTCAGAGGAAACATATCGTTTTTTTAAGCCACTGATTGCTATCGTTTTTTTTTTTTTAAATCTTCGGTATGAAATCGAACCAACATGAATATTGAGTTTGTTCCATATTTGCCTCGCGATAACGCAAACCTCAATTTTCCACTACATCGTACATGGAAAAGGAGGAGGGAGGGAATCGTTAAAACCAATTCACCGTGAGAATTTGAATTTACCCCTCGATTTTCGGTCCTTGCTCCTATAGTATTCGTACGTATGGGGCATTCGAAGTAAAATCCCCGATTTCCCGAGCTTTGAAATTCTTCTTTTTTTTTACCCTCAGAAATAAAATCATCCTAAAAAATCATTCTACAATAATTTTTCGAAAATTTTCATCATCATTGTGTGTCATTGAGTTTTTTTTTTTTCGAGTTTCACAGTAAAATTATGAAAACAAGACAGTTTTTACACCCAATCAAAATAAAAACGCCACAAAAAAAAAGTTGTCAGTCAATTTTTCGTTTCTATTTTACAGAAAAAAACAAAAGATTGAAAGAACAATAATTTTCCACTAATAAATACAGAAATAAATATTTCTAAAAGTCGTAAATAATTGTACAATTTAATTTGTTTTTATTTCCGTTGGACATTCCGTAATTTTTTTTTCGTACATATCTGTTGTTAAAAAGAAAGAAGAAAACTCTGGGACGAATACCGAGTGAAAAAGAAAATTTCAAAAGATTTCCGAGAAAAAACTCTTTGATACTGGATTGTCAAAAAATCATCATTAAATTTACAAAAATTACAAATAAAATGTCCCCACATAACATTATACATAACACACATAAAACATAACATAAAATGTCCCCACATACATCAAAAGAAAGTGTGATTTACGAAAAGCAAAAATAGGATAACGATACCTCGACGAGTACTTGAAAAAATATTGTACATTTGAGAAAAAAAATGAAAACTTTCGAAAAATGGCTTCGAAGAACAACCCATATATACATATACCTCTCTCTCTCTCTCTCTCTCTCTCTCTCCGTCTCTTCTGCTCTTCACTCGTGGACATTTGTCCACTCAATCTCCGTCTATAGCGCGTTTAAACTACCCCACACAACCCCACGTAGAACACGTGAAACATTCTCCTCTGTATACATATATATATATATATATAGAGACTGAAAAGAAGGGAGAGGGGGTCTCACCAGCGTTATATTTGCTGGGGCGTTTTACCCTCAACCGAAACTATCCGCGGAGTGGGGGGGGGGGGGGGGGATAATTATTCGGATGATCGTGGTAATCCCCTGGCCAAAGCCCTCGCCTCTTCTGTTCTCCTGCTGTTTCTCGTGTGCCAGTTGCTGCTCCCTGGCGCAACATCGTTTTCCCGTGAGCGAAGCACGAGCACGCGGAGAGAGCTCACTTGAGCGTGTTCGCTTCTCTCGTTTTGGACCGATCGTCGAAATCGATTACGAGTCCGCTCCGCATAGCCGTGAACGAAAGAGGGAAACGGCGAATGTAGGCATCCTGCAAGGGATGCGAGATCCATCGGGGATTTCGATCCCCGAGAATACCACTCTCGCAGGCTTGTACCGCAAAGAGGGGTGTCGGACACGAGAGCAAACGAGAAATAGCGAGAGTTCATGATTCATGTAGACACGAGTCGCAAAAGGGACGAATGAAATTTGTTTCAAGATAATACGAAAGTAAAAGGAGAAGAAAAAAAAACGAAGTCATTACAAATACTACGAAGTGGCTGGATTCCCGGAGTTGCCGGATTCACGGAGTCGATTGGCTCCCGGAGTAGCAAAAATCACGGAGTCGCTAGAGGTACGAAGTAGCAAGGCTCCAGAAGTAACCACAGTCACGGAGTAGCTAAACTTCCGAAGTAGCTAATATCACGGAGTTGCTAGAGTGACGGAGTAGCTAGGCTCTAAAAGTAGCCACAATCATAGAGTAGCTAGGCTCTAGAAGTAGCTGCAGTCACGAAGTAGCTAGGCTCTAGAAGTAGCTGGTCACGGATTAGGTACACCTGCTCGGAGTGACTAGAGGCATGGAGTCGCTAGGCTGAAAAAGTAGCTACAATCACAGCTATGCCTGCCCGGAGTGAGTAGCGTGACCACTGAAATGTAGTAGAACTACTACATTTCAGTGAGCGTGACGAAGTAGCTTGGTTTCCGGAGTAGCTAGACTCACGGGATGGCTGCCCAACCGGCGTGGCTAAACTGGCAGAGTGGCTAAGCTCCCGGAGCCACTAGACTCCGGGAATGGCTAAAGTCTCGGAGTGGCTACACTCCCCGAGTTATTAAGCTCCCGTAGAGGCTAGCTCCCCGAGTTAGCTCATCCCAGTTTGCCCGGAATCCCAGAGCTAGCTGGAGTCCCGGAGTGAATACAGCCCCAGCTGGTCCAGAGCTGCGGAGAGTTGCACTGCCAGATTAGCGAGAGCCCCGGGGTACCTAAGCTCCTGGAGTTGTTAAACGGACGTTCTACAGTGTCCGTATACATATCCGCAACCGCTTCAGTAGAAAGTTGAAGCATAGGGAAATCTGTACTACGGTTCACAATGGGCATTGTGGACCATAGTACAGGTTTTCCGATTTTCCAACTTTCTACTGAAGCGGTTGCAGATACGCACACGGATATTGTAGACAGCCCTGTACTCTTATAGTGGCTGAACTCCCGGAGGATGATACCCCGAATTATTCAATCCCGAGTTAGCTAGAATCCCGTAGTGACTAATGCCCCGAATTATTCAATCCTGAGTTGACTAGAATCCCAAAATGGCCCAGAGTCCCAGAATAGCTAAATTCCAGGATTGGCTAGAACCACGGAGTACCTGCGATCTCGTCGTGAGTTTCCCCGGTATGAGCTAGCGCCGCAGAGCAGTTACGATCCCATAGTGGGTCGCCTCGGCATGGCTGGAACCACGGAATATCTATCATTGCCGAGTGTATAATACAGTCCCCGAGCTAATGAGGTTCAAAAAAAAAATCTATCACCGTTATAAACAAGCTTAAACATTCGTACGGTGAAATACTTTCTCACTCAGTGTGTACATTTTCAGTGAATAAAATATGATAAAGATGCATATCTTGATCATACGGTAACTCGTTTGCTTCGACGTGGTACGAGGTTGGAAAGCGTGAGAGCCCACACACGAGTAACCCGGTTAAGGTCGAATAATTAGAATCGTCAAATTATACGAAATATTTGAATTAACTGATTCAAATTATTCTCTAAATATTAAAATGTTTATATTTTTCACAAAATATCAGTTTAACTTTTTTCTTTTACAATAATTATTTATAATAATCATTCATTCATCGAGTCATCATAATTTTTTTCTTATATGGCTAAGAATTTCTCTCTGCACTCGACGAATTAACGGACAATTGGCTGACTGTGCGATTCTTCGGGTCAAATCGCGACAAATATGGTCCTTGTTCCTTGTCTCATGAAAAACCACGAGCTAACCAAGATAAATTTTTCATTCTCTTTCTTACTCTTCCTTGCTGTTTCGCAGCTTCTGCATCGTGACGATAAATGTTACAATCATCGTGAAACCGCCAGGGTCGAGGACCTTTCAGGGTCTCGGCAAGTGCCATTGTCGTTCGAGTCTCAAAAGATATATCTGAGGCTCAAACCTCAAGAAGATTCGACGGAGAAAGAGAGAGAGATAGAGAGAGAGAGAGAAAGAGAGAGAGAGAGAGAGAGAGAATCAGAGGAGAAAGTGGAACAGAGTGCCAGTGTCTGACCTACATGCTGGGTCCGCGGTATACATGTATATGCGTATATATCTTTTGCATCGCACTTGAAAATCTCACGATCTTCCCCGGGTCTATGTATAGGCCGATGTCGGGGAAAAACGGATCAGTGGGGCAAAATAGACCACCTGCGAAATTCAATGAATACTTCTTCTCGTAATTAATTTTATTTCTCGTTAAATTTGTCCAAGTTTCCAATTTTTTTCTTCAAAAACTCAGGTCAGACACGTTAAATGCAGATTTTTTTTTGCCTCCAACACCCTCGTTAACCCTACCATATTTGGCACATTGATTGAATATTTAATTTTTGTTTTTTTGCTCGAAGAATCATTTTCATCCCGATACGAATGTCTTCATCTGATCGCAGTAGAATATTCTACATCTGTTCTATATTTTAACAACTCGTTAACGATGATTGAAAGCCGAGAAGATTAAAAAAAAAAAAAACGAAAGGAAAATTTTATTGCTGAAAAGCACAAAAAGTTGCATGAAACGTAAATATAATTTACCGTGCCCATGCGATTCTCCGGTCTTATGGGGTCGATGAACTTTTTTTTACTACGTCAAGATGCTTTTGTACATCTCGATGATTCATTCAGCCCCACTATGCATTTCGCAATCCGTATGTAGCTCGATATATCGTGTAAAATCGGATAAACTGGAAGTGTGTGTGTGTGTGTGTGTGTGTGGATGTTACAGTCAAAGTGTATAATTCGTTATTGTATAGAATGCCTAGTCATTCTATAAAATAACCAACCCGGTTAGTCAAAGTACGGAATAAATGAATATTATATACTTTGACTGGTTATTATATAAAATGACCAAGAGACATCCGTCAGAGTATATAATACCGACACATTGCATACTTTAACCGGGTATTGTACAGAATGTCGGGGTATCGGTTAAAGTATGAAATAAATGTTTACAAGTTTATACTTACTTCCAACAATCCCAGATTCAAAATTATACTACTCTGTTCTGTCTGTTCGTGTTGATATTAAACGCATGAAATGTTTGTGACGCATGAAGGGAAACGTGTATGATTGATTCTGAAAGAAAATTTATAATGAAAACAAAGATTGACAAATGAACAAAATATCAAAATCTAAAGAAAAATAGTGTTTTTTTTTTTACTAGTAAGAGAATATTGAATTTAAATCGAGAAGTCAAGGCGGAAAAGGCCTTTTTAACGAAGTAAACGCCTCATCATTATTGGCTGCTACAGCACTATGATGTATTGTGCGTTCAAAGTCAGGAAAAACTGATAACGCCGGTGACAGATTTGAATCCCGAAGTGAAGCATTACTGTTCCAGTGATCAGTTACTTGACATCTTATATGAGATTCATTTATCTATTGGTCATGGTGGCTGAGACCGTATGAAAAACGAAGTGGATCGGCGTTATTAAAATATTACAAAAAACGATATACGACTTTTTTTAAATCTCTGCTAACCGTGCCAGCAGAAAAGAAAAGGCATAAAAAAGGAATATTTGTTAAACCAATCATCTCGTCTCATCGGAATTCCAGATGCCAAATAGACCTAATTGATTTTCGATCACAGCCCGATAATGAATATAAATTCATTTTTGTCTACCAAGATCACTTGACAAAATTTGTTATTTCGCGACCTTTGAAGTCAAAGACCGCAGAAGACGTTGCTACCCAGGTCCTAAATGTGTTCCTTCGATTGATACATAAGTATTCACACTATTCAAAGCTTTTTATTGTACTTAAATATGTGACAAAATAAAGATTGATTCATATAGGTATTCAAACGATTCAAAGCTTTTGATTTAATCGTAACCGAAAAAGTATAGCATTATACATTTTAACTAATATCAGTTGGTCATTGTATAGAATGACTAGTTATTCTATATAATAACTAGACAAAGTATAGAAAAACTATAACATTATACGCTTTGACTAAAAAGATTAGTTACTCTATAAAATGACTAGTCATTCTATGCATTGCCTGAATTACATACTTTGACTGTAACATGGATAAATGAACGATATCTCGAGAAAAATTCGGTAATTTTTTTTTTTTTTTGTAATTTTCGTTCCAATTAGAACGTTTTTTCGACTTTTTTTTGCCACATTCTCGTATCGTCAAATTGATTTTTCAACTGAAACACAGTCGTTACAATCAATTTTGAATCTTCCAAAAAATCTGTCGCTATCTCGGTAGTCCATATTGCCCTGTTTATAGCCCTGCATACGCGCGAGTAAGAAAGACGTTGAGACGAAGAGTTCAGATATAATGGAAACACTTATTTTTACATCTTTATACGTGCCAGCCTGTCGCCATTCACGAGAGAATTATTTCCCACGAGAGAAAATGATGTTTATCGCGATCGCCTCGCGTAAGAAGTACGACAATCGGAAAAAAATGTATTCATTCATATAAAAGAGACCTTCGAGTTACGATCTTTTTTTTTTCTTCTTTTTTACATCCGTGTACAATTTTTCATGCCACAATGAAACGCTGCGAAAAAAAAATAATAATAATAGTAACTGTAGTGTTATTGCTGTCGTTATCCTCATAATATTAATAATAATAAAATAATAATAACAACAACAAAATGTATTATTATTATTATTAGTATTATTATTATTTTTATTGACTTGAGTATCGTGAAAATCCTATACTATCTGTCTACTATTCTTTACGTAAGATACATATAAGTATAACAAGGGGAATCATTAAGTAATGGAAAACGTGACGAATGACATTCCAATCTCGTAGAATATAAATTCGCCATAACGCTTATTAGGAACAACATATAGAATTTTATTGCTCGTCTTGGAGTGGACGCGACCTTCCTTTCTAATATTCCAGAGATTATTTCAATTTTTAAGTTTTATTTTTATCGATGAACCTACGTGGAGGTGAAATTGTCTGAAAGCTTCCACTAATAGAAGATATATACTCATACATATTCGGTTGAAATATAATTGGCAGAATTGATAAATGGCATAAAATTACGAAAACGTGAGAAAAAAAAATTTCAACTTTTTTTCATCATGTTCAGTATACTTGTAAATAATTGTGGCTCTATAATTAAGTTAAAAAAAGAAAAAGTGATTGTATAATAATAATCAAATATTCCAAAACGATAATAATGATATAAATAATTTTGCCATTATTGTTATTATTATTAACGTGCTATAAAATTATTCGAAATAATTTTATGAACTATATATGGATGAAACTTTGTAAATTTTCTCGCACAAATTTCTACAAAATGTGCTTTTCTATTTCACGTATTATATGCATGAAACTTGTTTTCTTTCGCGACAATGGA